>CM066034.1:857018937-857646455 GCA_033557465.1 Ichthyophis bannanicus
CTCACAAAGCACCAAACCCTACCTATCAAAAGGCAACACTGCAAATATTAAACCAAAACATCTCAGAGAATTCTAATACATCTTCTACTGGGAAACCACATGAACAGAATACCTCAGCTCGTTTACACATGCAGAACACAGTCCTTCACCAAACAAAGAACAAGGGATCACAATTTAGAAATATGATGACAATAATTAAACTGGGAATCCCAAAAACTTGGAATGTACAACACTGGAGAAATAAAACTATAAATTAATTCTTCCTGTACTAAACAAAACGCAAGATGTTAGTGATGCACATTTCCCACAGCTGACACATTCCAGTTAATAAATTCAAAATAAAAAAGTATTTTCTGTCTTTTGTTTGGGCATTTTATTTTTCAGGTACAATTGCTCCAGTCACTTTCTTCTGGTTTCTTCTCGTCTTCTGCTATCTCTCTATTGTCTGCTGTCTCTCTATTGTCTGCTGTCCATTTATCCTTTCTTCTCTCTTCTAGTTTTCTTTTCCATTCTCTCTCTACATCTGCTTTAACATACTGATCTTTCCCCTTTTGCTCTTTCCTCCATTTCTTTCTTTATTCCTTTTTCATCCGCTCAAATTTCACCCTTCCATCCTCAATTCCACATACTCTCCCAGTACCCGGCCAATCATAGATTTTTCTTCCCTCCCACACAATATATCTTTTCTCCTCTTCATCCTCACTCCCCTAGCCTCATCCCCTTCTAGTCCTCCCCCCCAACATCACCTCCCTTCTAGTTCCAGCCCCACCCAGCATCTACTCCCTTCTAGTCCCATTCTCCCATTAACCCGCATTAACCCATTTACAGTCCAAGCCCCCCAATCAGTCCATTTCCAGTCCTAGCCACCCTGTCAGCCTATTTCTAGTCCTAGCCTCCCCATTAGCCATTTCCAGTCCTATCCTAGCCCCCATCAGCCCATTTCCAGTCCAAGCTCCCCCCCAATGAGCCTATTTGCAGTACATGCCCCCATCAGCCATTTTTCCAGTCCTATCCTAGCCCCCCGAAGAGCCTGCTCCTGTCTGATCATCTTCAAGGGAGCTGGGGTGGCCCGAAGCCCTGGCTAACCTCTGCACAGCTGCTAGAGTGAAGAGTGACATATTCCTTTACTCCGGCAGCTGTATTCTTGTGAAGCCCGCTGGTGCCAGAAGTTAAAGGGCATTTCCCATTTCCCGGCACTCAGTGCACGTCACAAGAAAACAGCTGCCAGAGTGAAGGAACACGCCGCTCTTCACCCCGGCAGTTGTGCAGAGGTGAGCTGGGGTCTCGGGCCTCCCCGGCTCCCTCGGAAGCCGGCCCTGCAAATCAACCATGTGTGGGATGAAGTTGGTGGGGGTCTCCTAGAAACATGGGGCCCTGTGTGAACAACATTCTCGCACAATGGATGGACCGGTCCTGCCTCCAGCATCACTTTTTTGATGGCAGCTAAATATTGTCAGTCCAATGAGTTGGCTGGACAAGATTTAAATACTGCAAGTAGGGGAGGTAGTAGAGGAGCAAGGAATCTAAAAAAACGAGGATGTGTTAGGGAAACGCCTGAAGTTACCTGGACAAGTCTTTTGAATATTGGCCTCGATATTTTTTATATGTACTAGGATTTATTATATTGAACACCCTGGTTTTGGGGATGGAGGAAGAGATTATTCTGTACCTGGAAAGATCTTCAAGCCCAAAGAGCAGGATTTACAAACTCCTGCAATACAAAGTGAGCCATGAGTGGATGATCAGACACCTGTTGGGAATCCTGGGAAGGAATAACTAGGAAATTCCGACTAAGAGGATCTGCATAGGGGCTGAGGCATGCCGCCAATTCCTGAATTTCACTGATAATTTAACATCACGGATCACTATTACTACAAACATACTGTAAAGAATAAAATAACTCTAAGGCTGAAAGAGATTTATGATGAGGATAGTGAGACACGGTTTCAGGAATGTATTCACTGAGCAGGCAGATTCTCACCCTGACTAAAAATTGTAGGCATGAAAGAAGCTGGGTTTCCAAATGGAAAAAATGTTAGGTCAGAGGGAGTGCTTTCCTGTTTTCTTTGAATCTTCTTGCCTGGCTCTTGTCCTTGTGGTTGAGAGGGGATGGGTACCTGAGCTGTGGAAAGCTAAACTGCTAGAATCATTGAGAGCCGGGATCAATAACAGCTAGAAGTAATGATCCGTGGACTTGGCAGGATTGCAATCCATGGTGATGGAAATCACTCCCAACAAGGAAAGTGCGCCAGGATTTCGAGATACTGGAAAGAAACAATGGCCTGAGGCATAATAGAGCCTCGTGGTTGAGAGGTAAAGAACCGAGGTGGAGTGGAGTTCTTTGGCAGAGAGGTAGCAGCCCCCAGGTGGAATGGGGTCTAGTGGCAGAGGCAATGGAGCGATGGCCCTTAGGCAGAATGATGTCCAGCAGCAGAGAGGAAGCAAAGTAATAGTCCCAGGCAGGGTAGGGCCCAATGGCTGAGAGACAGCAGAATGATGGCCCACAGAGATGGAGCTTTGGGACCTGATCGCAGAGCAGCGGAAACCAGCCAGGCACAGCACGAGGCACAAGAGGGTTTTCTGTCTAACTGAATGACCTCATAGACTTTCACAAGGCCCTTAAAACCCTACAGAAACCTATGAGCAAACAGACAACCGTCTCCACCCTAACAGTAATGCAACTACCTCCACCAACCTGATACTCACTTATCCCAACTAGACACACAAGTTCATTGTATAATGTTGTCAAGAACCCTCATGTTAAATGTAACCCTCCAGTTGTGATGTGACCACTGTGATTGGTAAGTACCCTCATGTTAAATGTAACCCCAATTGTGATGTGACCACTTTGATTGTAGGATAAGGTGGTATACAAATCTGTCTAAATAAATAAACTGGCAGTATTTTGTGGGGATTAATAGCACAAATTATCAAATGGGTATATGATACTCTGTCTGAATGTGTAAGGGATTCCTTCTATTCTTTGAATAATTATAATTCAGGAGGCCTCAACTGTTTAAATGCAGTGTTAAAACGTGTTAGTACTCCCAGCAAGCCTTTTCCATAGTCACACCGACTTTATGGTTTTACTTGGTGGGGAAGGCTGGAAGAAAATCGAATCCACTAGCATCCATCTTCCCTAGGTGGAGATACCAGGCACCAATATTCAATGAACAATGTAATCTGTCTGAGGGGGATTCCTGCCAGGTTGGTCACACACCCAGGGACATCCCTACGTGGTGAATGGGCATGAGGGTGCTACAATATGTTTAATCAATATATTTTATTATAAAACTTCACAGTATTTATTTTAATTATTTAATGGGTTTTCTATACTGCTTTATCGTAGATCCAAAGCGGTTTACATTGTAAGTTGAACTATAATGTGCATTATAACAGGAAAATAAACTTGGAGGCATACATAGACAGGGGAAATGAACTTGGAGTACAAGAATTGGGAACCAAGTATCACATACTACAGAGGAGTGGGGATCCATTGGGGTAGAGGGATAGTGTCAAAGAGCATTGGATATGTGGGTAGTAGGCATTCCAGAGGGGGCTGATATGTATGATGAGCCAAAATGTTATGTCATTTGTTAGGTCCATAGTGTTCTGTGATGAGGAATGTCTTTATTGTCCTTCTGAAGTTCCATGTCATTGATGGATCTTATGTTTTCTGAGGGTATTCCATATTGACTGTGCATATATGGAGGAGGCTCTGTTGCAAGTTGTCTGCTTAGATTTCTCAGTGTTTGTGATGGCCAATAGGTTTTGTTGTTTGGTTTGTTTTATTCTATTCTTTGGATCCTTGTGAATCAAATTCAACTCCCCAATTACAGCCTCTTCCATTCTCCACGTACACACAGAAAAGGGGGTAGCATCCTTATCCTCTCTAAATCAGACCTGAACTTCAGCAAGTTAGCTGCTAAATCCACCACAACCCTGGACACACTTGCCATTTCAAACAGACAACTTACCATCTGCCTCACCTACCACTCTTAATCCGCACCGACTAACAACCTCTCTGATCTGCTCCATGTCACCCTCAAAAACAACATGAAACACAAGGATCTCATCCTACTAGGAGAACTCAACCTTTATTCAACTCGAACCAAACAAGCAGCAGCCTTCTTGGAAGCCATGGCAGCAATGGACTTTCACAAATCATAAGCTCCCCCACTCACAGCAAAGGCAACATCCTCGACCTCATCTTCACAAACGTCCCCAACTACATTAACTCTCCCCACCAATCCAAACAATCCCAGTACCCTGGTGCGACTACAAGATAGTAATCTTTCATCTGCCCATCAGCACCTCCCATCAGCACCTCCCAAAAACAAACCTCATTCCCTAAGCTACACAAGAATTGCTTCAGACAATTCAACAAAGAATCCTTCCTAGCCCACATCTCCCAATCCTCAACACAGAACTAGAAGACGTAGACTCTATTTCTACCTGGAACCAAACTATCACCATCACATTCAATAAGGCCAACCCAAGCCGTGGCAGGCACTCTTCCCCCAAAATCATGCTCAAGCACTCAAACACTGTTTGCCCCAGTATGTTCTGATCTTCTCACATGACCACTCAATATGTAGGAAACTCCCATGACTTCCAACAAAGTGCTGAACCTTCAAATGCCTTCTGCAACCTGAGAGGTGTTAGATACCATCTGTACAGCATCTTTTAATTATGTTCCAGATCATCCCAGGGCTTCTTCAAATCATCTTCCCAAGCATATAAACACTCCCATTTTGTCTCCACATCCTTACTCATCAACTTATATAACTTAGAAATAGCCTCCCTTATTTCCTACTGACCAAATAACCCCTGTACCTCCTGCGAGGCCTCCCTCCCACTTCTCCACAGCAAATGTTCGATATAATGTACCCCCTGGACAGACATAAAAAAGTCATAGGAGGAAGGGAGTATTCCTCCTTGAGATCTGCAAAAATTACCCATTTCCTTTCATGTTGGAATTGACCCACCCACCGTAATCCACATTTCACCCATCTAGCATAAGCCTGATTACCCGTCCCTGGCAGGAAGTCAGGATTCCCACAAAGTGGAATAAATCTGGAATACCCTTGAGAGCCATACCAGATCTTCTTCCACTTAGGCCAGAACTGCAATGTAGTAAGAACAAAGGGATTAGAGCACTTCCTTCCCACTAGTCCTTCTCCTCCACATCAGATGACTTCTCCCCAATGTTCCCATCCTAACTCTCCCATTTCCAGGACCACCAATTCTTGATGCTCATATATCCACCATTCCAACACTGACCGCACTGCCTCAAAGTACCTTTCCACATGTGGCATGTCCAAGCCTCCCTTTTCCCTCCTAGCATATAAGATCTTCCTTGCCACTCGAACCTGCTTTCCATTCTAAATAAAGGACATGATTTTCCTCTGGATCCTCTTTAAAAAGGAGTCAGGACCCATACTGACAAGGTCATGAACAGACAGAGGATCCTTGATAGGACCATCATTTTGACAGTGGTTATACATCCAAACCGGGATAATCCCATTACTCCCCCATTTGTCAAATTCAGCCACAATGTTTTCCACAGAGGTAGATAATTCACAGCAAACAGACCCCTCAGTTGTGGAGTTAACTGAATCCCTAAGTACCTAATGCTTGATTTGGCCCACTTAAAGGGGTAGGACACTTTTAAACATTCCATCCGCCTGGCTGTAAGAGACATAGATGAATTCTGATTTTGTAGTATTCATTTTGAATCCCGCAACCTCCCCATAGGCCTCCATCTCATGTTGGGTGGTCCCCAGAGTGTTCTCAGGGTCCAAGACAATAAACAGAACATCATCTGCAAACAGGGGCGGCCCAAGGGGGGTGCGGGGCCATGTGCAGAGACTCGGTGTGGGGCCTCATTTGCATTAGGGACATCATTTGCATAAATATTTGCATAATGTTACCATACACTAACTTTTAGTAAACATGCCTCTTAATGAGTGTATGGATAAAGAAAGACTAAAAGATTTCTACATTACTATAATCTAGTGCCAACCGCTAGACACATTAGGAACTACTACAAACACTGCCCATTTAGAACCCATAGCAAACCTGCCGTACCATAACAGCACTACCAGGACTCACAAAGCACCAGACCCTACCTATCAAAAGGCAACACTGCAAATATTAAACCAATACAGTTCAGAGAATAACAATACATGACCTACTGGGGAAAGAGAACAAGTGGCAATGTCAAACAGGAATTACATAAACAGAATACCTCAGCTCAGTTACACATGCAGAACATAGACCATTACCAAACAAGGAATCACAATTTAGAAACAGGAAGACAATAATTAAACTGGGAATCCCAAAAGCCAAACTTGGAATGTACAACACTGTAGAAATAAAACTATACATTAATTTGCTCATGTACTAAACAAAGCGCAGACGTTAATGATGCACATTTCCCAGAGCTGACATTTTCCAATTAATAAATTCAAAATAAAGAGATATTTTTCTACCTTTTGTGCATTTTTTTTCAGCTGCAATTGCTCCAGCCACTTTCTTCTGGTTTCTTCGTGTCTTATGCTAACTCTCCATCATCTGCTGTCCATTTGTCCTTTCTTCTCTCTTCTAGTTTTTTTTCCATTCTCTCTCTACATCTGCTTTAACATACTAATCTTTCTCCTTTTGCTCTTTCCTCATTCCTATTTCGTCCACTCAAATTTTACCCCTCCATCCTCGATCCCCACTTACTCTCCCAATATCCGGCCAATTGTAGGTTTGTCTTCCCTCCCACACAAATATTTTTTCCCTCTCCATTTCACTCTCCCTGCTCCATCCCATTCTAATCCTCCCCCAACATCAGCTCCATTCCAGTTCCAGCTCCACCCAGCATCCGCTCCCTTCTAGTCCCCGCATCAGCCCATTTCCAGTCCTAGCCACCCATAGCCAATTTCCAATCCTATCCTAGCCCCACCATCAGTCCATTTCCAGTCCTAGCTCCCTCCCCTCACAGCCCATTTCCATTTCAAGTCCCCCTCCCCATCAGCTATTTGCAGTTCAAGTCCCTCTTCCACTCAGCCCATCTCCATTCCAAGCCCCCGTCCCCATCAGCTATTTGCAGTTCAAGCCCCCCTTTCACTCAGCCCAATTCCAGTCCTAGCAACCCCCGCAAGCCCATTTCCAGTCCTAGCCCCCCCATAGCCCATTACTAGTCCTAACCCCCCCATCAGCCCATATCCAGTCTTAGCCCCCCCATAGCCCATTACGTCCTAACCTCCCCATCACCCATTTCCAGTCCTAGCCCCCCATCAGCCGATTTCCAGTCTTAGCCCCCTCCATAGCCCATTACCAGTCCTAACCCCCCATCAGCCTATTTCCAGTCTTGGCCCCCCCATAGCCCATTACCAGTCCTAACCCCCCCATCAGCCCATTTCCAGTCTTAGCCCCCTCCATAGCCCATTACCAGTCCTAATCCCCCATCAGCCCATTTCCAGTCTTAGCCCCCCCCATAGCCCATTACCAGTCTTAACCACCCCCCATCAGCCCATTTCCAGTCTTAGCCCCCTTCATAGCCCATTACCATTCCTAACCCCCATCAGCCCATTTCCAGTCTTAGTCCCCCCATAACCCATTACCAGTCCTAAACCTCCCCATCAGCCCACTTCCAGTCTTAGCCTTCCCATAGCCCATTACTAGTCCTAACCCTCCCCATCAGCCCACTTCCAGTCTTAGCCTCCCCCTAGCCCATTACTAGTCCTACCCCCCCCCATAAGCCCACTTCCAGTCTTAGCCCCTCCATAGCCCATTACCAGTCCTAACCCCCCCATCAGCCCATTTTCAGTCCTAGCCCCCCCATAACCCATTACCAGTCCTAACCCTCCCCCATCAGCCCCCTTCCAGTCTTAGACCCCCCATAGCCCATTACCAGTCCTAACCCCCCTCCCCCCATCATCCCAAGTAGATTAAAAAAAAACGGCGGCTGCTGCCGCTTCTGCCGTGGCAGCAGCAGAATCAAGCGTTCCTCCGCGGGGCCCCCATGCCTGGCAGAAGCCTCCCTGCAGCATCAGCTAGCTCTGGAGTCCCAAAGCGCGGGCTTTCAGAGCCACGAGAGTTTCCCTTTCTCGCGGCTCTGTTAATCCTGCCAGGGCTGATGGGATTTCCCATCACCCTCGGCGGGCTTAACAGAGCCGCGAGAGATCAGAGAAGCTCTCTCTTCGCGGCTCTGAAAGAAGCCCACACTTTGGGACTCCGGAGCTAGCTGATGCTGCAGGGAGGCTTCTGCCGGGCAGGGGGGCCCCGCGGAGGAACACTTGATTCTGCTGCTGCCACGGCAGAAGCGGCAGCAGCAGCCGGTTTGTTTGTTTTGTTTTTTTTATCTACTTGGGGTGATGGAGAATGTTTTTTGCGCGGGGCCCCCTGAAACGCGGGGCCCTGTGCAAAAAACATTCTTGCTCAATGGACGGGCCGGCCCTGTCTGCAAATAAGGAAAACTTATAGTCCTGCCCAAAGCTTTAATAGTAGTTTTTACATATAGAGGAGTGGCACTATATGTAAAAACTACTATTAAAGCTTTGGAATTACAGAGCTTAAAAGGGAGAGAGGAGGCATTGTGGGTTAAACTAGAAAGAGGGAAAGAAAAATCTATTTGCATTGGTGTGATATACAGACCTCCTTCACAAGAGGAAGAGGTGGACAGAGAGTTAATTGAAGACATACGCAGCATTGCTAGGAAAGGGGAAGTGCTACTGATAGGAGATTTCAATATGCCAGATGTTGATTGGCACATTCCTGCTGCAGTATCATCTAGGAGTAAGGAGATCCTGGATTCTCTACAGGGAGAACTATTCAGGCAATTGGTAACAGACCCCACACGTGAAGGGGCCATACTGGACTTGGTGCTTACTAATGGTGAAAGTGTTTCTGATGTTGTACTGGGAGATCATTTTGCATCCAGTGATCACCAGATGGTGTGGTTCAGTATTAGGACTAGGGCTGTTAGAATCCATTCCAAGGTGAGGATCTTAGACTTTAGGAAGACTAACTTTGCGAAGATGGGCCAATACCTCAGGGAGTCGTTAGTGGGATGGGAACAGCTGGGGGATGTAGAAAAACAGTGGGCAAAACGGAAAGGGGGTATTTTAAGGGCAACCAACCTTTTTGTTAAAATGGTAAATAAAGGCAAAAGGAAAAGGAGACCGCTATGGTTTTCGAAGGAAGTAGCTGAAAAAGTAAAGAAAAAGAGGGAGGCCTTCATGAAATACAAGAGATCACAGAGAGAGGAAGACAGGCATCTGTATTTGGAAAAACTTAGAGAAGCTAGCAAAGTAGTCAAGAAGGCAAAGATTCAAAAGGAGGAGGAAATAGCCAATGCAATAAAATGGAGGGCTAAGACATTTTTCAGATATATTAGTGAGAAGAGGAA
The DNA here is from genome assembly GCA_033557465.1 of Ichthyophis bannanicus. Lineage (NCBI taxonomy): Eukaryota > Metazoa > Chordata > Amphibia > Gymnophiona > Ichthyophiidae > Ichthyophis > Ichthyophis bannanicus. The sequence continues at coordinate 857,028,338 of CM066034.1, forward strand.
GGGCAAAAGTGGTATTGTCAGACTCAAGGGTGCAGGGGGGGAATATGTAGAAGCTGATAAGGATAAAGCAGAATTGCTTAACAAATATTTTTGTTCTGTGTTCACAGATGAAGAACCAGGAGCAGGACCTCAGAAAACACCCACAAATAAGAACAGAAGCGAGGGACATCTTGAACAATTTTCAGCAGACTGTGTTCGTAAGAAACTAGCTCAACTTAAAGTAGACAAAGCGATGGGACCAGATGGGATACACTCTAGAATACTGAGGGAACTTGGGGACGTTCTAGCAACTCCACTGACTGACCTTTTCAATGCCTCGTTGGAGTCGGGAGTGGTGACAAAGGACTGGAGAGAGGCTCATGTGCTGCCTTTACACAAAAGCGGAAGTAAGGATGTGGTTGAAAACTACAGGCCGGTTAGTTTAACTTCGGTAGTGAGTAAATTATTGGAAACGCTGCTGAAAGAGAAAATAGTGAGGTTTCTGGAGTCCAGCGGATTACAGGATCCGAGGCAGCATGGATTCACCAGAGGCAGGTCTTGTCAGACAAATCTGATTGATTTCTTTGACTGGGTGACCAGGGAGTTGGACCGAGGGAGAGCTCTAGATGTGGTGTATTTAGATTTCAGTAAAGCCTTTGACACTGTTCCTCACAGGCAACTTATAAGCAAACTGAGCACCCTAGGGATGGACCCTAAAGTTACTGCTTGGGTTAGAAATTGGTTGGGTGGGAGGCGACAACGAGTACAAATAAATGGAGCTCACTCTGAGGAGAAGGATGTTACCAGTGGTGTGCCCCAGGGATCTGTCCTTGGTCCGATTCTTTTTAACATCGGGTAAGGTTTGCCTCTTTGCAGATGATACCAAATTCTGCAATAGAGTAGACACCCAGGAAGGTGTAGATAACATGAGGAGGGATCTAGCTAAGCTTGAAGAATGGTCTAGAATTTGGCAGCTGGGTTTTAATGTTAAAAAATGTAAGGTCATGCATTTGGGCTGCAGCAATCCAAGGGAGCAATACAGTATAGAAGGTGAAGTACTTTTGTCCACTAAAGAAGAGCGGGACCTAGGCGTGGTTGTGTCTGATGATCTTAAAGTAGCTAAACAGGTAGAAAAGGCGACGGCAAAAGCTAGAAGGATGCTTGGGTGCATATGGAGAGGAATGGCTAGCAGAAAAAAGGAGGTGATAATGCCTCTGTATAAGTCTTTGGGGCGACCTCATTTGGAGTATGGTGTACAATTCTGGAGACCGCACCTTCAAAAGGATGTGAACAGGATGGAGTCGGTGCAGAGGGTGGCTACTAAAATGATTAGTGGGCTTCATTATAAAGCATATGAGGACAGACTTAAGGATCTTAATATGTACACCTTAGAGGAAAGGTGGGATAGAGGTGATATGATTGAGATGTTTAAATACCTCCTTGGCATAAATGTTCAGGGAGAGAGTCTCTTTCAATTGAAAGCAAGTTCTGCTACGAGGGGACATGGGATGAGGGTGAAGGGAGATAGATTCAGGAGTGATATGCGGAAATATTTCTTTACAGAAAGAGTAGTGGATCCATGGAATAGTCTCCCAGTGGAGGTGGTAGAAATGAGGACAGTAACTGAATTCAAAAAAGCATGGGACCAACACAGAGGATCTCTAAAGGTAAAAAGTGGACAGTTGTAGTTGTTGTTATGGAATGACAGACTAGATAGGCCATGTGGTCTTTTTCTGTCATCATGTTTCTATGTTTCTATGCCCTCCCACATTCACTCCATTTACTTCAGCATTCTCGCTATTCCTCTGAGCCAAGTGTTCCATGGCGAGTACAAACAAAGGAGGCGAAAGAGGGCAACTTTGATGTGTTCACGCAGCAATTCAAAGGCATGAATATACCCCTCATTAATCTTTAAACAAGCTGTCGGTTCCTTATACAAGATTTTTACCCACCGTAGATAGTACCTGCCTATCCCTATCTTCTCTAAAGTCTGAAAGAGAAAGGGCCAGTAAAGTCTGTCAAAGGCCTTTTCTGCATCTACAGCCAACAATTCCAGGCCCTCCTCGTGTTGCTGTCCCTGCCACATCAGGTTAAGAACCTTCCTGATATTGTCAGAGGCTTGCCTCCTGGGAATAAACCCTGACTGGTTGCAATGGTCCAAATTGGGTAGATATATTGAAACCCTATCGGCCAAACCTCTAGTGAAGATTTTCAAATCAGTAACCAGCAATGATATAGGTCTATATGATCTGCATATCCAGGGGTCCTTCCCTTCTTTATGCAAAATACTCACTCAAGCCAGGCAAAGAGAGTCTGGCATCAAAGCCTCTCGCCCAAAGGAGTTAAACATCTTCATCAAGGTTTCCACCAGGACTCCCCTGAACATCTTATAAAATCTATTTGGAAAGCCATCTAGTCCAGGGCTCTTGTGTGGCAGCAGCCCCTTGATAACATTCAAAACCTCATGGGTAGATATTGGCCTAGATAAACCCTCGGCTTCACTAGGAGATAGGACCGGTAATTGTATACCTGCCAGATAATTCTGAATATCTTCAGCCACAGCCTTTTTCTCAGGAATATACAGTATAGCTGTTGATAAAATTCCACAAATCTTTCCTCTATCTCCCATTCTGACTAGAATTCCTTCCCCTTGCTGTCTCTAATTTTTATGATATGGTTCCTAGTGGCCAGTGTCTTCAATTTATGGGCTAATACATGTCCCGACTTATTTATTTATTTTATTTATTTAGCTGCATTTATATCCCGCTTTTCACCGGGTCAAAGCGGTTGGGGGATACATTTAACACGAGGGGATATGAGACACATACACTAATACTTACAGGGAACATGGGCAATGGAGGGTTAAGTGGCTTGCCCAAGACCACAAGGAGCACCTGCGGGACTAGAAACCCCAGTCCTTCCGGCCCAAGGTTGCTGTCCTCTAGTGGGATTTGAACCACCGACCTTCCGTCCTGTAGTACCTTGCCCCAACCACTAGGCCACTCCTCCCTCTTATTTCCATATTCAAAAAAAGACTGTTTCAATCTATCTAATCCAAAGTTCATCTCCACCGGCTCCAGTTCTTGAAGCTCCCTACAGGCCTCAGAAAGCTGTTTGACTCCTTTCTGATGCAACATACCCGCCTTGTGCTCCCTCTTCAGACCCCTTATATGCTCCTGCAGTTTTTCCTTTTGTTCTTCTTTAACCCGTTTATAGTGTGCCCGCAACGCAATGGATTTACTTTGGGCAACTGCTTTTAGGTAGTTCCATCTGTGGTAATGAGGCTTCTGACAAGCATAGAAAAAGGGCTGGTTTTAAAACTTTTTCTTCTGAGCTAAAGCATGGCTCAGGCAGGCATTCATTTAAATCAGCACCTAGAGAGCAAAGCCACATGATTGAGAGTGCTGAGTACAGACCACACCCTGCCTCCATGGCAACACAGAGTGCAAATGAGAAACACCTGGGAGATGGGGCAAGGAAACGGGTCTCACACTAAAATATTTAAGCTCTCAGGATAAAAGGCAGAGAGAGAGAGAAGCAGGGAGAGAAGCAGAGGAAGGAACAGAAGGAGCAGAGTCAAGACGGGAGTATTGGACAAGGCAGACACGGGAGTTACGGCAGAGAGGCAAGAAGCCAAAGCCAAGAGAGTCCCGGCAGACTGGACAGTCTAGGAGAGAAAGACTGAGGAGTCTGACCAGAGGCTCTGGAGAATGGCAGAGAAAGTCTGAGCTTCTGCACAGAAGGCATTCTAACAGCAGCTCTTCTACCAGAGACAGCTGTACAGAATTTGCAAGCCCTTGTGAAGGTAGGAACCCAAACTCTGGGAGAATTGTAGAATACAGCTCAGATAGCAGTGAGGCTGCTGAGAATTCAGAAGGAGAGATTTATCCTTCTAGAAAGTCTGAGAGAAAGTCTGTTCCTAGAAGCCAGGGAAGACAGCAGAAACCTGTGAGTGTCTTGCCCAGAAATACAAAGCCGTGCAGCTCATATAAGAAACCTGAAGGGAGAAAAGGGAATCCCTGGGATGAAATGTTTAAGCTAATGCAACGATTGAAACCTGATTGTGCAGATAAAGACCCAGAGCTGTTTCAGGGTGAAACTGAAGACATGGAGATAGAGTTAACTGGATTGGAGCAGGATACAGAGTCTCTAATGGATTGCTCAACAGCTTATGTTTCATAAGGGGAAAAGCTGAATTGTTAGCCAAAAAGAAAATTCAGAACTGTGATAAATGCTCTGAGGTTTTTGAATGCTGAAAGCAAAAGGAAAGGATTACAAATGTGTTTTGCTTAACACTGTTTGAAGCATTAGTCCTGTATGCTGAAGAAAGCTACTTGAGTTCATTATTGTTTCTGTTATACCTTGTTCATGTTCTAAAGAAGATTTACTTTGCTAAAGTCTGATGATACAAAAGAAAATTAATAAATTTCCTGTGAATTGCCTAAAACTACTCGGACTGCTTATTAACCACAACTAAACAAATTCCAGCAGCATTTGCTCTGGTAAGAAGTCAGTTTAACAAGAACAGTTGGCACGCAGTGCTCTTTATAGGTAACCGCCTATACAGGGTGCAGCGCCACACATCCTAACCCCAGGAGGAAGGGCCATCAGCATTTGCATCCAAATAATTCATAATTTCCCTTTGGACCTCCTGAATGACATTTGGATCATCGAACAGGGACTCATTAAGTTTCCACCACTACCTCCAGGACAATTGTCCCTATTTTTAAAGATCTCCCACACAGGTGCATGGTCCGACCAAGTACCCTCCCCAATTGTACACTCATCCACTTGGGCCAGCAGGATCTTGTCCACTAGAGGCATATCAATCCTGGAAAAAGACTCATGAACTGATGAATAATTTATTTATTTATTTACTTTTATATGCTGCACTCTTTGAAATCAGTGCGGTTTATGTATAACGAAAACAGTAAAACAGTTTACATAGAACAGTTTATATTGAACTAGAAACAAGTAACAGTAAGTAACAAGTATTAACAGGCAGCAATATTAAATGTATATACAGGGAAATGAACTTGGAGTATGCAGGCAGAGGAACTAGAAGCGATCTGGACAGTGAGGACATAGGCTTTGTTCAGGGTGGGTGGCCGTAAGCTAGTTGAAATAAGTATGTCTTTTAGGCCTTCCTAAAGGATGTCAGGTCTGCGATGGCATGGATTGCTGAAGGTAGGGTATTCCAGCGGGTTGGTGCATAGAGAGAAAAGGCATAATTTTTAGTTGACTGGGTGCATGTCCTTATTGCTGAGGGGGTGACGAGTGAGTTCACCATGTATGACCTTCTGGTTCTATTTTCAGGGGCATGCTGTATGAGGTTTGCGAGGGAGGTAGTGGATATTCCGTGCAGAGACTTGAAGGTGAGTAATAGGGCTTTGTATACCAGTCGGCTTGCTATGGGGAGCCAATGCAGCTGGATCAAAAGAGGTGTGATGTGTTCAAATCTTGAGGCAGACAGGAGTTTTTGGGCGGTTTTGTTCATGGCTAGTTGTAATGGCTGGAGAGCGTTCTTTGGCAGGCCGTGGAAGATTATGTTGGCATAGTCCAGGTGAGGAAAGATAAGGGCCTGGCATACTGTGTGAAAGTCTGAGGGCTCGAGGAGAGGGCATAGATGCTGGAGGGTTCTTAGTTTATGGTAGATTGCCTTGATGACAGTTTGTATGTGGGCTTCCCAATTCAGATGTTGGTCCAGGATGACCCCAAGATAACGTACTTCTTGCTTAGCTATAAGTTCGATATCTTTCAGCCTGAGGGAAGTTGGTGGGGTGAAAGCTTGGTCTTTGGTTATGAATAAGACCTCTGACTTTCTACTGTTAACCATCAGATTGTGGGTAGTGAGCCAGTCCGAGACCATATTGAAGCATGCTGCAATGGGAGAATAGTCAGGGCTGTTTATGGAGAAAGGAGCATAGAGTAGGACATCGTCGGCATAGATGTGGTAGTAAATGTTGAACAAATGTATAATGGCGCAGATCGGCTGAATATAAATGTTGAAGAGCAGGGAGGAGAGGGATGAGCCTTGTGGGACTCCTTACGTCTGCTGGAATGGTTTGGATGAATGGGTTCCTATGTGGACTTGTTGCTGGCAATCAAACAGGTATGACTTGAACTAGTTGAGGGCTTGGTTCCTTATACCTTTTTGATGCAGGCAGGTGAGTAGGAGATTGTGGTAGACTGTATCAAAAGCAGAGGCAATGTCCATGAATATCAGGATGAATCCTTGTTTTTTCTTGTTTAGGCATGTGTGGAGTCTGTCCAAGAGAGTCACCAGTAAGGTTTCCACACCGTTTTGTTGGTGGAACCTGTATTGCTGTGGGTCCAGAGGTGCATAGGAGTCAATGTGGTCCTGGATTTGTTGGTGGATAATCTTTTCTAGTATTTTGGCTAAGAAGGGGAGACTGGATATGGGTCTGTAGGAACTGGTCTCTGATGGATTTAGCTTGTTCTTTATGAGTGGCCTGATAGAGGCGGTTTTGAGAGGTGGTGGTAGAAAGCCTTCAAACAGTGAGAGGTTAGCGATTTTAGTGATGACTGGGCTGAGGTTGGATCGTACCTGCTTGATCCAGAATGCTGGGCATGGATCAGTTGGGGAGGTGGTGGTGTTGATTCTGCAGATGATCTTCTCTATTTGCTCGGGGGAGTATGGATAAAAGCCCTCTAGCATGGGTATGGGTGCGCCACCAAAGGGAGGGATGTGTCTGGATGAGTTTTCGAGGTCAGACCAGTCTGAATTGGATGTAGTTGAGATGGTTTTGCTTTGGAAGTATGTGGCGAAGGCCTCTGGGCTAGGAGTACTTGTTGGTTCATGTGTGGATGCATCCCTTGTGAGGGATTTGATGAGGTTTGTTGAGAGAGTGCATGAGGGTGCTGGTGCGGTATTCCTTTCTCTTGTTGTTGACTGCTTTTCGATGTTGATGCAAGTTATCCAGGTATGCAGTTTGGTCATTGATGTGTCTTGAGCATCTCCAGCGGTGTTCTAGTTTCCTAAGGTATATTAATTAATGATTTGTGCAGGTCAGCGGTAAACCATACGGCTATGTGGTTCTTGTAGGTAGGTTTTGTGGAGGGTGGTAAGAGCATAGCTCTGGAGAGGTTGTTGTTCCAAATTTCTATTAGAATAATGTGAGTAGTCTCGCTGCCTCCTATTTTTAACTCTACATAAGTCCACCACATCCAAACCCTCAATTAAACGCATCAGTCTTATCCTATGCACCCTAGTGCTGGAGGATGCTCCCTTAGAAGTATCTAAAGATGGGTTCAACACCACATTGAAGTCCCCCCCCCCCCCGAATTACCTTACCCTCTACAAAGCCCTGGAGAGGCCCCTGAAGTGAATCAAAAAAGACCGCTTGGTTTGTACAAGAGGCATAGATATTGATCAAAGTGTATGTAGTTTCCCTCCCATCTAGTCTTAACAAACAGGAAATGCCTCTTTATCCTTATGCACCTCTAAAACTTGGTGAGGAAGCTTTGCAGACATCAGAATGTCCACTCTCCCTTTTTTCCTTTCTAAGATATTGGATGCAAAATGCCTCGAAGGGCATTAGCAACTTTGCTTTTCATTTTATCTTAGCAGGTGGGTCTCTTATATTCAGGCAATATCACAGTTCAAACATCCTAATTCTTTAAGCAGCAGCTAACACTTATGGAAGGAGTTAAGACCCCTAACATTCATTGTCACCACTCTGTAATCAGCCATATTGCTTCCAATTGTACACCTCTATGCTCCATTTATGATTTCAAAAGCCTTACCGACTCCCTGCTTCCATCTCACTCCCTCCCTCCCCTCCTCTCACTCCTTCCCAACCACCTCCCCACCACCATCTTTGCCAACCTCCTGCCCAACTCCACCAATCCTCTGAACTCATAGAGGTGTGACCTCACGTCCTGGCCACCAGCAATTACCTACTCCCCCGCAAGAATCCTTATGAACCAAGCACAAACACAAACACCCACCGAATCCATACTCATCCATCCACTATATGCACACCCCAGGTTCCCAACAACACAGTGCACTCTTTCCATTCTGCTCAAACCCCTCTAGTCCCCTCACTTGGGACTCTCCAGTGGTTCCATGTACTGTCCCAACATAGCATGTCCTTTCACCAGGCACTGTCCCTGCCCATCATCTTCGTCTGCTTCCAAAATCTCCTGTCGCCACCTGGCCCAATGGTCCACCCCACCACTTTAGCGCCTTCCTTCCCCTATGTGCTCTTCACTACTGCTGTGTTTGCATGCAGATTGGACAATCCGGCTTGTTCATGGCATGAAGCGTTGACTCCACTGACTTGGCATTCGTGGGGGTACTGGATATAGTGAACTGCAGATCCACTGGAAACAGCCAGCGGTAGCAATTGTGCTCTTCTCTGAGTCGCTTCATGACAGCTTGATATTCCCGCCGTTTCTGTATACAGTAGTTATCAATAATAAGTCATCAAAACCCTCCACTTCTTAGTTTTCCTACTTGATTTTTCCAAGTTTCCTTGCTGCTGCCAAAATGGCCTCCTTTGTGGCAAACTCGTGCATGCAGTCTACTATATCATGAGGCCTTCCCTCACTTCTGGATCCCAGCACTTGGTACACTCGCTCCACTTTGAAAATAAAGTTCACTCTCTACGAGCCCTGATGCCCTAGCCAGTTCTACAGACTTGCTCAGTCAGTACCTTATAGTCCACAGTGTCCTCTGTTTCAGGGATCCCCGGGATCCTCTAGTTTTAGTGCAAGTTCTTCCTGAACTACTCTGAGATTCATAGTTTCCTGTTTGAGGGCCTGCAACTGCCCACTGTGTGTCTCCAAGGATCCCTCATCTTCCTCTACACATTGGTTCGGGTCCGACAGGTCACTCCAGAGGTCCGCGATTCAGGATTATACCTCTTGTTTCAAAGTTGTTATATCTTTTATCTTTATCTTTATTTCACACTTTATATACTGCCCTTGCCGGAGCATGAGAGCAGTGTACAATAAAATATACTATATGCTGACGCCAAAAAGAAAAGAAAAGAACTCCATTATAAAGTAGAAAAAGAATGACCAAAGGGGTCAAGTAAAGGCAGATAGAGGAGCAATAACTAAATAGAGCTACTGGGAGGGAGGTCATAAGCCTGCTGGAAAAGGTATGTTTTCAATAAAGTTTTGAAATTGTGGTATGAGGATTCCAACCAGATGGAAGATGGCAAGGTATTCCAGAGTGACGGTCCAAGGAAGAAGAATGCAGCATGACATGTTTGCTCCAAGTGAGCCTGTGAAGGGGAAGGAAGAGACAAGCGGTTGGCATGCAATGAACGAAGTTGACGGTAGGAAGTGTGAAGGGAAACAAGATCTGCTAGATATAACGGATTTGATGTATGGATGGCCCTATGTGTTAGGATGAGAAGCTTGTACTTAAACCTATAGTGGAGTGGTAACCAGTGTAATTAAAGAAGAAGAGGTGTAACATGATCAGATTTCCGGGCGTACGTAACAAGACGGGCAGCTGTGTTCTGTAATAGTTGTAACCGCTGAAGTTGGTAGGATGGCAGGTTAGCAAAAACTACATTACAGTAATCCAGTCTGGACATGACCAGAGACAGTAGGAGGGTAATAAAGGAGTCAGAAGACAAAATAGAGCAGAATGATCTAAGCTTCCGCAATACAAAGAAAGAACGCAGGGACAGATTTGAAACATGTTCATGGAAAGATAGCGAAGAGTCCAGAGTAACACCTAAGTAACGAAAAGAAGAGGTTAGAGGAATAGAAACTGAATTTATTTGAGGCATAACTGTTGGACAGGGTGTACTCAAAGAGACCCACATGGCTGTGGATTTTGATGGGTTTAGATATAGAAAGTTAGCAGACAGCCAGGTAGCAACATGAGAGAGACAAGTATTAAACTGGGTAATGTCAATGTTAACTGGGGAGGTATGGAAAAGGAGAATGATATCATCGGCGTAAATGTAAACTGAGACCGGATATTGCTAAATCAGGAGTGGTAAAGGGGCAAGGAAAATATTAAAGAGTAGAGGAGAGAGGACTGAACCTTGGGGTACCCCACATGATAAGGAAACAGGTGAGGAGGATTGAGAATTAGAACTAACAACAAAGGAACGAGCTGTGAGAAAAGAACGAAACCAGCGCAATACCGTGCCCCGCAGCCCAATATCAAAGAGATGGGAGAGAAGAGTCCGATGATCGATCAGGTCAAACGCTGCTGACAGATCTAATGAGACCAGAAGAGTAATATCTCCGCGGTCATGCGCAACATGAATCTCGTTCAAAAGAGCCAGGAGAATTGTTTCTGTGCTATGCTTGGCCCTGAATCCTGCTTGACGCGGATGGAGGGCATTGGTGGCTTCTGCATGGGATGACAGTTGAAGAAAGAGCAAGGTAGTAAACCAGTTCTTAATATCCTCTTTTAATTGCTTAAGGACATTCTGAGCCTAATTTTCAGCCTCCAGACTCTCCCACCACAATCCTCCTGCTCCCGTGCCGTGACACTTCAGGGGCTTTCCCCGATAAAATCACTAACTTTCCTGGAGGTTAAGCACCCTCTTGCAGGGGGTGCTTAACCTACTCTTTGCTGCCACTTTTGGATCTTGACTCACCTGGTCTCCTTTATGAATCCTTACCATTCTCCCTTGATTTATCCTGTGTCTACAGCTACTGTCTTGATTAGATTGTAAGCTCTGATGAGCAGAGACCATCTTTTACATGTGTCTGTGCAGTGCTGCATATGGCTTGTAGCGCTATACAAATGCTCAGTAGTTGTAGTAGTAGTAATAGGATTACTCTGCTTGGCTGCAGAGCTGAAAGTTTATTCAGCCATTCCAGTCATGTCACTTCATCTAGGTATGTACTTTTCTACAGACTTGGAGGACACAATTTCATATAATAATATCTAAATTATTTTATCTGAGCTGAAGGATTTGCTGCAGCATTGGTCCCTATTAAGCTTGTTGTGGTGGGGTAGATTAGACACCATTAAAATGATGGTTTTAACACAGGTAGTATATAAATTAAGCATGCTTCCTGGATTCTGTGGATCAAAGTTTTATTCATAATTAGATACAAAGGGGGTCATTCTGAACCATGTTTAGCAAGTCTGGATGCCTGATCCAGATGTCCAGATCTGCTAAATGCCCAGATCATCCTGCCTGCAACAGAGTTCCCTGCACATATTGCTGGTTTCTATGGGGAGCTGTGTTCGTGGGTGGGAGAGGGAGGGTTGTGGGAGGAGCGAGGGCGGCAACTGACCCTGAATGTACAAGGCTGATGCTGAGGTTAGCCCTGTATGTCTGGGATCGGCTGCTGAGATGGTGGACTTATTCCACCTCAGAATAAGTCCACCTGGACATCGGGGGATGCAGGAGCTGGGGAGGGGGGGCGGCAAAGATGTGAAGGGGCACAGGGGGATAACCGCAGCCTGACCCTGGCCATGGGAGGCTAGATCTAGGGTTGGGCTGTGGGAAAAGAGGCATGTTTATTTCGGCCAGGGAGCGCAGCCCCTGAACGAAGCCACAGTGCCATGGCGACGGGACTCCATACGGCTTCGTTTAAGGGCCTGGCTGAGTTAACAGGGTATGTAGCTGGACATGCGGCTGATCAGAATCGGGGCTCAACCTGCATGTCCAAGCCATAGACTCAATTTTGATTGGCCATACAAGGGCTGGACAGCCAGTACAGAATCGGCCTCAATGTTAACAAAGTTTCTATGGAATAGTACTGCATAATTCTTTAGCTAAGCTTAAGCAGCCTAGGGGGTAGGATAGAGTTGGGTTTCTGTATTTTTGTACATACCATGCTGCAGGGTTGCTAAGATATGGAGCACAGTGGATATCAGAAGGTCTGGAGGCCATGACTCCCCCTTGGCTGGAGGTTGAAAGAGTAATAGTCCATCCATTTCCTATGAAATCGCTACCTATCTTGAACTTTCCCAAAACTAAACTTAATGCTCCTCCAGTTACTAGCTCTATTAAGGCTTTGAGAAAGCTTGATAGGGGCTGCTCTGGCTCTTATTTGCCTTTATCAGAGGTATCTCTTTGGTATAATCCTTTAGTTCTAATAAACAAACGTAAAATTTTATTTATTTATTTATTTAACAGTTTTTATATACCAACTTTCTACAAATCAAGACGGTTTACAAGGAACATAACAGACAGTATATTTCAACTGAGTACATTGTAACAAAAAGGATCAACGTATAAGTGATTAACAAGCAACATACTCCTTACGGAGGTTTAAGAACTATTTACAAGGAGGCTTAACATGCTATTTACATGGAGGATTATCTAGGCTTAGCATACTATTTACATGGAGGATTATATAGGAGGGAAAAGTGTTCCTGGAAGAGATGAGTTTTCAATTTCTTCCTGAATTCAGAGTGATTCCTGAATTCAAAATATTGTGGAAAGATTGGTTGGCCAAGAGGATTTGGTCTGTTCGCCAATTATTTCAGAACGGTAGTATTATTTCTTCCCCTTGCCTTATGGAAAAAGTTAAATGAATGCAAACTCAGGACTTCCTGTCTGACCACTTAGACTTGAGTTTGATGCAGGACCCACCTTGGTCTGAGAGTATTTGTCATGCTCTGGGACCTAATTATGGTCTGTAAAAATATTCTTACAAATGGTCGATCTATCTCTGGTGTTTATGCAATTTTAAAATCGTACAAGTGCCAGTCTCTGGTAGGTTTACAATGTACATGGGGATTTGATGCTGCGATATAGCAAGCTGATGTGAACTGGAGCACTTTTTGGAATTTCACCATATGTCCAACAATGTCAAGTAGTTTAGCTCAAATCTCTGTATTTTGTGGCCATCATGCGGTCTGGACACCTTCAAGAATGCAGAGAGCAAATCTTCTAAATTTCAACTTGTGTTGGCACTGCTCTTTATTAGTTGGGATGTTGACCTATATGCTTTATTTATTTATTTATTTAGTAAAGACTTATATACTGCTCCTTCCAGCGATCAGAAGCGGTTTGATTACAAGTACGGGATTTGTCAAAAAATCAAAGACAGAAATTTGGGGAATAGATAGAGAGAGCAGGGGTAATACACCGCACACAATATGAGGGTCCATATAAAGACCTTAATTACTATCATACATTTACAACAGGCGATTATCCTTCCTCTATTTACATTTGTACATACAGTAAATCACTTTCTCTTATCTTTTTGGATTTACATCTGGACATAGTGACAATTGAACAGATGCGTCTTCAGTTGTTTTCTGAAGTTGATTATGTCTTTAATTGTTCTCAGTTCGTGTGGGAGCTGGTTCCATAAAGTGGGGGCAGAGAAGGAGAACGCTCTGCGACTAGTACTGACTTTTACGTGCCTAAAGCTGTTTGGAACTATTAGTGTGTCGGTGTTAATGGTTCTCCTGCTTCTGGTTGTAGATTGCATGGAGATCAGGGTGGAGAGGAATGAGGGGGCCAGGTTATGAATTAACTTGAATGTAGTTACCAATGTTTTGTATTGAATCCTTGCAACGACTGGGAGCCAGTGCAGTTCCATCAATACAGGCGTGATATGTTCAGTGACGCTTGTTTCCATGATGATCCTTGCTGCTACGTGTTGGGCCAGCTGTAATATGTTGGCCATTTTCTTTGGTAGACCCTGCAAGATGGCGTTGCAGTAGTCCAGGTGGGGCATGATGAGTGCTTGTGCAACTGATCGGAAGTCACACAGATCTAGTACGTTCCTCAGGGGTCGTAGCACTCTAAGTTTGTGGAAGATGGCTTTGTTGGTGTTGCTGAGGTGTTTTTCCATTTTCAGTTTGCTGTCGATTGTGACTCCTAGATATTTTATTTCTTTCTTAGTGTTGTAAGTGTTGTTGCACAGTGTGATTGTTGGAGGAGGTTCGAAGTCCGAGTTATTGGATATAAACATTACTTCTGTCTTCTTATGATTAATCGACATGTTATTTTGTTTTAGCCATCCCGACATCTCTCCCATGCAAGTTTCAAGCTGGGCGTAGTTCGGGTTGGTGGTCTCTAGTTGTGTGTACAGCATGATATCGTCCGCGTATATGTGGTAGTTGATGCCATATTTCCTGAATATTTCACTGAGTGGTTGCATGTAAATGTTAAAAAGTAGCGCCGAGAGTGCCGAACCCTGTGGAATTCCTTGAGTTTGGGTGAATGGTTCAGCTTTTTCTCCGTTGAATTGGACCTGTGGCTTTCTGCCCGTTATATATGAGGAGAACCATTTCAAGGCGGTTCCCAATATTCCAATTGATGCCAGCTTGTTAAGGAGGGTTAAGTGATGGACAGTGTCGAATGCAGCGGAGATGTCGATGAAAATGAGGATAAACATTTTCTTCCTGTATTCCAGACCCTTGAGGAGGTTGTTAAACAGGGCCAAAAGCAGGGTTTCGACCCCATGATTTTTTCTGAATCCATATTGCTGTTTGTCCAGTATTTCGTTGTCCTCAAGGTGTTCTTGCAGTTGGATGAGGGCTGCTTTTTCAATGACCTTCGCTAAAAAAGATATGCTGGAGATTGGGCGGTAAGAAGATGGGTCTTCTTTGTTTAGCGAGTTGTTTTTTAGTATCGGTCTTATTATAGACTTTTTGAGCTGGTTAGGCATGATTCCTTGGGACAGTGATTGGTTCACAATGTGTGAGACTTGGTGGCCAATGTCCTTTTTCGCCGCTTTAATCCAGGTAGCTGGGCATGGATCAAGCAGGGAGGTGGTGGTATTGATACTGGTTATTATTTCACATGCTTGCTTATCATCAATTTTGCAAAATTCATTCCACGTCTGTTCCTGCTTCACTATAGTTTCCAAGTTGGGTTTGGCAAAACATAGCGTGGTTGCGGTTGCGGTCAGCTTGCTTGCTTTATGAATGTGTTCTGTTAAATGACTGTTGAGAAGGTGTACGGTCCTTAGTAATAATATTTTCAAGTTAAATACTAGGTTAACGTTAGATAGTTCTGTTTCTTTCCCTCCTGATATCTGATGGGCTCACCAAATATGAGAAAAAGTTATTTGACATTTTATTGTCACTAGTGGAGCAACATGTATTACATAACTGGAAAAATGTGTCCTTTTTAAATGTAACGTTTTGGTGGAATTCTGTGTACTCTGTTTGCATGTTGGAAGGTGCTGCTTGAATTCAAAGTAATTATATGTTAAAGGTGGAAAACGTTTGGAAACCATAAGATAATTACTTATGCACATTATGATCAGTGTATTGATAGTCTGTTCTTCTTCTTCTTCTTCTTTTTCCTCTGTCCCTTTGGTTAATTTTTTTCTTTGTTCTTGATAGTTTAATTGCAATAACGTATATTTTTGTTTTGGATGATCTTATAATTAAAAATGCAAAAATAAAAAACATTAAAAAAAAGATTTCTGGGTTCAGGTTGGAAACATTCCAAAGATCCAACAGAGTGAAAAAAGCTTTTCTGCTGGGAGATACTTCTACAATGTCTCCATTATTTCCAGAAAGCTTCCTTGAAAGACTCCTTCCTCTTCACAGTTCTAAAGGCAAACTCTAGCACAGACTTAGAGGTGACCTTCAAGGCACTTCTCCTCTCTCTGACTAAGGGCAACTCATAAGACCCTATAGGTCCTCATATTCCCTGGTAGGGGACCCACAGAAGTGCATGAACAGGACAACACCACTTTGATTTAGAGAAGGGATTTAGTAAGAAACCATGAGGGTTTTACATAAGATTTACCGTAGATGGGCTTTTCTTTAAAAAGGGGGTGCAATTCTGCCGGACGGAAGACATGTAAGCAGTTCTGTTAAAACAGGGTCTTGGATCTTATGAAAGTATTCATAACATTTGTCAATGAGCTGTTAAAATCAGAGAACACTGTTTTCATTTAAATAGTTACAGTTTTTTTTATTTCCTGAATTAAATCTTTTCTTTCCACCTTTTCCAAACTGATAGTTCTTTACCATTTCTTCTTTGTTATCATCAGAAAACAAATTTCCATAATAAGATGTGAGTTGTTTTCAGTGTTTCATCTTTTTATGCTTCATATGCTTGAGAATTATTCTGAGAATCAAAAAGATCCAAGGACCATTTTTCATCCTTTCATTACAGTATACAAAAAGGTTGGATGATAAACTCTCTCTTTTTTATTAGTTCTAAAGAATATTTCATTTATTAAAGAATAAAGTATCCTGTAATTCCTTCAGTTGACCCTTTGATTTTCATTATTTCTTGCTGATTAACTTTCTCTTCATTATTGAATCTGGCAAACTTGGTTTAATTTACTTCTAATTGCTTTATTCTTTCTGTCCTTTGAAATATCCCCCCCACTGCAAGCTCGTTAACAAATCCCTTACCTTCTTTCTGAACAAATTCACCATCACAAAAATATTGAAAGGAAAAATTAATCTTAAATTTCTCAGATATTTTGGATTATTTTGAAAGAATAATCACCAGGGTCAAGACTTGATCTGATATTATTTTTGAGATGGCTACATAGTAACATAGTAAACGACGGCAGCTAAAGACCAATTTGATGTATCTAGTTTGCCCAGTAAGGTGGCTGGAATGCTATCTGGTGCTCTGTGCACATTTTCCCCTCAATGCCTTTGTTTAGGGTTGTGCTCACCACTTGTTTTAGGATTGTATCTGCCATTCCATGCAATTGGTAATCAATTTTCACCCCTAAATTATGGAGAGTGGTAGATCCGTGAACCATTTCTCACTGTGCACTTTAGATGACCGGGAGCAATGCACTCTGTGGTCTCAGTGACATCATTAGCAGACACCCACATTAGAGTGGAGATACTGACATCTCTGCTGTGCTTCTTCTTGCTCCCTCTCTGGCTGCTGCTTTTGTACAGCAGAGTCATGGAGATTTCAGGGCTTTCTTCTTTCCTGCTGTTTCTTACTAATCACAGTTTTGCACAGTGCACTTTGGACAACTGGGATAAAGTGAGCTTTCTGCCCCCAGTGATGCCATTTCCAAATACCTCTCTTACTGTGAAAACATGAGCATCTCTATGCTATGATGATGAAGGGGTGTGACAAAGGGGCATACCTCTTTGTGTGAATTGAATGTGCCTTGGGATTTTTAATTCTAAATAGCATAATCCTTGGATTTATTTAATGGGATATTTTGATCACACAATGATCTATTCCCAAGAAGCCTATTCTAGTCAATATGGCAGGTCAGGACCATGTATATGGTGAGAGATACTTGGGCGCGTTCTGAAATAGGGCCGGGGGACGCCTATGTTCTTAGAATGTCAGACACCCATATCTAAAATTGTGTGAACTCCTGCATATGTCTAGCCTATTACTCTGCATGCCCCCATTTTCCCTCTTATTTTGTAGACACATGTATCTTTCAGAGTGGAAAAAGACCAAATTTACAAGGCACTTCTAGATGCTCATGTTCTCTGCTGCCCCACCCACTGATTTTCAGGCATTTTGACTTGGACTTCCCAGATTTCATCTACATGGACTTTCTAAAATGTGCCTTCATATACATAATCTAACATTTAGCTTCATGTGTATATTCCACTGAGGTCACTATGTATACAGCACTGCTGAATATATGAATAATTTGAAATGTCTGAATTAGACATTTGAAATTATTCCTCAGATGTTTTTCTCAAATTGACCTACATGTGTCCAGGTTTGACTGCAGAAATAGCAGGGATAATGTTAGATGAATAGGTTATCTACCTGTAGTTATGTCAGAATTTTCAGCATTCAGACTTGATATATAACTTGGCTGGGGTCTGGCACTGTACTGAGAATGATCTAATCTTCCAGATCCTATCTTAAGATTCTTATTAACCATCAGATTCTGATTCTGTTCAGTGCATTTTCATTGCTTCTGGAGAGGCTACACCAATAATCATTCAATATTCAGGATATCATATAGTGGCATATTATTATTAGGTACACAGACAAACTGCACAGATATCAAACTTGGCTGTAGACTATCACGTTTGTCTCATTATTAACAGAAGTATGTGAAAATGGGACCAAGGGACGACTCATTTAATTATTAAATCAGGTATTATTGACACATACAGAAAACTCACAGACTTATTATCTACCACCTGGTGGGCCCAGGCCTAAGGGCCATACCGAAGGGCCCTTAGGCATGCCCCTTAAGAGTGGCCCTGTGTTGCTTAATACCGCTTGCTCACAAAGCAACTGAACCCCTTCATTGTGGTCACACATCCAACAAAACAGTTCAACTCAACAGGGAACTAATCAGCATGTGTAACCTTACTAAATGCTGATCATATAATATGGTGCCTACTCCATTACGGAATTAAAGCACAGCATATAGCCACAGGATCTAAACTACAGGTACAGAAATCCAGAGCTCCGGTCAGACCACTGCCAACTTCACATACACAACCCATAATGAATTAATTCACCTTTCTAACAGTTTTCATACTTCTGATCACAAACACAGAAACATTCACACAAAAAGAGAATTTATTTATTTAACTAGGCTTTTTGCATACACTGCTTTTCTACTAGTCAAAGCAGTGTACATTCAGGTACTGTATATATATTTTTCCCTTGTCCTTGAAGGATCTATGTTTCTGTTCCTGAGGCAACGGAGGGGTAAGTGGTTTGCCCAAGGCCACAGGGAACACCTGTGGGACTAGAAGCCCAAGGTTGCTGTCCTCTAGTGGGATTTGAACCCCTGGCCTTCTGGCTTGAGGTAACTTGCTCCCAACATCTAGGCCACTACTTCCTCATAATCTCTTTCCAATCATAAGACAAAACAAAAACTACATGTTATCTGTCAAGGCACAAAGTTCCAGAACCAGAAACACTAAAACACTGCTCAGGATCAGACCGGAGAAGTTTAATACAGTTCTGTACTATGCACACCCACCAACCCTTACCTACATAAAAAGTGCACTACTCAATGCTTGCTCAGCACAGAATAAGATCCCAATCTTATCTATTTTAATGATATGAAGTTAGGTATCATGTGCATCATAGAATCCTGGCTTACAGAAAATGACTCTGTCCTGATGAAGCAACTCCTAACAACAAACCTTAATATCAGCACCGTTCCTAGCCCTGTGTGAGTGGTGCAGCTGCACAGGACACAAACAATAGGGGCGTATTTGGGGATGCCAGTCTTGGCTGCCCCCCAGGCTGCCTGTCCTTGCTTCACTGCTGCTTTTAGGGTTCCCATGGTGGTAGCAGTGGGACCTCCAATTGAAAAAAAAGACCACGTAGGTCTCTCCGACTCCGTGCTTGCATGCTGGACCTGATCCCCCTCCTTTGACATATGCTCACATCAGAGGAGGGAGGGACCAGACCAGCCATTCAAATGTGGGTCTTTGCAACTCTGCATTTGAATTTTAAAGGACCCTCAATGTAACATGCTTCAACTTCAAAACTATTGCTCTATAGCTAATCATGTTCTCGCTGTCTCTTTTGGATCTCTCAGCCACATCTGATTTGGTCGATTATGACCACCTCCTCTCATGGCTCCAGGAAGCAGGTATTCAAAGAACAGTCAGTCTGGTTCTCATCTTTCCTCCACGGTCATTCCTATGTTGTTAGTACTTGTGTTGAGAAATCATTTCCCCATGCTCTTCAATGTGGTGTCCCTCAAGAATCTACCCTTTCCCCTCTGCTCTTTAATATTTTCATTAGTCTCTTGGTCACTCTCATCCAAAGTATTGGTGAACATAAGAACATAAGATATGCCATACTGGGTCAGACCAAGGTCCATCAAGCCCAGTATTCTGTTTCCAACAGTGGCCAATCTAGGTCATATATACCTAGCAGTTTCCCCAAGAGACACAAGTTCCACAATACTTGTACTGGATCAAGCATCAATATCTTCGGTCACTTCTTAATAATGGTTTCTCAAGCTTTGCCTACGCTGATGATATCCTTTTGCTCTACCCTATCAATTCACTTTCTCTGGATTCTTAATACTTGCCTTAATGATGTCGCCCAATGGCTACAAAACAACTCTTTAAAATGTGACTCCTTAAAGTCTGTCACCACATGGTTCACTAGTTCTTCAAACAGTCCTTCTCTAACCCCTTTCCAGTAGGGGACTCCCATTCAATTACAGCCTTCCCTACATTATCTTGGGGTAATTTTGGATACAAGTGGTTAAGTCATCCTTCTGTGCTCTCTGTCACTTCCATGTGATTCAACCGTTTCTGAACAAACCCTCACAAATGGCAGTTCTTCTTCATACTGTAATATCTCATTTAGATTACTGTAACATTATTTACTTGGGGCTACCATTATACCAGCTTCGCTGTTTACAGATTATCAAAAATACTGCTGTTCATTCTGTGATGGGGAAGATCCGTCCCTTGCTGTGCAGTCAGAGGAAACTGAAGAAAACAGGTCATATTCTGACAGCCAGGCAATGCACATGGCTACAGGTTGCCAAGGGAGATGTAAACAAACCCAGCCACGAGTGCAGCAGCCCTGCCCAAGCTGCAAACAAGCCCCGTGCCCTGAGTGCAATAGGATTCACCTGGGTGGAGGAGGAGCAAAGCTAAGCACTGTGGAAGATAAAAAGCACTCATTAGAAAGCAGAGTTAGCTCAAGCAGAGGCTCAAGCTCAGGCTCTGGTTCAGGTGCTGATTCGAGTTCAGGCTGGAGAGGAAGTTCAAGCTGGAGAGCAAGCTCAGGATCTGGATTAGGATCCGGAAGGAGTTCTGATGGAGCAGCTGTGAATTCCTGCAGCAGAGCTAGAACAGGAGAAAACATTGGAACAGACAGAGGAACAAAGCAAGCTCAAGCTGAAAAGGTACCGAGAGTTAAAACCCACGGTCTGCAGGAAAACTTCTCTCAGTTAAAGCCTTGGGAGGAAGGCAGCTGGAGGGAGAAGCCACGCAGGGAGCCAGCTTGGGTGTGTTCAGAAGCTCATGAGAGAGAAAGGTACAAACCTCTGAACTTTCCTAATAGTGAAAGAGCACTGCTCAGTAAGCCTTGCAGGCAGAAGCCAGAAGGTAGTTCCTATAAGAGGAACAGGGAGAAAACTAAGCCTAATAGTATTCTCTGGGACACTAAAGCTTTCCAGAATTCTCTTAAGGATAAAGAGAATGTTTTGAAAACCCTGTGTGAATGTGTGCCCTTGTATCCAGCGGGGGATGGGCTGGAGGATATGCAGGTTGAATACACAGATGAAGGCATAAACAATGTGCCAATGAATTGTACGTTAACCATTGCAGATAATAGGGAAACACTTTGCTGAATTGAATGTTTGAAGCTAATGGTATAGCTGGAAGAAAGCAAAGTGAGCATTACTGCCATTGAAAAAGAAGCCTTTATTGTTTCCTATGTCAGGGGCGGCCCAAGGGGGGTGCAGGGCCATGTGCGGAGACTCGGTGCGGGGCCTCATTTGCATAAGTGGCCTTATTTGCATAAATATTTGCATAATGTTACCATACACTAACTTTTAGTAAACATGTCTCTTAATGAGTGTATGGATAAAGAAAGACTAAAAGATTTCTACATTACTATAATCCAGTGCCAACCGCCAGGCACATTAGGAACTACTACAAACGTTGCCCATTTAGAACCCATAGCAAACCCGCCGTATCCTGACAGCATTACCAGGACTCACAAAGCACCATACCCTACCTATCAAAAGGCAACACTGCAAATATTAAACCAATACATTTCAGAGAATACTGGGGAAAGAGAATAAGTGGCAATGTCAAATAGGAATTACATAAATAGAATACCTCAGCTCAGTTACACATGCAGAACATAGACCATCACCAAACAAGGAATCACAATTTAGAAACAGGAAGGCAATAATTAAACTGGGAACCCCAAAAGCCAAACTTGGAATGTACAACAACACTGTAGAAATAAACTATAAATTAATTTCCTCTTGTACCAAACAAAGCGCAGACGTTAATGATGCACATTTCCCAGAGCTTTCATATTCCAGTTAATAAATTCAAAATAAAGAGATATCTTTCTACCTTTTGTGCATTTTTTTCAGTTGCAATTGCTCCAGCCACTTTCTTCTGGTTTCTTCATGTTTTCTGCTAACTGTCCATCGTCTGCTGTCCATTTGTCCTTTCTTCTCTCTTCTAGTTTTTTTTTTCCATTCTCTCTCTCTACATCTGCTTTGACATACTAATCTTTCTCCATTTGCTCTTTCCTCATTCCTATTTCATCCACACAAATTTTACCCCTCCATCCTCAATCCCCACTTACTCTCCCAATACCCGGCCAATTGTAGATTTTTCATCCCTCCCACACAAAATATTTTTTCCCCTCTCCATTTTACTCTCCCAGCCCCATCCCATTCTAATCCTCACCCAACATCAGCTCCCTTCTAGTTCCAGTCTCACCCAGCATCCATTCCCTTCTAGTTCCTGCATCAGCCCATTTCCAGTCCTAGCCCCCATCAACCCATTTCCAGTCCTAGCTCCCCCATCCATTTTCAGTCTGAGTCCCTTAATCAGCTCATTTCCAATCCTAGCCCCCATCAGCCCATTTCTAGTCATTTCCTAGCCCCACCATCAGCCCATGTCAAATCCTAGCTCCCCTCCACTCAGCCCAATTCCAGTCCAAGCCCCCCATGAGCCTACTTCCAGTTCTAGCCCCTCCATGAGTCCATTTCAATTCAAGCCCCCACCACAGCCCATTTCCAATCTTAGCTCCCCCCAACAGCCCATTTCCAGTCCTATCCTAGCTGCTCCATCAGCCCATTTTCAGTCCTAGCTCCCTTCCCTCACAGCCCATTTCCATTCCAAGCTCCCTCCCCATCAGCTATTTGCAGTTCAAGCCTCCCCTTCCACTCAGCCCATTTCCAGTCATAGCAACCCCCCAACCCATTACCAGTCCTAGCCCCCCATCAACCCACTTCCAGTCCTAACCTCCCATCACCCCATTTTCAGTTTAAGCCCCCCCTATAACCCATTACCAGTGCTAACCCCCATCAGCCCACTTCCAGTCTTAACCCCATCAGCCCATTTCCAGTCAGCCCCCCATAGCTCATTGCCAGTCCTAAACCCCCTGATCAGCCCACAGCCCATTACAAATCCTAACCAAATCAGCCCTCCTCAAGTCCTAAACCCTCCCCATCAGCCCATTTCCTGTCCTAGTCCCCCATAGCCCATTATCAGTCCTAACCCCCCCATAGCCCATTAGCAGTCCTAACCCGCCATCGCCGCATTGCCAGACCGCCCCCATCAGCCCACAGTCCATTAACAGTCTTAACCCCCCCATATCCCATTTCCAGTCCTAACCCCCCCCAACAGCCCACAGCCCATTACCAGTCCTAACCCCTCCCCATCAGCCCATTTCCTGTCCTAGCCCCCCCCATAGCCCATTATCAGTCCTAACCCCCCATAGCCCATTACCAGTCCTAACCCCCCCATAGCCCATTACCAGTCCTAACCCCCCATCACCCCATTTACAGACAGCCCCCATCAGCCCTCAGCCCATTACCAGTCTTAACACCCCCCCTATAGCCCCTTACCAGTCCTAACCCCCCCAACAGCCCACAGCCCATTACCAGTCCTAACCCCTCCCCATCAGCCCATTTCCTGTCCTAGCCCCCCCATAGCCCATTATCAGTCCTAACCCCCCCATAGCCCATTACCAGTCCTAACCCCCCATCGCCCCATTTCCAGACAGCCCCCATCAGCCCACAGCCCATTGCCAGTCTTAACCCCCCCAGCCCATTACCAGTCCTAACCCCCCCCATCGGCTTATGGCAAATTAAAAAAAAAAAAAAAGCTGGCTCTGGCTGCTGCCGCTGCCGCCGTTGCCGCCGTTGCGGCAGCGGCAGAATGAAGTGTCCCGCGGGGCCTCCTCTGCTCGCTGAGCCCCTCTGCAAGGGCTTTCAGATTCGTGAAGGGAGAGTGTCTCCCTCGCGTCTCTGTTAAGCCCGCAGAGGCTAATGGGAAATTTCCCATCTGCCCCTTTAGACGCGAGGGGCTGATGGGAAATGTCCCATTAGCCCCTGCGGGCTTAACAGAGACGCAAGGGAGGCACTCTCCCTTCGCGAATCTGAAAGCCCTTGCAGAGGGGCTCAGCGAGCAGAGGAGGCCCCGCGGGACACTTTTTTTTTTTTTTTAATATAATTTTTAAAAAAGCAGAATGTTCTTTGCGCGGGGCCCCCTGAAACGCGGGGCCCTGTGCAAAAAACATTCTTGCTCAATGGACGGGCCGGCCCTGTCCTATGTAAAGGACTGTCTCTAAAAGCTGGAAGAAAAAGATGTAATCTTTCTGCAGTTCCTGAGTTACTATTTCTTTATACCAGACGTATGGTTTTGTCCTGAGTTCATTTGTGTTTACCAAAACCCCGGGATGGGGAAATAAAACCTTATTTTGACCTTACCACTCTGTTACCTCAATTCCTTTGCCTGTGAGGTGTTTGGGACTCCATTACCCAGAGGGCCAGTGTACTACTACGCCTGCACTACCCCCACTTCCTGGCTTAGGATAGTCATCAGCTGAACCCTCTCTGCTAGCCCTAGGACCCAGGGAGGCAACTGGTGACAATTTCTTCTCTCATGCATGTAAATCTGAACATATCTTTCCTCTCTTGATGCAATACCACTGGCTCCTGATCACTGCCCACGTTAAGTTTAAGGCCCTAATGATGGCTCACAAGGCTATACATGACAATGCCCTAACTTATATTTCCACTCTTATTAGCCTATATGCCCCTGCCAGGACTCCCTGCTCTCTACACGGTTTCTGACTTCAAATTTCCATCCCCTTCCACTATTAAACTTGAATCAACTTGTACATCTGCTTTTTCAGTGGCTTCACCCACTTTGTGGAACTGTCTGCCTACAAATTTACATAAAGAACAGAACTTTGTGAATTTAAGAAGGCCCTGAAAAGCTTCCTTTTCAAAGAAGCATTTGGTCCTTCGTAATTTTTTCTGGGAACTTTTCTGTCATTGTCGCTCAGAAGGCTCTCCCCACTTCTCCTCCCTTCTCTTGTTTCCCTCCCAGTTGAGCTTTCCTCCCTCCCCTTGTTCTATCACTTTTTTAGAGTTCTTTTCTTATTTGATATGTAATTTTTTAAATTTTATATTGTTTTTATTTTGTATTTTATATTTTATTATATTTTAATCTTTACAAATTGTAAACCGCAATGTCTGGTCCATGAATTGCAATACATCAAAGTTTAAACATAAATATAAACATAAACGTCTTGTTTTTTCACAACAGTACTCCCAGCAGGTTCATTGCTTAATTCCTTTCTAACTTTTATCTTCTCCTTGTAACAGTCTACTGCCTGCTAAATATTTCTTAACTCAGCTGTCCATGCTTCATGTAATGGTAATTAGTTCTGCAATCAACTTTATTGGGTCAATATTTTCACATTTATCTGATTTAGCAGTTAACTAGATACAGTTGTTGTCAACATTATTGGCACCCTTGCATTTTAGATATGTTGTGTAATAATTGGAAATATTCCAAATGTATGTTGTCAATATGGAAGGGCAGAAGTCAAAATGGAAGGGCAGACTAGATAGGCCATGTGGTCTTTTTCTGCAATCATGTTTCTATGTTTCTATAATATTTTAATAGTATGTTCAAAGGTATACAACAAAAAAAGATGTCTTTGGAACTTAGATGTAGCAATTTATGAGAAAATAAACAAACTATGACCTGGACAGGATTATGGCATCCTTCATCCATATTTGGTTGCACAACCCTTGGCTTTTTAGATGGTCTTAGGCAGCTCTCTTATCTTCACCATTGTGAAAATGGAACAGGGAGTGAATGTGGCCATTTTAAACACTGGAACCATCATGTATTGATTGATTCAAGCCATGTGAGTACTGACAAATGATCACAGGTGCGTCCAATTTTACTGCAATGGGAATGTGGTGGTTCTGCTCAAACTGATTTGAATTGTTGTTTATAAGGGTGCTAATAATAATCATGTCCTGGAAATGTTCCAGTTTTTATACTATTTCCTCTTGTTTCCTTTTTAATTGGTCTTGTTCTATTTGATTCTTTTATGTGGCAAATATGTGTGCATATATAGTCCAAAGCCATTTCACAGGTCACGTCTTTTGGGAGATATTCAACATTAAGGGGTTGAATTGCAAAGGTGTCTATAATGGTGACCACAACTGCAAGTGTTGCTGGGAGTGATAAAAGGATAGCATCATCGCATATTCTCTCTTCTTTCTTAGTACCCTCCATTTAGTTCAGTTATACTGCAGAGGCAGAGTGAGATTGGAGCTGCAAATTATCCATCTAGTGGCAATTTTTAGCAATGTTAAACGGATACCTAGTTGGATAGCTTAGGACAGCAAAAGGATGTCCTAAGAGGCTATCCTACTAGCTATCTGTATAGTGGTGCTGAAATCACCGTTATATGGATAGTGCCGGTGCTGACCACAGAGACTAGATAGGTCCTCAGGGAACACACCGTACTCACAGGAATCAAGAGAAACAGAGAGCGAGATGTAAAACAGAAAGTCCTTTATTCAAATCCAGTGATCCCAACACGGCTGCAATTCGGCCTGAGCCTTCGTCAGGGGGTGAACTGAACAATGAACAATGTTCATGGTATAAATCCAAACCAGGACAAAAACTATAGTCTTAGCAGCATAAAATCTGTGTAAGTTGCCAAGCAGATTCAGCACTGTCCAGATACTGGTGCTAAATATCTTGATTTTATTTAACTATTGTGACTGGCATTTAAAAAATTGTTGACCGCCATGGCTAAATACTAACCTGTTCATTGATAATATTCCTATAGAGCTAAAATAATGGAAATCCTTTTGGCTATTCATCCTACATCTCATGAATGGAACTGATTTCTTTACTGTGACATTTTAACACACCATAAATTAAAAAGCAGGGAAGCAGCGTTGCTCTGTTAATAAGTTAGCCTCTCATCAAGAGGACTGTATTTATTATTAAATAAAACAAACTCTAATCGTTCAGTAATCATTTTGAATATATAGGGGGTCATTTTGTAAAATGCTGCTAGATTTATAAGTAAACACATGTCAATCTAAGTATTTCAGTCATATACACACATAAATGGGCATTTATACATGCGTTTGATGCAGGCGCTTTCATGAAAATACACACATTTGGCTAATCAAGCACACTTTCACTGTGGACATGAAGAGGGGCAGGGTATAGATGTGGCAAGGGTAGAGCGCAAAGTTATGCACGTAAATGATAAAATACTATGATTTACCTGCATTTTGGAAAAGTCTAGGCATGGGTCTTAAATTTACGCTTATTTTTGAACACTTATGCTCATATTTTATAAACCAAATACAGTAGTGGACAAAAAATTAAGGCAGGTATCTTTTTCTTCAATTTATTGTTAAATAATGTACCTTGGAGATGTCACACGTGCTTACTTATTTAATCAGCATGGTGATTAGTCACACCATGCGTCTGGCGTCCATTTTAGTTTACTTACACTCTGTAGTAGGTTTCTTGGATGAAGTATTGAATTTTTACAACTAGGAAAAGATTGAAAGTTACATGTAAAATATACAATCAAGATGGGTAGAAAGTGTGATCTTAATGACTTTGTAAAGGGACAAGTTGTCACACTCCATGCTGAAGAATATTCGCAATGTGCTATTGCAAAACATTTGCATATATCAAGGTGTGCAGTTCAGAATGTTCTGAAATCAGGTGGCCGTACACGTCGTTCGAAATGTGGGCGCAGACGGATAACAACTGGACGAGATGACTGATTCCTCAAAAGCATTATTACATCTAGTCCACATACTTCATCTCAACGTGTGGGTCAGTTAGCTAATGATCGAGGAATAAAGATAAGTGACAGATCTGTCCGACGACGGCTTGTGGATGAATTCAAACTCGTGGCCAGAAGATCTGCCAAGAAGCCTATGATGACCAGGAAACAAATTGCTGCCTGCATACAGTTTTGTAGCAAGATGAAAGACAAATCTGCTGAATGGTGGGAGAGGGTAATGTTCACAGATGAAAGTACATTTCAACAAGTACGTGAGAGTGGTTACAACTACGTCCGTCGACCAGCAGGTGATAGACAAAATCCGAAGTTCAAGATCAAGACTGTAAAACACCCACCATCGGTCATGGTATGGGGTGGTATCTCGGTGAATGGATGATGTGTCCTGCACATTTTTGAGAAAGGTGAAAGAGTAAATGCTGCAAAATACATATCCATGCTGAATAGTAAAGTTAAAATACACATGAATGTTTCTGGCACAACTATATTTCAGCAGGACTTGGCACTGTGCCACACTGCAAAAACAGTCAAAAAATGGTTCGTGGACAAGATCGAACTGCTACCAAGTTGGCCATCAAACTCTCAGGATCTCAATGTAATTGAAAACTGTTGGAATCTTATGAAGGAAAAGGTGGCAGCACACCGTCCAACTTCAGAAGCAGATTTAAAGGACATACTCAAGCATGTATGGGTCAACGAAATCACTCCGGTATACTGTAAAACATTAGTTAACAGTATGCCTACAAGAATCCAGGCTGTGCTGAAAAATCATGGACACCCTATCAAATATTGACACATGTATTGTTTGCTAAATAAAACTTTGAAAATGACATATATATCTTTGGTTCTTAAAGCTTTTGACCATGAAAGTGACAATAACACATACTTTTCTAATAAAATTCTGATATTTTGGACTCTGTCTTAATTTTTTGGCCACTACTGTATTGCAAAAAGTGTGAAATATGCATATAAAAAAGCATGTAAATCTAGCCACACTTATAAAATGACCCGCTTTATGGCCTAAGAACTGTGAGAGCCCTCAAATGAAATGTGGGGGATGTACCTTAAAATGCACATGTAGGAAAGTAGATGATTATTGAATTATACTAGCTGATTTTTTCAGCATTGATTTCCCATTTCCATTATTAAGGATTTATTTTATACATTACTCAATTATATTGCTTGGTATTCTTGAGATATGGTATTATTAGATCTAGGCTTCATGAAGAAGAGTTTTAAAGGCTTTTATAAGATTGCCAGCCCTCTGTGGAGCTAATCTGTACATGTAGAGCCTCAGGGGATGTAGAAAAACAGTGGGCAAAACTGAAAGGGGATATTTTAAGGGCAACCAACCTTTTTGTTAAAATGGTAAATAAAGGTAAAAGGAAAAGGAGACCGCTATGGCTTTCAAAAGAAGTAGCTGAAAAGGTGAAGAAAAAGAGGGAGGCCTTCATGAAATACAAGAGATGACAGAGAGAAGAAGACAGGCATCTATATTTGGAAAAACCTAGAGAAGCTAGCAAAGTAGTCAGGAAGGCAAAGATTCAAAAAGAGGAGGAAATAGCCAATGCAATAAAATGGGGGGATAAGACATTTTTCAGATATGTTAGTGAGAAGAGGAAGGTCAAAAGTGGTATTGTCAGACTCAAGGGTGAAGAGGAAGAATATGTAGAAGCTGATGAGGATAAAGCAGAATTGCTTAACAAATATTTCTGTTCTGTGTTCACAGATGAAGAATCAGGAACATGACTTCACAAAAAACCCGCAAACAGGAACAGAAGTGAGGGGCATCTTGAACAATTTTTTGAAGACTGTGTTCGTGAGAAACTAGCTAAACTTAAAGTAGACAAAGCAATGGGACCGGATGGGATACACCCTAGAATACTGAAGGAACTTGGGGACATTCTAGCAGCTCCACTGACTGACCTTTTCAATGCCTCGGAGTCAGGAGTGGTGCAAAAGGACTGGAGAGAGGCTTATGTGGTGCCTTTAGACAAAAGTGGAAGTAAGGATGTGGTTAGTTTAACTTCGGTGGTGAGTAAATTATTGGAAACGCTGCTGAAAAGCATAGTTACTCACCTGTAACAGGTGTTCTCCGGGAACAGCAGGAATTTAGTCTTCACATATGGGTATCGTCGGTATCGACGGAGCCTGCGCAGGAACGCTGCCCAGCGTCCAATTAGGAAGCTTTTGGGAGCATCCCACAGCGCCTGCGTGCTGCCTTCCTGCCTTTCCTAACTGCCTCTCTCCAGTTGAGTTTAAAGCTGAGACAAAGAGAGAGAGAGGGAAAGAGAAAGAGATAGATAGAGAGATACAACTCCTAGGGAAGGTGGGTGGGTTGTGAAGACTAAATTCCTGCTGTTCCCGGAGATCACCTGTTACAGGTGAGTAACTATGCTATCTCCAGGAACAAGCAGGAATGTAATCTTCACATATGGGGACTCCCTAGCTTTAGATGCCAGGGAGAAACCCCAGAAGTTATGTGCCCCTGTGAAAGGGCTCCACTTCCCCCCATGGATCTCTGGCATCCAACCAGGGATGGCGGGTAGGAGTTGATTAGGTATGGAACAGGTGTTGAAGAACAGCCTGACCAAACAAGGCATCCCAGCGGGAGTCCTTGTCCAAGCAGTAATGGGCTGTGAAGGTATGAACCGAGGCCCAAGTGGCTGCTCGACAGATGTCGTTGATAGACACAGAGTGCAGATGAGCCATTGAAGCTGCCATGGCTCTCACATTGTGAGCTGTGACGTGGCCCTCCAGAGGAAGGTTCTTACTCTGATAGGCAAAGGAAATACACTGTGCAATCCAGTTGGACAGTGTTCTCTTGGAGACTGGAAGTCCCAAATGAGAAGGATCAAAAGCAACAAAGAGTTGAGAGGACTTTCTATGTTGCTGTGTTCTTTGCAAGTAAAAGGCTAAAGCCCTTTTACAGTCTAAAGTATGAAGATTCCTTTCTGCATTAGATGCATGAGGCCTTGGAAAAAACACAGGCAGGTTGACCGCTTGGTTTAAATGAAAAGGAGAGACCACCTTCAGCATGAAGTGTGGATGAGTCCTAAGGACTACCTTGTCATGATGGAACCTTGTATAAGGTGGATCAGCTACTAGTGCTTGCAACTCACTGATGCGGCGTGCTGATGTGATTGCAATGAGAAAGATAACTTTCCAAGAAAGGAATTTCAAAGAGGTAGTAGCTAAGGGTTCGAAAGGTGGCTTCATGAGCTGACCAAGAACCAGATTTAAGTCCCATGCCACCGGTGGTGGCCTAATGGGAGGCTTAGTTAGAAGAAGGCCTCTCATAAATATTGCTATGGGAGGAAATAGGTTGTCCATTTAGAGGCTTGAAAGAAGCTGCAATAACACTCAAATGGACTCTTACTGAGTTAGGTTTAAGTCCTGCATTGGATAAATGAAGGAGATACTCCAGTAATGATTCCAGAGATATCGCATGGGGGTTAAGACCCTTCTGCGAACACCATATGGTAAACCTTTTCCACTTGAATGCATAAGAGCATCTTGTGGAAGGTTTCCTGGAAGAATAAAGGATATCCTTTACTGGCTGAGGGAGGTTAAGATCATGAAGATCTAGGCCTTCAGCAACCAAGCCCTGAGATGCAGAGATTGTGGATTGGGATGCCATAACATTCTGTCTTCCTGAGACAGGAGATCTGGAGCAGACCCTAACTCCAGGGAGGGAGCTTGAGAGAGTTGTAGAAGCAGAGGATACTACACTTGCCGTGGCCAATGTGGTGCTATGAGAATCATATGGCCTCTGTCTCTCTGAAGCTTGAACAGGGTTTTGGGAATTAGGGGAATGGGTCGAAAGGCATAAAGAAAGTCTTGACTCCAATGAAGGAGGAAAGCATCCCTGGCCTGAGAGCCCTGAGCCGGAATTCTGTAACAGAACCAGGGAAGTTTGGCATTCAACGGATTTGCAAAGAGGTCTATGTCCAGGGTTCCCCAAATTTGAAATATCTTGGCCACCTGGTCTGCATGTAGAGACCATTTGTGTGGAAGCAAAACTCGACTCAGTCTGTCTGCCCAAGAGTTTTGTATGCCTGGAAGATACACTGCCAGGAGATGAATCTGATGCTCTCTGGCGAGGGCCCATAGTCGCAAAGCTTCGTTGCAAAGTGACAGAGAGTCTGTTCCTCCCTGCTTGTTCACGTAGAACATGGCTACTTGATTGTCCGTATAAATGAGGACTGTCTTGTAGATGAGCAGGGTGTGGAACACTCGAAGAGCAAGGAAGATTGCTCTGAGCTCTAAGAGATTGATATGTAGATGAGTCTCCTGTGGAGTCCAAGTGCCTTGGGTGGAGAGGTCTTGCAGATGAGCTCCCCAACCCATTGGTGAAGCATCTGTTGTGAGAGTTTCCTGGGGTAAAGGTTGTTGAAATGGGGACCCCAGCAGCAGGTTTTGAGTGGACTGCCACCATTGGAGGGACAAAATAAGGCAATCTGTGTTTGCTATTTTGTCTGATAGGCACCCTGATGCCTGAATCCATTGAGTGGAGAAAGTCTACTGGGCTGCTCTCATATGGAGGCGAGCATAAGGAACCACATGCACTGTAGATGCCATGTGGCCTAGTAGTTGTAACATTTCTCGGGCAGTGAGGTGAGGTTTTAGCACTGTTTGAGAAGCTAACTGCACCATGCGAAGACAACGGGCCTGAGAAAGATAGGCCCTTGCTTTTCTGGTATCCAGCAAAGCTCCTATGAACTCTAGAGACTGAGTGGGAGTTAGACTGGATTTTGGGATGTTTATAACCAGACCAAATACTGAAGGATACGCATCGTGCAAGATAGAGAAGTCCTGGCCTCTGACTCTGATGGGGCTCGAATGAGCCAGTCGTCTAAGTAAGGGAAGACAAATATCCCTAGAGTGCGTAGAAATGCTGCTACCACAGCCATGCATTTTGTGAACACTCTTGGTGCTGAGGCCAGGCCAAAAGGAAGCACCCTGTATTGGTAGTGCTTTCCCTGGAAAAGGAACTGAAGGAACTTTCTGTGAGTTGGATGGATGAGAACATGAGTATACACATCCTTGAGATCTAGAGAACAAAGCCAATCCTGACTCTGAAGGTATGGCAGCAGAGTTCCCAGAGAAATCATCTTGAACTTCTTTTTGAACAGGAATTCGTTCAATTCTCTGAGGTCTAAAATAGGTCTTTATCCCCCTGTTTTCTTTGGGATAAGGAAATAGGGGGAGTAAAACCCTGTACCCTGTTGATGAATGGGTACTTCTTCTATTGCCCCTTGGGCAAGAAGGATGGTGACCTCTTGATCTAACAGGTTGATGAGAGAGGTCTGAGAATTGAACTGTCTTACCATTGTGGGAGGGAGCATGCACAGAAAGTGCAGCTTGTATCCCTCTCTTATAATGGAGAGTGTCCAATGCTCTGCTGTTATCTGCTCCCATCTGGGGGCAAAGTGACATAACCTTCCTGGAATGGTGGAAGGCTCTGGACCATTGAGGGCCAGGAAGGCTATGTTCTCTATATGAAAGGCTGAGACTGCTGAGACGGTTGAGGCTTAGCAGTCTTTGCTTTCCTTTGTCTAGGTGGTTGCTGACTCTTTCGAGCAGGCTGACCTGCAGAACGTCTCTGCTGGGAATAAGAGGGATAAAACCTCTTCTTTTTTGAGAAGAAAGGTTTCTTGAAAGATTTCTTTCTTGCAGGATAAGCTGTGGCTTTGGATAGCCTATCCAAAGTGGGATTGTCAGCATCCAACTCATTGGCTTTCTCTTGCCAATTCTTGCCGAATAAATTCTCACCTGTACAAGGGATATTGCCCAGTAACTTGAACCCAGAGCTCCAGATCGAATTGCCTGGAGCCAGGCAATTCTATGTGCACCTATGGCAATGGCAGAGGATCTGCTTATGCACTCAAAACAGTCAAAAGCTGCACGATTGACAATCTTAGAAACATCCTGGGCATGCTTAACCAGTGTGAGAAAATCCTGCCTTTTGTCTTCAGGAAGGAGAGGGCTAAGAACCTCTAAATCTCCTGTGACTTCTTTAAGGAACATTCCCATATATAAAATATAGGAACTGATCCTGGCAGAAAGCATGGAAGCCTGGAAAGTACAACGTCCAAAGGCATCCAAAGTTCTACACTCACGTCCTGGAGGATTAGAGGCATGCCTCTTTGCACTCCTGATCCTTCTCATAGCTGACTCCACCACAATGGAGGGACTCGATACATGGTATCCAGTCTGCGAGAGTGAGGAGAGGTGATGAGAGATGTCTCCCACATTCTCAACATGAGATCATGTAAAATCTCATGGATAGGCAGGGTAGCTGCCTCTTTAGGAGCCTTGGGATATTGTAAAATTTCCACCTCCTTAGCTCTGGGCTCTGTTTCAGGAGTCACAGTAACCTCCCTGATGAAATCCTGAAAGGAGATATCTTCTGGAGGAAACATCCTATGTTTAGGAGAGGAAGGCTCCTCCGGGAGAAGTATCCCAGTACCGGCAGAGCTGTCAGAATCCTCGGAGTCCTCCGAGGATTCCAAGTATTGTCTGTCCAGATGCTCTTGAAGAGCCCGATACCCGTACCGACCGAAGTCGGTACCAGGGGGTAATCGGTACTGGTGTATCGGCACCGGAAGGCATCGCTTGACTGGTTGCCGGCAAGGCCGATACCGATGTCGATGTCGATGCTATCGGTACTGGTACCGAGACCGGTTGAACCATCTGACACGGTTCCGAGGGCGTTGATGCCGCCAGACTGCGTTCAATAGCCAGGAACCTCTGGTCTATCGACGCTGCCGATGCCTGGGTATCGGTACCGGAAGTAGCCAGTACCCCAGAGCATGGCACCAGTAGTTCTGCCAAGGTCGAGGCCTTGAGAACATCCTGGAGCCCCGATAATGCTTTGGAAGCCGAAGCCTCCCGCTGGGGCAATTTTGCCAGTATGGAACCCTCAAGGGCAACGCCGGAGGCATCTCGATGCTTGGAAGGAGATCTACCCTTTGAGGACCGGCTGGACTTATGTTTAGTTACCTGAGATCCATGGGAGGAAGACGAAGCCCTGGAAGACGTCGATGCCACCGAGGCTGCATCGGAGGGAAAAAGGGCACTGAGCTTGGCAGCTCGGTTCTGTCGACCCCTTTGGACATCATGGCACAAGCCATACACTCGGAGAAGGAGTGGTCAGGACCTAAACATTTAAGACACCTCTCGTGGGTGTCGGTGATGGAGATGGTACCGCCACACTTGGTGCACCTTTTAAAACCTGAGGCGGGTTTCTCCATAGTGGAGGGAATTTTGGGCCTAAGGCCCAAAATGGCGTGTGCATCTGGGAAGAAAAATAAGGAATATTTTTTTTTTTAAACAGAAGAAAGAAAGAAAAGAGAACCGGCGGTACCGGTATAGTGTCGAGGAAGGCAGATGCGACCACAAAAAAATAAACAATAAGGAATACATTTTCTGCGGTGACAGGATCACGACCTGCTGGCTCCATGGAAAATGAAGAGCTGGAGAGAGGCAGTTGGGAAAGGTGGGAAGGCAGCACGCAGGCGCTGTGGGATGCTCCCAAAAGCTTCCTAATTGGATGCTGGGGAGCGTTCCCGCGCAGGCTCCGTCGGTACTGACGATACCCATATGTGAAGACTACATTCCTGCTTGTTCCTGGAGATGAGAAAATATTAAGGTTTCTGGAGGCCAGCGGATTACAGGATCCGAGGCAGCATGGATTCATCAGAGGCAGGTCTTGTCAGACAAATCTGATAGATTTTTTTGACTGGGTGACCAGGGAGTTGGACTGAGGGAGAGCCCTAGATGTGGTTTATTTAGATTTCAGTAAAGCCTTTGACACTGTTCCTCACAGGCGACTTATAAACAAACTGAGCACCCTAGGGATGGACCCTAAAGTTACTGATTGGGTTAGACATTGGTTGAGTGGGAGGCGATAAAGAGTACAGGTAAATGGAGCTCACTCTGAGGAGAAGGAAGGTACTAGTAGTGTGCCCCAGGAATCTGTCCTTGGTCTGATTATTTTCAACATCTTTGTTAGTGATATAGCGGAAGGGCTGTAGGTAAAGTTTGCCTCTTCGCGGATGATACCAAAATCTGCAATAGAGTAGACACCCAGGAAGGTGTAGATAACATGAGGAGGGATCTAGCCAACTTGAAGAATGGTCTAGAATTTGGCAGCTGGGATTTAATGTTAAAATATGCAAGGTCATGTATTTGGGCTGCAGCAATCCAAGGGAGCAATATAGTATGGGGGGTGAAGTACTTTTGTCCACTAAAGAAGAGCGGGACCTCGGTGTGATTGTGACTGATGATATTAAAGTAGTGAAACAGGTAGAAAAGGCGACGGCAAAAGCTAGAAGGATGCTTGGGTGCATACGGAGAGGAATGGCTAGCAGAAAAAAGGAGGTGATAGTGCCTCTGTATAAGTCTTTGGTGCGACCTCATTTGGAGTACTGTGTGCAATTCCGGAGACCACACCTTCAAAAAGATATAAACAGGATGGAGTCGGTACAGAGGGTGGCTACTAAAATGGTTAGTGGTCTTCATTATAAAGCATATGAAGACAGACTTAAGGATCTTAATTTGTACACCTTAGAGGAAAGGCGGGATAGAGGTGATATGATTGAGATGTTTAAATACCTCTGTGGCATAAATGCACAGGAGAGAGCCTCTTTCGATTGAAAGTAAGTTCTGCTTCAAGGGGACATGGGATGAGGGTGAAAGGAGTGATATGCGGAAATATTTCTTTACGGAAAGAGTGGTGGATCTGTGGAATAGTCTCCTAGTGGAGGTGGTAGAGATGAGGACAGTATCTGAATTCAAAAAAGCATGGGACAAACACAGAGGATCTCTAAAGGAAAAAAGGGGACTGTTGTAGTTGTTGATATAGAAGGACAGACTAGATAGGCCATGTGGTCTTTTTCTGTCGTCATTTTCCTATGTTTCTATGTCTATCCAGACTAAGATGAGGCTTTTCTGGGGACAGGTTGGGGAGTAGTGTGCAATAACATTCATACTTTTAAATTTAAAAAAGATGTGTGTATTGGGCAATGAGCTGACCGGTCGGTTTACGATCAGCTCCGGGCGATCGCCCTTCAAAAAACGGCTATAAATTCTTTTAAACAATCCCCCTCCACCACCGGCATTGTTTCTCCCTTGCCGGGACTCCAACACTCGGCGCGGAGGCGATTCGCGACCATCCCTACCGGCCCGGAGATGAAAGCTTAGCGAATCGGGGAAGGTGAAGAGGCCATTTGGGTGCTTCCCCCACCGTCATCGTTCGTGCTCCTTGTGTGGGCTCCGGTGTTCGGGGACACGAAAAGACCTGCAACCGCACCTACCAGAACGGAGAAGCTCCCGGGGCTACCTCTCAAATCGATCGGAGGTACGATCGGGCGTCCTTGCTGCTGCCAGACTCCGTCCCAAGCACCACGTGGCGGCCTGGCTCCGGCGGAAATAGACCGGCGACATCTTCCAGTGACCTGGGCAGGCGACCTACTCTTTTGAAAGGTGGGACGTGGTGAGCCCGGACAGCTCCCTGCAGCTACCTGCCGCCTACGGAGAGTGGAACACCCAGGTGAGGTGCGACCAGTGTTTGTGCGGCTTGGAGGGGAAGTGGGGAAGGACATCGGGACACACTTGAGCGCCCCAACCCTCTTTCCCGCTCCTGCGGCTGACTATTCTATCGGGGCCCTGTATTTCCAGTGAAGTGGAGGTCCGGGATTGCTTTTGCCTGCTTAGGGGAGAGTAGCTATTGCCGCCAGCTAAGGAGATCAGATACCACTTTCGGCGGGGCACAGCGCTCTTCTCCTTCCTCGCGGGGCCTCGGAGACCGTCGGACCCTTGCCTGACATCAGCGAGCACTGGGGCCTGGGAGAAAATGTGCTAAATGGTGGTTGGACTTTTTTTTTTTTTTTTTTTTTACTGCCCTATTTACTAGAGTCCTCCTGGGGTGCTGGGCCTACAGTCCCGCGGCCGTCTCTGCCTGGTTTGGACAGCTAACTCCCGCACGGCGCCTACACCTCCATACAGCGGGGGATTGCAATTACACAGCCCTACCTCCGCCACTCTACGGGAGCAGTGCCCGGTGTGGGACGTGGTGCGTATCGCATAGCTGACCTGATGGCGTCTAAGGCACCGCGAAAGGAGAGACCCCGCCTTATGGAGGGAAAAACGGCAGAAGGCTCACCACCTAGCCCGAAACCGGGCACCCCGCCAGACCTGGTGGCCGAAGTTAGTGCCGCGGTGGTGCAGGCGCTCAGTACACGATTTCAGGACTTGGGGGAGCAAATTCAATCACTTGGCCAACGTTTCACGATGGTGGAGGGGCGGCTGGAGCAGGTGGAGACGAGGGTGTCCGCTGTAGAAGACACGCAACACTCGCTGGTGGCCAAAGTGGCTGCTCTAGAGACTTTGGTGAAGCAGCAAGGGGAGAAACTCGATGACTTGGAGAATCGAGGTAGGAGAAAAAACCTGCGATTCATCGGAATTCCTGAAAGTGTAACTGATAGTGCCCTACTTGATTATTTACAATCATGGATTGGGAGTCTCCTGCCAAGTCTGGGAGGAGAATCGCTCAAAATTGAACGGATACACCGGCTTGGCCAGAGAAGAGAGCAGCACAGGAAACCACGAGCAGTGATTGCCCGCTTTCTTGATTACAGACAGAAAGAGGAGGTGCTAAAGGCGGCAAGGGGCCGACGGCGGAACCCACAAGACACTGAGCCGATCTTAGTATTTCAGGACTACTCTATCCTCGTTAGTCAACAATGCAAGGCTTTTTCGGGGATCTGTACCCAGCTGTTTAACCGCGGCCTTCGCTTCTCACTCCTCTACCCTGCACGGCTGCGGGTCGAGCACCAAGGCCACACCCGCATTCTAGCGACCCCGGAAGAGGCGACTACCTTCCTGGACTCTCTGCCAGCTCAAACCGATACGTGACTGTCTAGAGGTGGGGGGTACCCCCCCCCCCATGTGTTATGAGAGAACTATTGGTTTTGCCTTTTATGTAGTATACCAGACTGGGATGCAGTGATTCATTATCTGGTAACATTTCCTGTGCCAGGGGAGACACTGTATCCTTGTTATTTGGTTGCAATGGTTACTTTGTTACACCTTGTTCTACTTGCTACAGCCTTGTTGGCTCCCTGGTTACGTCCATTTTTGCAATGTCTTGCCCCTGTATTCCCCCCCCCTCCCTTCCCTTCTTTATCTCTCTTCGGGGGGGGCGGTGGGTTGAGGTGGGGGGGGTGGTCGGGGGAGTGGAGGGGACTGGATTAGATAAAGCATAGATACAGGTAACCGATGGGGGGGGGAGGGCGGGGGAGATGGGGGGTCATCCGGGGGGGAGATGTGCAGGGGCCGTGGGGGAGTGGGCGAGTGGAGGGTGACAGCGCCGGGTGGGGGAGCCCCGATACAGGGGTTCGCAGTGGAGAATTTGTCTCTTTTTCTGTTTTGGTATTCTTGGTGGGGAGGGTGTAGTATTGGAGGGGCGAGCCCGTATGCCACAGGAAGTAGTCCAGGCTATAGCTGGACGGGAGACCTTGGAGGAGAGGGGGGATGGGGGGGTGGGGGGGGGAGGGATGGGAGGGGGAAGGAGGGGGGGGGCAGGGGGAGGGGAGGGGGTACACTCCAGTGAATGCTATTAGAAGGGATAACGGCTTACCTATAGATGGGGAGGGATACCAGGCTGGGGGTATTCCTCTGCAGTGTTTGGTAGTGATTCTGTGGTGGCGCCTTGACACTGCCCCGGCGCTTTGAAAATAATCTCGTGGAATGTCTGTGGGCTGGGAAACCCTATTAAGAGGCACAAGGTCTTGCAAGCACTTGCACGGCATAAATGTGACATTGCGCTCCTTCAAGAGACCCACCAGACAGCCATTGAACATAGCAAACTCTGTCGGAGTTGGGTGGGCCAAGTATGGGGGTCCCCTGCCCTGGGGCATAAGGGAGGCGTAGCGATTTTAATTCATAAACGCGTGCGATTTATAGAGGAGACGGTCATTGCTGATAATGCTGGCAGATCCCTGTTGATCTATGGTCATTTAGACGGTAAACCGGTGATTCTGGGGAATCTCTATGGTCCCAATGTGGCGGATCCGGGTTTTTACAATGGTCTGGCGTCCAGAGTGGAGCAGCTTCCGGAGTGTCCGGTGATTTTGGGCGGGGACTTTAACGGAGTCCTGGATGTAGATCAGGATACCTCTGAGAGAGGGAGCGGGCGGGAGAGGATAGTATCCTCCCAGATGTTGTTGCGGTTCTGTCGGAGATTGGGTTTACTTGATCCTTGGCGAGTCCTGCACCCCTCCGAGAGGGACTACACCCATCAATCTCGAGCGCATGGTTCTAGTGCCCGTATTGACTATGTAATGATTTCAGGGAGTTTGTTCACACACACCGAGGATGCCCAGATTGGTCCTTCCGAAATATCAGACCACGCGATGGTGTGGCTTGCCTTACATTGGGGGCGGGACACACACCGGTCACGTTTGTGGAGATTCCCCCTAGAACTTTATTCGGATGGGCCATTTCGCCATTTTCTCCGCCAGAGATGGGTGGAATTTCTTGCCCATCATCAGGTTCACGCAGATGACCCCGAGTTAGTCTGGGAAACGGCAAAGGTGGTTCTACGCGGAGACATCATCGGATACGCTGCGAGAAGGCGCCGGTTGATGGCAGAACGTATAGTACTACTTGAGCGCCGAGTCACTACGTTACGGCGGCGATGTGCCCGCATGCCAGCGTTGTCCAATAGGAAGTTGTTATGGGAAGTCCAGACCGAGCTTAATGAGCTCTTACATCAACGAGCAAAGAAATCGGCTTTGTTTTATCGGTTTCGTTTGCACTGCTATGGTGACAAACCTGGCAAGTTGCTAGCACGCTGTCTGCGAGCCCGACGGAGTCTTGCCCACGTAGCGGCATTGAAAGACGGCCAGGGACGTGTGCATAAAGAGAATAAAGAAATTGCAGAGATTTTTCGCACCTTCTTTCAAAGGTTGTACACGTCTGAGGCCGGATCCCCGGAGGGGCTGCAGGACTATTTTGAGGGCTTGGAGTTGCCTCAACTCACTTCAGCCCAGAGGGAGGTTTTAGATTCACCTATTGCTGTGCAGGAGATACAATCCGCAATATCGGCGGCCCAGTGCTATAAATCGCCAGGGCCAGATGGATTCGGGGCAGAAGTTTAT
Organism: Ichthyophis bannanicus; assembly: GCA_033557465.1. Lineage (NCBI taxonomy): Eukaryota > Metazoa > Chordata > Amphibia > Gymnophiona > Ichthyophiidae > Ichthyophis > Ichthyophis bannanicus. Next base: position 857,069,145 of record CM066034.1, read on the forward strand.
AAGATCCTCGGGGACGAGGTCAGCCCACTCCTGCGAGAGGTCTTTGTCACCAGGGCAGAGCACGGGGCGTTCAGCTGGGGGCGTAATCACGCGTATATCACTTTGATCCCGAAGCCGGGTAAGGACCTACCGCAGGCAGCGTCATATCGACCCATCTCCCTATTAAACTTCGATCTTAAACTGTTGGCGAAGATTCTAGCTGATCGCCTGGCGGGGGTATTAGGCTACTTAATTCATGATGCACAGGTGGGCTTTGTGAAAGGCCGACATGCCGTGCGAAACCTTCGGAAGATTTTGGCCTCCTTGGAGTGGGTTCATGCTCATAATATTTCGTCGTTGTTGATTAGCTTCGATGCAGAGAAGGCCTTTGACAGAGTGGACTGGCGCTATCTATGGAGACTGCTACCGCGCTATGGCATTGGGGAGGATTTTTGTAATATGGTGCAAAGTCTATACCTTTCCCCGACCGCGGGCATACTGTGCAATGGCTTCCTCTCGGACGATATTATGTTGGGTAGAGGTACAAGACAGGGCTGTCCTCTATCGCCATTGCTATTCGCTCTTTCCTTGGACCCGCTGATTCGCACCGTCGTAACCTCGGAGGGGATACAGGGAGTGGGAATTCGGTCGCAAACTTTTCTTATCTCGGCCTTCGCCGATGACTTGTTAGTCCATTTGACGTCTCCGACCACTTCTTTATCTTTGCTTTTAGATGAATTCCAGCGCTTTGGAGCAATTGCAGGCTTGCGCATTAACCAAGATAAATCTGAAGTTGTGGACGTCTCGGGGCAGTTCCGCAATTCTTGGAGGGGACCCTTCCCTTTGCGGTGGGCAGACAAAGAATTTATCTATCTGGGCATAACATTGACCGGTAATCCCCGGGATCTATACCGACGTAATTTAGATCGGATAATGCGGCAGCTGGCGGTGCAGTTAAATGCATGGGGACCTCTCCCGCTGTCTCTCGCAGGGAGGAAAGCGGCGGTCCAAATGATAGTTTTACCCAGAATTTTGTACTGGCTGCAGACCCTGCCGGTCTGGTTGCTCCGACGGGACTTGTGTAAAATGGAGGCTTTGCTTAAGCGTTTTCTTTGGAGGGGGCAACGGGCGCGGGTCGCATGGAATCGTCTCCTTGGCAAATGGCGAGAGGGTGGTATGGGCCTTCCCGACTTGAAGACTTATGCATTGGCTTGTCAAGCCAGACATTTGGGGGATTGGCTTGGGGGGACGGAAATCTACACGCCTAGGTCTTTAGAGGAGTGTTTGGTGGCCCCTGCGACTCTCCTGGCGTTTTTGCACGGCACGTCTACGGATTTCACGGCTACTAGTTGGCAGAGTCCGTTAATAGACTCGGCCCGACGCACATGGCAATTACTTAACCAATATTGGCAGGAAACGTGGAAGGTGTCTTGTTGGTTGCCGCTGCAGGGTAATGCCCAATTCACTCCAGGCTCCACGACTGCGGTGTTTCGGGACTGGCGGATACGGGGCATCCGGTTGATAGGACACTTGGTGGACCAAGCGGGAAACTGTAAGTCATTCCGAACGCTCAGTCGGGAATACGATCTCCCCGACTCGCATTGTTTTGCCTACATACAAATTTCCCACTATGTGGCCGCACTGCCGTGCGATGCGCTGCAGGTTGAACGCTCAGCCCATATTTTGGAATTCTTACAGTTGGGAGAGGAACACCCGCCGTCGATTTCTAACTTGAAACGCAGTCTGGAGCGGTATCGTTCCCTCCCTGATTATAGTGGAGTCGAGAGAGCTTGGGCGACTGAATTGGGTGTAGACATACAGCCGGGATTGGTACTGACGGCATTGAAACGGATTAGCCGACTAGTTCAAGGAGCACGCTGGCGGGAGATCCAATTTAAGTGCGTGACGAGGGCTCATTTTTCGCCAAGGCGGGCGCTGCGCAGTCGGTTGGACACGGATGGCTCCTGCCCACGTTGTTCGGAGCCCTTGGCTACTCTCTTACACATGTGGTGGGGCTGTCGGGGAATACGGGCATATTGGGCTCGGATATGCAATTTCCTTTGCATGCTGCTTCAGCGAAGGCTTCGTTGGACGGGACTATTTGTTGCACTGGATCAGTTGCCGACCCCTGGACCTGTGAAAGCCGGTGAGAGTTTGCTTGTGCGGAAGGCCTGTCTGGTGGGTAAAGGGCCGATTCTTCGTTTATGGCGGGAACGCCAACTGCCCACTTTTAGTGAATGGCGGAATAATTTTCATCAATTAATGCTAGCGGAGCGTTGGATGGCGCGGGGCAGTGCCAGGCGTTGGACAGTCTTTATGTCGACATGGGAGCCATATATCCAGCAGCTAGGACCCCACAGCCGTAATGCCACCCTTCAGGGGGGAGTTGAATGACTGCGGACCTAGGAAGTGGGTAGGCGGTAGTTGCTTTACAGTTCTTGATGACAATTGATTTCTGCAGTGGGTAATGGAGTGAGGGTGGGTTGGTGGGTGAGGGGTGGGGGGAGGGGGGTTGGGAGATACTGTAAAATGCCTGTCCTTTGTACTATTTTTTTGTTGGCTCCCGGGGGGGTGAAGAGTAAACCCTCCCCGGGGTGTCGTCTGTTGTTATATGTCTGGATTTTATGGAGGACTTAAATAAAGTATTAAAAAAAAAAAAAAAAAAGATGTGTGTAAAGTTTCCAGGAAAACCTATGTACACACATTAGTAGATGGAAATGGTACTTTTCCTGGGCTAATCATAAAGATAAAAGCATACAAATACTTTCACTTTGAGAATTAGTGTAATGACCGTGGATACAATTAACCCACAGGCTTCATATCCAGGTGACTAGTTACAAAATTACCCCTTAAAATAAGCAAAATATTCAGAAGTGGTTTTCAGTTTGAAAATTTAGTCTCAGTGGGTATCCTGTATTCCATGCGTGGTGCAAACTTTTTAATTTTCTGTATAAGCCATTCATGGTTCAACTTTCTATAGTTTTCTATCACTGTATTTCTGTAATGTAAAGAAATTCTTGGCAACCCCATCTTCTAATCATTTGTCTCCATTCTGGGTCTCACTGTGCTCTAAAATATCAAATGTTGAAGCTCTAATCTACTTTAAATATCATTTGCAGGCAATATAATACTAACTCTCCAAAAACTCAGCTGTGTATCTCTTTCTAGTATTTTCCCATCTGGTTTTAGATGTTGTCTGCCAGAAGAGGGCTTATTGGGAAATTGCCTTACCAAATGTTGCTATTTTATTAATCCAGGATTTTATAAAGAAGCAATTTCCAGTCCTATATGAAAAAAGGAAAGCAGTTACTGTATTAGTCCACTTAGATTCGTAGAAATAAAGTCAATTAACGTGTTCTATGCAATACCATTTTTTATGGGGGTGGGGGGGGGGGATCAGAATACATTTGTGACAAGCTTTTGAGAGAGATTCTCTCTCCAGCAGGTCAGTACAAAATGAATTAAGGATGATGAAGCAGAATTATATAAACAAAGTGTAGGTTGGATTACATTAGCAATTTCTGTATTCAAAGCTGTAAAATAATTGTAAAATTAAAGGACTAAGGGGAAATAAGATAAAGAGCATGGGTTAGCTGTGAAATGCATAAAACGAGAGTAGCTCATTATAAACTGAGCATCCACAATATAGACACACTTTGTTTCATGCCTAAACCAGCGGTCCAGCTATAACAGGATCTCCAAAATGCTCTCCCCTCAAGAATGAAGAAATTTCTGGAACCACTGCTCCTAACCTGTGCTGAATAACAGAGTGATATAATGGAGGATGGGCTAAGATGTCTGTCCCAGTAAGTAGGTATTCCTGTTTTTTTTTGTTTCTTTGTTTGTTTTGGAGGGGCCTGTATAAGGTCCTGTGTAATAGAGTTCTGGGATCCTGTGTGACAGCAGAAGGGAAATGACTCTCTTAATGATAGGCTAGGCCTTGAATAAAAGATGAGTTACCAAAGCCATGTAGGCCAAACCACAAAAAGAAGAGTTAAGAAGAGTGCAGATCAGAGAGGGTATGGAGAATCCTGGAACTGTTTTGCAGCAAGGAGTCTGAAGGGACCCAGCCAAGGTATTCCTGAAGGTTTTCAGTTGTGTGTTTTGGATATTCTTGAGGAATTTGGAGGACCTGGAAGATGCATCTTGATAACCTACCTTGGAAGTTCCAGGCTAAAGACTAAACCTTAGAGCAGGGGTTCTCAACCCTGTCCTCGGGATCCACCTAGCCAATCGGGTTTTCAGGATAACCACAATGAATATGTATGAGAGAGATTTGCATACACTGCCTCCATTATATGCAAATGTCTCCCATGCATATTCATTGTGGTTATCCTGAAAACCCGACTGGCTAGGTGGGTCCCGAGGACAGGGTTGAGAACCCCTGCCTTAGAGCATCTTATACAGCTAGGAAGGAAGACTGAGAACTTATTGTATTTTCACTTGTGCCTCTGCTCTAAGCACAGGTATCTAAGTAGGTGACTACTATCTTGTGGATTTTTTATAACAGAAGTCCAATGGCACAGACAGAATAAGGTACTTAGACCAAGGGGTATGTTTACTAAACTGCAGTTTCCGAGCGTTAGGTAACGTTAACGCGCGTTAACGTTACCTAACGAGTGTTAGCATTCCCGTCCATGGTAAACACTGCAGAGGGTGGAGAAAGGGTGGAGAGAAGGGGTCAAAGGGTGGGGAGTGGGCAGGGAGAGGCTCCCTGCACACTAACGCGCTGAACTGAAGGGCTGAATCCTACCGCGAATGAAAACCTGCCGTTAGATGCACATTTGCAGGAGGGAGAAACCATTTCAGTGTCAGCAATGTACAGCATAGGCAGGGAGCCAAGAAACGTGATAGTAGTGCTCCATTTGCAGCAACAGCATCGTGCCCAAGTATGAAAGGCCACTATGGCAATGTTGCAAATGGGGCATAGGGGGCTGCAGGCAGGACATGTAGCGGGGGCAGCTGGGGCACAGGGTGGACTAGGTGGGTGCCTAGGTGGCATATAGGAACATAGAAACCGGAAATCAGCAAGACAGCAGCTGACAAAGGCCAAACACAATCCGCCTACATCTATCTGGTCCACCCAAGCTAACAGTTGTCAGGGCACTGACCTGACATCCCCCCAGCCAATCCTCCTCCAAGCGTAAGGGACATACTATTGGTAGGCGGTGATGGGAGGATGCTCATGTATGCCCCCTGCCCCAGACCCCGCTCCCTAGGCGACCACCTACCCACACAGTGGATGGCCTGGGACTGCGCACTACCAGCACCGACAGCATATGGTCATGGCAGCATGGCAGGGGGGTGTGTGCCTGTGCAGGAGGGGGCAGTGGCAACTGCCTGCAGTGGACCTAGGCCATGCCCTGTACCAGTACGTGGTGTGCAGTGCAACATAAAAGGTCTGGCTGAGGAAACGTACAGGTAGCTCCAGGGACTACCATACATCTGTGGCAACAGTGTGGTGCAGTACACCCAGCCAGTATGTCCAGAAGCAGAGGGTCACAGGTTCAAGTCTCAGCTGTGGTTCCTGCAGGGCATGTCCCTACAATGCAGATACAACAGCAACATGTGCAAAGCCCAAAGCAGCGGTGAACAGGGGTACAAACACCCACTCACACAGGCTCCACAATCCAAAGATGTATGGAGAGTCAGGATGTTGGCTCCCAGCATTGAGCTGCAGTTATCACCAGAGCACTACTACTACCTCCTGCACAGTTTAGCAATGTCGGCACTGTGATCAGGACCAGTATGGCGGGCAGGGTTGCCAACCACCCCTATCTTTGCACAATGCTGCAATAGGAGTGCATGTGTGTGTATGTCTATCCATTGTTCTGTGGCTGCCCACCCCTCACTGGGCCCAAAATGTCCCACTGTTAACAGCGTTAGCCTGAATATGTGCATAATGAGGAGTATGGTATTGTGGGTATGGCCCGGACAGGGCGGATTGGCCAGGGTGTGGGGCAATGGCTGGGACACTGTAGTGCCCGACCACCGGCTGCATGGACAGGGTGGCCACAGCATGGCATGCTGGGAGGGCACTCACTCTGACCGAGCAGTGACCATGGCATGTCTAGGTTCCCACATAGCGCTCTCCACTATCTGCCTCCAGTGATACTTTTGTGTTCCCAGTGCTGGGGCCCCAATCACTGAGATGCCTGCTTGGTGCACGTAGTTCCTCTGTGAGCATGCACTATGGACTGGTTAGTGGACTGTCTGCAGTTAGACTGTGCATGGTTGGAACACCTATAAGGTGAAGTCTGACTGTGCTGTCTGCTGGTGACTGGCAGACAGTGGTGTGAGGCAGTTGGGGTTTTCCAGACCTAACCCCAACATTGCTGCTGGTCTGCCACTGCCTCAGTCACAGGTATGGCTCTGGTCCACCAACCCTGGAGGGCTGTCTTATACAAGCTGGATGGAGGTTGCTTCACCGGAGCTGGGGCACCTGTCCCTTACCTACAAAAAGGGTGATGTGGGCCCTTTGGGGTATGTAGTGTATACCACTTTGACATTATAAAGGCACTGTTACACAAACCTCATGCAAGTCTAGAAACCCCTCTGCCCTGATAACAGGTGCCCATGTCAGCCAGACCCTAACACGGGGTACACACTAATCTGGGTGGTGCCTGGTCCCAGACGGCCACATGTGACTGCAGGATACAGATGGACACCGAATTACCTTCCGCTGCACTGCAAGGAACACCTGTCACACACTGGTAGTGATGGGGATGTACAGCAGGACCTATCTCTAGCACCACATGTACCGCGGACCTAGTGCTGGGCACCCATCCTATCCCTCAGGATGAACACAGAACCTGCACAATGGCATGGTCTGTAGCTACACTGTGCCAGTATCACACACTGTCAGTTCGTCTTTCCAAGCTGAGGTACTGGAGAGGTGCAGACCCCATTTGGTGATCAGCTGTAGACAGCTATTCAGCATGTGCATTGCATCATGGGTACTGGGGGGGTTACCCTATCCTGGCACTCAGAGCAGAAAGTTTGTGCGGTGACCTGCAGTCCTTCTGTACCCAGCCATTGCTGTGACATACACCATGGAGGTATAGCCTACTGGTTAATACAATGCCATTCTTGGCAGTGTTCATGGGTTCAATTCCTCATTGTTCCCTCCTCCCATACAAACATGACAGCAGAAAAAGACCACATGGCCTATCTAGTCTGCCCTTCCATATCAACTATAATAATCTTCTTTTAACCTTTAGAGATACTCTGTGTTTGTCCCATGCTTTTTTGAATTCAGATACTGTCCCCTTGTCCACCACCTCCACTGGGAGACTATTCCACGCATCTACCACTCTTTCCATAAAAAAGTATTTATGCATATTACTCCTGAGTCTATCCCTTTTCACTCTCATGCTGTGTCCCCTCATAGCAGGGTGTGTGAGCAGTGAACAGTTGCGGCCCTTTGAATGACAGGGGGGGCAAGTAGAGGATGTGGAACATTGGCTACATTGGCCACATTATGATCTCCTCATGCTGGGGGTGGCCAAGGGATTTGGGAGATGTGGGGCCAAGCACAGATGGTGAAGTAGTGCAGGGCTTTATGGTAAACACTGCATTGCTGCTTAGAAGTAATTGCCACTGCTTCAGGTCCCAGAGAAGAGCACCAGTAGGTGTCATCCTATCATTGGCGCTCTAGGTGACTGCCTAGTTCGCTTAATGGTAGCGCCAGCCCTGAATGCTGTTACACCGAGTTTAAATAATATGAACTCATCTAAATCTTAGGTCTGCATATGTCGTTATAGTTCAATAAAAGAGGGTGGGGTTAGACAGAGGTGATGAGAGAGTCACACTTTACAGTGCAAAGTCTCCCATCCCCTTTCATTGAACTGTAACGACACATGCAGACCACAAACCTAAGACCTAAATGATTCTGTACTATTTAACCCAGTTTAGCTGCACTGCTTCTTCTTTGGCTTGATGAAGAAAGGATAATTTTCAAAAGCTTGGCAAAGGTACATCAAGTTAGTCCAATAAAAAGGTATTACCTACAACTTGTTTGTTGGCCTTTATTTCTACATATCCAAGTGGACTAACAAAGCCAAGTACAAGCCTCCCTAGTGGCTCGGAAATCTTTTCTCCAAATACTCTCACCCATGGTACTATCCTGGTCTCTGGACTCTGACATCAGATACACCACTCTGAATGAATCTGGTGGAAAGGGAAGATACCAGAATCATTAGTTAACTTCTAATCCTGCTACCAAAATTACTGGTCACAAATTACTCAGGCAAAAAAAAGCCAGTCCTCCTCCCTCATAAATAAAAGTGCAGAATCAACCCCAGCAGCTGTTTTCCATAGTAGCTTATCTCTCAGATTCAAGGTCTACTGTTCTTTCAAACATCTAGATTGGACCAACCCCTGATTGCTATGCTAATTATTACTACGAGAAGATTTGCACCCTTCAGAAAACTGGCCAACGATAGATTCCTCTTACTGCTCCAATTCTCCCACTTCATTTGTCTACTCAGGTTGCTCCACGGCAAATACACATATCTTCACTCATATCTGGTCTTCCTTGAACTTAACTATCCCCACATCACTGTCTAAAACTGTCTCCTCCACAAGAAAGACTATGGGGCTTTGTAAACAAGCCCCCATGTGTTTGCTTGACCCCATCCCCTCTCATTTGATTGGGGAGCCAACATTGGGCTTCCTACTCATTCTTCTGGTAATCATTAATAATAGTCTGTTCTCTAGAATAGTACCTTCACCTTGGAAATAGGCCATTTTATGTCCACTCCTTAAGCATAGCTTGAAAGACTGCATAACGGAGGCAGAAGTACTATCTGAGGGACTAATGTTAATTTTCCTGCTGTGATAAATTGTGATTTGTCCTATCTTCTTCTTTAATCCTTTATGACTATTGCAAATGGAATTTTGGGGGCCTTGTTTCACCGATGTAGCACCTAATGCAAGTTACGTTGGCAGATATCATAGGATCTTACAGCTACCAACATGGGAAAGACATTCAGAATAAAAGGCTCACGTTCAGGCTTCTCTATGGATATACATGATCCAGGTGTATACATAATCCAGGCATCTATATGAGCCAATGAAAATTTCTCTATCAATGAAATAAGCCAAAAATTAAGGACATGCTTTGTCATTCACATACCATTAACTATTACAGAAAACAACCGAATAACCGCTCAATAGGTAGACAATTCTCAAAGGAAGATCGCTTCCCTTAATGATCTTACAATAAAGGTATTCAAAGAAAACTTAAGGATTACACAGGAAGGGAAAACTTTTGAAATTAGAATGATCTAATGCTTTGAAAGTAACACAAAAGGACTTTACAGAGACTTTGCTTTCTCACCCATTATCAGTTATAGGGTCTTTCAGCTGTGAAATATGACTGCCTCATCACCTCTGTCTACCTCCCATTCCTGCTTACTGATCTGTAGTGACACATGCAGGCTTTAATGAGTCTGTACTGTTTAAACCCAGTGTAACTGCATTGTGTCTCCACTGACCTAATGACAAGAGATAACTCTTGAAAGCTTGTCACAGATGTATTACGTTAGTCCAATAAAAATGTAACACCTACAGCTTGTATTTTTTTAACCCTTATTTCTGCATATCCTAGTGGACAAACTCAGCAGTCTATATTTTTACTCTGCTATCTGATGCATTATCCTTGTGATCTGTAAGTAATAAAATATGTGAGTAGTGGATGTGGTGTGAAGGAGAGGAATGAGTAAATGTATCATAGTAGCTTAGGTGATAGATGTAGTAGTGATAATGTCATCTAGGAATAGCATGTCTGAGAAGAATGTTTAATATATCAGGGCTGTATCACACTATGAGAGTTCGGAAAATCTATGTAGTACAGTGGGAATCCATTCGTTTTGTGCATTTATGCTGTCAAAGTAGATGAGATTATGGTGTTCCATTCATGTTGAAAGTGTGACTGCGAGAGGTGTGGTAAATGACAGCAAGATTAGGCTTATAAAAAGAGAAAGAGACTTTGTAGTTTTATAGCTAATACTAGTATAGAGACCCCTTAGGTTCTGCTCTCTTAAGCATCAGGGACCTCCAGTAGTACTAAGAAATTACTAAAATCTGACCTGTTTTGACCCAGAACAGGGGAGGTTACTGTTGCCCAGTATTGTCATCCTGGGAGGAGAAGTTTCTGACAGAAAAAATATTCAACCACTATATAAGCCGCATCCAAAGACAGAATCCACAGCTGCTGCACCAGGAGGATGGAGTAGGAATCTGTCCCAAGAGGAGCAGGGGAGTCTTTGGCTTCTCAACCGTTATACCAGCCAGATAGAGCCACTTGGTTAGTTACTGAATTCAGGAGGGAGCATAGGGGTAGAAGAGTGTCTCATATTACTTAAGCCTTGCACCCAAAATCCTCTGTGCAAACCCTGCCAGCATACCCCATAAGCTCACAGAAGGAGAAAAACAGTCCTACCAGTGGAGCGAGGAAGGCACTAAGGAAAAAGAGGAAAAGAGTTAGAAACATCTATAAGATCCAGTGACATCAGAGACTGGATCTACTATGGAGCAGTATTGGGGACCTGCATCAAGAGCAGCCATCAACTCAAAGATAAACTAAAAGAAGTTAGTACAAGAGGAGGTTTCCTCAGGGTAACCAAAAAAATCAAGGAAAATGAGATGAATGGACACAGATTGGCATAGCTTCCTCTCAAGGCAAGAGGAGAAAGGAGCGTAACTGCTTGTATTGTATCTAGGTCAGGGGTTTCCGACTCCAGTCCTGGAGGGCACCAAACCATTCAGGTTTTCAGGCTGTCCCTAATGAATATGCATGAGATAAATTTCTATCTATCTATTGAGCATTTATATAGCGCTACTAGTCATACACAGCGCTGTACAGACATGTAAGAGACAGTCCCTGCTCGTCAGAGCTTACAATTTAGTCAAGACAAAACACAGAGCTAACAGTCTAGTCAGGGCAAAACACTAAAACACGGCACTTACAATCTAGTAACAATGGGGGCAGTGCATGTGAATATATCTCATACATATTCATTAGGGACAGCCTGAAAACCTGAATGGTTTGGTGCCCTCCAGGACTGGAGTTGGAGATCCTATCCTAGAGAAAGGAAAAAGGAGCATAACTGTTTGTATATAGTTCTATTCTTTGCCATTACTTGTTGTTGTTCAATGACAATAAGTTTTCTTTAAATAAATCCTTTAGTTGGAGACTTGCCTTGCTATCCTGTGGATCCTGGTGCGGCCTTGGGTGGAGGAGGAGATTGGAGGTCCCGCCCCCTTTGGGCCGTTATTTCAGCGTTGGCCCACCGCGGAACGCGACCCGCGGGCGCGTACCCAAAGGGGCGTGACCAAAGGGGCAGGCCACGCCCCTTTGGAGCCCCTTCGGAGCTGTGAGGAGCTTCTTTGCACGGTCTCATGGGGAGATGGAGGAAAAAGGTGTTTTCATCAACCCCTGCCAAAGTTGGTAAAACTGTTGGCCCCATGTATCATCATCTCGTGGGTGCTGGACCTTCTCCCTCCCAGGAAGAACACTCGAGGGAGTCCGTGAGTACTGTGTCTGAATCCTCATTTAATATGCAAAGGGATGTCCAACCTGGAAGGGAAGAAGTATCGTAGGTTTTTTCTGTTCGGGAGGTTTCTCCCGGCGAAAATCCTCCTTCTGCTCAGAAGTCCTCATCTCTGCTGGCATTTAGAGAGCAGGAAATTAAGATACCTACTCCAGTTAAATTTTCTTCCGGGACAGTGGATGTGACTGTACCTGCGGAAGTTTCCTTAAAAGATATTTGGGAGTTGATAGCGCGTATGGAAGTTTCCTTTCGCACTTCCTTCTCTCAGGTAGAGCGTTTTTCTGGTGAAGTGGTACAGAAGCTTTCAGACCATGAAGAATCGCTTTCTAAAAATAACAAGTCACTGTCTAAACTGGAGGGTCGCTTTACTGTGTTAGAGGCTGCTGCCTCTTCTTCTATAAAAGATAGTGTTTTAGTTCACCATCAGTTGGAGGCTTTAGAGAACAGTAATCGTTTAAAAAATTTACGTTTTCTAAATTTTCCTCGTACTCACTATCTTGCTCCATTGATTTTGTTACAAAAATACTTTAAAGAAGTCCTGTTAATTGATGATGTGGATTCTATCAAGTTTTCTTCTATATATAATATTCCTATGTTTTCTGCAGTAAAGGCTTCTTCTCCTGATGATTTACGGGAAGGGAACCCCAATGGTGTAGAGTCCTTGGATGTGTCTCAATTTTTGGAATCTTCTAATGATTTAATTTCCCAGCGAGCTACCTTGATTGTTTCTTTTATTTCAATACAGGATAAAAATATGATTTTAAGTTTATATTTTAAAAAGAAGAATCAGGTTTTCTGTGGGGCCCCAATATAAATTTTTCCTGATGTGTGTAGGAGCACCAAGGCTCGACGGAAAGCGTTTTTGGCATTAAAAGAACGGACTTTAGCCATTGGGGCTTCTTTCTTTCTGAAATACCCCTGTAAATGTATTGTGGTTCTGGAGGGTATTAAATTTGTTTTTCTTGATGTCGGCCAATTTGAGGCATTTCTGACTAGTAAAGAATCCTCATGAATTATTACTTTTCTTTCTTTCCATGTAAATTGGGCTTTGTAAATTTGATCCTGTTGCTTTTTGGCTTTTTTTTTTTTTTTTTCCTTGGTCAGGCAAATGTCTCCTAGATGTGGACTTGATTTGTATTCCTGCTTTATTTTTAATAAAGATTTGTTTAAAACAAAAAAATAAAATAAAATAAAATAAATAAATCCTTTGGTTAAGAAGACAAATTCTGGCCTGGACTGTTATTTTGGAGAAGGAGAAGAAGCATGAGTGGAGTGAAAGTGTCAAAGGCCTCCCAGTGTATACTGGTCCCATTTAAGGAACCCTAACTATCCCTGAGAGTAGAGACTGAAAGACAGCATTGCTCTTGGAAGGTTGTGACCCCTGTCTGTCAAACAGTGGGCATAGCCCCTGCTGGTGGCATAGACAGACAGGGGGTTATACTAGCAATTTGTGGAACACCACCACTGGCTCTTTAGAAACATTATTTATAGTTATCATTCATCTTATTTTTAAAAATTGTTTTTCATGAAAAAATTGGAAGTTTTTTCTCTTTTTTTTGTTGTTGGATTGTAATTCTTTGCTGTACTAAATAAGCACATTTGCAGCTGAGAATTGTAGGCTCCCTGGAACATATTTTCTTGTTGCTCATTTTGGGTCATTAAAAAGCAACAGAATGAAAGAAATGGGCTATTTCAACATTCATGAACGACAATAAAGGATTTGCTACAGAGCAACCTTGTAATTTGCTTTTTTCCCACCTCGCAATCAGTATCTGAATTAGACTAGAATTGATAATAAAAACTTGTACTGGTGTTATTTCCCAGTACTGGTTCTCTTTCGGCTTACGTCTTATATATCACAAATTATCACAAGCAAACTTTTGAGAAATCTGCCCTTTTTCCCTGAATCTCTGCCCCTAAAGAGTCACTAACCAGAACTGGGATAAGAATAATAGGGTCAATATTCAGCAGTGACAGTGATCACTTTTTTTAAAAAAATGCTGGCATGTAATGCTCGGTAATAGACGTAGGCACTGAATATAGATGTGGAACACATTTTCACTTGCCTATTTTAGGCCTATTTTATACCGTCTAGCACTCTCGGGGGGGGGGGGGGGTGCTATGGGAGAACCAAATTGCAATGGTCTTGGTAAGGTTAAGGTGCAGGCAGTTTTGTGTTAGCCAGTTGGCCACCGTTGAGAGGCAGGAGTTCAACATGGAGAGGTCAGGAGAGGAGGGGGAGGTGTGATGTAATAAGACAATGTCATCTGCGTAGTTAAATGAAGTGATGCCGGATTGCTGTATCAAAAGGGCAAGGGGGGCCAGGAAGAGGTTGAAGAGGAGAGGGGCCAATACTGAACCCTGGGGAACCCCGCAGGGGAGGTGAAGTGAGTCAGAAGGTGGGATAGAGGGAGAAGAGGAAAGAATCGCACAGGACCGAGAGGAAATAAAAGAGTGAAACCAACAGTGTACCACACTACAGAGTCCCGCATCCCAGAGACGGGAAAGGAGAAGAGAGTGATCAACTAGGTCAAAAGCTGCCGAAAGGTCAAGTGCTACTGCCACCGAGATATCACCACGGTCTCGAGTGACGTGCAAAGAATTAGTGAAGGCAAGCAAAACTGTCTCAACACTATGTCCCTGGCGAAATCCTGATTGACGTGGGTGCAAATAGTTAGTAGAATCAAGATGGTGCGAGAGCTGTGAAAAGACAAATTTCTCGAGAAGTTTGGAGAGGAAGGGGAGATTGGAAACAGGATGGTAGTGGGCAGGAATCAAGGGATCAAGTGAAGGGTTCTTCAGAATGGGACGTATCAGTGCAGGTTTCCATGATTGGGGAAAGGTATTGGTGGAAAGGCTGGAGTTGAACATTGCAAGAATAGGGTGAAGGAGCGCAAGATGGGGGACCAGTAGCCATGAGGAGGGGATGGGATCAAGGGAGCATGAGGTTTTCTTAGAGGAGGAGATGAGCCGGTGCAGTTCAGGGGGGTGATTGGAGAAAAAGAAGCCCAGGAATGGGAAAGTTGGGAAAGGTGAGGAGGGGAGGCACAGGGAGGAGGGGAGGAGATAGGAGGTGGGCAGGAAGGTAGGGACGCCCTTAAGGAAGCAATCTTTCCACTAAAGAAGGATGCAAGAAGAGAGGGAGCAGGGGAAGGGGATATTGAGGTAATGGAGGATGAGGAATGCAGAGAGGTGAGAGTCCAGAGGGTAGCATAGAGATGCCGAGTTTGGTTTGGAGCAGTTGAAATAACGTTAGAGAAGTAGGAACGTTTGGCCAGGTGTACCTGTGAGTGGGCGGATTTAAAGGAGGCTAATTTGGAGGGCGAGGGGTTCTTCCTCCATAGCCGCTCAGATCTGCGGAGGTGAGAACACAATAGGTAGAGACCCTTATGGTACCATGGGTGAGAAGGCTTTTGGCGCAGAGGGCGAGGGAGGAGAGGGGCGGCACGTTCAAAAGCGGCTGATAGGACAGAGGACCATAGAGAAGCCTGGGAGTTTGGTGAGAGAGAAGGGAAATCGGGTGGGAGGAGTTCTGAGGCTGTTGGGAATTGCTAGAGTGTGAGATGAGTAATGGAGCGAGAGAGTCGCAAAGGAGGGGGCGAAGGAGGAACCGGGGATGAGGGGAGCAGCGACTCAGGATGGGAACAGAGCATAGAGAGACAAGCATGGTCCGTCCAGGGAAGGTAGGTCGCACCTATGTCCTTAAGCGTGAGAGATGAGGCAGAGTGAGTTAACAAAAGATCGAGGGTATGGCCAGTTTGGTGGGTGGGGAAAGAGACATGTTGTACTAAGGATAGATCATGTAGGAGGGACATAAAAGAGAGCTCTCTGGAGGAGGTAAGTAAGTCCAAGTGTAAGTTAAAGTCACCAGCGATGAGAAGATGAGGAAAGGCAAGAGAAAGGTCGGTGATGGTGCGAAGGAGCGCATCCCAAATGTCAGGACGGAGAGCAGGAGGGGCGTAGATGAGGAGAATGTGGATGGGAGGTGAGGTATGAATTAGGAATAATAGAGATTCTGGATAATGTAAAGAGGAAGGGAAAAGCTGGGTAAAAGCCAAGGAAGGGGAAATCAGGGCAGCCACCCCACCACCAGAGCGACCGAGACGGGGGACAGAGAGGGCTGAAAAGCCAGGGGGAAAACAACGAGCAAGCAGAGCCTCCTCTCCTTCTCTAAGCCATGTTTCCGTAAGGAGAATGACGTGATCTTAAGATCAAAGACTTGTCTGATTCCAAGGCCAGCATAATAAGCAGGGTTGAGCGGTTGGTGACCATCTCTAACGAGCTCTCAAGGAACCCAGTAAGGTCCTCTGCTACATTGGAGGTGTCACTACCTGCTATTGAAGGAGTAGAGCTAAGAGATAAGTACTGAGCCCTGCTAAGAGGGTGCAAATTCTCCTGGGAGAGTTGTAACACCTCTCTAAAGCATTTGCACACCATCTCCATAAGCAAATACATAGGAGAACAAGGAAAATTCGGCAATCTTAAATTAAATTTCCTAACTTGGCTCTCCAAATAATCAAGCTTTCTGGAGAACACAGTCCCATCCTTAATCCTGGCATCCTGCACTCCTCGAAGTTGTTTTAGTTCTTCCGTCAATTGGGCCAGCCTCTCTGACTGTTCCTCCTGAATTCTGGATACCTCTTGTAATTGATTTCTAAATGTCACCATTTCATTACTCACAGTACCAACCACCATCAATAAGGAACGGTTCATCGCAGCCACAGCTTCCCACAGTGAGTCCAGTGTTTATAGTCATGGGTTTTTCCAATCCCTTTCTGCCCAAAGTTACCTCTTTCCCAGGTACAGCTGCTGTCAGCACCAACCTTTCCTCCATTGTCCCCTCCACTCTACATCTGCCAGTGAACCTTGAAGAAGAACTCAGCAAAGGTGTGCCCTCTTCACCTCCCGACACAGGCGTACTCACAGACTGGTTCAAAGGAGGCACATTGCCATTTAGCTGCAATGCTCCTGGGTCATGGCGGGGGAAACCGTGAGTTGGGGGATAACCACCCCCAATATGCTCAGTTCTGCTGGGCGTCCTTCCAGTGGTCCTGCTGAAGATGCAGCTCCAACGCCTGCCGGTTTTCAGTGTTCTCTGGGCCGTGCTGATCACCCCGGCATTACTCAAGAGTACGTAAGCCTGTTTGCATTTTCTTTGGCCCATCTCAGCAGGATGGACAGCACCACATAAACCCAACAGAGCAACGTCTCCCAGAGCTAACACTGCGGGCAACACAGAACCACCATCTTGCTCCTACTTGACTTTATAAAATGCCAGTGTAAGAGCTAGAGAATATGCTTTAAGTTAAGTCATGATCACTTATACAAGTACATGTGTAAATAATCATATTCTATAATCGGGTACATATTTGTTTGCACTGCGCACACTCCACTCATGTGCATGCTCTCAGTGAAATTACACACCGTGCAAACAATGTGCATATTTCTATGCTAGTCAGTATTTTTAAGAGGTCATTTATGCATATAAGTGGCCACTTAGGCTCATAAATGACTAAAATACCAACATATGCACATGTTGTTGGCCCCTAAAATTAGGTGTCTCCTTATAAAATGACCTCTTTATTTTTATTTATTTAAAGGCTTTTCTATACCGCGCCCTTTATTATCAGTGCAGTTTACAGTTAACAGTTTGACACAAGGGCAGCATACTTGTCCAGTGTTTACATATAACAGGGAGGTAACATGGAAAAGAACTGGGGGAACTATGTACAATTTAAGTGGAGATAGAAGAACATGAGTGGGCTATTTACATCAAAGCACATTGGTATGTCATTACCGTTAAATTAAAGATTAGTACAATACAATGCAGTCACCGATGCTGAGTGTACACGCGAAGGCACATTTTAGATAGAACGTGGAGATCAGAATTGAGATCTTTAGGTCATCATGTTACAATTATGCAGGTATTTTAGAAACAGCTTCACCTTTAGCAGGGCCATTTCTAAAATACGAATAAGGAGGTGCAGGGATACATATCCTCTTGCAGTGGGAGAAACCTAATCACAAATGTACATGTGGGAAAAGTTGATAGAGGAAAACCATCAACTTACATGTGTAAGTGCTGGCGCTTCACAGTGTACACATGTCGGGGAGCAGTGTAAATCTGGTCAGGTTCAATTTTGGGCTTCCATGTGCATTCCTTATATGAAATAGGAACGCATATGTAGATTTTTATCCCACCCAGGGCACATCCCTAACACTCCTGCAATGTGTAAACTGGACCCCTTCTAAAATGGCCATATATACACATGGATAAAATTTAGACTTCAATATATGCCTGATTGTTAGTTTGTTGTTAAGTGCTGTTGAATTGATGTGGACTCGTAGTGACCCTGTGGATAACTGTCCTAAACTGTATTTGGTCTTCAGTCAGGTGGCTAATACTTGATAGAATGGCATCCATAGCTGCTGTTATTGTATCACTCCATCACATTGCTGGCCTTCCTCTTTTTCATTGGCACTCAATCTTGCCAAGCATGATAGTAACATAGTAACATAGTAAATGACGGCAGATAAAGACCAACATAGTTCATCTAATTTACCCAGAAAGGTGGCTAGAGTTGCACCTGCTGCTCCATGCAAGTTACCCCTCTCTATGTTTGGAGTATATTTCCTATGCATATCCACTCCAGTTATTAAGTCAAATGTGATCATATTGTGATCATTAGTGCCAAGTGGTCCCAACACAGTTAACTCCTGTACCAAATTCTGGGTTTTCCAAAGGGTTAAGTTGAAAGTAGCTCCTTCTTTAATCTGTTCTCGAACCAGCTGCTCCATGACGCAGTCATTTATTTCATCTAGGGACTTTAACTCCATAATATGTCCTGATGTGACATTTATTTAATCAATACTGGGTTAACTGAAAGCACCCATTATTATTGTGTTGACAATTTTCTAAGCTTTCCTAATTTCTGAGAATATTTAATCATCTGTCTGCTCATTCTGTCCTGATGAGATAGTAATAAACCCCTACCACTATTTTCTTCCCTTCACACATAGGAATCTTATCAAAACCTGGTACTTTGTTCTTCGATAATATTTTCAATGCTGCTTCAACTTCTTCTTTTATCAACAATGGTTCCTGATCATAAGGTACGGGTTGAGATGGTTGTTGATCCACTTGATCTTTAACTTATAATGACTCTGTGTATTCTTTCCACCTTTTCTTGATCTCAACATCATTCAACATAGATCCTTGAGCATCTTCTAGCATTACAATCCGAGGCTGGAATTTTCTCTCTGACTCTTGTAGATTTAGGAAAGTCGATCTGATGTTATAGTGGGAGATCTCGCATCCAGTGATCACCAGATGGTGTGGTTCAGTATTAGGACTAGAGCTGATAAAATCCTTTCAAAAGTGAGGGTCT
The DNA here is from genome assembly GCA_033557465.1 of Ichthyophis bannanicus. NCBI lineage: Eukaryota > Metazoa > Chordata > Amphibia > Gymnophiona > Ichthyophiidae > Ichthyophis > Ichthyophis bannanicus. Next base: position 857,088,067 of record CM066034.1, read on the forward strand.
TAGACTTTAGGAAAACTAACTTTGCCAAGATGGGCCAATACCTCAAGGAATCATTAGCGGGATGGGAATAGCTGTTGAAAAACAGTGGGCAAAACTGAAAGGGATATTTTAAGGGCTACCAACATTTTTGTTAGAATGGTAAACGAAGGCAGAAGGAAAAGGAGGCTGCTATGGTTCTCAAAAGAAGTAGCTGAAAAGGTGAAAAAAGAGGGAGGCCATTATGAATTACAAGAGATCACAGAAAGAGGAAGACAGGCATCTATATTTGGAAGAACTTAGAGAAACTAGCAAAGTAGTCAGGAAAGTAAAGATACAAAAAGAAGAAGAAGAAATAGCCAGTGCAATAAAATGGGGGGGGGGGGGGCGGGGGAGATAAGACCTTTTTCAGATGTGTTAGTGAGAGGAGGAAGGTGAAAAGCAGGATATAAATGAAGCTAAATAAATAAATAAAATAAATATTGTCAGCCTCAAGGATGAAGGAGAGGAATATGCAGAAACTGATGAGGATAAAGCAGAATTTCTTAACAAAATTTTTGTTCTGTGTTCACAGATGAAGGGCCAGGAGCTGGACTTCAGAAAATACCCAGAAATAGGAACAGAAGCGACAGGGATCTCAAACGATTTTCAGAAGACTGTGTTTGTGAGGAACTAGCTAAACTAAAAATAGACAAAGCAATGGGACCGGATGGGATACACCCTAGAATACTGAAGGAACTGGGGAACGTTCTAGCAGCTCCACTAACTGACCTTTGCAATGCCTCTTTGGAGTCGGGAGTGGAAACAAAGAGGAGGCTGAAAACTACAGGCCAGTTAGTTTAATCCCTGTGGTGAGTAAAGTATTGGAAACGCAGCTAAGAGAGAAAATAGTGAGGTTTCTGGAGCCAATCGATTATTGGATCCTAGGCAGCATGGATTCATCAGAAGCAGATCTTGTCAGACAAATCTGATTGAATTCTTTGACTGGGTGACCAGGGAGTTGGACCAAGGGAGAACTCTAGATGTGGTGTACTTAGATTTCAATAAAGCCTTTGACACTTCCACTCAGGCGACTTATAAGCAAACTGAGCACGCTAGGGATGGACCCTAAAGTTACTGATTGGGTTAGAAATTGGTTGAGAAGGAGGCAAAAAAAGGGTACAGGTAAATGGCACTCACTCTGAGGAGAAGGAGGTTACCAGTGGTGTGCCGCAGGGATCTGTCCTTGATCTGATTCTTTTTAATATCTTTGTTAGTGATACTGTGGAAGGGTTGTCTGGTAAGGTTTATGGTTTTAAAGTTCACTTTTTAGTTTTAATAGGTTTTAAAAGACTTCCGGTTTGGTAATGAGCTGATCGGTCGTGTGCAGATCAGCTCCGGGCTCCATACCCCGCCAAAATCCGTAATTTTTGCCTAACAGCGACTGAATGCCCCCTACCCAGTCGAGGGGTAATAAGGAGAGTGGGCGGACTGCAATAGTGCCTTCCCCGTGCAGTGGGGGTACCCCGATGGCCGCAAAACCCTCGAGAAGGGAAAAGGCCCGCGTTCCAGACTCGAAGATGGCGGAGGGAGCGCCTCCGAGCCCCGCGTCCGAAGGAGATCAAGGCATGGTGGAAGACGTAAGTGCTGCAGTAGTGTGGGCCCTTGATGGTCACTTTCGGGAGCTGGGGGATCAACTCCATTCGGTTGCCAAAGCATTAATGATTTTATGGAGCGCATGGAGCATGCGGAAAATAGGATATCGGGCCTGGAGGATGAACAGCAATCCTTGGCAGCTAAAGTACAGGCTTTGGAGGCTACTATCAAGCAACAAGGAGACAAGCTTGACAACCTCGAGAATCGGGGCCGAAGGAAAAACCTCCAGTTTGTTGGGATATCGGAGAATATCGCTGACAGTGCTCTCTCCAACTACCTACTCACCTGGATGGCCAAACTCCTGCATGGCGAGGCAGAACCCCCTATTGCACTGGAGCGGGTGCATCGGCTGGGCCCCAGGTGGGAGCAGGCTCGACGGCCACGTGTAGTGATCGCAAGATTTCTGGATTATAGACAGAAGGAGGCGGTTTTACGTGCAGCCCACAGCTGCTGGAGACAATCAGGAGACTCCGAGCAGATTCTGGTCTTTCAGGACTACTCAGTACTGGTCAGTCAGCAGCGGAAGGCCTTTTCCCCCGTATGTGCGCAGTTGGTGGGTAAGGGATTGCGTTTCTCGCTTCTATACCCAGCCCGGCTGTGCGTGGAACATCAGGGGCAGGCTCACTTCTTGGGGACTCCCGCGGAGGCTGGTGTTTTTCTGGAACAGCTATCGGGGGTGTCAGCGGCAGCTCCCTGAGGACGCTGGAGTGGTTGGACGCTAGGCTGCATAGTCTGGGGAGTGGATCCCCTCCATAGAGATGGTGGCGCTGGGCCCTGTGACTGCCTTGGGCCCTGGGCCACGGGTCCTCCTGGGCCACCTGCCTTTCTTGAGACTAACTTCACTGCTTCAGTTTTCCGGCCCTCTCGGGGTGCCACTTGGTGACATATTTTTGGAGCTGAAGACGGTGTCTACTTATGCTTTATGTGCTGTTTACTGTTCCATTTGCTATGTTACTATGTCTTGTTACTGGGGGGGGGGGGTGAACAGCGGGAAAGTTGTGTTTGGTCCTGTTTTTCACTTTTGTCGCCTTTTTTCTCTCCCTATAAAGGGATTGCATTATTGGTTGGATGCAGTGCCTGGGGGATCTGTATTGATGATATAGTCCGGGGTGCTCTTTCGCTTATGCCAACCCCCGGGTGTGTGGGTTTTCTTTTTCTTTTTGTATATGCCTTAATGTACTTTGCCCCCTTGCTATAGGAGTTAGTTGGTGGGGATTGCCGTTGGGTCTGGGCGTCAGGGGGGGCTCTTTTTACTTTTACTTTTTATTTACTTTGCCTTTTTATTGTATTTATCTTGCCTACCCATTGGGGGGGCCCTACGTCAATTACCACATTGGGGGGTGCGAGGGCATGGATGGGAGAGGGGTTCCCCTTGCATGCTAATGGGTGGCGACGCCCAGCGCCGGGTGGGCATTGTATTGGAGTGCAGGGGAGGGGCCATGTACCCCTTGGATTCGATCTCTATGGTTATGGAGAGTACTTGGGGGGGGAGGTTGAGGAGTGTTCAAAGGGAGGGCGCTGATAGGGGGGAATAAGCTTTGGATAAAGAAGTATGGTGTGTGAGCTTTTGAAGGCGTATTGGGGGGGGGGGTGGTAAAGGGGAATATGGGCCCGTTTACCATAGGAAGTCGACCGACCAGTGTTTAGACTGGCCGGTGTGAACAGGGTTAGGAGAGTGGGAGGAGAAGACAGGGAAGGGAAGGGGGGTACAGAGGGTAGTAGTGTTAGAGCAGGGATGGTAGAGGCGGGGATAGGGGGGGCCGGGGGTGGGTGGGGAACTGACTTTGAATGTGGCATTGGGGGGGGTGTTTCAGAGCTTCGGGGCATGGGGGATGGTCAGGGAAGGGCATGCGACTGGTTTTTGTGGTTTGGTTGGGTTGATGTGCAGATGTGAGTGTGTTTGGGAGTGGTTCCTGAATGTATGGGGTGGATGTATGCAGGGGGGGACCCTAGGTTGGGGGGGGTTCCCGCCAGGACCGGAGGTTGGTTGTTTGTAGTTGGAGACCTTTTTGTGGGTGGTGTAATGGGTAGTGGCATAAAGATCGCCTCCTGGAATGTATGTGGTATAGGTTCCCTAATAAAGAGATATAAAATTATACAGCAGCTCAAACGAAAGCAGCTTGGGATTATAATGTTGCAAGAAACCCATCAATCCGCGGCTGAACACGCGAAATTAGGCAACCGCTATATTGCCAAGGTTTATGGCGCTCCGGCAGTAGGGAAGAAACGGGGGGTAGCCATCTTAATTGCTAAACATGTGGGTTGGGTGGAGGAGAAGGTTGAAATAGACCCGGACGGCCGCTATGCTATGGTGTGGGGATCGCTTGAGGGGATTCGGGTTGTTTTAGGTTCCGTGTATGCGCCTAACGTATATGAGGCCCGCTTTTACCGCACTTTTACTCGACTGCTGGCTTCTGCTGATGGGTATCAGGTAATAGTGTGGGGGGGATTTTAACACAGTATTGAACGACAGTATGGATAGGTCAGGGCAGACTGGGGGGAGAGACAGACGGAGCCAGCGGAGACTATTGGGGTTGTGTGAGGCGCATAAGCTTTTAGATATCTGGAGAGTTTTACATCCGGGGGATAGAGAGTATACCCACCTGTCTCGGGCCCATGGCACCTGGTCACGCATTGATTACTTCTTGATATCGGATTCATTGTTTAGTTGGGTGTTGGATGCAGCGGTTGGTCCCTCTGTTATTTCTGATCATGCAATGATCATTCTTGAATTACGAAACCGTGCTCCGCACAGCCACCGGTTTTGGCGTTATCCCTTGGAGCTTAGTGGGGATGTTCACTTCGCCGGGTTTCTCAAGGATAGGTGGAGGGACTACGAAGCCCTTAATGATAAACCGGGGACCTCTCCGGCTCTCCTTTGGGAGGCGGGTAAGGCGGTCCTTAGGGGGGGGAGATTATCAGCTATTATAGCTCACAGCGGAAAAGAAGGAATCAGAGAATTCTCTTTTTGGAGCAGGAATTGGGTAAAGCGCGGAGACGGTTGGCGGCAGATAGAATGGCGGCCAACGGGTGCCAGCTGCGGGAAATCCAGCAGGAGTTGGAGATGCTCCTTCACCAACGTGCCCAAAAATCCCTGATGTTTTATAGATATCAGTTATACCAGCATGGGAATCGGGCCGGGAAGTTATTGTCAGCCTTGGTGCGGCCGGTGGGAGGGCCCCGCCACATTGGAGTGATACGACACCCGGATGGATCTCTCCACAAAGACACGGAGGAGATACAACAGGTTCTCTCTGATTATTTTCAACAGCTATATGCCCGTGATGGGGATAGAGTGTTGGAGGGTAAGGACTTCCTGGCAGGATGTGTCTTACCAAAACTGACTGCGGAACATGTGCAGGCCCTGAATGTACCCATATCTCTGCGAGAGGTACAGAACGGGATTCGGAATTTGAAGAATGGGCGAGCTCCAGGGTTGGATGGTTTGCGGGGGGAGTTCTATAAGACCCTGGGGGATGTTGTAGTGGCTCCACTCGCGGGATACTTTGAAGATCTGATTAACCGGGGCAGATTCCCTTATGAGGCGAACAAGGCGTTGGTTACTGTTTTGCCGAAGCCGGGAAGGGACCCGCTGTTTCCGGGCTCCTATCGGCCCATTTCCCTTCTTAATGTTGATATTAAAATTCTAGCTAAGATTATGGCGGATAGATTAGCGTCCATTTTGCCGGCCCTGATCCATGGGGATCAGGTGGGCTTCGTGCAGGGTCGACATGCAGCTTATAGCTTGCAACGACTTTTGATTTCTATTTGCATGGGGCGGGCGGCTAAGTTGGGGTCTATGCTTATTAGTTTTGATGCTGAGAAAGCATTTGATCGGGTCAATTGGGAGTTTATGTACCAGGTTTTGCGTGTCATGGGGTTCACGGGTTTTTTTGTTAATGTGGTTCGGCTTCTGTACGCGGACCCGAAAGGGGCTATTATGATTAATGGGACTATGTCCTCAGAGTTTCCTATTCAAAAAGGGACCCGCCAGGGCTGCCCTCTGTCTCCACTCTTGTTTATTCTGACTTTGGAGCCACTGCTGCATAGGATTCGGGTTCATCCTCACTTTCGGGGCATCAAGGTGGGGGGGACAGAGTTTCGTGTCGCAGCCTTTGCTGACGATCTACTTGTGCACTTGGCAGACCCTCAGAGGGGGCTACCACACTTGTTACACCTTTTTCGTGAATATGGGGTACCCTCCGGTTTTCGTTTAAACTTGGATAAATCGGCAGCGATGTTATTAGGCCCCAGAACGCAGCAGGGGTGGCAGGGTGACTTCCCTTTGAAGTGGGAGACGGGGCATTTTAAATATTTGGATGTATATATTCCGGCAGAACTGGGAGATCTTTACCAGCTGAATGTTGCCAAATTACTAGCCGCTTTGGCAGTCAGTGTGGATAAGTGGCGAGACCTACCGTTGTCTTTAGGTGGTCGCATCGCACTATATAAGATGACATTGTTCCCTCATTTTTTGTATCTGCTGCAGACACTCCCGTTGTTGCTAAAATGGTCGGATTTGCGAAAGATGGACCGTTTGTTAAATCGCCTTTTATGGCAGGGACGGCGGCCTCGGGTGTGGTTGGAGATTTTGCGGCAGCCCTGGTCTTCGGGTGGTATGGGGCTTCCTGATATTCGGAAATATAATATAGCTTGTTTGTTGCGATATGTTCGGGATTGGCTTTGGGATCTGGGGGACTATACACCATTAGGGCTGTTACAGGAGGCGTTGAAGCCTTATCATTTGAGATATCTTCTGCATGCCAGGACGTTATCGGGGCTGGACCGTGATCTTCGAGCCTTTGTTCTGGATCCTGTTAGGGCAGGGTGGAGATATTTCTGCAACAATCAACAGCTTCTTGCTCATCACTCGCCTTATCTCCCCATTAGGGGTAATGGTGAGTTCTTACCCGGACTTGAGGGTAGCCTTTTCACGCGGTGGTCACAATTGGGGATAGTAAATTTGGAGCACGTGGTCTCACCGGAAGGCATTGTGGTGGCATTCTCCGAGCTCTGTAAGCACTATCCGCTGGAGGGGCGGGATGTTTTCCCCTATGCGCAGGTTCGAAGCTATCTCCGTACGGTGCCCGCGGCGGCGTTGCGGGGAGAAGTTAGTTCTCATCTTGAGGTGGCCTTGTTGGGGGGACAGCATGGGGCGCGAGTAGCTTGGTTACAAAAACTGTTATGGGACATGATACCGCCAATTGTTTTGGATGAACTGGCGGCGGCTTGGACTCGGGACTTAGGGGAGGAGGTGACGAGTGATGGGGTGCTAGGCGGCCTGTCTGCTATTCCAAAATTGTGTATGTTGATGACTTTCCGGGATATGCAATACAAATTGCTGCGACAGCTTTATTATGCTCCCCTTAGGGCGTGGAAGGCAGGGATTGCTGGGTCTCATTGCTGTCCCCGGTGTGGTGAAGGTAGAGCCACGTTAGGACATATGTTCTGGGGGTGTGTACGGATCAAAGCCTTCTGGAGGCAGGTGCAGGCCTATTTAGGACGGTGTGTGCGCAGCCCGTTATCCCTTACGGCGGTGAATGTGGTGCTCGATGTGTGGGAGGACGACTGGGAGGAGAAGGTGGGGCGAGTGGTATGGTTTTGGATGTGCTTGGTGTTGGTGACTGCTCGAATGACTATTCTGCATCGATGGATGGATGCTAGGGGCCCTACGTATGGGTTATGGCGGGGACGCTTGCATGAGGTGCTGTTAATGGAGAGACTCAGAGCGAGTGGGAATCCTGGGCGGTGGCAGCGGTTTCTGTTGAAGTGGGGACCTCATCTGAACTCTTTACCCCGTAATACCCACAGCCGGATTCTGGGAGGGTACTGAAGAATCTTCACCTCTACGGCAGTGGGCTCATTCGCATCCGCACGCCGTTTTTGTGGGGGATTGTACCAGTCCCGGGGGGGGGGGGGTTGGTAGGTAGGGGAGGGGGGGATTAGTTTACGGAAGGGAAGGGGGGTGGCGGGGTAGTTGGGGGATGGGGGGGACGCCCGTTGATAAGCTCACATGGATGGTGCGGGAAGGGCGCGGGAGAAGAGTACACCCCGAGCCTGCCCGACGCTAGTTGCAGTTGGGGGAGTTTTAAGGGGGGGGGGTCCTCGTGTAGTTTAATTTTATGTAGGTCTGTTATGGACGTACCTCCAGAGCCTACAGGCTAACCTTGTCTTTACGGGGTCCTGGTGTGGGTAAGGACTCTTTGAATATCTCTGAGTGTATTTGGAGGGTATTATGGTGTTGTTGCTGGTCTGTAACCTGTTTGGGTGGGTATGAAGACTTCTGCTGTTTGATTTTGTATTATGCCTTGTTATGCATACCTGCTTGTATTGTTTTGACCTGTTTTGGTGTTGGTTTGGAAATTTAAATAAACAAATTTGAACTAATAGGTTTTAAAAAAAGTACGTAGCACTATGGCTATTTGTAAAAGATTTCGCTCCAACCCTTAAGGTGTTGTACAGTGGTTCTAATTGGACACGGATGTCTTTTTCACTGGGTCCATTTTTAGGGTTCTTTAATATTTAGGTCATATTTTTTACTCATAGGTGATTAGAATAAAGATCCCTACCCATTTTCATGCGTAGATGACTTTTTGCCCCATCTCAGGAATAATCATTCATCTATTTGTTGTCTGCCTTTCCATAGTTATAGCATAGGTGGGTTCACAATAAGTTCTGCTTTTTATGCCGACTCCCCTGCTTCTTTCCTTCTCTGTAATGGATGCACCGCCTCCACAGTTTTATTCATTCTGATGTTGTTTATGTTTTCCTCTCCCTGTAGTTATTTCAGATACCAGAGGAGGATTGTCTATAGAGGGAGGTCCCAGTGATGGTTTGTGCATGTTCCTTTCATGTAGTTTTTCACATATGTTTACAATTCTTACTTCTTGTATATTTATTGTTTTATACATGTTATTTATCATTTTAAGTCGGTATTGTATTGATAATGAATTTTCATTATTTATGCATCTAATTATAATTTCAATTATATGTCTTTTGTAATATTTATGGATATGTTTTATGTAGTCACTTCTCTATTATATATACATTTATAGTTGGTATACCATGTATATATGTTTTTTTAGGTTTAATGATTTTCTAACATTCAATTTTTATTTATTTATTTATTGGCGTAGTTTATATAAAGACATTTTACTCTTTTATATTGTTTCTAATTGGTCCTTTACAATGGCTTTCTGTAATGTGTATTTTAGATTTTGTTTTTATTATGTTTTTAGTTTATCTATTAATTTTTTTGGTGCAATTTTATTTCATTTCTTTGTGTTTTTATGTTATTATTTGTAGTTTGCTTCACATCAAAATACCCCTGAGAAAAGTGTTGCTGAAACACAGCCTGTGTTGGGTGTTCGTCTAGTGTGTCTACTGTGTACCTCTGGTGCACGAATCCTTTAATAAAACCATTTCTATACCACACACGGACTGGTTTCTTGGGTACAGGCATGGGCCATAGAGTGAAGTGTAGAAGCATGTCTCTTGCCAATATTACGGACATGGATAAACGCTGAAAGCATTTTCAGCATCCCTGTGCTCACCGTATTCTGTAAAGTTGCACATTTCTAATCGTGCCTGTGTCTGTGATATACCCGTGGATACCTCTGGTGGCCATGCCACCTTAGTTAAAACGTGCATCTCCTAAGCTGCTTTTCTCACTGACAGTGTTTTGCTGATGCAAACTAGACATAAATACTGATGATACATAAATGCTGATGCAAACTAGACCATATATGAGGTATACTAGTCTGTTTCATGACCAGAACACTGCAAAGTAATCTCAGTGCATTCTAATATATTATAAGATCAAGTAAATATTAACATGTTTGTCATGACATATCTTGCATCACACGTTACTTAGCAGTATAATACTACCTCAGTTATTCTAGCATTGGTCATCCCTAAAACACCCCTTAAAATGCCAAGTATGGACCTTTACCAACCTCATAAAATCCTAAACTAACTCTGCAATTCCCCAAAGGACGCATTATATTGCTGAGCGACAAACCTATGTTTCTCTAATGACAATGGCTTTCTGGCTATGGCATCTGTTTCCCACATATCTGGGTACTGATATTTCTCACATCAGCTCCTACATGTGGCTACACCTGTCCCATACAATGTCCACTCTCTGTCCTGGCTTATTTTGGTCTTCATACATCCTGCTATCTGTGGGGCAACCCTGCCTGCTTTCCCACAGTCTGCTTTGTGGTAATGCTCCCCTGACCAGGCCTGTGGGGCAAGGGAGAGAGGATCCCTGTGCCATCATATCATGTAGCCAGCCTCCAGATACATCACCACTCTTGCAGCTTGCATAGATCCTGGACTGGGTAAGGATGTAGGCCTCATTGCACAATCTGGGGTATGTTGGTACATCAGTCATGTCTCTCAGTGCCTGGCACAGCTGATGTATGGCTGCCATATTACAGTGGAACCTGGTGACACTGCGGTCATCTGTAAGGTCGAGTTACTGGTCAGGCAGTCATGTCCTTCCTGACTTGCAGATCAGCATACCAGATCCTGCTGTGCAACCCTCAAACATCTCACACACACACACACTCACGTACAGGGACGAATTGTAGAATACCACAGAAAACTTTCCAAGTACTGGCCTTATTTCAAGTCTCCGTCAGTGATAGCAGGCACATCTGAAGGAAAGGCTGCAAACGTGCACGGCACTTTCGAGAATACACTGTATATGTCTCTTCAGCTGGCCATGCCCCCATTCCACCCCCTTGGGGATGAGTGCGGACATCCTCCTGCTAGCAAGATAAACGTGCGTGAATGCCATGTACTGGAATACGTTTGTAGAAGTTTTCAGCACATAAACGTCCCCGGCACACATCCAAACGCTTTTCCAAACCATAAATTTCCTGAGATTCAAAATATTATCTAGTGATTGTAATTCATTTTCCATCTTACGCCAACCAGTTTGGATTTTTTTTTAAACTTCATACCCATATCTGTGAGTTTGTGAGATGCTATAATCAACCCGAGGGCAGCAACATGGAACGCAGTAGACTTGATGTAAGCACAGATGGGTGCATATAGATTTTGCTATTTTTCTGCAGCTAGTTGACAGTCAACACTTTGGATCTGATTTACTAAGCTTATTTTTTAACAGACACAGAGGGCTCTTTTTAATAAAGTGCTTCAGCTGTTAACACAGCACATAACGTGTGCTAACAATTAACATAGGGGCTGTGTTAAGAGCTAATGGGGCACCTTAACAGTAAATTTGTTATGGGCTGCATTAATAGCTAAGGCATAGGAAATGAGCTACACCTTAGAGTTATTGTGAAGATAGTTAGCCGTCATTAACTGTTAATGTAGCAGGTAGCTACACTTGTGCTGTGTTAAAAGCAATGTAGTCAAGCAGTGATGATATTCCCTCCATTTTAACTGAACAGGAAATGGCTGGGTACATCCCTATCAGTTAACACAGAGGTTTGGCAGTTACCACATGTTAATTTTGACAATTAATGTGCAGTAACTGAAAAATCTTAGCACACTTTAATAAATAGGACCCAGAATGGGAAAAAAATCCTTGGTAATCAGTCCCTTTATCCGAGTAGTAAGTTACCACAATTTTGTTTTGGTCATTTTTGAGTAATCCTTGTTGTTGTCCAGTCCCAACAGGGAAATTAATATTCAAGAAGAAGCACTCAAGTGGCTAAAAAGACCCAGAATCCACACCTTCGTATTCAAAAACATATTGCTTCACATTTACCATTCATTTAGATACTCAAATAACAATGACATGGTGTTTGCTCACTCCACAGCAAACCAGAGAAATCTTGCTAAAATTAAGATCCCTGTATGTAAAGCACTCATATTTAAAACTTAAAAAATAGCAAGAATTACATTTTTAAGATAGAATAGAAAGGCAAAATATAATTAGCTTTTCCTCAGCCAACTGTGTCTAACTGTTGATGTCTCTCATACACTACATATACATTTACTAATGGGGAGTTCTGTAACTTTTATTACGTTTGTGCTGTGTCATTTTTCTGACAGTACACATTTGGGTGATATATGACTGTAGTTAATGTTGCTACAGTAATTCAGGTTAGGCTCAGTTCCTCAGTTCACCTGCCGCTCACCTCCCTAACACACATTGTAGCTGTCCTGCCTGCACACATTACTGTGAGCTGTGGCTGTGGGATCAGCCCCCTCATATTAATGAAAATCTCTAGTAGCTCTCATTCCTACAATGAATACGTTCTTCAAATGCGATTTAAAGCTATTGGGGAAGACACTTGTTGGTTTGCTTCACAGATAAGTGAAATTGTATTTGCTTTTGACAAGGTTTCCTTGATATCACCAATAAGAGCAGAGTAAATTGTCAAACAATAAAAATATTTCATGGCTTTTATTGCACGATCCACTTTGGTTTGATGAATTCTTCTGGGTTGTATCATGCTCTCTATGAACTGAGAGAGAGACATGGTTATTCCTTGATCTGTTGATGCTCAATTCACTGAGGCAGGGATATTGGGTGCAAGATTGTAATAGACACCGGTTCCCAGAGCGATCTCCTTGTCTAGTGTGTTGGAATCTGAGGTCCAGGTGCACCAGCAGCTGTGCACTGGGTGACATGGGGGCCACTGGCATCCATCCTCTCCCAGGATGAAGAACAGGCAGGAGGAGGACACCCACCACTACTTCGACTTCCTCTTGGAATCCGAATTGGAATGGGAAACCAAGGAGGAAATGACAGCTTCGGACTTCCGGTCACCGGACCTTCTGTCTGTCCTATCACATGCCCACGAGCAATGCAAGTCGCCTCTGGAGGATATGTCCTTCCAGGACTTTGTTAGGGACATGGCAAAGGCCACCCCTTTTCTCAGGAATCAGAGGAGGAACCAAGGGCAGAGGAATTCGAGCTACTCCAGTATCCCTCGGCCCCCAGGGAGGTGGTGCCGGTGCCGGTGCCTGTGCACCATGTCCTGCAGAGACTGCTTTTGTGGCTGTGGGAAACATCTCTTACAGTTCCTGTCATCAGTTGCAGACTTGACTCCCTCTACTGGGTCCAGAAGGCAGCTACCACACAACTCAATCATGGTGGAGTTGGCCTTGAAGCAGGCTAAAAGCACTAAGACTCACTCTTTAGTGCCCCCAGGCTGCAAGGCTCTAACCCTGGACTCCTTCAGGAGAAAATGCTGTTAGGGTTCAATGCTGTTTGCCAGGGTCCTGACCTACCAGACCTTATATGAACATGTTCCTTAAAGATATCATGTTGGACCTGGAGGACTTTGCCGCCCTCATACCTGAGGACCACCATGAGACATTTTGGGACCTAGTGGCCCACGGCAAAGACTGCTCAAAATTCATGGTGGGTGGTGGCAGTGGGCATTGCTGCCCACTGGTTGGCATGGCTGCAGTCTTGCAACCTGGAACAGTGGGTCCAGGACAAGATCACCAATTCTCCCTGTCTAGGGGAGAATCTCTTTGGGAAGCCAGTAGGGAAGCTTGAGGAGGAGCATGTGACTCTCTTGAGGATCTTCAGGAAAACCACAGATCCTGTATGGAAGAAATATCAGGTAAGAAGGCCTTCTACCCGCACCAGCGCTGATACTACCTGACCCAGCCACAGGCAAAGTCCAAGGCACAGGATCCCTATCAGCATTGAAGGAAAAACACCCCAAAGGCACCATCCGCCCAACATTCCAAGCCTGGGGTGGGCTTTTGACGGCTTCCTCAGGAGCATAACCAGCTGCTTGCTGTCCGTCAGGGTGCCCCTGTAGGTAGGGGGCAGCTCGTCCACTTTGCTCATCAGCGGCCCCTCATCACCTTGGATGCCTGGGTGATTCAGATCGTCCAAAACAGATATCAGCTGCACCTCACCCAGCTGCCACCCCCATATGTCTGCGGAATACCCCATGGACCTGCGCAACAGAGCCTGCTGCAGAAAGAAGTCTCTGCTCTGCTAGCTGACTTAGCATTCAAGCTGGGTCCTCTGGCTCAGGTCAGTCAAGTCTTCTATTCCAGGTACTTCCTGGTTTCCAAAAAAACTGGTGGGTTCCAGCCCATCCTGGACCTGTGAAACCTGAACCTCTTTCTCGTGCGCAAGAAGTTCAAGATGGTATTGCTAGGGACCCTGCTCCCCTACCTTCTACAGGGCAATTGGCTACGCTCCTTCGATTTGAAGGATGCGTATACACACATCCCGATCCACCCGAGTCACAGACAGTATCTACAGTTCTTGCTGGGCGGCCAGCACTTTCTGTACTGAGTGCTTCCCTTTGGGCTGACCTTAGCCTGAAAGATCTTCACAAAGTGCCTGGTGGTCATACCACCTTCCTCTAGACCATGGGAGTCTTCATCTTCCCATACCTGGACGATTGGCTCATCAAAGGTCTCATGCTGGATGGCATCTGGCAGTCTGCCGAACTCACCATTCAGGTACGCGAGCAACTGGGCTTTGTGATAAACTACTCGAAGTCCCACCTCCAGCCAATGCAGCGGCTGGAGTTCATTGGGGCCTGCTCGATACCACTTGGGTGCTGGCTTTTCTGCTGGTGGACCTCATGCAGTGGCTCATCGAAGTGGTCAGTGATGTGCAGCACCAGCGTCACACAACAGCCCATGGGATGTTGAGAGTCTTTGGCCACATGGCTGCCAGGGTGCATGTCACCCGTCAGGCCCAGCTCTTAAAGCATCAGGCCCAGTGGACCTTAAGCACGCAATGGAAGCAGGCAACAGGCTGCATTCAGAACAGGGTTGTGGTCACCGTGCCCCTGGTGCGGTCCCTTGACTGCTGGCTGGAGCCCATGAATATGCCAAAAGGCCTCCTGTTCCAATCATAAGCTCCCCCCACATGATGCTTATGACAGACATGCCCAAGCTCAGCTGGAGGGCACATCTGGACGGTCTGTGCATCCAGGGCCTGTGATCCGAGCAGGAGAGCCTGCTTCAGATCAACTTTCTCAAGCTCTGGACAATAGTGAATGCCCTCCATACCTTCTGAGTATACCTGGACAATTAGGTGGTCCAGACCCAAATGGATAAACAGGTGGCAATGTTCTATGTGAACAAGCAAGGGGGCATGGGCTCGTACTCCTATGTTAGGAGGCTGTTTGACTGTGGAAGTTTGCCCTGCTCCATGGCATGGACTTCTGAGAGATTTCCTGACCAGTGAATTCAATGATCTAGTGGACCAGTTCAGCCAGTGTTTCAGCTGCATGAGTTGACCCTCAAAGGGGCGGTGATGAACCAAATATTTTGGGAGTGGGGCACTCCAGTGATGAACCTCTTCGTCACAGTGTGCAATGCCGAGGTGGCTCAGTTTTGCTCTTTGAAGCCGGCCAGCAATTGCCTGGCCTCAGATGCCTTCCTCTTCCACTGGGAGGAGGGCTTTTTGTATGCATACAGCCTGATACCACTCGTGGCTATAACCCTCCTGAAACTCCAGAGTGACAAGGGCTCCATGATCCTTATCACCCCCTACTGGCCTCGGCTCTTGAGGGCACCTCTCTACCTGGGCTCTGCCTCAGACCACATCTCACAGAAGGATGGAACCTTGCTGCACCCCGATGTCCACTCGTTGGCTCTCACAGCATGAATGCTGAGTGGGTAGTCCTCTCTGAGCTAAATCTGCTAGAGGGTTTTACTAACATCATGGCATCTCGCAAGGCCTTGAGAAGTAAGGCCTATGTGCTAAAAGTCTCAAGCCTTGGGGCTGGAGGGGGAGTGTTGACCCGTGCTCCTGCCCCTGTGCCATTTTGAGGGGTGGCAGTGCCTGGCCCCACATGATACATCTGGCAAAGCGCTGGGTGGGATCAGACTGTCATATACTTTTTGTGGTGGTATGACCCTGCTCGGTGCATCCAGGATACAAATACATAGATTATGAGCCCTTCGGGGACAAGGGAAAAAATATGTACCTGACTGTATATAATTCTTAACCGCTTAGACCTGGTATATAATAGGGGATATATCACATAAAAAAAAAAAAGTAACTATAACTATAAAGTGGTGGAGGTTTGCCGCCTGGTGCACAGGCAGGGCGTTGGACCCCTTCTCCTGTGCCCTGGACTAACTGCTAGAGTACCTTCTGCACCTTTCCGACTCCAGCCTGAAGTTTAAATTCAGTGTGAGTTCACCTCAGCGTGATAGGGTCATACCATTGCAGCTCCGTGGAGAAGCCCATCTCAGCTTGTGGCTTGATTCATGAGGGGTCTGCTCCTTTCAAAGCCCCCCACTCAGGCCTGCTATGGTGGCTTGGGATCTCAATGTGATGCGGGCCCCATTTGAGCCGCTGGACTGGTGCCCCTGAAGTTCCTGACCTTATAAGGTCCTCTTTCTGGTAGTGGTAATGTTGGCACAATGCGTCAGCAAACTCAAGGCTCTGGTTGCTCACCCTCCATACACCAGATTCCATTAGAACAGGGTGGTGCTCTGCACACACACACCCTCTTTCTGCCAAATGTGGTTTTTGCCTTCCACCTTAGCCAGTCAATAGTCATACCAACTTTCTTTGCCTGGCCTCACGCTAATTGGGGAGAGGCGGTATTGCATATGCTGGACTACAAGTGGACACTATTCTTCTATCTGGAATGCACAAAGGGCAGACTATCAGTCCACCAAGCTGTGTCCTTCAACCCCAGTAAGTTGGGCGCCACCATCTCAAAGTGCATGCCATCCCTTTGACTAGTGAACTGCATTGCTCGCACATATTCCCAAGCTGGGTTGAACCTTAAGGGTCATGTCGCGGCTCACAATGTCCATGCAATGGCTGCGTTGATCGCCATCTTCCACTTTGTTTCTGCAGAGGAAATCTGCAGGGCTGCAACGTGGTCTTCAGTCCATACCTTTTCAACCATTACTGAATGGATGGGGATTCCTGATGGGACAGCAGTTTTGGCTAGGTCGTGCTCTGGCATCTCTTTGGGTCTTAGAGTCAACTGCTGTCCATCCAGGCTACCTGCAAAAAAACCCCTCAGGTCAATGTCAGCTGAGGATGCTGAATTAGATGAGTCCCTCTGTGGTACTACATTACTGTTCTTTCTGGCTTCTCCAGTTTTGTTACCCCTGTTTGGGCTGTTGATCTCCTCGGGTTACTTTAGCCTATAGCTTGGGAATCTCATACATGAGGACTTAATTTCTACCTGTTCACAGAGAAAGTATAGTTACTTACCTGTAGCAGGTGTTCTCCATGAACAGCAGGAATAAGTTCTCCCAACCCTCCTATCTCTCTGGGGAGTTGCCTTTTTGGCTCCTGTTATGTTGTTAGACTGGAGAAGATGGCACCGCAGCAGGCTGGAAGGCAGGCGTGCATGTGTAGTGTACCTCCCAAAGGCTTCCTTCAGAAGCTGGGAAGTGTTCCATGCAGGGCTTCATCGGTAACATCACCCATACATGAGGACTTATTCCTGCTGTTCATGGAGATCACCTGCTACAGGTGAGTAACTATGCTTTATTTGTATTTAGCTCAAACCTTTCCAGCATCAATTCAAGTTAATCTGTATTCAGGTGTAGTAGATATGTCTCTGTCCCCAGAGAGCTTACAATCTAAGAGGCCCTTTTACTAAATTGCATTAGGGGTTTGCATGTAACATGCATATAGCGCGGAAATTGCCTTGTGTTAAGGCACAGACCTGCTTGTTAATGGTAGTCACAGAAGAGGGGAAGTGACAGTGTTAAGGGTACATTAGTGCACTATAGGACAAGTAATGTGTGGTGGCAGTGCCTGCTAGGTCTGCTTGGCCACGTGGTACCCATTACCATGCAGGCACTGTATTGCTATTAATGCTCATTTCATCATGTGCCATCAGCGTACACACTTTAGTAAAACAGTCCTAAGTTTGTATCCAAGGAAGTGTAGGGTTAAAAGACTTTCCTAAGGCCACAAAGAGCATCATTGGGATTTTAACCCTAGTTTGCCTGGCTCTCAGCCTGTTGCTTTAACCACTAGGCGGTTATTCCACTCTACTTCAACAAATCTCTTTTCTGATTACTATACTGCAGAGGTTTTCCAATTCATATCAAATATGAATGCATTTCTGCTCTTTGTTTTGAAGCATTTGGTATTAGTATTTAGCGCACACATTTCTAGTAGTAGTTCAAGAAGAGTTAGATTCAGGTACAGAATTTGCCTTTAATTAGCCATGGTACATGAATTATGTAATTCCTTCCGTGTCTGACTACAATATGTCTCATTATCTGCTATTCCTTCCCGCATATTTTGACTTGTGGCCATGACAACGTAAACTAATTTTTTAAATCCTTGTAAGTAGGAGAGTGCTAAACTATTACAAATCCCCCTCTCACCCAAGCAGATGGATTTTACCTTACTGGCATTTTATATGTATGTAGTGAAAAGAAGTAAGTCTTTGGAGACAAAGGTTTACATTTACGGTAGTTTGATAATTAGTATTAGTATTATAATTTCCATGAAAGATAAACAGAGGATTTAGATTTCAAACCTTGTTTCTATGACAAAATATCCTACTTTGTGTGAATATTGGCTATACAAAGTTTATATACATACACACGCTGATATATATACTTCATTTATTTTCTATTTTATATATTGCTTATACGATATTTTATGGATACACACAAACACATATATATAACTTATTTATTCAGTGGCAGTGGCTAGACATTGCTGCTGAACTTCAGACCTGGCTATTTAATGCCAGGGCTATTTCCAGCACCAGCACTGAATATTCAAGTTGCCTGGATAGCCAGGAGCTAACCGGGGGAAGTTAAGTCAATCTTTGCTGCTGCTGACTTTCGCTACATGTCAGCAGCAGCTCAGTATCGCCACCGCCTGGTTATCGATGGGTACCATCCCCATAAGAACATAACATAAGATATGCCATACTGGGTCAGACCAAGGTCCATCAAGCCCAGTATTCTGTTTCCAACAGTGGCCAATCTAGGTCATATGTACCTAGCAGTTTCCCCAAGGGACACAGGTTCCACAATGCTTGTATTGGTTCAAGCAGTGATATCCTGGGTCCCTTCTTAATAATGGTTTATGGATCTTTCCTCCAGGAACTTGTCCAAACCTTTTTTAAACCCAGCTACACTAACAGCCTTTACTACATCCTCCGGTAACAAATTCCAGTGTTTGATTACACGTTGAGTGAAAAAATATTTTCTTTTATTAGTCTTAAATAGTTTATCCTGTAGCTTCATTGCATGCCCCCTAGTCTTTCTATATTCTGATAAGGTAAACATCGATCTACGTTTACCCGTTCCACTCCGTTCATTAATTTATAGACTTCTATCATATCTCCCCTCAGCCGTCTCTTTTCCAGGTTGAAGAGCCCTAACCTTTTTAGCCTTTCTTCATAGGAGTATCCTTCCATCCCCTTTACCATTTTGGTGGCTCTTCTCTGAACCTTTTCTAAAATCGCTATATCCTTTTTAAGATACGGCGACCAGAATTGCACACAATATTCAAGGTGCGGTCTCACCATGGAACGATATAGAGGCATTATAATATCTTTATCCCCAGAATGCCCCCGGCACACCCCGATTTAGCTTAGGGGCATACAACAGCAGCACCCGTGGATGTTCAATGCCACTGAATATCCTGGATAAGGATGTTAATCCCTTTGAATATCCCACATATAGATAGAGTTGTGGTCAGTATTATTGGCACTCTTGTATAATATCTTGAGAAATAATTGGAAATACTCTAACTGTACGCTGTCATAATATTTTAATAGTATGTTCAGAGGTATATAAGAAAAAAAAAGATGTCTGTGCAACTTAGACATAGTAATTTCTGAGGAAAAAAAACAAAATATGACCTGGACAGGATTAATGGCATCTTTCACTAATATTTGGTTGCACAACCCTTGGCAGTGATGACAGCCTCTAAACATTTCTTATAGCTGTCTATAAGTTTCATACATTTTTTGCTGGTAGTTTTTCCCACTCTTCGACTGTGATTTGTTCCAGCTCATGAGTATTTCCAAGATTCCTTTTACCAATGGCAGATTTCAGCTCTTTCCAAAGGTTCTCAGTTGGATTGAGATCAGCACTCATTGCTGGCCAGTTTAAAACAGTCCAGGCCCGATATTCAAAAGCATTTACATGGTTTACAGAGTTGTAAACCATGCAAATGCTCCTAAGCAGGATATTTGGCGGCAGTCCTTAACCATTATATCCAGCTTCCTCGCATCCAGCTTTTTATTGTTTGGAAAGGGAGTATCCCGGGTGATCATAGCATCCTCATTCTCTGTAATTCTCTTAGGGTCATGATCCCAGTGCTTTTCGGGCATAGTGATGTTGTAGTGCTTACAGAGTTTCCAATGGATGAGGCGTGCTACTTTATTATGCCTTTCTGTATAGAAATTTTCTGCCATCAGAACTTCACAGTCAGCTATGAGGTGAGTCACTGTTTCCAGGTCTTTCTTACAGAATCAACATATGTCTCTAATGCCAGTTTTTTCAATACTTGCTGTAAACCATCTTGTCCATAAACCAGTGTCCTGGGCTGCAACTATCAACCTCTCATCCTTCAGTTTCAGTTCTCCCCTCCTTTACCATTCCATGTGTCCGTTCTTGATCGACAAAGGGTTCCTGGAGAACAGTCTATTCTGGACGTTTACTCTCATATTTCAGCACTTTTTGTGTATTTGGATCCGAGAATGCAGTTAAGTAGGCCTGAAGGCCTATGATAGTAGCTCTGTATGTATAATCAATCTCTTGAGTCCTAACCCTCTTTCAGCTCTAGGGATGTACAGTCTTGGCATACACTGATTCTTGTAAATCATTCATGGGCATGGAGGAGTTTTTGTGTTTGCACATCCAGTTTTTCAAGATATTTAAGAGGCTAGTCCACAACCCCAAAGCTGTATAGGAATTGCCAGCTGATTGATGGCTTATTTCATGATGATAAAGCACTTTTTAATAATTATTTTATTCTCCTGTAGTATTCTTTATTGATCTTTTCTCTCAGTAATTTCTGCTCAAGTGGCGTTCATTCTTCTACTCCGAGATACTTATATACACCTTCCTATTCAAAGTCCTTGATGTCGCAGCCTTCAGCCAGGAAGATGTTTTCTGTTTTGCTCAATATTCCTCTAAAAGATTGTGCCTTAGCACTTTTGTCAAGGTCAAAGGTCATCCTGATGTCATTTATTTATTTAACTAGGCTTATATGCCGCTTTTCTACCAGTCAAAAGAGCTCACAATCTATGTTTTTGTACCTGAGGCAATGGAGGGTTAAGTGGTTTGCCCAAGGCCACAAGGAGCATCTGTGGGGCTAGAAACCCCAGGCCTTCCGGCCCAAGGTGTCATCAGAAAAGCTTTTCACCACAAGGAGTTGCTCTACATCTACTAACTGTTGGTTGCTGGAACTATAGAGCTTCGGATTGTCTACAAATAATAAATGAGATGTTGTTTCTGGGTTGTTACCTTCTTTAGGATTCATGCCAAATCCATATCCCAAAGAGTTGATGGGAGTACTCATTGGATTAAGCATCACACAAAACAGAAGGGGCTACAGGAAATCACCCTGAAATATCCCTCGCTGGATCCTGATGTTAGGAATGATATACTAACCTTCATATTTCAAAAAGAGTGTGGTTTGCCACATTGTCATGGTGAACTTAATGTACTCTATCAAACCAGGATTTATTTTGTACATTTCGGGGCAATTTATTATCCATGGGTGTGGGATGCTGTCAAAAACTCTCTTATAATCAATCCATGCTATACTGAGATTTCTGTTTTTCTTAGTGTTGGCCATGATGGCCTTATTCAACATGAACTGGTCTTTGGTGCCATATGCTCCTCTCTTGTTGCCCTTTTGCTCTATTGCCATGACGTTATTGGACTCAGTATGATCATATGTTCTGTCTGCATCTATTGCAGTGATCAGCTTATAGATTGTAGGTAGACAAGTTATTGGTCTGTAATTTTTGGGAGTGTTACTTGGGCCTCCTTTTGGAAGGAGAAATGTTCTTTCTGTAGCAAGCCATTGTGGTATTAAGTCTGGCTGTGTAAACAATTGATTTTTGCAAGTCACCAAGTCTAGGTGGAGTGATGTTAACTGTTTGAGCCAAAAGTTGGTTACTCCATCTGGGCCAGGGCTCTTCCAGTTAGGGGCTCATTTTAACCTGTTCACCAGCTCTTGTCACTGCAGGCCATTCCATAGGTGCAATATTTGCTTTTTCTAAATGCTCCTGTATGCAGGGTAACCATTCTGCTTCTTCATTGTGCTTTATAGGGTCCTTGTATAGTTTTCTCCAGAAGCTTTCTGTTTTGGCTTTGGTTGGTGATTCCTTTATTATCTTAATGCTCTTTTCCAATTCCCTGTAAAATTGTTTTGGGTTCTCTCTAAATAGCTTATTTTGATATCTTTCTTTTTGGGTTTCCTCATATCTTCACAGTTTTTGTGCTTCTGCTGCTACTTTCAATTTATTGTTGGAATATAAATTTCAGGTCTTCTGTTAATGCAGCATGCTTTAGCTTAATGTTTTGGATCTTCCTTTAATCTTAATCCTTTCAGATACCCATCTATCAGGGAGACCTCCGCACGCAATGACTGTATTTTTCCCTCAATGCCCTTTTTCCAAGGAGGAACTGTTACTGTTTTCTTTTTTTTCTGGCCCTATACTTTAGCTGGTATTATTCTTGCAGTAATAATTTTAGCTGCACAATACTGTATTCAATTTATTTTAGTGATGTCAATTAATGATCCCTTTATACTGGATATGGCCTTATTCATCTTTATAATAAATTTAACACCTAAGATTAAAAGTATAACTTGGGTAATCTCTCCCTTGCCTGAAACCCAGAACTTTCATCTTTTTCCATATGGACTAGGAGTTCAGTCTTGAATTCCTCCACGTCTGGATCTTTCTCCCCCCTTTCTTCCCCCTCTTCAGTTGACTGGATGACCTGTCCTGTAGTTACTCACTCTCCTACAGTTCCAGATCTCCAAGCTCCATCTCCCCCTCAACTGCTCTTTCAGTTTCTGCAAATTCCCTTCTTCTGGTACTCTCACCCAGGTCACCTCCTCCTCCCGGTATTTCTCTTTCCACGGAAGCCATTATTACTTCAAGATGTTATCATCCACATACTTCTTTGCTTTGATCTGCAAAATTAAAGATCTTAAATTAGCATCTGTTGCTTTTTGCAGTTTTTCTTGTAGCAATTTTCCTCCTCTTCCAGTTTTTGGTGGATTCTCCTTGATTTGAATTGTTTATAAGGGTGCCAATAATCATGTCCTGCTAATGTCCCAGTTTTTATACTATTTCCTTTTTTAATTGGTCTTCTTTTATTTGATTCTTTTATGCCGTTTGTTGCATAAAAGTAGCAATAGATTATCTCCTTATCTGCAGACGTCCACTTAACCATAGTTAATCCTCTTAACTTTTTCATTAATTTCCTTGGTTTAGCTTCTTCCATAATGGGTCTGGGAACATGCTCACCATGGCCTTTATCTATGGCAGGAATGTTATCTACATCTGCACTGCTTGCACAATCGCAACCACCATCATTAGCCCTAGTGCGTAAGCTACGGGGGGCACCTTTTTATCCTGAGCGACGTGCGGCCAATATGTATTTTTCTTTTTTGTTCCTACCATACTACAATCGTAGTGTTGCCTTGCTGGGATTCAGTATAGATTTTATATAATGGGGGTCACCATGTGAAGGTACCCAGCAAGACTTGGGGAAGGAACTATAATCCCACCCCCAAGGAAAGCACAGCAGTTCATAAGAACATAAGAACATAAGAAATGCCATACTGGGTCAGACCGAGGTCCATCAAGCCCAGTATCCTGTTTCCAACAGTGGCCAATCTAGGTCATACGTACCTAGCAGTTTCCCCAAAAGACACAGGTTCTGCAGTGCTTGTACTAGGCCAAGCATTGATATCCTGGGTCCCTTTTTAATAGTGGTTTATGGACCTTTCCTCCAGGAACTTGTCCAAACCTTTTTTAAACCCAGCTATACTAACAGCCCTTACTACATCCTCCGGTAACAGATTCCAGAGTTTGATTACACGTTGAGAGAAGAAATATTTTCTCCTATTTGTCTTAAATAGTTTACCCTGTAGCTTCATTACATGCCCCCTAGTCCTTCTATATTCTGATAGCGTAAACAATTTATCCACGTTTATCCGTTCCACTCCATTCATTAATTTATACACCTCTATCATATCTCCCCTCAGCCGCCTCTTTTCTAGGTTAAAGAGCCCTAACCTTTTTAGCCTCTCTTCATAGGAGTAGCCTTCCATCCCCTTCACCAATTTGGTGGCTCTTCTCTGTACTTTTTCTAATAACTCTATGTCCTTTTTAAGATACGGTGACCAGAATTGCACACAATATTCAAGGTGCGGTCGTACCATGGAGCGATACAGAGGCATTATAATATCCTTTGTTTTATTCTCCATCCCTTTCCTTATGATACCTAGCATTCTATTTGCTTTCTTGGCCGCCGCTGCACACTGGGCGGAGGGTTTTAACATGTTATCCACGATGACTCCTAAATCTTTTTCCTGGGTGGTGGTTTCTAATGTGGAGCCTTGCATCTTGTAACTATAGTGTGGGTTGTTCTTTCCTAGGTGCATAACTTTGCACTTGTCCACATTAAATTTCATCTGCCATTTGGATGCCCAGTCTTCCAATTTATCCAGATCCTCCTGCAGTTTTCCACAATCCTCTTGGGTTTTAACAACTTTAAACAGTTTTGTGTCATCTGCAAATTTGATTACCTCACTAGTTATTCCCTTTTCCAGGTCATTTATGAATATGTCAAAAAGTAGCGGACCCAGTACAGATCCCTGGGGTACTCCACTATTCACCTTTTTCCATTGGGAATATTGGCCATTTAGCCCTACCCTCTGCTTTCTATCTTTTAACCAGTTCCCGATCCACTATTCTTTTGTACTTTTGGACGTACATTTTGGGTTATTGTCCTGCTGGAGGACCCATGACCTTCAACCCAGACCTAGCTTTCTGACACGCTCCAAAATGCCTTGGTAGTCTTCTGACTTTATGATTCCTTTAATATGTTCCAGACCTCCAGTTCCTGAGGCAGCAAAACAGCCCCACAACATATGGAATCTCCACCATATTTAACTGTAGGAAGGGTGGTTTTTTTCCTTATAAGCTTCATTTTTTTCGCCTATAAATGCATCGCTAATCTGCATTGCCAAAGAGCTCAAGTTTGGTTTCATATATCTACAGAACATTTTTCCAGAAGGATTGTGCTTTCTCAAGGTAGGTTTGAGCAAAGATCAGGTGTGCCTTTTTATGTCAGTCTTTGAGCAGTGGGGTCCTTCTTGGCCTTCGCCATGAAGTCCTTCTTTGTTTAGTGAGTGGTGTATGGTGTGGGTTGAAACTACCATCCACATTGCTCCAGGTCAGCCTTAAGCTCTTTGGATGTTGTACATGGTGTTTTTCCAACAGTTCAGACTAAACATTGAAGACTTCTTGGATTAATTTTCCTCTTCATACCACGTCCTGGGAGGTTATTGATAGTTCCATGAGCAGAAAACTCCAAAGATGGCCTTCTACCCTTTTGAAGTTTGATGTTTGGTGATAATGTTTTTTCTGATGGTCTCAGGAAATTCTCTTTTGTCTTTACCATTGTGAAAATGGAACAGTGAGTAAATGTGTCCATTTTAAACATTAGAGCCATCATTTATTGGTTGATTCAAATCATGTGAGTACTGACAATTTATTAAGAGTGCGACTAAAATTACTGCGGTGGGAATGTGGTTCTTATATTCAAATTGATTTGAATTGTTTATAAGGGTGCCAATAATCATGTCCTGGTAATGTCCCAGTTTTTATATTATTACCTTTTTTAATTGGTCTTGTTTTATTTGATTCTTTTATGTGTCAAATTTGCATGCATATATAATCCAAAGCCATTTCACTGGCCACTTTATTTTGGGATATATTGGACATTAAGGGATTGAACTGCAAGGTCGCCAATAATTTTGACCACAACTGTATGTGTGTGTATATATATATATATATATATATATATATATATATGTATGTGTGTATGTATATGTATGCATTAGTTTTCATCCAAATGAAAATTCAATTAAAATTGTGATTTTCAGTTTGTTCCAACATTGACTAATTGATTGCATATGCTTGCAAAATTTGCATGAATTGTCATTGTCATTCATGGACATTATTTTCACCATATGCACGTATTCCCAGATGCACTGGAGGCAATCTGAGAGGGGGGGGAGGTCAAGGAGTGGTCACCAACATTTACATTTAAAAACATTTTAGCCAATCCTGCTTCAAATGTTTGACAGGCAGCCTTAATGGCCATTGCAGGGCCTCGCTGAGGCTAGTTATGGGATCCTAGCTATGGTATCTGAGACAGGGCAGCTGTGAAGGGGAAAAGGCAAAGGGCACCTTATTGTATATATTCCCGTCCATTGTTCATAGAATACTGAAAGGTATAAGATAAACAACAATTTGAAATAAAAGCTACAATACGGGCACAGTTCCTGAGAATCCAGTCCCACTGGAGCATTAGCTGCATATATGGGCAAGTACATCCCCCCTCTTTTCAAGAGTATCAGCACAGGCATGAAGCCTTACTGGGCTCTGCAAGGCCTAGCCAAGGCATATTATAATTCGTGGAAAGGGTATATCCTGAAAATTAAATGATTGTAGAAAGAAGGGAGGAAGAAAAGCTGAGAACAATGCTGGCACAAGTGCGCAGAAAGAGACAGGGAGTTCCCAGGGTATGGTTAAGGACTCCTCTTGTCCTCTTGTCCCAGGGTATGGTTATGTCCAGCCCATTTATTTATTTATTTGACAAGTTTTATATACCGCCTTTTCCTTCAATCAAAGCGGTTACAAAACAATACAAAGGTTATACAAAGGTAAGGATACATGCACTACTTTATCATAACATCAAAAGCAGTGAAAACTGGGAAAACATCAGACAAGGAAAAACGACAACATGAAACTACAATACATAGATTACATTATATTTAAACAATAATAAATATACCGGTGAACAGAACCAACCATATAGAAGCCGTTTCCTTGTCCCGCACGGTCCCGCACCTAAGGGCCACGCCTAAGGGCCCTTTGGCGTGGCCCTTAGGCGTGGGCCCGCAAGGTGTGGGTGCGCCCCAGCAGTGGTGGTTTAACTTCTTTTGCCTCGCTGTGATTGGCAGGCAGAGGGAGCACAGAGGAGCCGTTTTTCATGTCCTCCGCTGATGATCTCTGTTCTCCCGTTCTTTCTGCATGCCCCAGCAGTGGCGGTTTAACTTCTTTTGCCTCATTGTGATTGGCAGGCAGAGGGAGCACAGAGGAGCCATTTTTCATGTCCTCCGCTGATTGTGCAGGAATGTTGTTTGCATGGGGCCCCCGCGCTTCAGGGGGCCCTGTGCCAACATGCTGCACATGGTTTTTGACTCCTGAGTCCCAATCATTTGCAGGGCCAGATTCAGAAGGAGCCAGGGAGGGCCGAGGCCTCGGCTCACCTCTGTACAGCCGCTGGACTAAGGAGTGAGGTTTTCCTTCACTGTGCCTGGTGGCTGTGTTCTCTTGGAGCACCCTGGTGTGCCAGAGGTTAAAGGGCATTTCCTGTTTCCTGGTATTCAGCGAGCTCCATGAGAACACAGCCACCAGACTCGGGGAAGGAAAACCCTGCTCTTCACTCTGGCAGCTGTACAGAGGTGAGACAGGGCGTTGGGTTTCCCCGGCTCCCTCTGAAGCTGGTCAGACAGGCGCTCTTCAAGGGGGGAAGACTAGGACTGGAAATGGGCTGATTGGGGGCTAGGATTGGACCGCAAGTGGGCTGATGGAGGGGCTATGATAGGACTGGAAATGGCTGATGGGGGCTGGGACTGGAAATGGACTGATGCAGGGGTCAGGACTTGAAATGGGCTGATGGGGGGCTAGGATTAGACCGTAAGTGGGCTGATGGAGGGGCTATGATAGGACTGGAAATGGCTGATGGGGGCTGGGATTGGAAATGGACTGATGTGGGGGGTGGGAGAATGGGACTAGAAAGAAGCTGGGGGAGTTCTAGAAGGTGATGGGGCTGGGGGAATGAGGATGGAGAGGGGAACGTATTTTGTGTGGGAGGAAAGAAAAATCTACGATTGGCTGGGTAATGGGAGAATAAGTTGGGATTGAGGATGGAGGGGTAAAGGTTTAGTGGGTGAAAAAGGAATAAAGAAAGAAATGGAGGAAAGAGCAGAAGGGGAAAGATCAGTATGTTGGAGCAGATGTAGAGAAAGAATGGAAAAAACTAGAAGAGAGAAGAAAGGACAATGGACAGCAGACAATGGAGAGTTAACAGAAGACACGAAGAAAACAGAAGAAAGTGACTGGGGCAGTTGCAACGGAAAAATAAAATAACAAAACAACAAAAGAAAGAGCAGGTGTCCATTCTCATCTCCAGAGAGGGGCAAAGGGAGACTGAATTGTTGCAGGGTAGGGAGACATGAGAGAAATAGCCGGTGAAGGCAAATCAGCATCACAGCAGGCACACTATATTCCCTGCTGAAAAGTGCGTAGAGATGGTCTTTGGCAGATACAGAATCTGAGGGATCCATGTATGGGATTTACATCTGAAACACCAGATATTGAAAAGTGTACTGGCTGAAGAGAGTGTTGAAGAGGTTGTTAGCGTGCCAGCTGGTGAGGAGGTAGAAAGTGAGCCTGGAAGTTCCATGGCCAGGAGCATTACACAGGTAGAGAGGGACAGTAGAGTGTGGCAAAGATGCTGTTGACTTTTCATTCTCACCTCTGCCTCCAGCAGCAGCATCAAGAGCATCAGCCTCCCCACCCCCAAGGAAGCACCCATGTGGATGCATTTTAAAGTGCTTGGCGACTCTTGGAATGCGGAATGCCAGTACTGTAGGAAGCACTTCAGCAGAGGGAAGATGAGTGGTCATTGTACAAACTATGGCAGCTGCATCATTTGGTACAAAGAAGGGGCTGATCCTAGGCTGGGAACTCCATCCAGGAGTGGAAATAGCAGTGGTGGGAAAGGTACTGGAAATATGAAATCCCTTTCCCAAATGGAACCCCCTCTCCTCTTCCACTGGTTAGATGGCATAGCAGTAGTCCTGTCGTGCATTGAAGCAAGCCACCATGGAAGATATGTCATGGGGCAGACAGCAGGCAGCATTGAGGGTGGTGAGCCAGTGTATCGGGGAAATGATAGCCCTGGATGACCATCCCCTGAAGATGGTTGAGAAGGTGGGGTTTAGAGGCCGTTTTATCTCCTACTTTCCGTGTGCCTTGCAGGACAACATTTAGTAGGCAGGTGATCAACAGTCTGTATAATCAGATACATCAGCAGCTGCAGACAGAGCTGGACAAAGCAGAGGTTAGTATTGCATGCATTTCACCACTGACAGCTGGACTACTCAGAACACGCTACACATACCTGCCTCTCCCTGACAGCACACTGGTGGCAGCTGGCTAAGGTGGAACATGCCTACACTCTCTGTCTTCAGTGAGTCTATTAACTGTGTTTTTGACAATTTGCACTTCAGTATTTCTGGGATAGTGCCCATTTCCAGTGGATGCCTTTCTGCCCCACATGACAAAACGTAAAAGAGAAGAGCAAGGAATTAAACAAACAAAAAAAACAACAACCCATAAAGCTAAAACCAAAACAAACAAAGGAAAGGAAAGAAATGAAAAAAGTCTCCCTTTGCTGCTGGACTGTCCTACCATTTTTGACAAGGCCTACCCTTTTGTTGCCAGCCAGTCTTGCTCTTGAGAGCCAAACCGTAGCCATATTGCAGCAGTTGCAAGCCCTGTTCCTCTCTGCATAGCGTTTCTGCCTCCATGGCAAAAATAAAAAATTTAAAAAGAAAGAAAGGAAATGCACAACAAAAAAATACCTCCTTTCCCCTTATCTGTCTCTGCTGCGCTTGCCTGCCTCACTCTGTTGACACTGCTCTCATGGCTTGCCTAGCTGTTACCCTTCACCCCTCCCCTATTGATTTGGATGCTTCATGCCAACCTTCTAGCTGCATGGCTCTGTGACTAGTGTGCTTTAGCTTTTTCTGGGTCATTCCTCCTCCTCCTTCTACTTTGCATCTTTGTGGGTCCCTTTGGCTTGTTATTATACATTGTGTTCTGTTACATGCTCTGACGGCAGTTCCTAACAACTCGAGACAAGGAGAAACTGAACCTGGCATGGTAGGGAGACGCCAGCGGCCTACCACTATCAATGAGCCTTGAGCACTCTCTTTAAAGTTCTTTTCAAATTTCCATTGCTATACTTGTTTGGAGGTTTGAGCAGGGGAGCTCAGCTACTGTTATACCCTTGACCAAAGAACTGTATTTCTCTTTTTTTTTTAAATTAATATATTTATGGCAAGGGATCAACCAAAGTGGTACAATTTTCCTTTAACTATTACATTTCCATGGCCAAGAGCAACAAAACATCATACAACAAGTCATATCAAACAAAAGCAGCCTGCAAACTGACTGGTCTATTTTTATGATGCCTAAATGCTCCATTTTCATCCACTCTTTCATCCTCTTCAACCATTGTGCCACAGTGAGAGGGGACATTTCAATCCAAACTGTCAAAATACATTTTCTTGCTATATTAACCATTAACCTCTCTCCCCTGTCTCACATATGATGCACCTTTGTCCCTGAGAGAAGCAAAGCCTCCTCTTTGGTTGGTACTCGTACGTGCATCCATACAGCTTTCCATTAGCACTCACTCATCATTCCAAAACCTTGCAGTTCTAAACAGCAAAGAAAGCTGTGTATATGGTTCCCTACCTCAGTTTAACATCTGACACATAACCCTGAGCCTGTTAGGTCAATTTTGTGATATTTCTCCCTATCAACGTAGCAGTGGTGCAGAAGTTTGAATTGCATTTCCCAAAAATTGACATCATAACATTCTTTATTTGTTAGAAATCAGGAATGGACCTTCCATTGAGCATTTCCTTCCCTAATATTCTGTCTGAATATTGGGCTAAGGTCTGGAACACCATTTGTTGTGTCTGCTCAGCCTGACCCTATAAATGCTAGTGGGTAAGGATGCTCCCTTGGGATTGGATTGGTTGCATGTTTCTGTAAGGTCCCGTTCTGTTTCCATGGTATCTAAGCCCAGGAATTCACATAGTGATGGACTTGGAGAAAAGCAAAAATATTGTCTTTGTTCTAAGTCATATTTACCACTAAGTTGTTCAAAGATATACATAGTTGTCTCATCCTCTGGGTATAGGGCTTGCACTAGCTCCACACTTTTCTGTCTCCAATCTTTGAAAACTCCTCCTTCCAAGCCTGGCAGAAAATTACCATTATTATTTGCAAATATTTGGACAAAAAATAAAGTATCATTCAGATGTTATCTTGAATAATATATTCATAAAAGCACCTACAGTTCACATTGATATATTGAATTATTCATAAAGAGATAATGGCATGCATATAGGAGACTCAATGGGAGGTCTTACTGGTGATAAATAAGCAACCTGCCGAACCCATTAAGTCATCATCACCCCCAAAAAATGCAAATACCCAAATCCTGAGTGTACAACTTCTTAAATAGAACTTTGCAAATCACTTACCTTGCATCCATCACTTGCTTCCGCTCAAAGGGTTCCCAGGTTCAATGCCAAACACAATCTCCATTCTAACCTATTGACCTCGGCCAATGGTTTTGCCGAATCATATGGCTTCCTCGGAGAAACTGGCCCATAACTTTAGAGCCACGTCCCTTCCACAAAGAGGCAACAATCCAGATAGTTTGACACTACACCCCTGTAACTTCCCAAAATAATGCCAATCTGCTGCCACTGCCCTTACAAACACCATACCCGGCCCTTTAATTTTAGTGTCCAAGCTCCACAAGGGCTGATGGTGTAGTTGAAGGGCTTGTTCTCATTTAATCAACTGTGCAAAGTTTTGCCCTCCTTTCTACTCTCTCAAAAAACATGACAGGCCATGTTATATATTGTGATAAGGAGAGTGCAGCCCAGCCAGGGAAAAGTGAAAAAAGGAAGAATTTTTCCTCTTTGCGGGGGATGGGCACACAGGATCACATAGTCCACAGCAGGAACCTGGAGAGAAATCTAGAGGGCAAACCTAGCTGGAAGTCACACCCACACTCCAGGTCAGCCACAGACAGGAGTGGGAGGTACAGAAGGGCGGAGCCAGGAAGGGAGTTGCCCTGCTCAGTGTTTGTAAGGGAGCAAACAAACACTAGAGATAGAGTCGGTTGTAGAGTTGGTTGGAGGGCTGGTTCAAGAGGTGGTTCAGAGTGCGGTTGGAAGCATGGTTGGAGAGCTGATTCAGGAGTTGGTTCAAGTGCTGGTTGGAAGCATGGTGAGAAGCATGAGTGGAGATACAGTTCCAGTTGCAGTGGCAGTTGTTGTCGGAGTTGCAGTCCAGGCCTAAGTGGGAGTTGCAGCTCAGGTTCCAGTCCTGGTTCCAGAAGGTGCAGAGGGAACAGCCCTGTAGCCGAAAGGAGCAGCAGAAAAAGGAACCGCTATAAAGACAGCCAGAGAAGGTACAAAGGAAGCCACCATACTCAGCGCAGTAGCCACCGAGGATATAGGGAAGGTTCCAGGGGGAGAACCACATACCCTAGCAAGAGAGTGGGAAAGTGTTACCACAGGTCTCTGCCCTACACTGAGGCAGAGGGAGTCCTGACTGGCCAAAGCTCTAACCAGGAGAATACAACAAAAGAAGCCCAAGGTAGGAGAAGGGAGGCAGCAAGGCCTTCTAAGTATGTTTATTCTTCTGACTCTGATGAAACTGTTATGCCACAGATAACACAGCACAAAAAGAAATGTTGTACCAGGAAGGTTAAGCAAGAGCAACCCATAGGAGACCTGCCTAGAGCAGGGAAGGCAAGAAAGTGGGAGAGGTTGTTTAACCTGTTAAAAAGTCTAAAGCAGAAAGTTCCTGAGCGGTACCTAGCAGAACCCTGCTACAGCTCAGCAGAGAGTATGGACATTGAAGTCAAGGAGGCTGAGGTAAATTCAAATGTCTCAGAGATGGAATGCGATGCCTGCACTAAGGTAAATTAGTGTGAGCCAGAAACACTTGATATTGGAATTCACTGTTGTTTTGTTTTGGACATTTGTTACTGGAGAAGTATCCACTATTTTCTTTTGTCTGGAGAGTACATGTGTTTGGGAGAAATTGTATCCACTTACCTGCAAGGAAGCTGAATAAATTCCTGTGTGCTTTATAAACCACTCGGTCTCATTATTCCTCACACAACTACAACCCTAGGAAAATATAAGAGGTGGTCACCCGTCCCTACTAGGCGGCCGCCTGGTAGGGGGCAAGCGTCACAATATCCTAAAGTTGGGAATACTTACCTGAATGTGTGCGTAAAGTATTACATTGGTAATACTTAAAGTAGTTAATATATAAAGTATATATAGATTTATGTGTATGTTTGTGTGTGTGTATATATATATATATATATATTGTCATGGCGTAAGGCAAATAGTGCCTATGGAAACAGAAGAAAATGTGCAGAGCAGTTTTAAAATGGGCAGCTCAAAGCACATGGCTGAGGGTTACTATAGGCAACCAACAAAAACAATAGCACCGGGTGTAGGAAAACGCCCCAGCAAAGGATTACCTCATAGCTCATTAGGTGATCAGGAACAGCTGCAGGGACTTGAGCTTCTGAGAAACTCCAAGAATGACGCACTTAAAATTGAGTCAGTCTGGAGCAGAAGCAGATCTACTCAGGACAGAGCTAACAGGGGAGCTAACAGGAGATCTAACCAGGACAGAGCTATTCAGAGAGATAACAGGAAAACTTCAGATGGAGATTCCAGCAGCATCTCAGAGGAGTTTGCCCAAGAGGGAATACCTGAGGTTAGTGCTAGAGAGTTGGGCTGCACTAAACCAGAGTCTGGTCTTAGGGACACAGAGGGATTCCTACAAGCAAACGGAGAGAAGCTGTGAGAGGGAATTTCCATGAGAGCAGGTACCTGGGGAATAGAAGCTGTTGTCAAAGGGAGATTTCCAGGCCCAAAGAAGCACGTCCTGTAAGAGGAAGTGAAAAGCTTTCGGGGGAGAAAGGCTATTTTCAACTTCCCAGCTCCAAACGTTCCGGCAGAGGCCAGCCTGAAGAAAGGCCAATTCCTTGGAGTAGAGGGGCACTTGAAAAGCAAGATTTTACATATGCTTGTCCTGAAGTGTATGGCCCTCTAGGGGAAAAGTCTACACTGCATGGTAGCTTTCCACTTCACCTTGCTAGTGAGGAAGAGAGAAGCCCTTGCCAGAGAGAAGAGGGATTCTTTAATACTGGGGTAAGTCACAATCCCACAGAAGAGAATTGCAGGGAAGCTCATGAGGCCATGGACTGTGATTACTGTGTGGAAAACTCGGAAGATTTCCAAATGGATTGTACCCTTGTATTTGCTGATAGTGTGACCTCTCTCTGCTGAACTGTGTAGAAAGGAAATCTGTTCAGGGGAACAGATTTCAATTTCACAGCTGCTGTAGGATACAAGCACTGTTTTCACGTTTGTTTTTCCTTAGCTGAAAAGAAGCATTTCTTTGTAATTTTTGTAGTTCAATTTGTGTTATACCAGAAGCATGGTTTATTTCCTTTTTGATTCCTGATTGCAGAAGTTCTCCCGGGAAGGGAAATAAAATACCTCTTTAAAAACAGCCTAGCTACTCGTCCATGACTACACTCTTTTTTGAATAGCTAGAGGGACTTCAACTCCCAGGGGGTATTACTTGTCTCAGCTAATTAAGAAGAGGCCCCACTGAAGCCCCCAGGTCTTTTGCCTACGGGGGTATGTAGGTGGGTGACAATATATATATATATAAGTTGTATAATTACATAAACAAATTTTTAAATAAAGTCTACTTTGTGTGAATATTGGCTATACAAAATTTTATATATATAAATAAATATATATATAAAATTTTGTATAGCCAATATTCACACAAAGTAGACTTTATTTAAAAATTTGTTTATGTAATTATACAACTTATTACAAGACTTATTCAAACTCTTAAAAATAAGTAGATCAAGATAATAGAAAATTATAAAACAAAATAAGCCATCAAAGCACAATATATGTATAACACTGCTTGCTCTTCCAAGCCCACACTGGGGGAGAGGAGAAATGTAAAACATGAAACAAATTATAGAAAGAGTAACGAAAAACAGTCAGGTGAGTGACCAGCATTTATATTTCACAGACCATCCGTAGGAGTGTCAATTGCGTCTTCAAGACGCTGGATATTCACGAAGGCCAGCAGCTGGGAGGGCTCAAAAAATATAGGAAATAGCATGATATTTCACCAAGAATTTGCAAGGATGCTTTAAGAAAGAGTGCTCCCAGCTGCTGGATTCCTGGAAGGAGGAGAAGAAACTCTCTACGTCGTCATTGAGTATCCTTAGCAAGGTCCAGATAAAGGCGAAACAATAAACCTTTGAATAATAAGTTTCTTTTACGAAAAAATATTCTCAACAACCACTCCCTATCTGACAAAAGTCACAATCAGTGTTGAAGGCAATACAGACTTCTCTTGCAATCTTTCCAACAATTCTGAGATATTTAAATTATCAGCTTGCTGAGTCCCCCACACATTACTAGTAGAAGTCTTCTTACCTGGTGGGAGATAATACACTCTCACCACCGGAGGGTGGGAATCCATGGGCACAGCCAGAATCTCTGTTAAATAAGCTTTAAACATATCTCATGCAGACACAGACTGAACACAAGGGAAATTTATTAATCTTAAATTACAAACTCGGAATAGATTTTCCAATTTTTCAGTCTGGACATTGATTACTGCAAAATTCTTCATATAAGCTTCTGATTGAGCCTCCAACGAAGCCAACCTCATTTGAATCTCAGCACACTCAATTTGTACCGCTATGATGATATTACCCTTCTGTTCAATTGCAATAGTATTTAGATTCACTTTCATTGATAAAGCAGAAAACTTGGAAACCAAAATCTCACCCAAAGACGCTATCGCAGTCCATAACAATTCTAAGGCGAAGTTCACGGGCTGAACCAATGAAAATGAAATAGGACCAACAACAGAAGTTAGTCCTCCTTCCATTCGATCACTGACAGACTCACCACCGCCCACAGTAGCTACTCCTGCTGCCGAATCTCCCACCAGAGATGCCGAAGATGTCGCACCCTGAAGCTCTTCTGGGAAAAGCGGGGCGACCACACTACCCACTCCCGAGCCTGGTCCTCCCAAAAAGAAATATTCACTCCCTGTCAGAGGAAAGTCTTGCTACAGGCTTGCTACAGGAGACCGCTGTGTGCGCAAAGCTTTTGGTGTGCACTATGCCTCTGGAGAGAAAGCTGACAAACCTGAAGCAGTCGCTGAGTTCTCCAGCTGCAGCAAAACTGTGGCCAGGTTTACCTCCCCCATATTCGCCAGACACCGCAGAGGCTGAGAAAAGAAGGGATCCAATGGTCCAAAGACCGTAGGTAATGGCGAAGAAGTGTCTGGAGTTTGAGAGTGCTTCACACCCCCTTTATCTTTTCGCTTTTTCCCTATAGAAAACGTAGCCTCTACTCTAGCGCCTGGCTGCTGTCATCTTATTTATTTATTTAAAGGTTTTATGTGACACCTTTCTACAATTCAAGGCAGTTTACATAGAACTCAGCATAACAGTGTACTGTAGTTACATCTTGACTCCTCCCCAGCACCAGGTATTCCAAGGTGGTCTCCCATCCACAAAGTAGGATTTTTTGGCATAGAAAATAAGGTCTGAAATCTAAATCCCCTGCTTTTCATTCATGGAAATTATATTACTAATACAAATGATCAAATTACCATAAATGTAAACCTCTGTCTCCAAAGAGTTACTGCTTTTCATTACATAAGTAAAAAAAAAGCCAGTCAGGTAAAATCCATCTGCTTAATGCAATGTATTTAATGAAACAGCGTGCGTGTGTGTATGGGGAGTTTTGGGGGGGGGGGAGGATATTTTAGCTCTCTCTTGCTTACAAAGGTTTACATAAATACATAAATATCTATGTGTATGTATGTGTGTGTGACAAAACTATCGTGCTAAAAAAGCATGCTTGAATTCCAAACAATGGTCCATTTTTTTTATAAAGGAAATTTGTCAATTTGCAATTTGCCTGGAAGTTCTTTTTTTTAAATATTGAGTGCTAAAATCTAGGCTTATTCTATCAAAAGCATACATTACTGTTGACAGTGTGGTGCAACAGAGCAGTTCTAATCATTGTCTATCATGCGAGAATCTGGGCCAGTGGGATTATATTTTACAAGTAAGTTCTACGTGGGAGTAAAATAATAAGGGGAAAAAAAGGATCTGCATTACCTCAAGGGCATCTAGACAAAGTTAATGCTTTGGATAAATTAATTCCTCAATAAACATTTGCCTCTTGAGACACTTGTTAATTCTCCCTTGGAACATTTCAGGATGAATCCCAGTTCACAAGGGAAAGAAAAATGTCAAGGTATTAAAGAATTTTCATCTCTGATTTTTCTGTGTAAAGCATCCTTTTTATACCAGTTGTTGCAATATGTGAATATACATTATAAACATTTTCCAGTAAGAGCAGAGATGCATATTTAAGGCCTCCATTTAGTAAAAAGCAGACAATAAATCTGTGCTTTTGTACCGATCATCATGGACACAGTTTTAAACCCCATAGGGACTTTCAGATGCAACAGCAGCTACTTTTAAGAGGCCGGGCTTAGGAGTGATGTTCATGACTGTCACGGTATATGCAAAACAAACACATTTGAAGAAACTGCCCTGAAGGAAACTCCCTGTGGAAAAGGCAAGTGCAGCAGAGATTGCAGCTAGTTATTGTACATGTAGAGGTTTCACCTTCTGTGTAGAAGTTGCAAAGTATGTACAATGAATAATGTGCTTTATCTCCTGCCCTCCCTAGGTTTTTGTGTTTTGGCAAAATGGACATACTTTACTGTTGACCTCTGAGAGGTGAACATTTTTCAGCCCAGGGAACTTATCCAGGTTACTGATAAGCTACCTAGGCAAATTCCTTGGGGATCTGTCTTCTATACCAAATGCTAGATCTGGTATTGGTTATTCATAAGACATCTGACAATCGCTTATCTTCAAACAGTAAAAGCATGGTTAGAACATGGGTGCACAAGTTCAGTCTTCGAGTGCTGCAAACGGGTCCAATTTTCAGGATTCCCCTAATGAATATGCATAAAATAGAACGCCATTCTTTCTACCTTCCATGTACGCGAATCTAGAATATACATATTTATTAGGGGACTCCTAAAATCCTGACCGTTTGCTGCACTCGAAGACTGAACTTGTGCACTCTGGGTTAGGAAAACCTTCTTCCACTATTCGGATTATATTCTTATGCTTACATGTCCTAGTACTCCTTGTGGCCTTGGGCAAGTCACTTAACTCTTCATTGCCTCAGAAAAATCCAAGTTATCAATGTCCCTGTTTAATATACATTACCAAGTTTAAGTTACAATGTAAACCGCTTTGACTAAAATGATAAAGCAGTATAAAAAAATCTGGCCTATTTGGTGTCTATCTTTGCACAAAGAAGCCCGTAGAAATACTGTTTGACTTTAATCCAGGTAGGGGATAGATTTTTTTGCAATATACAAAACTAATTTATTTCCTAGAGCCTTTGGGTTTGATTCCGGAAAGTGGGTTGTGGGACTGCACATCATGGCGGGATGTGCAGCCCTGCAAGCAGTCTTGGCCCGATTCCTCCTCTGATTCTCTCCATACATCCTGATGCTCAGGACAGGGAGAGCTGGGAGGAGGCAGGATGGGGGGGGGGGGGACATTTGGGGATCGGGGGTGGTCAGCCCGGCAGGACGTACAGGGCTGATTCAGGTCACGGCCCTGTATGTCCTGCCGGGCCCATGGGGACACACTGCTTATTCCACCTCAAAGGTGGAATAAGCAACGAAAACCCAGCTATCGGGACAGGGATCCCCCTGGGGCCGGGGCCAGGAACAGGGGGGGGGGATCTCTGCCCCCTGATCCAGGCCACAGCAGGCCAGCCTTGGGTTTGATGGTGGGGAAAAGGGGGGCCAAGGACAAGGGAGTCAAGGGCGCCAGCGGGGAGGATGTCCCTGCAGGTGGCAGGGGCATACCAGGCCATCTTCAGGCCCGATTCTGGCCACCGTGGGAACGTTTTATTCCCATAGTCCAGAATTAGGTCCAAATGGGCCTGACATTTTCAGTGCCTTTGTTGGAGTCTGAATTGGTGCCAGAGGAAAGGAGAGGCACATGTGGTCCCTTTACACAAAAGCTAAAGTAAGGATGTGGCTGAAAACTACAGGCCGGTTAGTTTAACCTCAGTGGTGAGTAAAATATTGGAAGTGCTGCTGAAAGAGAAAATAGTGAGATTTGTGGAGTCCAATGGATTACAGGATCAGAGGCAGCATAGCTTCACCAGAGGCAGGTATTGTCAGACAAATCTGATTGATTTCTTTGACTGGGTGACCAGGGAGTTGGACTGAGGGAGAGCCCTAGATGTGGTGTATTTAGATTTCAGTAAAGCCTTTGATACTGTTCCACACAGATGACTTATAAACAAACTGAGCACCCTAGGGATGAACCCTAAAGTTACTGCTTGGGTTAGAAATTGGCTGAGTGGGAGGCAACAAAGAGTACAGGTAAATGGAGCTCACACTGAGGAGAAGGAGGTTACCAGTGGTGTGCCCCAGGGATTTGTCCTTGGTCCGATTCTTTTGAACATCTTTTAGTGATATTGCAGAAGGGCTGTTAGGTAACGTTTGCCTCTTTGTGGCTGATACCAAAATCTTCAATAGAGTAGACACCCAGGAAGGTGTAGATAACATGAGGAGGGATCTAGCTAAGCTTGACGAATGATCTAGAATTTGGCAGCTGAAATTTAATGTTAAAAAATGCAAGGTCGTGCATTTGGGCTGTAGCAATTCAAGGGAGTGATATAGTATAGGGAGTGAAGTACTTCTGTCCACAAAAGAAGAACAGGACCTAGGTATGATTGTGTCTGATGACCTTAAAGTTGCTAAACAGGTAGAAAAGGCAATGGCGAAATCTAGAAGGCTGCTTTGGTGCATACGGCGAGGAATGACCAGCAGAAGAAAGGAGGTGATAGTGCCTCTGTATAAGTCTTTGGTGTGACCTCATTTGGAGTATAGTGTGCAATTCTGGAGTCAGCACTTTCAAAAGAATATAAACAGGTTGGAGTCGGTGCAGAGGGTGGCTATTGAAATGGTTAGTGGTCTTCATTATAAAACATATGAGGATAGACTTAAGGATCTTAATATGTAAACTTTAGAGGAAAGGTAGGATAGAGGTGATATGATTGAGGCGTTTAAATATCTCCGCGGCATAAATACACAGGAGGAGAGCCTCTTTCGATTGAAAACAAGCTCTACTATGAGGGGACATTGGATGAGGGTGAAAGGGGACAGATTCAGGAGTAATATGCGGAAATATTTCTTTACGGAAAGAGTGGTAGATGTGTGAAATAGTCTCCCAGTGGAGATGGTAGAGATGAGGACAGTATTTGAATTCAAAAAAGCATGGGACCAACACACAGGATCTCTAAAGGAAAAAAGAGGACTGTTGTAGTAGTTGATATGGAAGGGCAGACTAGATAGACCATGTGGTCTTTTTCTGCCATCATGTTTCTATGTTTCTCTGTCTTGCTTGGGGCTGCTCGGACAGCCTGTATGTGCCCCTCTCTGAATCGGACTCCACATCTTTACTCCCAGGCCTTAAGAGCCACCAATGTCCAGGTTTTCAGGATATGAATATGCATGAGAGAGATTTGCATATCATGGAGGTAATGGGCCAACAACAAAGCATTATTACCACATATAGATGAAAGCAAACCAGTCCAAAGCTTGGTAATTTCAAAAAATACTGTTACTTTTGCCGGAGAGCAAGCTTCTGATGGAAGATAAATATGTTATAAGGAAAAAGGATTTTCTTTCAATATGAATCCACAAGTGCCAAAACTACCCCCCCCCCCCTCCGAAGGAGGCTTCGCCGAAACACGGCCGTGTCGGGTTTGGCTCTTGTCACCCCTGGATGGTGAAATATTTGAATAAAGTGCATTATTCATGAGGAATATCCTGAAAACCTGGCCCATTGGTAGCCCTTGATGACTGGGACTGAAGATCAAGGTCCTAGAAATTCAAATAAATATATCAAGGGTGTAGGGGTTAATGCTTCCTAAGCTGGATAGAAATGAATAAAAAGAAAAAAACAAAAATTTAATATTGCTTATCAGTCATGATCCCCAGAGATTTCCAGCTGCCAGCATGGTAGAAGAACGACCAGGCAGACAACAAAAACTGACTTAAAGAGTATAATCCTACAAATGGTCACTTTGACTAGAAGATGGGATATATTCTTAGAACATAAGAATTTCCATTTTGGTCAGACCAAAGCTCTATTCAAGCCCAGTATTCTCTTTCTACCATTGACTAGTACAGGTCACAAGTACCTGGCAGAATCTCATAAAGCAGATATGTTCCATGCTGCTTACTCCTAGGAATAATTAATGTATTTCCCCAAATCTATCTTAATAACAGTGTATGGACCTTTCCTCCAGAAACTTGTCCAAATATTTTTTATACCCAGCTATGCTAACCGTTTTTACTATTATCCATCAATGATGATTCACAGCTTAATTATGTGTTGAGTGTAAAAATATTTTACACTCAACACATAATTACACTTTTACAATTACACTTACACTTTTACACAAAGAATCAAACAGCCCAGGAACAAATGGATCATATTGGGCTCTGGTAGGTTGCGACCTTTAATGCAGAGACACCCTGTACATCAAGAGATATCCCTGCATAATGCCTTCTCTGCCTTGGATAATGAGGGTGCCCACTTTGTGGAAACTGAAGTGCCCTTAAATGAGTCAATGCCAGTGTACTGATAATGCACCAAATATGAAAAAAAATCACAAAACAGAAAACTACTACTACTTGGAGATTCCATCATCAGAGGCACCAACTTGGGGAACACAGTTCAAAGAAGCGAAGATGGTCAAATGCCTCCCAAGCTCTTCAGCCAGCAGGGATACGAACCAAATTGTTGGTATAGTTAGTGCAGAAAGTGGGCACTCCAAAATTGATGTTGTCATCCACTTGGGTACAAATGACCTGGCTAGGAACAGTGCCTCTACAGTTCAAAGGGACTTCCATACTCTGGGAGAGAAACTCAAGCCCATTGTTAACACTATAGCATTCTCAGAAGTTCTACCTGTTCTTGATAAGGGGACGGAAAGGCTGCATCACATAAACAACTTTAATACGTGGTTCCAAACATGCAAACAAGAAGGATTTAGATATATAGGCGACTGGGGAAACAGATGGATCAACAAGAGACCATATTGTGCTAATGGACTACATCTCTCCGTCACAGGGAAAAGGATCCTAAGTGAAAATTCAGGCAGTATGTGGATAAGCATTTAAACTAGGGAAAGGGGGTGACGGATGGAGAAGGACAAGTTCAGGAGGTCACTCCCAGCAAAAGCCTAATAACATTGGAAACAGTCACACTTTTAAACCACACATCAATGGCAAGTAGGAAGGGGCGTGTAGAACAAAATCCATGCAAACTACAGGCAAGCTAGTCAACAAATGCTGGAAAGCAATGAGCACAAATGCTCGAAGCCTAGCCAACAAAGTTCCTGACCTGGGAGCCCTACTGGTGGAAGTGGACTTGGACATTGGACATTACAGAAACATGGTTTAACAAGTTGCATGAATGGGATATAGCCATAGCTGGCTAAAATCTATTTAGAAGA
Organism: Ichthyophis bannanicus; assembly: GCA_033557465.1. NCBI lineage: Eukaryota > Metazoa > Chordata > Amphibia > Gymnophiona > Ichthyophiidae > Ichthyophis > Ichthyophis bannanicus. The sequence goes on from CM066034.1 coordinate 857,130,398, forward strand.
GATAGAGGGTGGAAAAGGAGGAGGAGTAGCCCTATATGTCAAAAGCAATATTAAAGCTGCTGAAATGCAGAGAACATGGGGAAAAGAAGAAGCACTGTAGATTGTGTCGGAAAGAGGAGATGGCGCTAGTAACATAGTAATTGACGGCAGATAAAGACCAGCATGGTCCATCCAGTCTGCTCAGCAAAATATATGGCAAGAGTAGGTGCACCCATCGCTCCGTTCAGGCCACCCCTCCCCATGTCTTTGTTTAGGGGTGAACCTACCGCTCCATGTAGGACACCCCTATTTGTTGAGAAGTTAGATGGTTCCGTTTATTTTGTTTTTATCCTGTTGCTATAAAGGGATCCGCAGTGCTTGTCCCATGCTGTTTTGAATTCCGTCACCTTGTTTGCCCCCACCACTTCCATCGGGAGAGCATTCCAAGCATCCACCACCCTTTCAGTGAAAAAATATTTCCTGACATTGCCTTTCAATTTTCCACCTTGCAGCTTCATGTTATGCCCTCTAGTTTTGCAGCTTCCCCGTCTTTGGAAGACTGTCATTCATATTGGTGTAGTATACATGCCTCCAACTCAAACCAAAGAAATGGATAGCGAATTGATTATAGATATTGCAAAAATAGCCACGAAGGGGGAAGTGATCATATTGAGTGACTTTAATCTACCCGATGTGGATTGGCATATTCCTTATGCATATCTTGAAAGAAGTAAAAACAATTGTGGATGCCTTCCAAGATGCATTACTTAGACAAATGGTGATGGAACTGACCAAGGAAAGCTCGATGCTGGATTTAGTGCTCACCAATGGAGATAGCATGTCAAATATCCAGGTGGGTGCCCATGTGAGCAGCAGCGATCATCACACGGTGTAGTCTGAGATAAAAGCCAAGGTGGAGTCCAATCACAGTAAGCTCAAAGTCCTAGACTTCAAAAACACTGACTTTAGTAAAATGGCCAAGTAACTAAAGGAGGAGTTGGCAGGGTGGGAAGGGATAAGGGAAGTGGAATTGCAATGGACTAAACTAAAGGAGTCAATAAAAGAGGCAACAGATACATATGTAAGGAAAGTAAATAAAAATAAGAGGAAAAGGAAACCTATTTGGTTCTCCAAAGAAGTGGCTGCACAAATAAAGGCAAAAACTACAGCTTTCACTAAATTCAGAAGCTCACAAACAGAGGAACACAGAAAAGAATACAGGATCAAACTAAAAGAGACAAAAAGAGAAATAAGGATAGCAAAATCAAAGGCAGAAGAAAAGATGGCTAAAGATGTGAAGTGTGGCGACAAAACCTTTTTCAGGTATATTTGGGAAAGGAGGAAAATCAGAGGTAGAATTGCAGGGCTGAAAAGTGCTGGGAACGGATTTGTGGAAAGTGACATTGAAAAGTGAAAATGCTAAACAAATATTTCTGCTCAGTTTTACTAAAGGAAATCCTGGAGAAGGACCACCTGTGATTGACAAATATACAAATGGGAATAGAGTACACACCACACCATTCACAGAAGATGATATGTTTGAACAGCCTGCAAAACTGAAAGTCGACAAGGCTATGGGACTAGATGGGATACATCTCAGGATACTGAAAGAGCACAAAGAGATTCTTGCAGGGCCTTTAAAGGATGTTTTTAATAGATCCTTGAAGACAGGAGAATTTGCACAGGACTGGAGAAGGGCTGATGTGGTACATCTTCACAAAAGTGGTAATAGGGAAGAAGTGATAAATTACAGGCCAGTAAGTCTTACCTTGGTGGCGGGAAAAATAATGGAAGCTCTCCTGAAAGAGCGAATAGTGGACTTTCATGAAGCCAACAGATTGCATGATCTGAGGCAACATAGTTTTATCAAAGGACGATCTTGCCAAACAAATTTGATTGAGTTCTTTAAATGGGTGATCAGAGAACTATATCAAGAACATGCGATGGATATGATTTACCTAGATTTCAGCAAAGCCTTTGATACTGTTCCTTATAGGAGGCTTATCAATAAACTAAACAGCTTGGGGATGGATCCCAAGGTGGTGAACTGAATCAGAAATTGGTTGACTGACAGACGACAGATCTCACTCGGATGAAAGGAAGGTGATTAGCGGTGTGCCCCAAGATTCGGTCCTGGGACCGGTACTGTTCAATGTATTTGTGAGCGATATTGCTGAAGTACTGAATGGAAAAGTCTGTCTTTTTGCAGCTGACACCAAAATTTGCAATAGAGTGGACTCCCCTGAGGGAGTGGATAACATGTGGAAAGATGGTCTTCAAAACTGAACACAATACTCCATATGAGGCCTCACCAACGACTTGTACAGGAGCATTAATGCCTCCTCCTTTCTGCTGGCTATTCCTCTCTGAATACAACCCAGCATCCTTCTGCCTTTGGCCACCACCTTGTCACATTGCTTGCCACCTTGAGATCCTCTGAAACAATCACTCTGAGGTCCTTCTCCTGGTCATACACACCAACCTCTCACCCCCGTATCGCATACCATTCCCTTGGATTACTGCATCCCAAGTGCATGACTCTGCTCTTCTTCACATTAAATCTTAACTGCCAAGCATTGAACCATTCGTTCAGCTTTTGTAGATCTTTCTTCATGTTGTCCACTCTGTTGCAAATTTTCATGTCATCTGCAAAAAGGTAGGATACACAAAGAGCAAGATTCGAGGTTTACATCCCCTCCTGATGAAGGCGGCAACGCCGAAACGCGTTGGGGTTTCTTCAAATAAAGGATTCTGAACATCCAACCTCGAATCTTGCTCTTTGTGTATCCTGCGTTGTGTGCAAGACTCGCTGCTCCTTGCTGTGTTTTTCCTTTTTATCTGCAAAAAGGTAGACTTTTCCTTTCAATCCTTAAATCCTCTTAACTGCTTGTTGTTTCTTTATTGACCCAAACAGGTTAAAGTTATCTACAATTTCTATTTCTTCTCTATTTTAAGGCTATGTGTCTTGATCTTGATAAATAAATGTTTCAGTTCGTCTTCACTTTCAACCAGTAAAGTGGTATCGTCAGCATAGCAAAGGTTGTTGATGAGTCTTCCACCAATTTTCACACCTTGTTTGTCTTCATATTGTCCTGCTTCTCTGATGATTTTTTCTGCTTGTAGCTTCCTGATCAATGTAAAGGTTGTGCATGAAAACTATCAGGTGTTCTGGTATACCCATGTTTTCAAATGTGGCCCAGAGTTTGTCATGATGTACACAAAGGCCTTGCTCTAGTCCAGGGATCTCCAACTCCAGACCTGGAGGGCCATATACAAGTCAGATTTCAAGATATCCCTAATAAATATGTATGAAATAAATTTGAATACAATGGGGGTAGTGCATGCAGATATATCTTATGCATTTTCATTAGGGACATCCTGAAAACCTGACTGGTTTGTTGCTCTCCAAGCTCTAGTCCAGTGGTTCTCATCCCAGTCCTCTTATTAATTTTCAGAAGACACCAGCAGGCATTTTGTGTATTATTGCCCCTTATTATGTTTGCATTGGGCGGAGGTTTTGTGTTCACTTGATGCTTATGCTAGGAGTTTCCTTTCTTAAGTGCAATTTTCTTAAGAAGATTAGAATTTTCTCTCCCATTCTAAGAACATAAGAAATGTCATACAGGGTCAGACTAAGGCCCATCAGGCCCAGTATCCTTTTTCCAACAGTGGTCAATCCAGGTCACAAGTACCTGGCAGGTTCCTGAAAGGCACACAGGCTCCACATTGCTTCTCCCAGGGCAAGCAGTGGATTTCAGTTGTCTCTTTTCTAAGTTGAAAAGCCCTAACCTTTTAAGCCTTTCCTCATAAGGGTATCCTTCCATCCCTTTTACTATATTGGTGGCTTTTTTCGGTACTTTTTCTAATTCTGCTATATCCTTTTTAAGATAGAGTGACCAGAATTGCACACAATATTCAAGGTGTGGTTGCACCATGGAACAACAGAGGCATTATAATATCCTTGGTTTTATTCTCCCTTCCTTTCCTTATGATTTCCAGCATTCTATTTTCTTTCTTGGCTGCTTCTGTATACTGGGTGGAGGGTTCAACATATTATCCACAATGACACCTAAATCGTTTTCCAAGGTGATGGTCCCTAATGTGGAACCTTGCATTGTGTAACTGTAGTTTGGGTTGTTCTTTCCTAGGTAAATAATGTTGCACTTGTCCACATTAAATTTCATCTGCCATTTGAACGTCCAGTTTTCCAGTTTATCAAGGTCCTCTTGCAATTTTTCACAATCCTCTTGTGTTTTCACAACTTTGAATAATTTTGTGTCATGTGCAAATTTGATCACCTCACTCGTTATTCACATTTCCAGGTCATTTATGAAGATGTTAAAAAGCAGAAGGCCCAGGAAAGATCCCTGGGTAGTCCACTATTCACCTTTCTCCCTTCTTATTAAGAAGAAATGATGATATTTTAATACCTCATTTTCTAGTTACCTCCACTCCTGAGGCTGGTTTGTGGCAAACATGGCTACGTCTGTGTAGTTACCATTTGTCAACATTGTCATTGATGTAGAGTATACCATCCATTGGGTCCCTTACAAGCTGGCAATATTGCCGATGGCATAGAGCAGGTATGTCGAACTTCGAACAGGTTGTGATCTACTTTTTCCGGCCAAAAGTGCCGGTGATCTACCACCATGAAAATTAAGTTTCAAATTAGTTTCAAATTAAATTTTAACCCAATAAAGTTGGAGGATTTCCGCCCCCCCCCCCATTTTTAATGAACCTTGTGTCATTTACTTGGATGTGATCAGCTGTTAAGCAAATTAAGCAAAAACAAAACAGAGAGACAAAGATCCAGTATGAACTGCGAGGGGAAATGGAAAGTACATTTTTTCTTAAAGTTTTATTTAGTAATAACTTTCTTTAACTGTTATTGAGTAATTTGTGTTAAATTTAGGTCGAGTATTGATCCAGACTGATCTTGCACAATCTTTAATATTTTGCTCTTGCTCATTAGTGAGATGTCTGAGCCTGCATTTCATCCACCAGCTTTTTGAAGTTGGGTGAATATTGCGTGAGGGCCAGTCTCAGGGAATCCGGGAGATGTTCATCTGTCATGTTGGAACGTTGTGTACTCTTTGTCATTTTCAGATGGGAAAAAGCAGATTCACACAAATAAGTTGAACCGAAACAGGAGTGTACAGCTTCACTGCATCTTCTCAAGTTGGGAAATTTGTCTCTAGACACTAGCTTCCAAAACAATTCTTGCTCAGCACGGGTCTTGAGAAAAATGTCATTTTTAAGGATTAATATTTCATTTTCAAGAGATGGCTTGTTCAATGAGTAATTTTTACTGATAGCAGCTGCAGTTTCTTTAATGTCCACATCTACTTTGAATGGGTATGACAGGTACTCCACAACTGTTCCAATTTTTTGGAAGTCACAGAATCTATTTTTGAATTCCTGGATAACAGAACAGATTTCTGTCACATACTTCTCGTTCTGAAAACCAAAATTTGGATATTGTCCCAGATGGTCCTGCGTATTAGGAAAATGATCAAAAGTGTTGTTTGCAAGGTCAGTCATCATTAGCTCAAATTTGCTCTTGTAGGATGAAACTGTACTCATCATCTCGCCAATGCATTTGTTTTGACCTTGTAGTTCAAGGTTCATATCACTTAGTTTGCCTGTAAAGTCAGGAGAAATGCCAGATCACATAACCACTCCTCATCTTCCAACTCTGCTTGGTCACCTCCCCTCTCCTTCAAAAAACTTCTTATTTCATTCAGCAAATCACAAAATCTTTGCAGAAATTTGTGCCTACTTAGCCACCTTACATCTGTGTGCAAAATGATTTCCGCTGCCCCTTCATCAAGAGTAAGATTGAAAAGCTGTCTTTGAAGTGATCTTCCACAAACTGAATTTATAATTTTGAAAGTGATGTCCATGACAGTCTTTGTATTGAGTCTCTTGCTGGTGAATGATGCAGTGGTAAGAAAGGAAATCTGGGAAGTCGTCATGCTGTCTACAGAGGGCTATGAAACCATTAACCTCACCTGTCATTGCTCTTGCTCCATCAGTAGTGATGGAAACAAGTCTATGCAATGGAAGATTACACTTTGTCACAAAAGAATGGAAAGAACTGGATATTTCCTGACTGGTAGTTCTCCCTTTTAAAGAAATCATTCCAAGTAGTTCTTCTTTAACACTGAAGTCTTCAAAAACCATCCGGATAAAGACTAGTAACTGGGCTATGTCTCTTATGTCTGTAGATTCATCCAGTTGGAGTGAGAAAGCAACACAATTTGAAACATCCTCCAACAATTGTTCAGTTTTGTCTCCACACATCTTTTCTATTCGCCGCACGACTGTATTTCTTGACAATTGTACATCTTGAATAGCAGCTATGATCTCTTTCTTATTTTTAAATCCTTCAAAAAGATTGTCAGCTGCTTCAAGAAAACAATATTTTACAAATTCCCCTTCAGTGAAAGGTTTGCATTTCTTTGCAATCAGGTTGCTGACTTTGAAGGATGCTATGGTTGCATAGACCGAAAGTGACCTTGGCTTCGCCATCAACTGTTGCTGAGTAGCCAATTTTGATTTAAGTTCTTGAGCTTCAGTTTACGAATTTCACTTTTGGGTGGAAAATCAGCATCAAACTTATTGCTATGCCAAGCCTTATAATGACGTTCCAGATTACCCTTTTTGGGCAAGGATACTGGGGCATTACAAATTAGACAACACTGGTCTTTCACCATGATGAAGATGTCCATTTCCCATTCATCATGAAAGTTGTAGGTTTTGCTCTTCTTTGGAACACTCATCTTCGTTATACTGGGGTGGCTGTATGTAAGAAGGCCAAATCTGCTAAGTTAGTATAAACACTGGCTGAATCTGGTCCAAAACTGTCCACTGTCCCAAAGTATTAAAGATCAACAGGAACTGAAGACCTCTGGATGATGTGCAAAACCACACATGCAGTTCTAAAAGTAAAATAAGAATTCATCATACTGGCACCATTAATCAAATACCACCAAACAATCATCAAAAAAACTCAAACACCTGTCCAGCAAACCAGATAAAATCAAATACCGCCAAACAATTTCAAATACCACCACACGCAATTTAATAAATTCTGCACAATGTAGAATCAACGCAAAGGGAAGGCAAAATAAAATTGCAGTGTAGAATCAATGCAAAGGCTAGGTAAAATAAAATTGCAGAATTGTTTGAACCAAAATTGTTTGAACGAATTCGAAGGCAAGGTATAGGCAAGTTAGAACAAAATTGGAAAATCCCGCCAAAATCATCAAATTCTTGACACTTCGTTGTGTCTGCCTGAAAACATTTAATGAAAGTGAACTATAAAGTGACCAATGACCAGCACATGACACAACTAATACGGTAAGTGTATTCAGGTAAAGCCCGGGCGAATGGATATCGCCCGGTATATAACACACTTCTAAGGGGTGTTGGGGCGGGGGCGGGGGCAGGAATGGGTGATTCTGAGAGGCAGGAGACCGGGTATGATGCTGGACCCATGGTGTCTCGTCGTGGGGTGCGGGAGGCAGCCCCCTGGGGTACCCACAAACTATTGACATGAAAACAACAAGCGCCCCCAATACACCCGCAGGCAAGATTTCCACAGGCAGGGAAAAAGACAGGCAAAGGATCAGCAGTGGCGACAAGCCCTCGGCAGATGACTTGCTGGCACGAGCTCTCTTCTAGCGATGGGGCGAGCTGCTGGAGAGATGGAGCCAAGTGGGGCTGGTGATCTACCTCTGACCCCTCCGCGATCTACATGTAGATCGCGATCTACCTGTTGGACATGCCTGTCATAGAGGATATCTCTGAGTATAACTCCAGCACTTTTACTCCGGATGGATTAAGATAAGTCTTCTGAAGTTTTTTGATAATAGATTTTAAGAGAAAATAAGCATGTGGAATGAGGTTTAAAAATAATATGAAAATATGAAATAATTTTTGAAAGGAGTTTTCTGACTAGTGAGGAGTTGTGCCCTTGCTTTGCAAAATGGATTCAGTTTTTGGACCATAGTGACAAACTGAGGTCTTTTCCCCTTCTTATTTCATATATAAGTTATCTGTTTACAAGTACTTTTGAACTCCATGGTGGAAATCATTTTTGAAATAACTGATATGCACTGAATTTGTAATCGCTATTGGGAGATTTTTATCAGGTGATTTTTATTGTATTGATGCACAAAACTAACCGATTTGGAGAAACTGTCCCCAAGTGGTGATTTTCCAGGGGCCAGCATTTGTACATGTAACCAGACCATTTTTTCAAACTTGTACATATTGTGATGCAGTGGCCGGTACAGAACCTATGGTAATAGGGGAAAAAGAAGAACTTACCTTGGAATCGCATAGGCAGCAAGCATATTCAGATTACAAGGAGCAAAAGAGTAGTGGAGCCAGGTTTCCACACACTAGTCATGATGCAGCAGAAAACCAAAAAGCTGATCAGGAGCACCTGTTCAGGGAAGCACGTACGGCGTGCAAGAAACAGGAAGATAAAAGCTGCTGGGAAATCCCAGCAGGGGGAGGTGGCAGAGCAGGAGTCTCTGAGACGAGTGCAGGAGTCTCTCAGGCCAGAGAGGGCAGCGTCCTGGGAGGAATGAGAAACCAGGTGGAAAGCAGACGTCACAGACAGGAGAGCTTGCTGGATCCAGGAAGCAGTGGGTGTGTCCCGGTAGCAAGGAGCAGCAGGAAAAAAGTCTCTCCAGAACGTGGCTATAGAACTGCCCAGACTACTGGTGGCTGGAGGTCCCGAGAAAGAGCACTCCACAGCCCAAAGAGAGAAGCCCGGATAACAGAGGGAAGAGGGGAAGCTAACTGCCACGGAAGAAAAGCTAAGTACTCTATTTTCCCTAGAGGGCAAGAGGTGGGCACAGCCAGTAAAGCAAAGGCTAGAAGCTTAGAGGAAAATCCTCATTACTGGAAAGAGAGAATTCCCAGGAGAAACTGCTCAAGGTACACGTGCCCAGAACCCTGTCTATATAGAGCGGTTTCCTGCTAGAATAACCGGTGTCTCACAAGGAGGGAGTTGGGATAATACCAGCTGTAAGGATTGTTACCCACCTGAAAACCCAGACTGTGAGCCAATGCAGTGGGAAAACGCTAGCTGTGATTTGGAATCCAGTCCTATGGATTGTACACTATGTTTCTCAGATGAGATTGAATCTTTATGTTGAACAAGCAAGCTGAAGCACTGTGATAATTACTGGGAGAAAAGAGTTTATTTTGCTGTGAAGAAACAGTTGTTTTGTTTATCCTCTGTTGCTGTTAAAAAGGAAGACTTTAAGGGAAGGGGAATAAAGCCCTGTATATATTTTTGCCTATAACACTCGACTACAGACTGTTCTTACATGAGAAGGCAACTCGTGCCTCACGGCCCTAGGCGGCTGCCTAATAGGGACGTGGAGGTGCGTCACAATATACATGCCGCAAATTAAGCACTGAGACCAAGATTTTGGTTGTTAGTTTTGGAAGTGGAAATAAACAATGGTGAATTAAAGAAAATAACTCCTTTAATCCTTTGTGCTAAGTCCTGGCCAAAACAAGCACTTTTGAAAAATGTATTTGTGCCTCAGATCTGGTGTAATTCCCAACGTGGGGATTTTTGACCGTAAATGTTGGATTTTCTTTGTAAAATAGGAAATTTGCAGTTAGATGTTTGGCCCACTCAGGATATGACCAAAATAACGCCCCAATCATGCCCCCTTGCAATTTCTACATGGTGTGAATCTCCACATCTAAATAGCAGCTTTCTAAAATCGTATGACCACATGCATTCCAATCTGTGCATGCAAAGGCCACTGTTTATATGCAGAGATACTTCTAAAACAATCCCCTAAATGCATTTGCATTGTGGAACAGGACACATACTTTTAACTCCATTGAAAGAAGACAGCTTTCACACAGTCAGTTGATGTGTGCAAATTTTGATTTATCCAGGTGCCCTAAAAATGTATCGGCTCATGAGATTTTTATTTTGCAGAAACTATGACTATTTATTGCCTACTCTGTGGAGCCCTAGAAGCTGATGCTTCTCAAAGTACTTTCTTATCCAAGTCAAAATTAAGTTGCAATAACATTCATCAGAGCACACGTTACGTGGTTGCTGTCCTTTGTGTGGTTCATGATGGCAAAAGATTTTTAATACAGCACAATTATGCAGCTGTTTATAATGGAATAACATAAGACAAAATTAGGGACTGCCTAGTGAAATGTCCCTCATAATGCGTAGGATGACATTTTCAGTGATCACTAAATCAGCTAAATGTTAAGACCTTCTCGAACAAAGAAAATAAAGTAAGACATTTGCAAACAGTAGATCCTAATTCTTACAATTAGCCACTAAGTGAAACATCTTTATTGCAATCATGAGTGTTAATTACAGTGTAGAACTGACTGAGAAATTAAATTAGGGACAATAAGGAAATGTCTATTGACAAGAAGTTTCTTCTTTGTAAAGTGCTTTCTTTCACGTTGTGCTTTTCCATAATTGTAAGAGGCAATAATGATACCCTGTTTTCCTGGCTTGTCCCTGGAACCAGTTCATTTGGAGATGAAGTGTTAACTCCTGCCAGTGTGGCAGTCCCTCACATTGGCTATTACAGCTGCTTGGCAGACTGGGGGCAGAACATCAGGAAGATAACACTGTCCTTGCAGGCTTATCCCATTGGGAATTTATTAGGGTTCAAGGTTGGAATGACTGAAACTGAGAGGCAATTGGTCCTCCCTCCAATGGCCTGCCAGTTTTGCTCATTTCAATAACGGTCCAGGCCAGAATAGGTTGCTCTGAACCAAGGGTTTACAGGAAAAATATTGAAAGATCATGAACAGTAATAGCACAAAATAATTGCAGAATATGGCAGAATAAAAAAATATCCCTAGAACCTTTCCCCAGAGTACCAGTAGAACTGGACTTGGATGTGATCACAGACCTTGCACCTCTTAGGCCTGGTCCTCCTTGTCTTTACTCCAGGGGATATCCAGGATTCTCTCCTGCCTTATTCTATAATCATGGCTCCCTGCTGCTACTTCCATTCCCAATGCTCCTTTCCTCCTGCTTTCTCCTTAGACTGTAGTGTAGTGGCCTAAGCTGCCTTTGTCACTACTTCTGTTGATTTCCTGGCATGGTGAACCAGAGGTCTTGCTTCTCACTTTTGATGCCCTGGCTGAGTTAACAAGCCACTTCTCCCTCTCCCTTTTGGTGCACGGCTGTGGAGGCAGACGCACCTATTGCTAGTACAATGGCTAGGCCAGCCAAAGACAGGAAACTGCCTTTGTGCTTCATCTTTATACCACTAATACTACTACTAGTACTGATCATTCATTTAGCACTATAAGACGTCCGCAGCACTGTACAGAGTCATGTAAAGATGGTCCCTGCTCACCGGAGCTTACAATCTAGTCAAGACAGTCAACACAACTGCTGGGCACTAGGATATGTCTAGGAGGATGTTTAGGAAAAACATAGTTGGAGAGCAGGAAACTATGTGGATCAGAATCCAAAAGTATCCTCGAAGTGGTGAGTTTTTAGCTGGGATTTGAAAAGGGCCAGAGATGAATCTTGATTTACCGACTCAGTTTATTCCAGGCAGAAGGAGCAGCAAGGTCGAAAGAGTCTGGAGTTGGCAGTGGAAGAGAAAGGCAGAGATAGAAGTGATCTGCCAGAAGAACGGAGTTCCTGAGGAGGGGTGTATTGACAGAAGAGAGGAAAGGTTAGATTTCTCTCAGAGTGAGGTCTCCTCCTACCCTTATTTCACTGGTCAGGAGAGCTCTCCCATGTTTTAGAAACACTGGATGTCATAAAAGGTCATAAAGTAATATTTTGGTAGAGCTACTTGAGGTCTCTGCTGCTCAAATAATGCAGAACCTGAGAGGTGTCTATACAAGCTTAAGGAAAAAACAAAGAAAAAGATAATTCTTTTGACATGTAGGAAAATCATTATATAAGGTAGATCCTGCAGACTTAATAAATATTACTAGAACAATTTGCAGTTTTATAGTGAGAGACTGACCAAAAACTTTGTAGTGCACTGCACAGATCCCTCTTTCAGATGTGGGAAGAAAGTTCTAAAGGGGGTATGTCAGCTTACATTAAAAACCAGGGAATGGCAACTCCTGGCATGTGAAATTCTCTCTGCTTGCATAGTGCTCCCTCTGAATGCATGAGTTTTTCTCTCAGAATGCAGAAGAGAAAATGCTGCCCTGCTTGTGGTTTCTTCATATTCCTGCTAAGCTACTGCTATCATCATTCATGGGATTTCAGAGAAATGAGGTAGGGATAGGCTTGTTTAGCTGTTTGTCAAAAAGCTTCAAAGTGAATAGTGAATTGACTTGCATAGATGCCAGCTCTGTGGTTTGTTTGTACCTGAGCACCCCCCTAATATTGTTTCCTGTGTTCCCCTGGTAAAGAGCTCCATACTGCAAGGCTGCAGGGGAAGGCAGGAAGGAAGGACTTGTATCTCTTCTGCTGCTACTCCCTCTTCCTCTTCCAGCCCATTGGTTGTCTAAGGAATGTCTTACAATGTGCTCCATGGGGAAAAGAGAGCAGTAGCAGTGGACTACAGACAGGCTTTCTGCCTTTGGGGGTGGGGAAAGATACTGAGAGGTGCTGGACAAGGGAATGAAGAGCTGATAGGAGGAGAGGAAAAGGGAGGGAAGGAAGGACCAGTGGGGGGGGGGGAGGGGGGTGATAGAGGGCCTATGAAGGGAATGGGAGGAGGGTTGAGAGAGTTGCTGGCAGAAGGGCTGATGAAGGAGCTCAAAGAGAGGAGTGGCTAGCTGTAAAAAGAGTTTATTGACTGGGAATTCTGGCTGGGAGAGGAAGAAAAGAACTGAGAGGATGGATGGAGGGGCTGATGGTGGGAATGTGGGTTAAAGAGGAAAGTAGATGTAGGCTGTGAGGGTTGGAAGAGAAGAATATGGGTGTGAGGGAAAGGGTGCTGTGACTGGGAGAACAGAACTGATAGAAGACAGAAGGGATTCAAGCTTGGAGAGAGGAGATGGAGCTAAGAGAGGGATATGAACCATGATAAGAAGTGGGTGATGGCATAGGGAAAGGGATTTCAGAGGGAGAGAAAGAAGCTGAGAGTGGTGAAGAGGACTGAGAGAGATTCTCTAAGACAGAGAAGAGGGAGCTAATAGGCTCGATAAACTCAGAAAAAGGTTGTGAGCAGAAAGATCATAGTAGAGGAAAAAGGTTTGAAAGGATGAGGAGGGATGGAAATGGCAGGAAGATGTGAGAGAAAGTAACATGCTATGTAGAAACACTCTGCATAGATGGGAAGTACCAAATACAACCGTGACCTTTGCTTAACTGCCAAGGCTTAGGGTAGGCCACTGGTGAAGCAGCTCGTGTAGATTCTGCAGAAATGGGGCTGCCACTGGCCTAGATTCTGTGAGAACTAGGAGAATGTTGCAGGATATGGGGACGGGGGCAGGAGCAGTCCCAGAAAATGGGGACATGACTAAGATCAGGAGTAGATCAGGACAATGATATAAACCTATGTGAGATGGGGGAATTAGAAATCGAGAGGCAAGCAAGCCTGCCAATGAAGGGATGTCTCACCTCCTAAAGAGGGATGAGGAGTACTTGGTGGAGGAAGATTTATGGGAAAAGTAGCAACAAGGATGGAGCTGAGAATCGGGGTCCACTCTGCAACAAAAGTACCCTGGCTTCAGCTTAAGATGGATCCATCTCTAGGATAAATGACTTGAAGATCTGGATGGCATAACAGAGGCACAGATGTAAAAGTTGTTTCAGTTTCTTAAAGGCCTCCTAGGCCTCAGGATTCCAAACACCTCTACAAATCTTTTACAGGTCAAGGCTGTAACTGGAGCCACTACCCTAGAAACGTTCTTGATAACTGACCTATAGTAACTGGTGAAACCTAAGAAATGCCAACGAGCCTTATGGCCCAGAGGAATTGGCCTGTTGAATACAGCAATAATTGTATTGGGATCTATCACAAAGTTCTTGCATTTACTGCAATTTTAGCAAACAGTTGGCACAGTTGTAGTCAGAAAAGCACCTCTAGCATGCTGTCTGTGGGTGGTGATCTCTGGAGAGAAAATTGGGATATCCTCAAGATAGATCACCATATATTGTGAAAGAAAGTCCTAGAAAATATCATTAATGGCAGCTTGAAAGATGGCAGAAGAACTGCAGAGACCTAATAACATCTGTAATGGCAGAGAAAAAAAGTTTAAAATATGTCTGGCCATGTTTTTATAAACAGGGCAGATCTGGTCTGAATTTATATTGCAGGGAGGCAGGGGGAGCATGCTTTCTGGCTGCCCAGGTTTGCCACGACATCAAGGTGGTACTGGGGGGGGGGGGCATATAAAAAGGAAAAAGAAATTGAAAATAAAAATAAAAAAGACTGACAGCCACATTAAAAATAAATGAAAGGGGTCAGTAAAGCCTCTAATAAGGAAATAAACATTTAAAGTGAAAGGCTGCTAGTTCGAATAAAGTGTCAAATAAGGAAACATGCAAAATATATTCCTTTAGAATCAGTAAAGATTTATTTGTGTGTGCGTGTGTGTGTATGAATGTAAGGGGAATCATGCTGCTGTTTCAATAGTGTTGAAGGAGTTAAAAGAACACAGCAGAGCTGATGTACGAAGTAGCTGAGCCTAGGGCAAGCATGGGGAGAGCTCATATGAGATAAGGAGATAAAAAGCACGACCTAGTTAAATAAATAAAACATATACTAAGCAAACTTTAAAGAAAATGGCATGTAAAATTACTTTTATGTATGCAAAGGTCTGCTAGGGACTTTAGAGCACTGAAAATGTGCTGTGTGAGTTGAAATGAAAGTAGTAAGGATTATTTCCAGACACAGCCGAGTGTAAGAACACTTTTATAGAGAGGATAGAATCCACATGCAGGAGCTTTAATTACTGTTTAGGAAAGAAGATGACTGGGGTAAGACATGCCAGAGAGAGTGTGTCTGTATAGAAGGTCTGAAAATGGATTTAACTGATATCAGAATTATAAGAATTTACTAATTGCTTACAGGAGAATTGTATAAGAAGCTTGAATGAAAGTTGGAGGGAAAATTTGAAGTTAAATGTGGACACATTTTCCTTAGTGACTGGATGCAGATTGGAGAAGCTCTATAACTTATTCAAGCAGTTTTAAAATCAAGCTGAATGAGAATTTAAATTGATTTGTTGAAGATTGAGTTTAATGTTGAACACTGCTATAGATAAAAGCTTAACAATGTGTGACTTGCTCTATAGTATTGAAGTCCTTCAAGCACTGAAGGAGGGGTAGGGCTGCAGGTATAAAACTCTCAGTGCAGTAAGAGAAACCCTGAGAGTGAGCTGTTTAAGACAGAGTACTGCTCACAGGATTTATTTAATCCTGAAACATATTGAACTGTTTCAGTGAGGAAGAGAGCGTAGGATTGAAAGAGTGAAGGATTAAATGTGTGAAAACAAATCATTGCCTTATTTAAAGAATTAAATTTATTGGAAATTGGTATAGATTTTCCTGAACTGATTGGCAGTTGTAAAGGATTGACTCTGGCACACACCTAAAGAAAAAATGGACTTTTGCATAGAGTTCTGTGGGAGGAAAAGATAGGGAACTTGATTATTTTTTGGACAATAGCAAGCATCCCAAGTAATAAAGAGAGATAAAAGAAAAAAAACCAGGAACACTGTTCTAGTTTTGCACACATAGCTAGGGAGATGGTCTCTTATTGATTTTTAAAGATAGGGAGAAGGTATCCTGACTACAGCTGGATATTGCTAAAGCAGAGAGAACCCTAAGGCACCCAACATCAAGAAAGCATCAAGACCTGGAAAGAAGATCTGAAATAAGTGACTGACACACCACTGGCCAAACACTAGTGTACTAGTAGTTGAATTTTTTGAAACAAAGGTGTCTTTACCTGAATGATGATAATCATTCACCTGCAGAGTTACAGATAGAAGACAGTGTTAGAACTGAACTTTTCTTCTACTGCAGAGTAAAGAAATCTCAAGTTTTAAACTGGCTAACTAATACTTGCCTGCTTTTGAAAGAAACAATGTTGTACCACTGCTGAATTTAAGATTTGTTCACAGAAAACACTTGACTTAATGTATAAAGATTGTTATTGTTTGTTTACAAAATTTGAATTTGCACTATCTTTTGAAAGTAAAGTAGAAAATGTATACAAGTTAAAATTGTTCAAGTGGTTCCTTATGAGAGAGTTCTCACCCCTGGGTTCTCATCCCTTGGTAAGTCCTGATGTGAAATCTGAGATTTCTGAAACACTAAAGTATGTTGTAGAAAAAAAAATATTTCTCTGTAAGTTGGGAGTTTCCATTGGTGGCTCACCTGAGATAACTCAATCACCCTTGACACTCATAACATCAAGGTAAAGTAGAGTAATGCTCCTGGTTTACACATCTTTATATACTCATAGTTGATATTCCTACTACATGTATTAGAAGCAGTTTTCCATTCATTGCTTTGTTTGTTTCTGGAATTCAGAAAGATTCAGCTTGGTGAACATCTTGTCACTTTAGAGGCTATTAAAAGCATAAGAACATAAGAAATGCCATACTGGGTTAGATCAAGGTCCATCAAGCCCAATATACTGTTTCCAACAGTGGTCAATTCAGGTCACAAGTACCCGGCAGGTTCCCAAAAAGGCACATGGGTTCCACAATGCTTGTCCCGAGGCAAGCAGTGGATTTCCTGGGTCCTCTTTAATAATGGTTTATGGACTTTTTCTCCAGGAACTTGTCCAAACCGTTTTTAAACTCAGCTATACTGAGCTTTTACTGTATCCTCTGGTAACAAATTCCAGAGTTTGAGTATGCCTTGAATGAAAAAATATTTTCTCTTATTAGTCTTAAATGGGTTACTTGAAGCTTTATTGTATGTCCCCTAGTCTTTCTACATTTTGATGGCGTAAACAATCGATATACATTTATCCATTACACTCCATTAATTAATTTATAGATCTCTGTCATATCTCCCCTCAGCTGTCTCTTTCCCAAGTTAAAGAGCCCTAACCTTTTAAGCGTTTCCTCAAAGGGTATCCTTCCATCCCCTTTACCATTTTGGTGTCTCTTCTCTGTACCTTTTCTAATTCTACTTTATCCTTTTTAAGATATGGTGACCAGAATTGCACACGATATTCAAGGTGTGAATGCATCATGGAATTATACAGAGGCATTATAATATCCTTGGTTTTATTCTCTGTTCCTTTCCTTATGATTCCTAATATTCTATTTGCTTTATTGGTTGCCGCTGCACACAGGGCGGAGAGTTTCAACGTTTTATCCACGATGACACCTAAATCTCTTTCCTGGGTGTTGGCTCCTATTGAACACAAGATTAATGACAAGCGATATCTGTCCTTAATAGTAATTTTATTAATGCTCTGATAGTCAATACAGGGTCTAAGGGAACCAAACTTTATTACAAAAAATAGCACCACCCCAGCAGGAGATTTAGGGGCCTAATTACTAAGGTGTGCTAACACTAACATGTGATTTAACAATTAACAGGCATTGGAGGTCATTTTAAAAGGTTTAGTCATGATTTAGGATGTCTGAAGACGTGGACATCTAAATCACAGAGACATTTCAGAAGCCATTCTACAAACATCCAGAGAGTTGTGGAGAAGATGTAGCATTAAGTGACTAAGCTCACAAAGACCCACAATGGTATTTAAACCCTGGCCATCCTGCTCCCAACTCGTTTCTTTAACCATTATACCATTAGACATCCATGTGCTGAGATGCTATTCTAGGGACGTCTATGTAGACATCTATAGAGACAGCTACATAGACGTCCATATTGGGCACATCTACGTTTCTGAAATCGTGCCTGAACTTGCATATGCCTGCTTTTTTTTTTCTTCAGACATTCTGGCTTTGATGTCCCAGATTGTACTTGGATGTCCCATTGCAAAATGTGCCTTCACATTAGTAACTAAGTCGCAATGAATAACATGGAACCTGCACTAAATAACATGTGTTAATAATGAATTAACTCATGTTAACATTAACACACCTTAGTAACTAGATCTCTTAATCGAGAAAATAAAGCTGTGTGCTGGGTTGTCCTGAATATGTTCCAACATTGCCTTGTTTTCAATTACAGATAGCAGAAATGCACAACTGTAAAGTGACATCGTCCCTGGAAGCAGTTTATTGGTACAATCATAGTCATGATATCTGCTACTTACTAAAAATATTGACGAATGATATTCTGCTGTGAAATCCAGGACTACCTCTGAAGGAGTGCTTGTTCTTGCATTTTAAACTCTCCCATAGCATTAGCAGAGTCAAATGAAGATAGGTAGGAGTAAAGGCACATGCTTTGGTCATTGTGCTTCAAATATCCATGGAGTGGCATTTAGGGAGAAGGAAGGAGCCTGGGAGAAGGGGGCAGATACTGATGCTGGGATTGGGAGGAAGTGGCAGAGGCTGTGATTGGGAGTAGTGGTGCTGAGGTGTTTGAAAGAAAGGGGAGCTAATGCTAGGCTGATCCTTGGGACTAAGAAGGGAACTAATGCTGATTCTTGGGGCTGGGCAGGAGTGCTGATACTGGGGGGCTGGGAGAGGACTGATGCTGATGCTGGGGGCTGAGAAGGGGTGCTGATGCTGATATTGGGGGCTAGGGGAACAGGATTTGATGCTGATGCTAGAAGATGGGGGTGGATGCTGATGCTGGGGGCTGGGATGGAGGGGATGATTTAATGCTAGATCCTGGGGGAAGGGGTGCTGATACTGATGATGGGGACTGGGGGCTGAGAGAGGGGGGCTGATACTGGGGTTTAGAAGAAGGGGGCAGTCAGGATAAATGAATACTGTAGAAAGAAATAGGTGACTAGATGCTATGGAAGGGGAAAAGAGGGTATGGGGAGTTTCAGGGCAACTAGAGCTTCAACCTTTTAAGGGTGGCCCATTGCTACTACTGCTGCCCCTCTGTGGGACCTGCAGTGGTGGCAATCACATTAAAACAGCAACAAAGTATTTACCCAAAATCTCAGATGCTGCATGCTATTGGTACCATGCTTTGACCAGCTGCTTCTTAGCCCATGCAAACAGAAAGACTGCATTGGAGGGGGTGGAGGTGGCTGGTCAAAGCACAGCACCAACATCATGTAGCATCAAAGGCTTTGGGTAAGTGATGCAATGCTATTTAGATGTTATTACCACTGCTGCAGGTCCTGGAGAGGGGCAGCAGCAGAAACAGGGGTGGCAACAGGAATGTGGTTTGCCTAGAGCGCTTCGTATATTTGCACCAGCCCTGAGGGCAATGGATGCTGGGAAAGGGGAAGAAAGAAGGAATAGGGCAGATACTGTGGACATAGTAATGTGGGAGAAGAGGGATGCGGACTCAAGCAGAGACTCTAGGATTTGGTGAAATAACAGAAAACAGACTCTAAGGGGCTTGTTCAAAAAGCCACGGTAGTGGTTTCTGATTGTTATCGGAGCCGTGGCCCATGGGGCCGCGGCTCCGATAACAATCGGAAACCGCTACCGCGGCTTTGTAAACAAGCCTCTAAGAGTGGCTGGGTGAATAGTAGGGAGTAAGAAATAGAGCAGACATTAGAAAGGCAATGGAAACTAATATGAGTGGTGCTATGACGCAGTGCAGAAATATGGGGAGTGTATCACAAATTAAAGATTTCTTTGAATCAGCAAGGAATATTGAACTTTTGAACCATCCCGTTCCACTCCGTTCATTAATTTATAGACTTCTATCATATCTCCCCTCAGCCATCTCTTTTCCAGGTTAAAGAGCCCTAACCTTTTTAGCCTTTCTTCATAGGAGTATCCTTCCATCCCCTTTACCATTTTGGTGGCTCTTCTCTGAACCTTTTCTAAAATCGCTATAACCTTTTTAAGATACGGCAACCAGAATTGCACACAATATTCAAGGTGCGGTCTCACCATGGAACGATATAGAGGCATTATAATATCTTTTGTTTTATTTTCCATTCCTTTCCTTATCATACCTAGCATTCTATTTGCTCTCTTGGCCACCGCTGCACACTGGGCCAAGGGTTTTAACATGGTATCCACAATGACGCCTAAATCTTTTTCCTGGGTGGTGGTTTCTAATGTGGAACCTTGCATCGTGTAACCATAGTTTGGGTTGTTGTTCCCTAGGTGCATAACCTTGCACTTGTCCACATTAAATTTCATCTGCCATTTTGATGCCCAGTCTTCCAATTTATCAAGATCCTCTTGCAATTTTTCACAATCCTCTTGGGTTTTAACAACTTTAAACAGTTTTGTGTCATCTGCAAATTTGATCACCTCACTCGTTATTCCACTTTCCAGGTCATTTATGAATATGTCAAAAAGCAGCGGACCCAGCACAGATCCCTGGGGTACACCACTATTCACCTTTCTCCATTGGGAAAATTGGCCATTTAGCCCTACCCTCTGCTTTCTATCTTTTAACCAGTTCCTGATCCACAATAGTACACTGCCTCCTATCCCACGACTCTTTAGTTTTGCCAAAAGTCAGCTGAAGGGCTGTGGAACCCTGAACCAACTTTTGGTTTTGCACCCCTAATTTGGCCCAGTCATGTGATATGAGCTGCGCAGACAAGGGTAACTTTAATACAAAGAATTCTTTTTAGAAAATTACCAGAAGTATATACTCACAGTTGCAGATTTCTCTCCAGAAGTAACAGTCCTCCTTTCTAGTCCTTCAAGAGGAAATGCTTCCTCAAACACCCAGTAAAGGGGCCTTTGATATGCAAGTCTTGGGCCAGGTGTGCTGCAGTCTTAGGTATCTGGGCCAAAGATACCTTGGCATGGGGATCTTGGATTAGTGGATCAGAAAAACATAAGAAATGTCATACTGGGTCGGACCAAAGGTCAATCAAGCTCAATATCCCGCTACCAACAGTGGTCCTAGTCTTTGTACTTTTGAAAAACAATTGATTCATCTTTACTTGTTCTATTACACTCAAGAATTTGTAGACCTCGATCATATCTCCCTTCAGCAGTCTCTTCAAGCTGAAGAGTCCTTACCTCTTTAGCCTTTCCTCATAGGAGAGTCGTTCCATCACCTTTATCCTTTTAGAAGTCCTTTTCTGGGAGCCAGGGTGCCTGGGCCAGGGAATTCCTGGTTTAGGGTTTCCTGAGATCAGAGAGTCTCTGAAATTAAATTAGAAGTCTTACTTTTTTCAATTAGGCTTCGGTGAGTCCTAAGCGGGAGGGATACGGCTCATGGGTCTGTTTCACTATGCTTTTCTTTTTGCCATTTTTAAGCTATTGTATTTTAATGTTTTTTATATTGTAAACTGCTCTGATACTTTTGATTAAGGGTGGTATATCAAGTCTGAATAAACCATAGCAAGATTTCAAAAAATGTTTGACAAGTTCCTGGAGGAAAAGTCCATAAACCGTTATTACAGTAAGATCAAGGGAAAGCTACTGCATTTCTCATGGAAACTAGCCATATTTTGGGTTTCTGCCAGGCACATGTGCCCTAGATTGGCTACTGCCGGAAACAGGATTGATGGACCTTTGGTATGGCTTGGTTTGGCAGTTCTTATGAAGTTTAATTTTGTTTTGTGCATTGCTTCTGGATTACTGCTATATGTATGTATATTTTTTAACTTCTGCTTTTGTACAAGTTCTTACTTTGTAGACTTTTACCTGCTCTGAGGGATTGGGGAGGGGCAATTTTCAAATATGCTTTTCAAATGGGTAAACACCAGTTTACCAGCATAAAATATTTGGAAAATATCCCCCTCCCCAGTGCAAAAGTATTTTTTATTCTGTAGATTTTAATAAGACTTTCACTCTGTAGATTTTAATAAGATTTTCAAAACAGAAGTGCGTGCACACCTCCATTTTGAAAACTACCCCAGGAAAACCATGCAAATGCATTTCCACCTGCTATTTGGGGCACACCATTTTCTGCAAATGCTTCCTCAAACACCCAGTGAACTAATGCTTGTACAGGCTGTACATACAAAACCTGACCTGTGCATTGCAGAGTTGCAAAATTACCTAGTTCTGGGACTGCAATTTTTGCCTGTTCCGATTTTAAATTTGCATTGCAATGCAGTATGGTATTTGTAGTCCCTGGGGAGATATTTAGCAGTGGTGACTAGTGCTTGTAAAGTG
This sequence comes from Ichthyophis bannanicus, assembly GCA_033557465.1. Taxonomy (NCBI): domain Eukaryota; kingdom Metazoa; phylum Chordata; class Amphibia; order Gymnophiona; family Ichthyophiidae; genus Ichthyophis; species Ichthyophis bannanicus. The sequence continues at coordinate 857,152,481 of CM066034.1, forward strand.
CCAGAAGTCACTGCTGAATTCTAACGCTGAATATTCAATGTTGGGACTATATCCGGCCACTGGCATTGAATATTCAGGTTGCTGCAGAACCCAGAAGCTAACTGGGCAGCAGTGATATTGAGCCGCCACCTGGTTAGTTTCCATGGGTAAAGTCAAGCGCCTGACTTTACCTGTTTATCGCTAACCATGCAGCAGCTTGATATTGCTGTTGCCCAGTTAGTGATGGGTGCCGCCTCCGCTCCACCTCAGAGTGCCCATGACATGCCCCAGCGCTAACAGTTTAGCATCGGGACTTGTAGACATGCCCCAGCGCTAACAGTTTAGCATCGGGACTTGTAGACATGCCCCAGCGCTAACAGTTTAGCATCGGGACTTGTAGACATGCCCCAGCGCTAACAGTTTAGCATCGGGACTTGTAGACATGCCCCAGCACTAACAGTTTAGCATCGGGACTTGTAGACATGCCCCAGCGCTAACAGTTTAGCATCGGGACTTGTAGATATGCCCCAGCGCTAACAGTTTAGCATCGGGACTTGTAGACATGCCTCAGCGCTAACAGTTTAGCATCGGGACTTGTAGACATGCCCCAGCGCTAACAGTTTAGCATCAGGACTTGTAGACATGCCCCAGCGCTAACAGTTTAGCATCGGGACTTGTAGACATGCCCCAGCGCTAACAGTTTAGCATCGGGACTTGTAGACATGCCCCAGTGCTAACAGTTTAGCATCGGGACTTGTAGACATGCCCCAGCGCTAACAGTTTAGCATCGGGACTTGTAGACATGCCCCAGCGCTAACAGTTTAGCATCGGGACTTGTAGAGGTGGCACCATGTTAGTGCCACTGAAAAACCTATTCAGCAGCACTTACACATTTTGCAGATCTGCAAATCATGTAAATGCCTTTGATTCCCTCCCCCCTCCCTGAATTTAACCATTCAAACCAGTGTTGCAGGTTCCATAATTCATGAAGAAATTCAGGGCTGGCATAAAATCTCACTCCTGGAACTGGGTAACTTGGCAACTCCAATTTAGGGAACGTGAGTGGTGGTGGGAGGGCCGTTTTGGAACAGGCTCTACTTTACCCATAGAAATGGCTTGGAAAATTGTCCCTCCAATGTGTTGCTGAAACGCTGTATCCCCAGCTATCTCCATGAAGTATAGTCAGCTACTCTCTGAATGCAGCCCAACACGTTTTAAAAGCTGGCTTTCTTTGCAGCTAGATTTAAATAGTACTTTAAAATAGATTCATGATAGTAACAGTGTCTCTTTTTTATGGTGATTTATGGGCACTGGAGCACAACGACATGGAATAAAAAAAAAGCAATTAATGAATAAGGAATGCAGTAGAAAGTCTGGAGGGCGAAAAAAAATCTCCTGAAAGCTTTAAAAAGGAAAATAATTGATGGTTCCATTTTAGCTTAATGTTATTTCTGGATCTCTTTTATAATGTGTTATTTACTGCATAGTTTATAGTTGACAGAAAATAAACAACATTTGCAATATAACGTCTTTAGCAATACCATGTACTTGTTCATCCCACTTGGCTGTCAAGTTAGAACTCCAACCAACATCAGTCAAAGTCTTCTGCGCTGGAGGCCGTTTTTAATGAGCACAGCACTATAATTACCTTATTGCAAAGTAAAAGCCAAATGGCACTTATGATGAGGGTTTCATGGCTGAACAGTAAAGCCAGCGAGGCATATGCACACCAACTGTCAGAGAGAGAATGTTCAAGGATTTGCTTCTGTGGTACTTGTCCAGGGTCACTTCATCTCTATGAATAATCGTTTGTCAGAGCTGCAACAGGTGGTACAGAAAATGGGGGAAAACCAAAGCTGTGAGACATATATAAAGTTTCTTTGATGTGTCCAATCAGTGGCCTACTTAAAAAATGTGTGAACCTTCCATTAAATTAAGGAATAAAGGGCGGGGAATGTATTTGAAAGAAAATAAGTGTTGTCTGATTTTTTTTTTTAAACAGGAGGAGATTCCTGAACAGAGAATTGTGCAAAGATCTTGAAGTAGCATTTCAAAAGGAGCCCTTGGTAGCAGTCTCTAAATTGAGTGTATGAAAGGGAGATGGGAACGTAAGTTATTTTCCTCTAGTCTACTGAGAATTCAGAATGTACCAGAAAGCTGAACACCATAGTTACTGCAATGTTGATGTTTTCAGTAGAAGTGAATCATACACTTGTCCTATCTGATCTAGGTATAGTAATAGTGTATATAGTGGAAGAAGTTCAAATTACAGACCCCCTGAGCAACAGTTTTGAAAGAGCGAAAGGATTTTGGATTTAGCTCATGCATTTTTCAGGAGTAGCTCAAAGCAAGTTACATTAAATTTAATTTAGTTTCTTATATTCTGCTTCAACCCTACTAAGAAGAGCTCAGAACTACTGGAAAGACATGAGCTAAATACTACTAAATAAATAAAGTAGACTGATGCTAGATCTTTTCTAATTTTTTTACCTGAGGCAATGGAGGGTTAATTGACTTGCTACAGATCACAAGGAGCAGCAGTGTGATTTGAAGTCTGTTTTTTCCTGGGTGTTCATCCTACTGCTCTAACCATTATGCTACTCATCTAATTCAGAGCTCCCATAGTGAGGTGAATCTACCTTGCAAGATCTGGAAGCAGCTGCAATCAATAAAGAAACAACAAGCAGTCAAGAAATCTGATGCATTTCTCTTAGCAAAATGGCAATGAAGGACCTAGACAAGGTTCTCAACAGCAGAGATGTCTCTCTCTATACAAAGATTTGACTTGTCCAAGCCATGGCATTTTCAATAACATCTTATGGATATGAAAGTTAGACAGTGAAAAAGATAGACAGGAAGAAAATCTATGCCTTTGAATTATGGTGCTGGTGAAGAATACTGTGTATTCCATGGACTGCCCAAAGAACAAACCAGTTAATACTAGAAGAGATCAAACCAAAGTTTTCTTTAGAAGCTCAGATGACAAGACTTCAACTTTCATACTTTGGACACATCATGCAAAGAGAGAGATCATTAGAGAAAGACATTATACTTGCAAGGTTGAAGGTCAATGCCAAAGAGGAAGGCCAGCAATGCGATGAATCGATATAATGACAGCAGCTGTGGATACCACTCTATCCACAATGAGCCGCCTGACTGAAGACCGAATATAGTTAAGGACAGTTATCCAGAGGGTCACCATGAGTCAACATGACTCAATGGCACTTAGAAGCTCAACTGTTGTTGTTGTTATCTCTTTCGGAATTTGCAATAAATAAGAGCTCTGGAACCAGGAATCTTCATTCACAGCTACTCAGTTTGTCCTATTCTTTTTATTGCTGCTGCTTCTTCTTCTTGTCTTGCTACTATATCAGTGATAGTTCCCTGGCTAAGAGGCCTGAGATTTCTTCCAAAGCCCAGCATGTATGTTTTTTTGATCCTGCTCCTGAAATAGGGATTGCTCTGGGGGCATATGTGGAATTCTTGCCTCTTTCCCAGGAGCTGTGAAGCCACAGGATTCTGTTAGTTGAAGCCCAAGCAGCACGTATTATATCTAGAAATAAACTCCTAGAGGCACATTCTGTACTGTGCGTCCCGGACTCTGTGTCTCCGATCGGAACTGGACGCACAAAGCTAGACGCAATTCTGATCACGTGGGGCATGTCTAGCCCCTGCGGGATCAGAATTGCGTCTAGATCTGTAAGTGCAGGCCGGGACCTGATTCCCATAGGCCTGCACATACAGACCCCTGCCCAGCTAACTCAGTCAGGCTCCTGAATGGAGCCGCGGTGCCATGGCATCCGGTTGCCATGGCACTGTGGCTCTATTCAGGAGCTGCAATCCCCAGCCATCGACCACTTTCTCCCTTCCCCGCAGCCCAACCCCCGATCTGGCCTCCCATGGCCAGGGTCGGGCTGCGGGGAATCTCCTGCACCCCCTCACCATTTTGATCCTGGCTGGGCCTCCCATCCCCCAACTTCTAGGGGGACTTATTCCACCTCTGAGGTAGAATAAGTCCCCCATCTAGTCTGCCGGCCGGGACAAACAAGGCTGACTTCAGAATCGGCCCTGTTTGTCTGGGGCTGCGGACCGCCCATTGCCCGCCTTAACTCTGCCTCCAACCGCCCCTTCCTTCCCCGTCTAAACCTTCCCATACAAACTCCTTGTTTGTATGGGGAGGCTTAGTCAGGGACGGCAAGGGGGGCAAATAGGGGGGATGGACTCCTGGTTCCAGAGCTCTATTTATTGCAAATTCCTAAAGAGATAGCAACAACCACAGTTGGGCTTCTAAGGTGCCGTTGAGTCAGTATTGACTCATGGCGAACTTCTGTCTAACTCTCCTAAACTGTATTTGGTCTTCAGTCAGGCGGCTCATTGTCCTAACAGGACGTCTATCTCCGCTATTCACAGGACAGAATAGACCCCCTAGTCTACTTTTACTACTACTACTATTATCATTTATTATCTTTTGCAAAACAATGTACAGCAACAAATTGCACTGAATTGTGAGCTGCTGTAGATGAAACTCTTGTGGAGAGGATATTATTATTATTTAATTATTTTTATTGATTTTTATTTATTTATCTGGGTTTTTTATACCTCTTTATCATTTAAAATCAAAGCAGTTTACATTATAACTTAAACTTGGTAATGTACATTGAACAGGGACATTGATAACTTGGATTTTTCTGAGGCTTTGGAGGGTTAAGTGATTTGTCCACGGTCACAAGGAGTGCTATTGTGAATTGAACCCTCATCACTTGGATCCCAAGCCAGTGCTCTAACCAATAGGCTACTCCTCCACTCCACTTATTAGACTTAATATACCCTGTATAATCCCAAAGGGTCCTAAAATGATTTACAAAAAGAAACAATAATGTAAAATCATGCATACAGTTTAAACTTCAACAGAATTCAAAAATACATTTTCACCGCTATTTCCTAAAAATATTCACATCTTCTCATTTCCATTAATTTCTGAACAATGTAGGAAAATTAAAACTGTCAGGACTTTAATAACCATCTTTCCAAATGAACATAGCCATATCCCAAAAATTAATGTAGTTTCTGAATCTGACCCATGAGCTAATAAAAACAATCATTTGACATTCAAGAACATACATGACCGAAGAAACAGACTTTTCACAATTTATGAAATCTCTTGTATTATTCTTCCACTTATATTTTCCATTGGGAGTTTGTTGCACAAGATAGATTGCATGACAATGAAATGTTGCAGAGAATGGTGTTATCCTGAGGAAGTCCGTTGAAACCAGCAATGGCCAGGTTGATGATTAAATGGTATCTGTGAAATATCTGAAAGAGAGCTGCAAGATGAAATGATTTTTATGAATAATCTGGATATGAATTGTTTAAATACCACTTATGGAAGAACTCTCTGTGGCTTGAGTAGCCACATCCTTGAAGAAGAGCTATTGGATAATAAGATACATGTGGACTGACTGTTTTTATATGCATACAATAGATAAATGAAAAATAAATTGACTGCTTTATGCTGGACTAGGATGATAAAAGTAATGGGACAGTAGTGACCAGGGACACTTCATCCTTGATACTTCTCAAATAGGATTAGCACTACACATTTGTTTTTAAATTTGTAAAGACCTGATTTTCTACTAAATTTAGCAGAAAAAGATATACATTTGAGATCCAGGGTCCTTTGCACTGTAGACTAGTCCATAGAAGTAGGAACATAAGAACATAAGATATGCCATACTGGGTCAGACCAAGGTCCATCAAGCCCAGTATTCTGTTTCCAACAGTGGCCAATCTAGGTCATATGTACCCAGTAGTTTCCCCAAGGGACACAGGTTCCACAATGCTTGTACTGGGTCAAGCATTGATATCCTGGGTCCCTTCTTAATAATGGTTTATGGACCTTTCCTCCAGGAACTTGTCCAAACCTTTTTTAAACCCAGCTACACTGACAGCCTTTACTACATCCTCTGGTAACAAATTCCAGAGTTTGATTACACGTTGAGTGAAAAAATATTTTCTTTTATTGGTTTTAAATAGTTTACCCTGTAGCTTCATTGCATGTCCCCTAGTCTTTCTATATTCTGATAACGTAAACAATCGATCTACTTTTACCCGTTCCACTCCGTTCATTAATTTATAGACTTCTATCATATCTCCCCTCAGCCGTCTCTTTTCCAGGTTAAAGAGCCCTAACCTTTTTAGCCTTTCTTCATAGGAGTATCCTTCCATTCCCTTTACCATTTTGGTGGCTCTTCTCTGAACCTTTTCTAATAACGCTATATCCTTTTTAAGATACGGCGACCAGAATTGCACACAATATTCAAGGTGCGGTCTGTGATGATGAGAGCTGTGCTGAGCCGATGGAAACAGAAGAAAACAGTGAATATGCCTTTAAGGTGAGAGACAGGCATGGTATTCACAGGGTTCAGACTGCAGGCAAAGGAAAGAAGCACGTAGTTGCTGAAGCCAAGCCACACCCAAGCTCTAATGTAAGTGCAGGCTTGGAGGGTAATGATAATCACCTGTGCAGAGACAGGGGAGTGTTAGTTAGGAAACAGCTTTATAAGCCCTGTTCAGAGGAGAGGAAAAGGTGAAGTGGGAAGTTTGACTTCGAGTTGGAGAACGGCTCCAGCAAGAAAGGAAGCAGCAACAGAGGAAGCAGTCCTTGCAAGAGAGGCACTCTTAATTCAGAAACCAGCAGATGGGTGGCTGGGAGAGTTGCTGACAATGAGGAACAGATTGCAGTGCAGAGTGTAGGATTTTATTGGAAAGTTTAAAGTTCCATTGCTCTGTTAGAAGCCCACCTCACAGGGTATGGTTAACCCACTCTCGACCCCTCCCTCCATGCTAAATGGCGGCCCATTTCAAATCTCCCTTTTCTCTCCAAGGTCATTGAAAAACTGGCATTCACACAGCTCTCTGCACATCTTGCACTACCCTCTCTCTTCACCCTCGGCAGTCTGGTTTCAGGGCCGGTCACAGCACCGAAACTATTCTTCTAGCTCTCCTTGGCGAACTCCACCGTTCTCACGATCGTGATGATTTATCTATTGCTGTCTCCCTGGATCTCTCCGCCGCCTTTGATGTCGTTGACCACCGTACTCTCCTCACTCGTCTGTCTGACTTTGATATCGCTGCACTGTCCTTCAATGGTTTTGCTCTTTTCTCTCGTCCCGCACTTTCACTGTTCACTCAGATCCTAACATCTCCTCCTCTTTCCCCCTGCACTGTGGTGTCCCCCAGGGATCCATCCTCATCCCCCTTCTGTTCAATATTTTTCTCGCTCCTCTCGCCCTGCTCATTCAACAGACCGGTATATCCTCATACTTCTATGCTGATGATATTCTTCTCATTCATCACACTCACTCTACAACTCCTGATCTCACTGCCTTCAATGCTTGCCTCACTCTCATTGCTGGCTGGTTTTCTGATAACTTCCTCTGCGTCAATCCTTCTAAGTCCTCCACTATTTGGTTCTCCTTCACTGCCACTCCTTCCATTCTAGCTCCCACTATGTCCTCCCTCCCCAGTCCATTTGTCCCCACTCTCGGCTGTCTTGGTGTCACCCTTGATTCCTCAATGTCTTTCCATCAACATATTTCCTCTCTCATACGTAGTTGTTGTTTTTCACCTCCGTAGGATTTGGGCTCTCCGGTCATATCTTTCTGCTCCCTCCCTCACCACCATGGTTCTCTCCCTTGTGATCTGCCGCTTGGATTACTGTAATTCAATTTTCGTCAGTCTCCCCAATTCTCAGCTTCGTCGACTCCAGCTTATCCAAAATACTGCCGCTCGTCTTGTCACCCACTCATCCCCTTTCTATCACATCACCCCTTGACTTCTCACCCTCCACTGGCTCCCCATTAAATTCAGATTTGTCTATAAGTACCTCATCACCACACACAAAGTTCTCCACACCAGTATCCCCCAGTATTTGTCTGATCTCATTTACCTCCAGTCCGTTCCTTGTCTCCTCTGTTCTGCTTATGGCAATCATCTTTTTCTTCCCTCTCCATCCCAAGCTCACCTCAAACTCACTCGTCACTCTGCATTCTTCTTTCTAATTCCTGCCCTGTGGAATTCTCTCCCACACTCTCTTCACACTGAACCCTCATTTCCTCACTTCAAAGCTCTACTTAAAACCTATCTCTACTACCAGGCCTTCGACCTCCCTGCCACTACATGATGGTCATGATGCTATACATTGCCTCCACTCCTCCTCCTCCTCTCCCTTCCATCCCCTCAGCAGTCTGCCGTGCTTATGTGACTAGTTCTGCTCCCTTTCTGTCTTCTTCCTATTCTTTCACTGCTGCTTTCCTATCAATCCTATGGCATTCCCTTCCTCCTTTGACTTTCTAGTAGCCAATATGTTTATTATTGTACACTGCCCTGACACTCCGGTATGGGCGGTATATCAAGCCTTGCAAATAAAAAATAAAATAAAATGAATTAATTACTTCAATCAGCTTCTTTTTCCTGAAAGTTAATTCAGTCAGTCTCTCTGCTACCTGAGCAAGGGTTCTGATTCAGCACTGCAAAGATAAGTTTCTACAGTTATTATTTTGACTGTATTTTTTTGATGTAAGTTTTCCCTGCCTAGTTATTACCTGTTTATATTATCTTGGATTTGAGTGTGCCCTTCCTTCATAGAAGGTCTACTGACCAGGGACACTTTAATTCCCACCCACCCTACCCCTCACCCCACCCTCCTTAGTGTTGCATTGCCTATATAGTCCATCATATGAATTTACATCTGTCCTTCAATTCAGTGTAACACTCACCTTTTCTCCTTGTCCTAGAACTGCTTTATTAATAAGCCATATTAATCAGCATGTCGTGTATTCAATGCAATAAGTGTGGTTGGAGCCTAAGAGCTTGCCCTATATGTCTCAAATTATCGGCCATGCATAAAGAATTGATTCTATTTAGGGAGGAATTAGCTGCAATTAACGAGTCGCATGAATGGGATATAGCCATAGCTGGCTATAATCTATTTAGAAGAGATAGAGAGGGTAGAAAAGGAGGAGGAGTAGCCCTATATGTTGAAAGCAATATTAAAGCTGCTGAAATACAGGGGACGTGGGGAAAAGAAGAAGCACTGTGGATTATGTTGGAAAGAGGAGATGGCACTGTCATCCATACTGGTGTGGTCTACAGGCCTCCAACTCAAACCGAAGAAATGGATAGCAAATTGATTATTGATATTGCAAAGATAGCCATGAAAGGGGAAGTAATCTTATTGGGTGACTTAAATCTACCTGATGTGGATTGGAGTATTCCTTCTGCAAAACTAGAAAAGGAGGAGGAGTAGCCCTATATGTTGAAAGCAATATTAAAGCTACAGAAATACAGGGGACGTGGGGAAAAGAAGAAGCACTGTGGATTATGTTGGAAAGAGGAGATGGCACTGTCATCCATACTGGTATGGTCTACAGGCCTCCAACTCAAACCGAAGAAATGGATAGCGAATTGATTGATATTGCAAAGATAGACATGAAAGAGGAAGGAATCATATTGGGTGACTTTAATCTACCTGATGTGGATTGGAGTATTCCTTCTGCAAAACTGGAAGGAAGTAAAAAAATTGTGGATACCTTCCAAGATGCATTACATAGACAAATAGTGATGGAACCGACCAGGGAAAGATCGATGCTGGATTTAGTACTCATCAATGGAGATAGCGTGTCGAATATCTGGATCGGTGCCCATATGAGCAGCAGCGATCACCACACAGTGTGGTTTGAGATAAAAACCAAGGCGGAGTCCAATCACAGCAAGTTCAAAGTCCTAGACTTCACAAAAACTGACTTCAGTAAAATGGCCAAGTGCCTGAAGGAGGAGTTGGCAGGATGGGAGGGGATAAGGTTTATGGAATTGCAGTGGGCTAAACTAAAGGATGTACTAAAAGGGGCAACAGATACATATGTAAGGAAAGTAAATAAAAGCAAGAAGGAAAGGAAACCCATTTGGTTCTCCAAAGAAGTGGCTACACAAATAAAGGCAAAAAACACAGCTTTCACAAAATTCAGAGGTTCGCAAACAGAGGAACACAGAAAAGAATATAGGATAAAACTAAAAGAGACAAAAAGAAAAATAAGGATAGAAAAATCCAAGGCAGAAGAAAAGATGGCTAAAGATGTGAAGTGTGGTGACAAAACGTTTTCAGGTATATTCGGGAGAGGAGGAAAATCAGAAGTGGAATTGCAGGACTCAAAAGTGCTGGGAACAGATTTGTGGAAAGTGACATTGAAAAAGCGCAAATGCTAAACAAATACTTCTGTTCTGTTTTTACTAAAGAATATTCTGGAGAAGGTCCACCTGTGATTGACAAGTATACAAATGGGAATGGAGTAGATACCACACCATTCACAGAAGATGATGTGTTAGAACAGCTTGCAAAACTGAAAGTGAACAAGGCCATGGGACCAGATGGCTTACATCCCAGGATACTGAAAGAGCTCGGAGAGGTTCTTGCAGGGCCATTAAAGGATGTTTTTAATAAATCCTTGGAGACCAGAAAAGTTCCACAGGATTGGAGAAGGGCTAATGTGTTACCTCTTTACAAAAATGGTGATAGGGAAGAAGTGACAAACTACAGGTTGGTAAGCCTTACCTCGGTGATGGGAAAAATAATGGAGGCACTCCTAAAAGAGTGAATAGTGGACTTTCTCATAACCAACAGGCTGCATGATCCGGGGAAATATGGTTTTACCAAAGGACGATTTTGCCAAACAAATCTGATTGCGTTCTTTGACTGGGTGACCAGAGAACTAGATCAAGAGCATGCAATAGATGTGATCTACCTAGATTTCAGTAAAGCCTTTGATACTGTTCCTCATAGGAGGCTTATCAATAAACTCAACAGCTTGGGAATGGGTTCCAAGGAGGTGAACTGGATCAAAAATTGGTTGACTGACAGACGACAGAAGGTGATGGTAAATGGAACTCACTCGGATGAAAGGAAGGTGATTCAATGTATTTGTGAGCGCTATTGCTGAAGGACTCAATGGAAAAGTCTATCTTTTTGCAGATGACACACAAATTTGCAACAGAGTGGACTCCCCAGAAGGAGTGGATAACATGAGGAAAGATCTACAAAAGCTGGAAGAATGGTCTAATGCTTGGCAGTTAAGCTTTAATGTGAAGAAGTGCAGTGTCATGCACTTGGGAAGCAGAAACCCAACAGAATTGTTTGCGATAGGGGGCGAGAGGTTGGTGTGCACAGACCAGGAGAAAGACCTTGGAATTATTGTTTCAGATGATCTCAAGGTGCCAAAACAGTGTGACAAGGCGGTGGCAAAAGCTAGAAGGATGCTGGATGGCATATAGAGAGGAATTATCAGCAGAAAGGAAGAGGTACTAATGTCACTGTACAAGTTGCTGGTGAGGCCTCACTTGGAATATTGTGTTCAGTTTGGGAGACCGTATCTCGCAAAGGATATAAAAAGACTGAAAACGGTTCAGAGGAAGGTAACCAAAATGATTTGGAGCCTGCGTCAGAAGACATATGAGAAGAAACTTGAAGATCTAAATATTGTCATGACGCCAGCCCTCCGTCTAGGGCTAAGAGGGTTGGAGCTGCCATTATGTCGTCTGATAAAGAGTAATTGTGAGTCGAGTAGTAAGGCAAAAATGACAAGGAATTTATTCCCAACACAAAAAGAATTCAGTGCAGAACAAAATAGGACAATCTTCAGGTGTTTGCTCAGAGTTATTTACAGAAAATTAAGACAACCGCATTTCTCACAGTCTCTGCTCCAAACATGTGCAGTGCATATCCTATGTAATCAAAACAGCTTAACAAAAACAGCTTCTGCTTCCAAAGAAAAATACCTCTTCTTCTTGGCTTTCACTCAGCTCTTTTATACGGGTTTAGCGCAGGGACTCAACATCATCTGCCACACAAAACATGCAATCCATAGGAACTTCCCCTAGGTCAATATCATTAATGTCCCATTGCATTTCTTCAAACTCAGGGCTTACTGAGTTTGGCTTTAAATTGTTATAGCAGGGTTTCTGGTAACCTCCCTCTGCTAACTCTGGTATTTCCCCTGGACACAATTCTGTGCAGTAAGGTTTAGAAATACTTTGGGCTGTGGAGACTCCCCTCTGGCTCTCAGCTAGCTCTCTCCAGCTATAAGGAATTACTTTCTGCTCTTCTGTTTGCACTGCCTGTCGAGAGCACTGCCCTGGCCCTCTGCTCCTGGGTGAGTTTTTCAAACTCCTGGCTTTTGAGCTGGGTTCCCACCTAGGCAGACTCTGAAGCCTTTCATCCAGCCCTGAGGACTGAAAGGTTCTTTGCTCTTTCTCCCTCAGCGGGTTCCTGACAACAGGCTGTACCTTCTCTCCTTCTGTTCTGCTGGCTTCAATTTCAGATCTGCAGATAGGTTCCTTACAAGGTCTCCAACTCTGGGAAGTTTCTGAGCCTCTCCAACCACGTCTCCTCCAATCTAGAGCGCTTGGTCTTTTCTCAGAAGCTTTTTCTCTCTTCCTTCCTTCGGAAGCTCTGTCTCTTCCCCTGCTCTCCTCCCAAGCTTTTAGCTGGGGTTTAAATTTCTGTTCCCTGAGGCTTGGCTCTGCCTTCCTGCACAGGTGTGAGTAATCAAGATCCAAGCTTGATGCTACATCAGAGCTTGGGTGTGTCAGCTCAGCTCCTGTCTCCCTCAGCTTGCCTCTCTCTTGCAAATACTGAGACGTGTGTGCTGGCTGACTATCAGTATCTTTAAAGGTAAAATCCTTCTTTCCTTCTATTTCCATAGGCTCTGCATGGGCTTCTGCATCACATATCCCACCCCTTAAGATATTATGGGCTGGCAACCCTACCCTCGCACAGCTCGTAATCCGTGATAACGCATCGGCATTCATATGCAACCTTCCTGCTCTGTGTTCCACTGTAAAATTGAAGGCTTGTAATGCCAGGTGCCAACGGGTCAGGCGAGCGCTATGGTTTTTCATCTGGCTCAACCACTTCTTGGGTGTGTGGTCCGTGATCAATAAAAGCTTCCACCCAGTAAGGTAAAACCTAAGGGCCTCCACTGCCCATTTAATAGCCAGACATTCCTTCTCTATGGTAGAGTAATTACTTTCAGACTGGGATAGCTTTCTGCTGAGAAACATAATAGGGTGTTCGGATCCTTCATATGCCTGTGACAGGACCGCTCCTAATCCGGTCTCTGATGCGTCCGTTTCGACAATGAAGGGCCTCCCAAAGTCTACACCACATAGGACTGGAGCCTTGCATAGCTTCCCCTTCAACAGTAGGAACACCTTCTCAGCCTCCGGGGTCCATTTTAGGTTATTCAGGTCATTCTTTTTCACCATGTCCGTAAACATGGCACTTTCCTCCGCAAATCGAGGGATGAACCATCAATAATACTCTATGAGGCCCAAGAAATTCCTTAGCTGCTTCTTGGTCGTTGGCCTGGGGAAATTCTTTACACTATCTATTTTACTCAGCAAGGGCCTGACCATCCCTTTTCCCTCTATATGCCCGAGGTACTTCACTTCTTCACTTGCAAACAGGCATTTTCCCGGATTCAGTGTTAATCCCGCGCGTCTCATGGCTTTTAGAATGGCTTCTACTCTGGGCAAATGTTGAGCCCAGCTGGTGCTATGTATTATGATGTCATCCATGTATGCTACGGCGTATTCCTAGTGGGGCCGTAAAACATGGTCTATTAGCCTCTGGCAAGTTGCCGCTGCCCCATGTAAACCGAAAAGCACCCTACGGAACTGGAACAATCCTATTGGCATACTAAAAGCAGTTTTCGGTCTTGATTCTCGGGTTAGCGGTATTTGCCAGTAGCCTTTGGTCAGATCTAGCATGGTTAGATACCGTGCCTGCCCCAGCCGATCTAATAACTCTTCAATTCGAGGCATGGGGTATGCATCGAACATCGAAATGGCGTTCACCTGCCTGAAGTCGATACAGAATCTCAGAGTCCCGTCTGGTTTTGGTACGAGGACGACCAGGGACTTTTAGACTCCTCAATCCCCATGCCAAGCATCTCCCTCACCTGGGCCACCACCTCTTGCTTCCGGGCCTCAGGTAGCCGGTAAGGCCTTTGCCTAATCACCTTCCCAGGGGGAGTTATAATCTCATGGGCTACCAAATTGGTCTCTCCAGGCATTGGTGTCAGGACGTCTCTGAACTTTGCCAGCACCCTGGCTAATTCTTGCCTCTGCTGCAGGGACAGTTCCTCGCCTACTCTAGGCTCCCGGTTCTCTTTACATTCCGCCAGCTGGGGACCTAAATCTTCCTCCACTTTTTCTTCAGACGTGGCAGTCAGGCCTTTCAGATCATCCTGCCCGGTGGACCCGAATCCGCCGGTTCCCCGACTTGTAGGAGTCAGCATGGGTACTTCTTCCAAGGGGGGAAACCCCACTCTTTCACAAATGAGTTGGGCCACTCTATCACCCACCCTTACCTTGAAATCCACGTCCCCAAAGTTGAAAAGTAATACTTTTACTACACCTCTATAATCGGGGTCTACGACGCCCGCGCCTACATCTATAAAATATTTTGAGGCTAAACCTGAGCGAGGTGCAATTTGGCCATAACACCCCATAGGTATTTCCATTTGTAGGCCTATGTCTATCAAGGCCTTCCCCCGTTTAGGAACTACTTCCTCTACAGCACTGAATAAATTATACCCCGCAGCTGCGGGTGAGGCTCTCTGCGGACTCTGTGCCTTGGCAGATACCTTGCAGAATTTTAAAGTAAATTTTTGCTTAGTGGGTGGTTCAACTTTCAGCTGCTCCTTTGAACCCAGCCCTGTCTTCTTGGGCTTCGCGAATAGGGGATTGGGAACCACGGTGACCATGGCTTCTACCTTCTGATCACATTCCTGCTCTGTCCCTCTTCCAATCCTATCACAAGGGGCATTAGATAGGTCAGCATGTGTTAGGTCAGCATTAGTTAGGTCAGGAGAGAGGAGTAGCCTAGTGGTTGGAGCAAGGTACTTCAGGCCGGAAGGTCGGGGGTTCAAATCCCACTAGAGGACAGCAACCTTGGGCTGGAAGGACTGGGGTTTCTAGTCCCACAGGTGCTCCTTGTGGTCTTGGGCAAGCCACTTAACCCTCCACTGCCCATGTTCCCTGTAAGTATTAGTGTATGTGTCTCATATCCCCGCGTGTTAAATGTATCCCCCAATCAATGTTCCCTCTAATTTTCTGTAGGCTGTGTGCGCATAAAATATCAGCTGTGCAGCTTTTGAAGGAAGGTTAAATTTTTGTGCGCCACATAACGACATTCGGAGTTATATACTTTAAAATTTGACTACACGTCAGAATACACTATGTACACCATATTGATTGCACTAGAAAATATTGTAGAACTTGTGAAAACCATAAATACACAACAACTTTTCAATTTTAAGAACGTCTGTGTTGTTTTTTATCAGAATCAGAACCATAATTTTTGTGCGCTCTGTTGTAAAGTATGTGCGCTCACTCGGCGAGGTTTGTGCGCGCGCACACGCGCACAGCTTAGAGGGAACAGTGTCCCCAATTGTGTTGTGACCGCTTTGATTGAAGGATAAGGCGGTATACAAAAACTGTCTAAATAAAATAAAATAAAATGTGTGGGAAGCTCCTCTAGTATTTCCTTTGCGGGTTCACCTTCCTCCTCCAGGGGTTCATCCTCTTCGACTGGGGTTACAGACTGAGATCTAGTGGAGACCATACCTGCCTTTGCCTGTAGGCCCTTCTCCATCCCTCTACGGAACTGGGGCCAATCCCTACCCAGCACTATATCATGGGGTAACTTAGGGACTACGGCCACTAGAACTTCTTTCTGCGTTCCTAACCTCTTTATTGAGAGTTTATACAGAGGGTAGAAGGAGGATGCTCCGTGTATGCATCGGATTTTAACCCTTCCTTCTGGTCGGCTCGGTACTGACCCACTGCGGGCTTCTATGGCCTGCCAGAGTTTCCTCAAAACCATACTCTGGTCAGCACCTGAGTCGAGCAAGGCACTAGCTGAAACACCATGAACTTCGACCTTCAAAAGAAAACCTTCTTGTATCTGTCTTTCATCACCAGTTATCAGTGCTGTACGCGTTATACAATCTTTTTGCATATGACCTGCTTTGCCACATTTGAAACATTTACCTTTTGCCCATTTACAATCTGGCTTTGGCAAATAACTATTTACACATTTCACATTTGATCTTGGTCCCTTTTCTGATGTTCCAAAACTTGCCTCCCCAGACATGCTCAGAGCACCCCCTTTTTGCTTACTAGCCAACTCGGCTTCCAAATATCATTCAGTAAGCAGGGCTGCTTCTGCTGCGGTCCAGCAATTTTGGAAGATCAAAAAGGACTGCACCTCCTTGGGAATGGTTTCCATGAATTGTTCTAACACAATAGCGTCTATCACTGATTCCATGGTCTTTCCCTTGGGTGCTATCAACTTCAAAGTTAAGCTCTGGACCCTTTGGAATAGAGCCTTAGGTGTCTCGTTAGGTCTTAACTTTGTAGCTCTTAGCATTCTCCAATAAACCATTGGTGTTAAACCTAATCTGTCTCTAATAGCCTTCTTAAGCACCTCATAGTTTGTAGCAAGAGCAGCGGGCATGGCCTTATAGGCGGCTAAGGCTTCTCCCGTGAGGGACGTAGCAAGCCTTACTGCCCATTGCTCTGGTGGCCATCCCACCATAAGGGCAACTCTTTCAAATGCTTCAAGGAAGTTATCCACATCATCATCAACTGTAAGTGGTCCAAAAGCTAAAGTCCCACAATTTTGTGGTCCTACCCCACAGGTAAACTGAGGTACTGCTCCTTCCTTCGCCTTCTGGCCGGCAAGCAAAGCCTCCATCAAGTCCACAATTGGCTTCTGTTGGGCTTGCATGGCTGCAATAGCTTGTTCCTGTGTATGTTGAGCCATCTCGCAATGCTGCTCGAATTGGGAGGCCATCCAGTGGAGAACCTCCTTTGGATCCATTTCCATGGCTTTTCCTCCGTGGTTTTCTTGCTTCTTCTCTTTCTCTGCAAAGAAACAAAAACAAAGGTCCACCAAGTGCGGCACTACAAAATTTTGGTGTCTAAGGTAGACGCTGGGCAACACTTTCCTTCTCACTCGAATCCTAGACACCCATGCCCAAAAATACCCTTTGCCTGAGCACGGTGTTGATTCAGGCTTTGAAAAGGAATCTTTTGCTGGTCTCCAGTCACTCTGGCCGACACTGCCAGCGATACTCCACGCTGCCCTTCAGCATACAGCTTTGCAGTTTCTGGTGCTTTGGGTTGAAAAAAACCTCTGGCGCATATCCTGTGATTGATACTTGTAAATCCTTATGTTCCACACAAAAATCCTAAATATTATGCCACTTGTCATGATGCCAGCCCTCCGCCTAGGGCTAAGAGCGTTGGAGCTGCCATTATGTCATCTGATAAAGAGTAGTTGTGAGTCGAGTAGTAAGACAAAAATGACAAGGAATTTATTCCCAACACAAAAAGAATTCAGTGCAGAACAAAATAGGACAATCGTCAGGTGTTTGCTCAGAGTTATTTACAGAAAATTAAAGCAACTGCATTTCTCACAGTCTCTGCTCCAAACATGTGCAGTGCATATCCTATGTAATCAAAACAGCTTAACAAAAACAGCTTCTGCTTCCAAAGAAAAATACCTCTTTTTCTTGGCTTTCACTCAGCTCTTTTATATGGGTTTAGCGCAGGGACTCAGCATCATCTGCCACACAAAACATGCAATCCATAGGAACTTCCCCTAGGTCAATATCATTACTGTCCCATTGCATTTCTTCAAACTCAGGGCTTACTGAGTTTGGCTTTAAATTGTTATAGCAGGGTTTCTGGTAACCTCCCTCTGCTAACTCTGGTATTTCCCCTGGACACAATTCTGCGCAGTAAGGTTTAGAAATACCTTGGGCTGTGGAGACTCCTCTCTGGCTCTCAGCTAGCTCTCTCCAGCTATAAGGAATTACTTTCTGCTCTTCTGTTTGCACTGCCTGTCGAGAGCACTGCCCTGGCCCTCTGCTCCTGGGTGAGTTTTTCAAACTCCTGGCTTTTGAGCTGGGTTCCCACCTAGGCAGACTCTGAAGCCTTTCATCCAGCCCTGAGGACTGAAGGGTTCTCTGCTCTTTCTCCCTCAGTGGGTTCCTGACAACAGGCTGTACCTTCTCTCCTTCTGTTCTGCTGGCTTCAATTTCAGACCTGCAGATAGGTTCCTTACAAGGTCTCCAACTCTGGGAAGTTTCTGAGCCTCTCCAACCACGTCTCCTCCAATCTAGAGCGCTTGGCCTTTTCTCAGAAGCTTTTTCTCTCTTCCTCCCTTCGGAAGCTCTGTCTCTTCCCCTGCTCTCCTCCCAGGCTTCTAGCTGGGGTTTAAATCTCTGTTCCCTGAGGCTTGGCTCTGCCTTCTTGCACAGGTGTGAGTAATCAAGATCCAAGCTTGCTGCTACGTCAGAGCTTGGGTGTGTCAGCTCAGCTCCTGTCTCCCTCAGCTTGCCTCTCTCTTGCAAATACTGAGACGTGTGTGCTGGCTATCAGTATCTTTAAAGGTAAAATCCTTCTTTCCTTCTATTTCCATAGGCTCTGCATGGGCTTCTACATCACAATATGTACACTCTGGAGGAGGAGAGGGGAGATATGATTCAGACCTTTAAATACTTAGAGTATTAACAAACAAACAAACCTTTTCCAAAGATGGGGAAGCTGTAAAACTAGACGGCATAACATGAAACTGCAAGGGGGTAAACTGAAAGGCAACTTTAGGAAATACTTTTTCACTGAAAGGGTGGTGGATGCTTGGAATGCCCTCCTGATGGAATGGGTGGGGGCAAATACAGTGACGGAATTCAAAGTGGCTTAGGACAGACACAATGGATCCCTTTATAGCAACAGGATAAAATCAAAATAATTATAAACCTCTTATATCTCAACAGGTAGGTGTGATCTACACGGAGCGGTGGGTGCACCATAAATAAACGTGTGGTGAAGGGTGACCTTCATGGAGCGGCAGGGGCATCTACTCTTACCGCTTGGCTGGGCAGACTAGATGAACCATATTGACGTCCTAAACTGTAACGGCTAAACAAGCAAGGAAAAAATATCCAGGAGTCTCTATAGGAAAACAAGCCTTTAATATGCCAGCATAGGCTCAGTGAAATCACTTTCAAAGCCTGAGCCCCGTCTACAGGGCTCATCCATACTACTGATAGGTCACTTTTTGCTGCAGTACACTCATGATTGGAGGACATTTGGTGCAGTGTTATCTCAGCAAAGCGGGAGAGACAAGCCACAGAGGAACAAAGCAACAGGGAGGAACAAGCTATGTCAGGGTGTGTCGTCACTAAGGTGGTGTATCCTTTTCACACAGCGAAGCAGGGGACGGCAAGGATGTTTCAGTAACCTTTCAGTTCTCATTAACCCTTTCAGCTCTCAGCCCTGTCTGGATTCCACCTCAAAACTATATAAAAGTACCTGGAAATATTTTTAATGATACTGAGTGTTTTAAATAATTTTTGCTGTTATGATACATGGGTTTTTTTGGTTTTGATTGAATGTTGGTAAAGTTTTTTGGTAGTTGGTAGTTTGATTGTTGCACAAGATAGAGGCATGACTTTAAAAAGGACTTTGTTTTGTCATTGACAATTTATAATTGGTTAGGCTGGCATATTTAGAAGACCCTGTTCTGAAGAAGGTAAATTATTAACTGGAGTACATGACCAAAATTAGGAAATCCAACAACGTGGACCAATGCCATGAAGACATTTGCAGGCCACAGAAATCACTAAACTGTGTCCTCGGTGTACAGGAAGCCACGGTAATGTTTTTCACAAGCAATGTAACAACAAACCAGAAGGTGAAACTCTGCAGGAACACTCAGTCAGCACATACAGGCTGGAGGCAGACCATGAAGCCACAAAAAGATTATTATAATAAAAGTCTTTTTATGGCTTCATGGTTTACCTCTGCCCTGTATGTGCTGATTCAATAGCAATGTAACATGGAATTTTTTGGCATGATTGCTTTAGCTGCCATCTTCTATATTATTTGTAATCACTTAAGTCTAGATCCTGACAATCTCTGATGTGGGGGGTGGGGGGGGGGGAGTTACTATCATGTGTCAAGGCAATAACACGCGTTCTTTCCTAAATCATGCACATTACATGGCAAAATTGTGCGTTATGGGGGTAATTTTATACAGAGTTGCAGGAAGATCGCACCAATCACCTATTTTCAGTGATTTACATATGTGAATGGGCCTCTAAGCACGAGCTTTAGTCGGTCGTTATTCTTAAGTATTCAGGTCAGGCCAATGGTGCGTGTACTTTCACTGTGGGTTACGTGATCCATGGGCAGAGTGCAAATTTATACATGTAAAATACTAGAATTTATTTGTTCTTGAGAGAACTAGGTGCAGTCATTACACCAGGCATAGGGCTGCTGTGAGTGACTTGTGCCTAGATTTCTTCGTGTTTCCTACTACTTACTTCCCTATTGTGTAAAGTAAAGTATGCTCATACCTGACTTTTTAAAATAGGCACAATTGTCCATAAGGCATGTTTTTGCACAGCAATGCAAGCTGATGAGATACAAAGCATACAAATGCATGCAAAGCAATTCATTGTTATGCCAAATGAAAAAAGAAGCTCGTATTTTGTCCTGACAAACGAAGCCATTCATAGAAAGAGAACACCAATTCAATGCTGGAATTATCTTTTCTCCGTGAGAATATTGGGCCATTTATGTGCAGCTCGACACTTCCAGGAGCCTCCTGAAAGCAGCCAGTAATGTAGAAAACAATCTGCCCACTCGCCAAGCTCCCCAGTAGGAATTCTGACAAGACCCTAACACCCAAGATCCTAAACCCAACAAGATTCTCCAGACGAAACCACCAACCCAACAATACGCTACCCCCTACCGGAGATCTCTCTGGGTGTCTAGTGTGGAAGGCAGGAGTGTTCGCTGGTTGCTTCTATGCCATTAGCACCCAGGTTCCAGATGGCATCAAAAGTTCCCTACTGGTGGTTTAGTTAGTTTTGTTTATTGACAATTTTTCCAGAAAACCTTTCCACAGTAAATACAATGAAACCATTTACATCTTTAAAAGGAGAAAAGAATAAAAGAGAAACATAGAAAGAAGATGGGAGAGTAAAATTCATAGGGATATCCCAAGACAGCTATCTCCATTATATGTCATAGGCCCCCTTAAAGATATGTTTTCAATCTAAATTTATTTATTTATTTTTTAATTTAATTTTTTATTTATAGCATTTTAAACACAATTACAAGAAAGTTCACAGAACAATCTTGGAGAAAAAGAGCGAATACAATTAGTAACTAACAAAGCAAGAAAAATACAAAATAGCAAAACAGAAACCTGAAACAATGTATTCACTCACACTAGCCCACAAATGAAAAGGGGGTGGGGAAAAAGAAAAAACAATAGATTTCAACCATACAGAGAACAAGCAATCATGGCAGCCGACAACCCAGAGTATTCATTAAGCGAGCTCAGGGGAGGCCCCAATAGAGGATTCCAGTCCGCGAGCAGAGATAAAAGCTACCAGTTGAGAGGGGTCATAAAAAATATAAGAAACAGAGTGATATTTCACTAAACATTTACAAGGATGTTCAGGAAAAACAGGCCCCCCCAACTGAAGAACTCCTGGACGCAATAAAAGAAATTCTCTACGCCGCCTCTGAGTTTCCCTAGATAGGTTCGAATAAATCCGGACCATCAAACCTTTGAAAGGCAGCTTCCGCTTCCGAAAGAAGAGTCTCAGTAACCATTCTTTATCTGACAATAATGCAAATGTAATTAACAAAGTAGAAGGAACAGAAGGTTCACTAGGAGAATTTTCTAACAAATCAGTAACATTCAAAACATTTACCTGATCTAGGTCCCCCCCAGTATTCACTAGCCCAGATGAGAGTTTCCCCTTAGGCAAATAATAAATCTTTACCAAAGGTGGCACTAACTCGGGGGAAACCCCCAACACCTCCACCAAATATTGTTTAAACATATCTCGTGGGGACACAGTAGAAATTCTGGGAAAGTTAATTGATCTTAAGTTATTAGACCTTGATAGATTATCCAAATGCTCTAACTTAACATGAACCGCAGAAAAGTTCTTTTTCAACTGAGTGACAACTACCCTGTACTGTCCATGTCTAAAGTCTATCCTACGTCGGAATCATCAATGTTACCTACCTGGTGATGGCCCCACCCTGATACTTGATTTCCCCACCCTTATATGTAACGCCGCTTTGACCTGGTGAAAAGAGGGATATAAATACAGTTAAATAAATAAATAAACATATGAGTCTGTTCTTCCAAAGCATCCACTTTCCTACAATACTCTCCAACTTCTAATTGCAAACCTTCCACCTTCCGCTCCATATTCTCCAGAGCAACTGCTGAATCATTCATCTTCTGAGTTAAAGATACAATCTTTGGAACTAAAGCTTCTCCAAGGGAGAGAATAGCTTGCCAGATGGACTCCAAGGTGAAACTGGACGGCCGCTTCATCGAAAATACCAGAGCAGAGTCCACAGTTACTGCAGCTTCCATTTTTGCCGTTGGCTCACCTCGAGACAACTCCGGAACAACCGGCCCCAAGTACTCCTCCCCAATCGGCGTTGAAGTTGGAGATAGACTATGCAGCCCATCGGCTGCACTTCCAAAGCCCCTCTGTCCTGATGCTTCTGACCCTCTCAGAGCTCCATCCAACTCCTCCATCGGGGGGGGGGGGGGGAACAAGCTCCAGAAAACCAGCAGGGAGGGGCTGGCTCTGCTGAATCTTCGGCGCGGAGCTCAGCGGGGAAAGAGATGGATTCGACTCAGCCGTCGAGTCACCCGGCTCCTGTACAGCTGCAGCTCGAAGAACTTCCCCTCCAGACGCCGGGTCGCGAGCCGTGCGACAAACAAAATTGTCCAAAGGACCCGAGGAAACTAGCGTAGAGGTAGAGGGGGATTGTGAGGGCATTGCACCCCCTTTCCCCTTATGCTTTCTCCCCATAGAAAGCACATACTCACTCGATACAAACGGCTACCGCCATCTTAGATAAGCACCACCCCCTCTCAATCTAAATTTAAACCTGGATAGTGAGGCTTCATATCTCAATTTAAGGGAGCTAGAATTCCAAAGAGAGGAGACCAGATAAATACAAGCAAATGGCTTTTAAAGACATCTCTGGTGCAGGGATGTCCAAGTAGGTAGGGGGCATGGTGGAGACACAATGGATTTAGATGTTCCTGCTCAATCTCAGAAATGTCAGAGATCACTGTAAGTTTAGACTTGCTGCAGGCAGGAATAGGCATTGTGAAAGTGTTTTGTTTAGGGTGTAAAACATCCAGAGGGTGTAGAAAATATGGAAAGTTAAATGACTTGCCCAAAATCATAAAAAGCTGCAGAGGAATTTGAATCCTGGCTTCCCTGCTCCTAGCCCACTACCCTAACCATTAGGCTATTAGACATCCCCATTCTCAGGTATCATTCCAGGGAGAGCTATATAGATGTCCCCATAGACGTCCGTATTGGGCACATCCATGTTTGTGAAATCGTGCATGAACTTGGATGTGCCTGCTTTTTTTTTCCAGTCATTCTGACTTGGACTTCTTTAAAGACAACAAATATGTGGAAATACCACCATAAAAAGCCCTGTTTGTTTTTATCAGTACCTTGAATTTAATTTGCTGATTAATCAGCACCCATTGTTGTTCATATAGAAGTACGATAGCACGGTCAGACTTTTGCGAGCACCATATAAGACATTAACAGCAATGTTTTGAACAAGCAGGAGTCTATTAATGGAGTATAATCAGAAAACATTAAAAGCAAGTCCTACTAAGAGAGGAAATATACTAATGCAAGAAGAGCTGAGAATCAATACAGCTATCTAGGACAGAAACAAAAGCACAAGGCAATATTGAAATTCCAATAGATGGAAGGCATCATAACAGGTGTGGTCATCTTACCAGTGATGCATATGGCATTGGATTTTGATGGATTAAATACTTTGTGCTCTGCTGCTAGGGGTCAAGTTTCCAAATAAGGGAGTGGCCCCTTATTGGCAGCTTGACCTTAGCAGTAGTAGTGTTAGACTACCACTAAAGAGCTTTTGGTGCTATTTTGAACCTGGATAGAAGCAACCGGGATCTTTCCTCCATCTACCCCCCCAGACACCAAAGAGACTCTCCGTAGGCACCAGGGGGGAATCAGGGGAATGTTCTAGGTGGTGGATCTTGTTGTGAGCTCCTTTTGGGGAAGATCGGAGGGTGAGCGGTTACTATCTTATATTGCTAGCCCCTTGAAAAGATAGCAGACCCAACGCTGGACATAATATCTTTGTCTTGGTGTGACGAGGAACATGCAGTGAAATTTCCTGCTCTAATTACTAACCCAAAGTACTACATGATATATATTTTTAATTATAACTTACTTTTTAATTTACATATGTACATAAATTATTCTGTGTGCATGTGTGTGTGTATGCATATATATACACACATACTAATTTGTTTGCGCATGCAATCCCATACATAGATGTATTGTTCAGCTGTGATTGTTGATTGTCTTTCGTAATAACATTCCAATTGGATATGAAATTGCAAGACACGTCCAAGAAATAATAAAAAGGAAGGAAAACTTGTTCAAATTAACCCCGAGGGATAGTTTGCATTGAAAATGATAAATGAATCTCTGCCACTTGGATCCATGCACTTTTCCGGCATCATCTCAACTCATCACCCAGATCTGGAATCACTAAGCTTTCCTTCGTGGTTCTCACTTCTGTCCTACATGCGCGGTACTCCCCTTTAATCACAAATGATGTCCTGTACCAGCCATAATAATACAGAAGAAAGGGAACAGCATCATTTCCGAGGAGATAACTGAGTTCCTTCTTCCAGGACAATGAACAGGAAGATGAGTGAACAAACGCCCGATGACAAGAAGTATTGCAGAGCATCAACCACTCTCTCTCCTGCACTATGATAAGTCCAAATACCTCACTCAGTGGAAGCAGGATACAAAAGGAAATGAGTTTTCTTGTATGGAAGGGAATGAGGCCGTCGAAAGCAAAGGATAAAAATAAAGTTGTTTAATCAAAGCTGTGAATAAGCAGAAACTATCTAGTGTTAAAAATCTCTGGGCCTGAATCTTTCACAATAGGCTGAAAATAATAAAAAGATGCAGAGGGAGATTTCTCTGGAAGCAGTTCCATATTATTGTGCATGTTCAACCGATGCCTGCCTCCACGAGAAATATGCAAATGATAGGACCAGGAGATCTAGCATTAGTATTCATTGCTGTAAAGCTTGCAGAAGCTGGCTTCTGTTAAAATGAGATTTTCACCCCCATGCCAGTTGGAGAAATTAATTGTATTTTTTCTTTTATTTCCCAGATGACTTGCAGAATTATTGGATTTTGCTTTATCAGATGTAATAATAAATAATTATGGAAGCTTGTCATACAAGTGGCTTCTTATTTGATACCTATCCTTGGGAAATGCAGAAAATACCATGCTGTGAAGCATTTATACTATCTTGTGGGAGTTGTCATTCTTCTGTCATTACTTAGAGACAAAAGGATTGTAAAAAATTATATTTTGCCCATATCTGTGAAATTCAATCACATATACAGTAAATATCTATAAAATGAATTGCGAGCACGTCAGTGACAGTGGGTTACCTTAGATAAAATAAATCCTGATGAGAGGAGGCAAGGTTCTCACACAATGTTCAGGCTATTCAACAGGGTGAAAAGCTATGTCTCTGGAGGTCTGTCTTAAGAAACGTTAGTGTGCATTTGCAGGGCTGTTTTTGAGGGGGTTGTGGTGGTACTGAGTACCAGCATCTTTTTCAATGCACGCTAAAATTATAATTTTTTAAATCACGTTTCGACAAGTAACATTATCATCATTGTGGCGTAGATATAAAATGGCAAAGTTACAGGAAACATACACAGTAAAAAGAGGAAGGACGACACACACAGGGGAAGGGGAGAGCGTAGCACAACAATCGTAACTATAGATCAGGCAAGTCCAACTTCGAACAGGTCATGATCTACTTTTTCCGGCCAAAAGTGCCGGTGATCTACCACCAAGAAAATTAAGTTTCAAATTAGTTTCAAATTAAATTTTAACCCAATAAAGTTGGAGGATTTCCGCCCCCCTCCCTGCATTTTTAATGAACCTTCTGTCATTTACTTGGATGTGATCAGCTGTTAAGCAAATTAAGCAAAAACAAAACAGAGAGACGAAGATCCAGTAAAAACTGCGAGGGGAAATGGAAAGTACATTTTTTCTTAAAGTTTTATTGAGTAATAACTTTCTTTAACTGTCTTAATAACTTTCTTTAACTTTTATTGAGTAATTTGTGTTAAATTTAGGTCGCGTATTGATCCATGCTGATCTTGCACAGTCTTTAATATTTCGCTCTTGCTCATTAGTGAGACGTCTGAGCCTGCATTTCATCCACCAGCTTTTTGAAGCTGGGTGAATATTGCGTGAGGGCCAGTCTCAGGGAATCCTGGAGATGTTCATCTGTCATGTTGGAACGTTGTGTACTCTTTGTCATTTTCAGATGGGAAAACGCAGATTCACACAATTAAGTTGAACTGAAACAGGAGTGTACAGCTTCACTGCATCTTCTCAAGTTGGGAAATTTGTCTCTAGGCACTAGCTTCCAAAACGATTCTTGCTCAGCATGTGTCTTGAGAAAAGTGGCATTTTTAAGGGTTAATGTTTCATTTCCAAGAGATGGCTTGTTCAATGAGTAATTTTTACTGATAGCAGCTGCAGTTTCTTTAATGTCCACATCTACTTTGAATGGGTATGACAAGTACTCCACAACTGTTCCAATTTTTTGGAAGTCACAGAATCTATTTTTGAATTCCTGGATAACAGAACAGATTTCTGTCACATACTTCTCGTTCTGAAAACCAAAATTTGGATATTGTCCCAGATGGTCCTGCGTATTAGGAAAATGATCAAAGGTGTTGTTTGCAAGGTCAGTCATTATTAGCTCAAATTTGCTCTTGTAGGATGAAACTGTTCTCATCATCTCACCAATGCATTTGTTTTTACCTTGTAGTTCAAGGTTCATATCACTTAGTTTGCCTGTAAAGTCAGGAGAAATGCCAGATCACATAACCACTCCTCATCTTCCAACTCTGCTTGGTCATCTCCCTTCTTCTTCAAAAAACTTCTTATTTCATTCAGCAAATCACAAAATCTTTGCAGAAATTTGTGCCTACTTAACCACCTTACGTCTGTGTGCAAAATGATTTCTGCTGCCCCTTCATCAAGAGTAAAATTGAAAAACCGTCTTTGAAGAGATCTTCCACGAACTGAATTTACAATTTTGAAAGTGATGTCCATGACAGTCTTTGTATTGAGTCTCTTGCTTGCCAAAACTTGCTGGTGAATGATGCAGTGGTAAGAAAGGAAATCTGGGAAGTCATCATGCTGTCTACAGAGGGCTATGAAACGGTTAACCTCACCTGCCAGTAGTGATGGAAACAAGTCTATGCAATGGAAGATTTCATTCTTATGTGATAAAATGTAAAGAACTGAGTATTTCCTGACCGGTAGTTCTCCCTTTTAAAGAAATCATTCCAAGTAGTTCTTTAAAACTGAAGTCTTCAAAAACCATCCGGATAAAGACTAGTAACTGGGCTATGTCTCTTATGTCTGTAGATTCATCCAGTTGGAGTGAGAAAGCAACACAATTTGAAAAATCCTCCAACAATTGTTCATTTGTGTCTCCACACATCTTTTCTATTCGCCACACGACGGTGTTTCTTAACAATTGTACATCTTGAATAGCAGCTATGATCTCTTTCTTATTTTTAAATCCTTCAAAAAGATTGTCAGCTGCTTCAAGAAAACAATCTTTTACAAATTCCCCTTCAGTGAAAGGTTTGCATTTCTTTTGATAAGGCTGCTGACCTTGAAGGATGCTATGGTTGCATTGACCGAATGTGACCTTGGCTTCGCTATCAACTGTTGCTGAGTAGCCAATTTTGATTTAAGTTCTTTGAGCTTCAGTTTACGAATTTCACTTTTGGATGGAAAATCAACATCAAACTTATTGCTATGCAGAGCCTTATAATGACATTCCAGATTACCCTTTTTTGTGCAAGGATACTGGGGTGTTACAAATTAGACAATAGCACTTGTCTTTCACCATGATGAAGAAGTAGTCCATTTCCCATTCACCATGAAAGTAGTAGGTTTTGCTCTTCTTTGGAACACTCATCTTCGTTATACTGGGGTGACTGGATGTAAGAAGGCCAAATCTGCTAAGTTAGTATAAACACTGGTTGAATCTGGTCCAAAATTGTCACTGTCCCAAAGTATTAAAGATCAACAAGAACTGAAGACCTCTGGAGGATGTACAATACAAGGACTGGAGATGCCAAAACCACACATGCATTTCTAAAAGTAAAAATAAGAATTCATCATACTGGCACCAATAATCAAATACCACCAAACAATCATCAAAAAAACTCAAACACCTGTCCAGCAAACCAGATAAAATCAAATACCGCCAAACAAGTTCCAATACCACCACATATGATTTAATACATTCTGCACACAGTGTAGAATCAACACAAAGGCAAGGTGAAATAAAACTGCAGTGAAGAATCAACGCAAAGGCCAGGCAAAATAAAATTACAGAGGCAAGCAAATGTTACAGTGGTTTGAACCAATTCGAAGGCAAGGCATAGGCAAATTAGAACAAAATTGGAAAAGCCCGCCAAAATAACCAAATTCTTGAGCCCTTGTTGTGTCTGCCCAAAAACGTTTAATGAAAGCGACTAACGACCAACACACGACACAACTAATATGGTAAGTGCATTCAGGTAAAGCCCGGGTGAATGGATATCGCCCGGTATATAACACGCTTCTAAGGGGTGTTGGGGCGGGGCAGGAATGGGTGATTCTGAGAGGCAGGAGACCAGGTATGACGCCTGGCCTCTGGTGTCTCGTCGTGGGGCGTGGGCGGAGGCTCCCTGGAGTACCCACAAACTATTGGCACAAAAATAACAAGCACCCCCAATACACCCGCAGGCAAGATTCCCGCAGGCAGGTAAAAAAGACAGGCAAAGGATCAGCAGTGGCGGCAAGCCCTCGGCAGATGACCTGCCGGCACGAGCTCTCTCCTAGCGATAGGGCGAGCTGCTGGAAAGATGGAGCCAAGTGGGGCTGGCGCTCTACCTCTGATCCCTCTGCGATCTACAGGTAGATCATGATCTACCTGTTGGACATGCCTGCTATAGATGATGCTAAAGAGAGGGAGAAGAGAGGGTCCCAATTCAAATGAACATCAGGGGCAGGAAGGTGACAACTCAGGGAAGGCTTGCCAAAAAGCTACATTTTTAAAGTAGTTTTAAATTTATGGTATAAACTTTCCAGCCTAAGATTGAATGGGAGCAAGTTCCAAAGGGAAGGAACTAAGTAGCAGGAGGTAGTTCTATGAGACACTTTTATTCTAAACAGGTACGGTGGGGGGATCACCAAGAGATTGCAATGCCTGTGAGGACCTAAGGGCCCAGTACAAACAGCATGGTGAGAGCCTGGAATTCATAATCCTCCTGTATCCTAGGCATCTGTGTCTTTATAAAATAGCACCAAAGTAGGTGTCTGCTTGCGCTCTTAAACTAGGCCCCCCCTTATAAAATTACCCTCTGGGTGTGACACAGTGGCGCATTCCCCCTTCCTTTGTTTACAGACTCGAGCTGGTTGGAGTGAAGGACTCCGGCGTGAGGCCTGTAGTGAAGTACGGAGGCAGTGCGGAGGTTTGAAGTTTCATTAGGGTTACAGGAGTATAGGGGTGACAGGATGGGTGTATATGAGGTGTGTTATGTATGCAGTGAGGTATGTACATTTATATTTATGTGGGAGGGTGTAGGTGCGTGTGTTGGGTTACACATGTTGGCCAGTAAAGTGCCTATGTGGATGGAAGTATGGGGTATGTGGGTGGTTTTGTATGTGTATGTGCATGTTTGAGAGAAGTGTGTGGGGTTGACGTGTGTGGGGCTACTTCGGCCACCAACATTGCTAGATTGAACAATACTATTTTCCTTTAGTATTCACCTTCTTGCCTTCCCCTTCATTCTTCCCCTTCCTCTTCCCCTGCCCCCCCATCCCTTTCTTCATTTTCTCCCTCACCATCTCTGCTGAGTCCTTCACCCCTCCACGTCCTCTGCTGTTTCATCACCTGGCAAGATTAGCACTGCAGGGATGGCCACTGTTAAGCATGCAACACATGTAAGCCTGTACATAGTTCTCTGTTCCATGTAATTGAAGACTGCCTATGTTCATGCACTCTTCATAAATGTTGTTTACTGTAAACCGCTTTTGATCTTCGGAAGTTGCGGTATAGAAATTGTTTCAAAATAAATAAAAATAAATAAATAAATGGATGTTCTGGATGCTCCTTTGGTTCTCTGCTGGCAAAGTGGAGGGAGGACACTTTAGCCACCAACATTGTAAGACCATCATGCTTTCAGATGGTGAGACCTGGCCTCTCCCCCACTCTGTTTGCTGCCAGACTGCCGATACTTCTTCAGATAGTGGAGCATAACCTCCCTATCAGCCCCAGATCCTGTGTATGTATGTTGCCTAGTTGTGCATATGTTTGGATAGACAGCCAGAAAGGTAGATGGATGAAACATTGGCAACAGCAGTTTTCTTTTCATCCGTTGAACTCCTCCTAGGGTTCTATGGTCACGGACTAGTAATCTTTTATCAGTTTGTTCTCCATATTGTGCATGGCTACAAGGAAATCTGCATTCTATATATTTGCTCTGTTTTTTTTTGGAATGCTATTCCTCCTTACTTCTGAATGGAGACATTGTGTTCGAAATGTAAGGCTAGTTTAAAAGCCTATTTTTCTCTCAGGTTTTTGGGTTCTGTCTAGCGTCGTGTAGGGAGAGACGGCTTCAAGGTTGAGTTTTCTTCTTTCTTTTCCTTTCTCTTTCTTTCTTTGTCCTCTTCTTTTCCTCTCCTTCTTACTTTCTCTTTTTTAATATTAACCACATAGAGCCCCATTCCGGGAGGGGGATGTCCAGGCTGTCTGGACATCCCCGCTGACGGCCCCGATTCTGGTCCGCGGGAAGAAAACATTCCTATGGGAGCCAGAATCGGGTCCGAGGATGGCTCGACATGCTCCTCCTGTCTGTGGGATGTTCTCCCCGCAGGCGCCCAAGACTGCTGTGGCTCTGGCCCCCAATATTCCTGCTGCCTGATCCACAGCTGGCCTCCCGTGGCCTGGATTGGGCAGAGAGGGACCCCCCCCCCCCGCATCCGGTCCTGGCCCTGTGGGTGGCTCCCCTACCCTGATTCCCCACCATATGATTTGAATTCACCTTTAGATAAAAATCAGTGCTATGTGGTGGCAGATAGTAATCTGACTAAAGGGTCTTGAAGGCGTACACTTCAAGGATTAGCTATGTGCCTATTAATAGGAATGAATTCTGCTCTAAATATTATAACTTCTGCTTTCCAAGAAAATGACAGCATGTCTTAGATTGAACAAGCTCTACATTTTAAAATGGATAAGTATGAAAACTAATTTCTTTTGGAATTATTTCCTTACTGGCTTCCAAGTGGAATGCATTTATTTTGCTTAAGATAAACCTTCTGTTTGTGTAGTGATAGTAGGAAATATAAAATATGATTTGTAATGCTCTGTTTTGAATATCTCTCTAGGAGACACTGGAAAGGAAATCTAACAAGTTTACAGTTTGTAAACAGATTCATCCTACTGCCTTAAAAATCGCACTATAAAAAAGAATTAGGACCGGTATTAAGTACTACCTACAAAAAGCCTCAGTCACTAAGAGTATGTTTACTAAAGGATTCTAAGGCACGTTAATGAAGTTAATGTGGATTAAGTTCCCAGAGCTCTTTGTGTGCAGTGGCACTTAATGTATATCAACTTCATTAACTCATGTTAACCTTTAGTAGGCTTGCACTAAGGCATTTCTTCCATTTTGTGCATTGGCCAGATTCATATTTTGTACAAGCTACATTTATGTGGTTAATTCCAAAGTTAATCATATTGATAATATTGAGTATCAACCTCTTGTGTAGCCAATTGAAAATGTTAGGACCATTAATACCTCATTATGTATTTTGGAGTTTAAAGACTATCTTAGATGCAAGCTGCATGGAAATCACTACCATGAACCTTCTAAAATGGCTGAGAATGTTTTAATATCATGCTATGATAGGAGCAGTTTGAGGACTGTGGTAGTGCGCCCCATTGAGGTGGCAGTAACTGCACCTGTGCTAAATTCTACATCCCCAGGGAGCATGCGCTGGCGATGTGTATGCTCTGCCCCAGAACCATCCGGTCTTCGATCCAACCCACACTGCTCAGGTAGTTCAGATTTTTAGCATGCAGTATTTTTTACTACAGCATTCTTGGCACACGCTGAACCACGCACTAGCCGGTAGTACCCTTCAGTAAAATATGCACCTACATACACGGCACATTCTCCGCTGCAGGTCATTGAGGTTTGGGGATTGAGGGGGAGCCTATTTTATAAAGATACTTAATATAGGCACATATGTGTCTTTATAAAATATTAGGGATAAACTGGCAGAAATTGTGGCTAGATTGAAGCCCTTGGACATTTATGCCTGCTCAGGAGCCAGTATAAATATTTGTATTATAGAATGCAGGTATGCACATAGTATGTAAAATACACATGTAAATCGTGATTCCGCATGCACTCCACCCAAACTCCACCCCAGAACACGTCTACATGTTGGTCATGTAAAAGTGCACACTGTCGTGACACTGTATATACTTTTATGCATGCAACCTCTGTGGCAATTTTATAAAAGCCCTTTTACATGCATAAAACAGGGTTTTACATGTGAGCTAAACTGTTATTCTATTCTATGTTATAGAAACATCATTCCAGAAACTTCATTACAGTATAGTAATTTTTATACTATAGCAATACGTGTAACAGCAGAGTTACTTTGCAGCAAAAATGTTTAGCTCATAAAATATTCAATGTAATATAGTAAATGAAGGCAGATAGAGATCAACATGGTCCATCTAGTTTGCCTAGTAAGGAGACCACGATGGTACCTGCCGCTTTGTGCAGGTTACCCCCCTGTTGAGGGTTGTACACACTGCTCTGTGAAGGTTACCTCCTCTATGCTTTTGAGGATTGTATCCGCAGTTCCTTACAGGTTACCCCCTCTATTTATTGAGGTGTTAAAGTTAATTAAGTTTGCTTTGATTCCATTCTCTTGCTATATAGGGATCCTCCATGTCTGTCCCATGCCTTTTTGAGTTCCATCATTGTTTTTGCCCCTACCACCTACATCAGGGCATTCCAGACATCCACCACCCTTTCAGCATATTTAGTTTTAGCTAGTAAATTTCATTTTGCTTATTGGCACCATTGCCATTTTAAGATATTCCGAGGATTTGTCTAGCATTGGTGTCTAGACAGCTTTCCATGCTGCATCAATTCCATATACATTAACATTTATTTTTCAAGTGAATTGTGTACAGAATTAATGTAGTAGAAAAGAGGAATCCTCATTGTGGTAATAAGTGACATGGGTAAATGCATCTACACTTGTGCCTACACATTGAATCATTTGGTTTGAGGAAACTTTAGGGCATTTCAGAAGTTTGGCAGGAACTTTGAAAGCACCTCTGTATGAAATAGAGCCTTCAGCTTGTAGTGTTGGACTGCTTGATATAAAACTACTTAAGGAAGAAGTGCATAATGCCTATTGATTCCACTTTCATATGGAGCTTTAGACATAGTTGAATCTAAAAGTAGAAATTCTTTACCTATATAGTACTGAGCATAATTAATAGCAGCGATATTCACTCTTCCATTCTCTGGAGAGTACTTAGAACATAACTGGTGTCACAGTCAGAGCTTTAAAATAGTTCATTAAGATTTATTGGCTATACCAGCGATGGCGAACCTATGGCACGCGTGCCAGCTGTGGCACGCGAAGGCCTTGCAGCTGGCACGCGGGAAGGTCCGCAATTGAAAAAAAAAAGAAAACCTGTCTGCTGCCGTTGTCGGGGCCGCCGCGGCAGAATCGAGCGTGCCGCGGGGCCCCCTGTACCCACCCGGCAGAGCCTGCCTCCCCGTAGCAGCTCTCTCTTTGGAGCTACTGTCAGCCGCGCCGGCTTGCCGCGCGCGACGGGAAGTGTTTCCCTTTCGCGACTCTGTTAAGCCCGTGGGGGCTGATGGGAACTTCCCATCAGCCCCCGCGGGCTTAACAGAGCAGCGAGGGAACTCTTCCCTTCCCGCTCTGCAAGCCGACGTGTCTGACTGTCGCTCCAACGAGAGAGCTGCTCCGGGGAGGGCAGGCTCTGCCGGGTGGGTACAGGGGGGCCCCGCGGCACGCTTGATTCTGCCGCGGCGGCCCTGACAACGGCAGCAGACAGGTTTTCTTTTTTTTTTAATTTTCCCTGGGCTGGGCTGGGCTGGGCTGGGGGGGGTGGGGGTTAGGAGTGGTGATGGGCTGGGCTGGGCTGGGCTGGGCTGGGGGGGGTGGAGGAGTGGTGATGGGCTGGGCTGGGCTGGGCTGGGCGGGTTAGGAGTGGTGATGGGCTGGGCTGGGCTGGGGGGGTTAGGAGTGGTGATGGGCTGGGCTGGGCTGGGGGGGGTTAGGAGTGGTGATGGGCTGGGCTGGGCTGGGGGGGGTTAGGAGTAGTGATGGGCTGGGCTGGGCTTGGCTGGGGGGGTGTTAGGAGTAGTGATGGGCTGGGGTGGGGGGGTTTAGGAGTGGTGATGGGCACTGGGCTAGGGGGGTTAGGAGTGGTGATGGACCCTGGGCTGGCTGGGGGGGGGTTAGGAGTGGTGATGGGCACTGGGCTGGCTGGGGGGGTTAGGAGTGGTGATGGGCGCTGGGCTGGGGGGTTAGGATTGGTGATGGGCGCTGGGGGGGGGGTTAGGAGTTGTTATAGGCGCTTGGGGGGGCTTAAAATAAAAATTGAGTGATGGGGGATTAGGACTGGGAGTGGGCTGATGGGGAGGTTAGGACTGGAAATGGGCTGGTGGGATTAGGACTGGGAGTGGGCTATGGGGGGCTAGGACTGGTAATGGGTTGGGGGGGTTGCTAGGACTGGAAATGGGCTGAGTGGAAGGGGGCTTGAACTGCAAATAGCTGTTGGGGATGGGGCTTGGAATGGAAATGGGCTGAGGGGAAGTGGGGGGCTTGAACTGCAAATAGCTGATGGGGACGGGGCTTGGAATGGAAATGGGCTGAGGGGAAGTGGGGGGCTTGAACTGCAAATAGCTGATGGGGACGGGGCTTGAAATGGAAATGGGCTGAGGGGAAGTGGGGGGCTTGAAGAATTGAATGGATGCTGGGTGAGACTGGAACTAGAAGGGAGCTGATGTTGGGGGAGGATTAGAATGGGATGGGGCTGGGAGAGTAAAATGGAGAGGAGAAAAATATTTTGTGTAGGAGGGATGAAAAATCTACAATTGGCCAGGTATTGGGAGAGTAATTGGGGATTGAGGATGGAGGGGTAAAATTTGTGTGGATGAAATAGGAATGAGGAAAGAGCAAAAGGAGAAAGATTAGTATGTTAAAGCAGATGTAGAGAGAGAGAGAATGGAAAAAAAACTAGAAGAGAGAAGAAAGGACAAATGGACAGCAGACGATGGAGAGTTAGCAGAAAACATGAAGAAACCAGAAGAAAATGGCTGGACCAATTGCAACTGAAAAAAAATGCACAAAAGGTAGAAAGATATCTCTTTATTTTGAATTTATTAACTGGAATATGTCAGCTCTGGGAAATGTGCATCATTAACATCTGCGCTTTGTTTGGTACAAGAGGAAATTCCTATTTGACGTTGCCACTTGTTCTCTTTCCCCAGTATTCTCTGAAATGTATTGGTTTAATATTTGCAGTGTTGCCTTTTGATAGGTAGGGTATGGTGCTTTGTGAGTCCTGGTAATGCTGTCAGGATACGGCGGGTTTGCTATGGGTTCTAAATGGGCAGCGTTTGTAGTAGTTCCTAATGTGCCTGGCGGTTGGCACTGGATTATAGTAATGTAGAAATCTTTTAGTCTTTCTTTATCCATACACTCATTAAGAGACATGTTTACTAAAAGTTAGTGTATGGTAACATTATGCAAATATTTATGCAAATAAGACCACTTATGCAAATGACGTGCTGGCACTTTGAGGAAATTCTTTGGTTTTGTGCGGCAGTTTGGGCACTCGGGCTCAAAAAGGTTAGCCATCACTGGGCTATACCATATACCTTTTACTAGCAAACCTCTAGTTAAAACCTGAAGAACCATATTATTTTCAGAGGCTTCTGGTGAACATATAGACATGCGTCCTGAAATAGGCATGCTACCTCTCCTTCTAGCATCTTGATAAATCCAGACAAGCATCCTCTATAATAAAAAGTAAACATTTCCTCAGCAAGCGAGTGACTGTTGAGAATTAACCTAGAGGCCTTCCCATAACTAAAGTGCAGCAGCCACTGTATCTCTATAAATCATACCGTAGAAGTAAATTTTATCTGCATTGTAAATTTTAGCTTTGTTTCATGGAATGCAGATATTGCACCTTCTCAAAACCACTTCTATCATTTCCAGGTTTCTACTGCAATACGGGGATCCATCGACATATTATTACAATTAATAATCTATGTCTCACATTCAATGCTAAATAGCTCTATCAGTGGAAATAAACATGGGCATTAACATTTCATGAAGTCACTCAAAAGACTGGAAAGCAGAGGTATTGGGTGTTGCATGTAATCTCTTCCTAACAAGCTGGCCAGGAGCAACAAACAAAGGGATCCTTCCTCAGCCCATAGTCTCCTTATCTCTAGTCTTTAGAAAAAAGTTTAGAAATGAAGACACACACATGCATAATTGTGGTTGGGGCAAGGTGCCTCAGGCTGGAAGGTCAGGGGTTCAAATTCCACTAGAGGACAGCAACCTTGGGCCAGAAGGACTGGGGTTTCTAGTCCCACAGGTGCTCCTTGTGGTCTTGGGCAAGCCACTTAACCCTCCATTGCCCATGTTCCCTGTAAAATAGTTATCTCCAAGTTATAATGCCCTGTTCAGTGTAATTTCAGTTTGTTCAATGTAAACTGCCTTGATATCATGAAAAGGCGGTATATAAGAAATGTTAAAATAAAAAAAATAAAATAAAAACAATGTCTGCTTTAAGGAGGGATTAACAGGCCTGCAAATCTGAGCAGTCTCCTGAAGTCCCTTCCTGAGCTTTGCCACAGCACTTTTTTTTATTAGGAAAAAACTGACACATTATACAATTTCATCTTATCACTCTGTGTCATGCTTCTTGCTTTACTTTTGTCTATCTACATGTAAGTGTTAAAGGTCAAGCTAAGCATTACATGTTTCAGTTCAAACTGGGCACAGACATATTGCTCATGCTTAATCAGGACAAGCTTTCTGCAAGCAAAAACATTCTGTCTAGCTCTTCCAAACATCTGCAAAATACGACCTTGGCTTCTCTCTCACATACTGCTATGCTGTTCTCATTATTCATATTTCTGAACCTTTCTCCAGTACCCCAGCACCCCACTTTGAATTCCTTACTACAGTCCCCCTTATGATTCTATAAAGAATCACTACAAAAGAATGGTAGCTCAAACATGTCTAAGTCCAGAATAAGTCTTCTGCCACAGTGGGGAACGCCTTCTGCTTCACTTTACAGATGCCTTTTCAGAGTCCTATGCACGACATCTAGTCCATAGGTAAACTTCATCTTGCTGGTTGGGAGAAGTCAATGAACAGATTTCTTTATACATATGCAGCTTCATAGGGCCGAACATCTTTGGCGTCAGAATCCCACCAAATTGACATTATCTGCTTTCTAACACCTTAGCTCCTACTATAAATCAGCAATTACCTCTGCAAAGAAGTGCTACTTTGATAAGCTTATTTCTTCCTTCTCTAGTTATGTTAAGAAGTTTTTTTCAGTGGTTTCTCATCTTCTTCATCTGGTCACCTGTTCTAACAATAACATAATCCAACTGACATCACAACAACTGGTGGATTATTTTCATACCAAAGTCACTCAGATTGCTTCTCATTTCCCATATCAGGAGCCTTTATGGTATCTGGAGATACTTCTTCTCCTCCTCCTAATACTTTCCACTGTCTCACATGGACAACATTCAAAAACATTGAGTTAGAGAACCTTAAGAAGTTTTTATCCAACACCCAGGAAACGTTCACTAGTCTTGATCCTATCTACTCCACTTGGATTCCTGAACTTTCTCTCTCTCCTCTTCCCTCTGTTCTAACTCTTTTCTCAACTAATCTTTCCTCTGGGATCTTTCCCTCTTTTTGGAAAATAGTATTGATATGTCCTCTGCTTAAAAATCCTAAACTTGATCCCACTTCCCCCATGCATTATCATCCAGTCTCTAACTTGTCTTATCTTTCTAAGATTCTAGAGAAATTGGTTTTCCACCAGGTACAGAATCAACTTGAACTGACAAACTATTTTACGTCCACATCAATCTGATTTCAGGGCAGGGTTTAGCACTGAAACCATTCTTATGTCTGTGTTAAGTGAAGTTCGTCAATCTCATGACTGAGGTAATGTCTCTCTATTGATATCTTTAGATCTATCCTGTGCTTTTGATTTAGCAAATCACTCTCTTTTACTATCTCATCTACATTCGGCAGGTGTGTGGTACTGTGTTACAATGGATCTATACATTTCTCTCTGGCAGAGCCTATAAAGTGTTTTCTCAGGGTTCCACCTCCAATGCATTCTATCCTCCCTGTGGAGTCCCACAAGACTCTGTATTAGCTCCTCTTTTATTTAATATCTTTCTTGCCCCACTTGCCAATCTTATTCAGGAGCAAGGTATCTCTGCATATTACTATGCAGATGACATCCTACTCTTATACTGTACAGACCTGCACACACCGGATCTCACAAAGCTAAACAACAGTCTTGCCTTGGTTGTGACCTGGTTATTTAACAACTGCCTGAAATTAAATCTAACTAAAACCTCCGCACTTTGGCTAACAGGTCATCTAAATTTTCCAAATGTTTCCCCTATCATAGATGATTATTCTATTCCTCTCTCCCAGTCACTTCGTTAACCTTGGAGTTATTCTTGATACTCAACTTTCCTTATGTGATCATATTAATTCAGTTGCAAAAAGGTGCTTCTTTTCTCTTCAGCAAATTCATTCAGTCTGCTCTTACCTATCTGATGCCTCCTTACACGCTTTACTTCTTTCATTGATGATTTCAAAAATTGACTACTGCAATGCTATTTATGCAGGAATTTCTCAAGCTCAACTCACATGTCTGCAAACCATTGAAAATACAGCCATTCATCTGCTCTTTCATTCTACTAGGTTTGACCATGTAACCCCTCTCTTTATTCGCTCTCATTAGTTACCAGTTTCCTACCATGTCGAGTATAAATTTCTTGTCCTTACACATAAAATTCTCCATTCTGGGATTCTGCATTATCCGTCATCTCTCCACATCCCATGTGCACCTTCCAGAATATTATGTAATTCTCTTGGTCTCAGTCTTTATCTCCTTTTGCCATGCCAAGCATGCCTTGAGTCCATTAGACATGCTGCCTTCTACTTCCTGGCCCCTTATCTCTGGAATCTCTTGCCAGCTGATATCCAGCTAGAGCTCTCTCATCCCAGGTTCAAAAATGCCTTGAAGACATTTATTTCGAGCTGTGTTTCAGTTGATCTCACAGT
Source organism: Ichthyophis bannanicus (assembly GCA_033557465.1). Taxonomy (NCBI): domain Eukaryota; kingdom Metazoa; phylum Chordata; class Amphibia; order Gymnophiona; family Ichthyophiidae; genus Ichthyophis; species Ichthyophis bannanicus. Next base: position 857,192,171 of record CM066034.1, read on the forward strand.
GATTGTTCTGAGGCTTAGCTCCCCTCCCTTACACTGCTGTCATTTTTTTTTTTTTAAATAAAATTCTTTTCCGCTTCTCATATTTCATAGATTATTATTGTGAACCGCTCTGGTGTATTGAAGGGTGGTACATCAAATTTTGATAAACCATAAACCATATAGAAAAAGGATTACAATCATCCTGCATTTTAACCAAAGTGATGTGCCACTGTTTGCCCTTGCTGGGTCTCAAGAAGAATGTGTACAGAGAGTAAGGCTCTACCAATTACTCTTGCAAGCACTATTTGCTGGCAGTGGCCAACTGCCTTCCATAGATCTTTCAGTAGTTCAGAGGTTTGCATCACATCATGACACTGGTCATAACTCCAAAGTCTTCAGCAGCATCTCTTTTCATTATGGGCTGCACTATGCACATCATGGACAGAGTTTGAGTGATCGTCCACCCAGGCTTCATGGCTGCATATATATGAGTAGTCCTGGTGGAACCACTGATCTTTGCTCCTACTTGGAGCCCACACATTCAGGGCCATCACAGACTTCTTTTCATTCACAGTAGTCATTGTCTTCAGCCGATAGGATTCAGTGCATGCAATATATAATTTGCAGAAGCAAAACTCACTACTACAACACCCCTCTGATTCCTCGCAATTGCAAACAAGCATGACTATGTATACCTAATGGCAATATAGAATTGTTGAACAGGATTATCTTATCTAATGCTAATTAATTACAATATATCTACTGCTAGCACTAAATTATCCCAAATTATTTGACTATATATAGACCAAGCTAGCTTGTCACATACTTCTTATCTTGTATCTACATTCCTTAATTTATTCTGTTTATCTACCAAATTCAGTGTTAGGTCACATGCTGAGAGACACACCTCTCTTGCCAGGTGAACAATTGTAAATATCACTAATTATGTTTGATTTACTCTCCAATTGTGAACATTCACAAGATATGGTTAATCTTATTACTTAAGGGGTAACAAACAATAAATCATAACTGGCAGTTTATGGCAAATAAATTAAACTCATTTCAATTGTTTACCAAAAATTCTTAGGAAGGCTCTCTTATCTTAGGTAATGGTCTAACTCACAGTACTTTGATTACATAGACATCTCAGCTCACAAACGATAGAACATCATGACTATCAGGGCACAAAACAAAAGGAACAGATAGATATATAAGGGGCATTACATTAGACAGTACCAAGAATTGTGCTAAAAAAATATAATGCATTCATAACCACAAAACTTAAACCAATTAGAATATCAATTATAATTTATTACAGTCCGATTCTGTTTAACATCTTTGTTAGTGATATAGTGGAAGGGCTGTCGGGTAACACCTCTTTGCGGATGACACCAAAATCTGCAATAGAGTAGACACCCAGGAAGGTGTAGATAACATGAGGAGGGATCTAGCTCAGCTTGAAGAATGGTCTAGAATTTGGCAGCTGGGATTTAATGTTAAAAAATGCAAGGTCCTGCATTTGGGCTGCAGCAATCCAAGAGAGCAATATAGTATAGGGGGTGAAGTACTTTTGTCCTCTAAAGAAAAGCGGGACCTAGGCGTGGTCGTGTCAGATGATCTTAAAGTAGCTACACAGGTAGAAAAGGCGACAGCAAAAGCTAGAAGGATGCTTGGGTGCTGTCAAGCCCCAGCCCTCCTCCTAGGGCTCAGAGGGTTGGGGTTGCCATTATATGTTCCTTGCCGAAGGTGAGATAAAACCTTTTGCTCCCGCTATGCCTGCTGGGAGTGGTAGTTCTTTTGCCCTCTGATAAGGAAATAGTTGTGAGACCAGTGGTAAGGCAAAATGACAAGAATTTATTCCCCAACAAAAAGATTCAGTGCAGATTAAATCAGGATATTTATTTATTTATTTAAAGTCTCTTTTATACCGCGCTATTGACATCAGCGCGGTTTACAGTGAACATTAAACTACACATCTCAGTTTGGTGATATGTGCTTACAATAAACAGGTATCATAACTTGGATATACATTAAAACAATTTCTTAACAGGGAAAAACATGATAAATATATACAAAACCACTTTATGTAGCTATATAAAGGGTTAAATGGACTGTACAAGCATCTCATAGTGGAGGAAGGTTAAATGTGTGATTGCGGGTATTCAGTCAAGAATGTGAGATGCATGCGCTTGAGGAGCTGCGTTGAGGTGTGGAAGTGGGTGGATGTGAGGTGGAGACTGAGGCATCATAGTGAAGGAGAAAAAGGTGATGTTTCAGTGCCTTCTTGAATTGACAGAGATCACTGATGGTTCTGATAGTTGCGGGTAGAGCGTTCCAGCAGGATGGTGCAAAGAAGGCAAAGGCTCTAGAATTGGTAACTTGAGAGCACTTAGTGCTTGCCTTAGGTAGAATGAGGGTATTTGAGGCATTGGATCTCCTTACCCGATTAGGAGGTGTAATTGATACTAGCTCAGAGACGGCAGTGGCTGGGTATTTCTTGATGGCCTTATGGGTCATAGTTAGAATCTTGAACGAGATCCTAGCTTGTATGGGGAGCCAATGTAACTGCTTTAATATTGGAGTAATGTGGGATCTTCTGGAGGCTCCGTGGAGGAATCTTGCGGCTGAATTCATTGCAAGTTGTAAGGGGTTGGTCGTACTTTTTGGAAGGCCGTGTAATATCGCATTGGCGTAATCAAGGTGGGGCATTATTAGGGCCTGAAAAACAGTTCGAAAGTCTTCAGGTTCTAACAGTTGACGAAGATGGCGAAGGGTCCGGATTTTATGATATACCAATTTTGTTATGTTGTTGATATGAGCCTTCATGTTGAGCTGCTGATCAAGTGTAACTCCCAGGTATCTTACTGTAGCCTTGCATATGAGCTCTGCGTCACGAACTTTAATGGATATGGGTGGAGTAAATGCTGGATTCCTGGTGACAAAGAGGGCTTCTGTCTTTTTGAAGTTTAACTTAAGCCTTTGAGCATTTATCCAATCTGTGACTGCGTCAAAGCATTTAATTAGAGGGGAGAGGTCAAGATGTTCAGTAGAGATTGGCATGTACATCAAGACGTCGTCAGCATAGACAAGGCAGTTGATGTTAAATGAGTGGATAAGGTCACAGATGGGTTGCATGTAAATGTTAAACAGCAAGGCAGATAGGGAGGAGCCTTGTGGAACACCTTTCGTTTGGAGGAAGGGGTCGGATGTGGAGGGGCCAGAACGGACGTGCTGCCAACGATCCGAGAGGTATGACACGCACCATGATAGCGCAGAACCGTGGACTCCCTTCTCTCGGAGGCGTCGAAGGAGGACTTCATGGTCTACTGTATCGAAGGCAGCGGCAATGTCCATAAAAATTAGAACGAAGCCTTGTCTGATGTTATCCTTCAGGTGTTTGCTCGAGGATATTTACAGAACTTAAACTGATTGAGGTTCACACTCTTTGCTCACAAAACATGCAATGCATATCACATGTAACAGAAAACATAACAGCTTCTTCTCACAAAGAAAAATATCTTCTTTCCCTTTGTTCACACACAGCTCCCTCATACACCTTTAGCAAAGGGATTCTATATCATCTGCCAAACACAGTGTACAGTCCATAGGCACTTCTGCTGAGTCACTCTCATTAAAGTCCTGTTGCATCTCTTCAAACTCTGGAACTATGGAGTTTGGCTTTAAGCTGTTATTATACGGCTTAGGATAATTTCCCCCTAAGACCTCTGGTGCTTCCTTTGGGCACAGTTCTATATGGTAAGGATTGGAAATACCTGAGGTTGTGGAGATTCCTCTCTGGCTTTGTTCAGCTATCTTTTTCCAGCTGTAGGGAAACGCTCTCTGATTCCCTGTTTGGAGTTCTTGTCTGGAGCACTGCTCTGGTTCCCAGTCCCAAACTGAGCTTTGCAAACTCCTGGGTTTAGTGCTAGGTTCCCACCTGTGAGCTCCTTGAAGCTTTTTATCTGGCTATGAGGTCTGAAGGTCTCTCTGCTCTCTCCCTCTAGGCAGGTTTCTGACAGCAGTCTGTCCCTTCTCTCCTTCTGCTCTGTCTGCTTCAATTCCAGAACTGCAGCTGGATTTCCTCAAAGGTCTCCTCCCAGCTCTTCTCCAACCGTCTCTCCAACCACCTCTCCAGTCAGTACTCTCACCAACACTCTTACCGGCTCTCTCAGTGAGACTCCAATCACCAACTCCTCCTCTTCTCTTGCTTTCTCCTAGCCAGGGTCTATATTCCTGTTCCCTGAGCCTTGGGTCTGCCTTCCTGAACAGGTGTGTGCAATTAGGTTCCAGGCTTGCAGTTACATCAGACTTGGGTGTGTCAGCCTAGCTCCTGTTTCCCTATGCTTGTATCTCTCTTGCAAACGCTGAAACGTGTGTGCAGCCTGACTGCCAGTTTGTTTAAAGGTAAAATCATCCTTTTCTTCTACATCCATGTGTTCAGTATGGGCTTCTTCATCACAGTGCATATGGAGAGGAATGGCTAGCAGAAAAAAGGAGGTGATAGTGCCTCTGTATAAGTCTTTGGTGTTACCTCATTTGGAGTATTGTGTGCAATTCTGGAGACTGCACCTTGAAAAGGATATAAAGAGGATGGAGTCAGTACAGAGGGTGGCTACCAAAATGGTTAGTGGTCTTCATTATAAAGCATATGAGGATAGACTTAAGGATCTTAATATGTACACCTTAGAGGAAAGGCGGGATAGAGGTGATATGATTGAGACATTTAAATACCTCCATGGCATAAATGCACAGGGGGAGAGCCTCTTTTGATTGAAAGCAAGTTCTGCTATGAGGGGACATGGGTTGAGGGTGAAAGGGGATAGATTCAGGAGTTATATGCGGAAATATTTCTTTATAGAAAGAGTGGTGGATCCGTGGAATAGTCTCCCAATGGAGGTGGTAGAGATGAGGACGGTATCTGATTTCAAAAAAGCATGTGACAAACACAGAGGATCTCTAAAGAAAAAAAGGGGACTGTTGTAGTTGTTGACATGGAAGGACAGACTAGGTAGGCCATGTTGTCTTTTTCTGTTGTCAATTTTCTATGTTTCTAATATTTCTTTTTGTTACACTGTTTTTAGCACAAAACAGTATAGTAGTAAAGGATCAATTAATCTTTTGCACAGGGTAAATTTATTTACATCTTGAATCTACCTCTATTAGTGATAGTAATTTAGTTAATCAATTTTTGTCTTTATGGTGTTAGGAGGAGATACCTTTGCTTTACCTATTCCACTAGTGACAAGACATTTACTTCACACTTCTGACATTTCAAATAACAACTTGCAAATCTGGTGAAAATCAGCATATCGGAAAAAAAACTAACAACTAATTACTATGCTAAAGTCAGGCTGTTTAAATCTTTTTCAACCAGAAAATCATAGTGTTAGGAAAGCAAACAAATGAATTGTTATACACTTTTTCTTATGTTTTTCTTGAGACTTTATTTATTTAGCAAGGTTTATATAACACCTTTCACCATTATCAAGGCGGTTTATAATGAACAGTAGTTCCGGTTTTACATTGAACAATATAATTTATATACAGGTAACAATTTAAATTATGTACAGTTGAGTAGTTGGTTCTAGAGAATAGCAATATTTACATTTATAGATAACAGGTTAAACTATTTACAGTTATATGGTTCTGGAGAGGAATCATTATTTACAAGAGGTCATGTTATGTATAGCATGGTGTATAAGCTTCCTGTATCTTGTGGTATTATTTGCTGCTGTTCTTGTTGGGTTTTTATTTTTATTTTATTTATTTATTTATAGATTTTTTTCTATACCGCCTCTTCCAGAGATCAGAGGGTAGGGGCAAAATGTTTTATAAACAGCAGGTTTTTCAGTTGTTTTCAGAATGTGGGTAGGTCTGTGATCTTTATCTTTATTGAGATATTTGATATACCGTCCAGGCAATTGCAATAGAGTAGTGCACAATCATGTGGCCTAGTGGTTGGGGCAAGTTACCTCAGGCCAGAAGGTCAGGGGTTCAAATCCCACTAGAGGACAGCAACCTTGGGCTGGAAGGACTGGGGTTTCTAGTCCCACAGGTGCTTCTTGTGGTCTTGGGCAAGCCACTTAACCCTCCATTGCCCATGTTCCTTGTAAAATAGTTATCTCCAAGTTATAATGCCCTGTTCAATGTAATTTCAGTTTGTTTAATGTAAACCACCTTGATATCATGAAAGGCAGTATATACGAAATGGTAAATAAAATAAATAAATAACAAAGGCTGCAGAGGAAACAAAGAGCAAAGAAAGAACGCTATTAATTGGATAAGACAGTAGCAGAACAGGCAGAAAAAAGGACAGAGAGCAGCAGTGATACACAAAGGAGGGATATGGGAGCAGAATAGCTGACAGGGGGGACTCAAGGGTTGGGGGGGAGATCAAATGCTAGATGAAATAGGTGAGTCTTCAGCAATGCTTTGAAGCGACAGAATGAAGCATCAGTATGCAAATCTGAGGGGAGTGTGTTCCAGAGTGCAGGGGCAAGGAAAAAATAAGCAGAGTGGCGGGTGAGTTTGAGGTGAGCTTGGGCAGGAGAAGGAAGGATAAACCGATTCCCACATGAGGAGCAGAGGGGTCGTGGGGAGGGCTGGTGGTGAATAAAATCAGCAAGGTAGCAGGGAACACCGGTGTGTAATACCTGATGATTGGTGGTGAGGACCTTGTGAACAAAACATATTTAATGGGAAGCCAGTGGAGCTGCAGAAGAAGAGGGGTGACATGGTCCGATGGGGAGGAATGAGTAATAAGAGCGGCAGCTGGGTTGTGAATGAGCTGAAGGCAACAAAGTTGGTGCTGTGAGTCCTGCAAAAATGACGTTACAATAATCCAGCTTTGAGACAACAAGGGACAGCACGAGGGTGGCAAGAGAAAGTTGAGAAAGAAAGGAACGTGCAGCGTGTATCTGATGCAGTGAAAGAAAAGAGCGCTGGGCAAAACGAGAGATATGAGAGTGAAAGCTGAGGGAGGAATCCAAAGTGACACCAAGATAATGAAGGGTGGATACAAGTGGTACAGGGGTAGAGCACTGCAGGGGGGAGAGGTCAGGGGGAGGGGAATTAAGGGAGAACCAAAGAGTCACAGATTTGGACGGGTTAAAGGTGAAGGAAGTTGGAGCACAGCCAGGTGGAGAAGCAGAAAGGCAAGCATTGAGAGGAGACAAGTTGGAGGTGAGAGAGTCTGTATGATACACGAGGAGGTGGTCATTAGCATAGTAATAACTGGAAATACCAAATTGCTGGACAGTCAAGGCAAGCGGGATAAGAAAGACATTAAACAAGAGTGGGGCAGGTACTGAGACTTGAGGGACTTCACAGTAGAGGAGAGTGACTGGTGAGGAGACAGATCCCTGCAGGACAGAAAAAGTACGGTAAGAGAGAAAAGAGTGAAACCAGCGGTGAACCTTCCCATGAACCCCAAGCTCGTGCAGGCGGGCAAGGAGAGTGCAGTGATCCACCAGGTCAAAGGCAGAGGAAAGATCAAGAGAAACAGCAATAGAAAGGTCACCATGTTCATGGGCATGGTGAACTTCGTTCAAAAGTGCGAGCAAGATTGTTTTGGTACTATGTTCTGACCTAAAACTGGACTGACGGGGCTGAAGGGAAAGAGTGGTGTCGAGGTTCACAGAGAATTGTGAGAAGACAATCTTTTCAAGGACCTTAGAAAGGAAAGGGAGATTAGAAACAGGCCTCCAACTGGCTGGGACAGTGGGATCAAGGGAAGGTTTCTTCATCAAGTGCGAGACGACAGCATGCTGCCAGGCCATGGAGAAGGAGCCAGAGGAGAGACTGGAATTCATGAAAAGAAGGATAAATGGTACAGCAGAAAGGGAAGGTTCCAGGAGCCATGAGGAAGGGAGAGGGTCAAGGGGACAGGTAGTTTTGTGAGAAGAGGTAATGACCTTAATGAGTTTGGACACAGTGATAGGGTGAAAAGTATGCCATGTGTGAGGAAAGGCAGAAGAAATGGGGGAGGGGGGGAGGAGACAAGGAAGGGGGAAGTGGAGAAAAGGGAGGAGGACAAGAGGGAAAGGAAGCATGGAGTGAAAGAACGTTCTCTGAGAAGAAAGAGGCAGGTTGGGCGGGACTGGGGGGGGCAGAGTGGGAAGGAGCAGAACAGGAAGCAGAGATAAGGGCTGACAGGGAGCGGAGGACACGGTAAAGCTGCCGGGAGGAATTGGAAGAGGAAGAGATCAGGTCCAAGTAGTATGCTTGCTTGGCAGCATTAATAGCAGTGCGGTAAAGTTGCTGTCAATGATGGTAGGCGGATAGAGGCTGGGGTGGGGTGCTTGCGTCAAAGTTGTTCTTCCCGGCAGAGATGAGTACGGTGTAGAAGCAGACCAGGATGATACCAGGGGTGGCGGGCGGAAGGGCGAGAGATTGGGGAGGAACGATAAAGGGCTAAGCGGTCAAAGGCAGAGGACAGGGTCTTGGACCAGACGTCCACCTGCTCATCCACAGAGAGAAAGGGGAAGTCAGAGGGGAGGAGAGTGTCAATAGAAGGGAATTGCTGCAGAGTGAGGGGGGTAATATGACGACGAGATAAGGGGGGGGGGATTAAGTGGGGAGCAGGGGGAGAAGGTGAGGTAGGGAGAGGAAAGGTGAAAAAGAAGCAGGAGTGGTCTGACCAGGGAAGAGAAGGGGAATATGGCAGATGGGACAAGGGAAGCATTAGCGGGTGTTATGATAAGATCCAGGGTGTGCCCAATACAGCAGGCAGCAAACAAGCAGCTGAAGGCAGTGAGACCAGCAGCAGGGGAACGCCGCAGGAGATTGGCTTTTATGGTGGTACCTGGGTGAAACGTGTCACTTCCAGGAGGCGGGACTTGAGTCAGCAGATGGAATAGCACACTGGGGAAACAAGCAAAAAACAGCAGCACAGTAGCTAGGTAAATATAGCAGACAGCAGGTAGCACAGTAGCTAGGTATTGTGTTTGGGAGAGCATTCCAGGCTGATGGGGCATACAATTCGAAGGCTTATGTGCAGGCTTGTTGGGTTGATTTTGTTCTTGCGTGGGGGATGATTAAGGTATTCGTGGCAGATTGTCGTCTTACGCGATTATGCAGCAGGGTTTGGAGCAGTGTGTGTATGTGAGAGGCTGAATTGCTGTTGAGTGCTTTATGTGTTAAAATGAGCATCTTGTACTTTATCCTGCTGGTTTAAGTCCAGTGTAGGTCCTGTCTGCACTGCACAAGTTGTTAACTGTAAACCGCACTGATTCTAAAGAGCGCAGTATAAAAAAAGACATTAAATAAAATAAATAAATAAGTGGGAGCCAGTGAAGTTGTTTCAGGGCGGATGTTATGTAATCATATTTTGAGGTTTCCATGAGAATATGCGCTGCAGTGTGCAGGGCTGTCTGTAGGGGTATTAGGGTAGAGTGTGACAGGCCTTGGTAAATGACATTTCACTAGTCCATATGTGGTAGGATTAGGGCTTAGAATGCTGAGCAGAAGTCTGGTGGGTCGAGGAGGGGGTGTAGTCCTTGAAAGGTTCTAATTTTGTGGTAGACCGCTTTTATGGTGCATTGTATTTGCACTTTGAGGGAGAGGTGTTCATTAAGCATAATTACAAGATACTTGATTTCTGACTGTACTTTTATTCTGGTAATGTTTAATGTGATGGAGTCCAGGGGAGTGAAGTTGATGTCTTTAGTGATGAAAAGAGCTTTGGTCATTTTGTAGTTGATGGTCAGGTTGTTTCTTTCTAACTGTTGTGAGATATCTTTGAGGCATTGCATAAGTTTTGTGTTGGGGGGTTGATTATGGTCAAATGTTCCTTATAGCATGACTTTTTGTGTGCCATTGTCTCCTACCATGTAAGGATGACCCACTCAGGCTTAGTATTGTCATCAGGTGCCCCCAGTGGCCAGTGGCTGTAAGGGCATGCTGACGCATTTTTATTATTTTTAAGGAGCAATGGCTCTTTAAGGCCCAGTGCAGTTTGATCCTTGGGGTTTTTAGCTCCTTGTGAGAACAAAATTGTATAAGCCAAGAGTGGAGGGTAATAAGGCTTTATTTCCCCTTTAACGCAAGGGTTCACTAAGACATAAGAAAACAAAAGATAGTCCTTCTTTATAAAGGGTTCCACCAAAATAAGCAGACAAACAATTGTTATAAGCTTCACAATTGATTACAGGAATTCTTTTATATTTACAGTTCTACTAAGGACTCACAGCTAGTAGCAACACAAAAGCTACAATCCATAGATTCATCTTGAGGGATGGGAATAGTATTCTCAAACTCTATTTCCATGGACTCTGCGTCACTGGCTTCTCCATCTGAATAAGTGCTTTCCCTTGTGGCTACAACTTTACAGGGTCTGTCTCTGTTTCTTTGCTTCCAGTAAGACTGTCCTGTTAAGCTCTTAGGTATTGTTTTGAAAAGCTCTCCTTTGTTCCCTCTTCTCATATATTGAGCGTCTGCTTTATCAGAGCTTCTAGGAGCAAGGCTTTCTTTTAAAAGTAAAGAGCCACCATACCTTGGCTTCCTGCAGCTGCTACACCTGGAGCTCTCTCTCTGACGTACTTCTCTCTGGAGACAGGTTTCCTTGTGCAGTGCTTTGCCTTCCTGAAGCCCAGGAAAACCTGGTGAGGATTCCCAATCTCTGTGCTTCTGTGTAAAGGTAGTTTTGCTATAGGAACCTCTCCTTCTGGTACCTTGTAATCCTGATCCAGGGAACTCCGGTGAATGTAGGTTTCTCTCAAAGCATGGCTCCTTGGTATTCTGTGCTCCTCTTTCAGCTGTTATTATTCTTGTCGTGCTGCTTGATCCAGCTACGTTACTTGGGCTGGGAGTGTCACTCTTTCCAGCCAAACTGCTTCTCCTGGCAGCCTCTCTCTGGACTCAGTCTCTCTGTGCTCTGCCCCTCTAGACTCTATCTGTCTGGATTCTGTCCCTCTGGGCTTGCTCCGTGTGGACTCTCTCTCTTTCTCCACACTCCTTCTCCTTCCTTCTGGCTGAACTGCTGCCGGCTGAGTTCCCTCCGAATGGATTCCTCCCAACTGGATTCCTCCTTCACACCTTGCACACCTACACCCTCTGGCTGTCTTTCCTTTATAAAGGCATTTTACCTTTGAAACTCCCGGGCTTGCCTTCAGGTGCAGCTGGTTAACACTCATACAATCAGTGGCTGGGCACGTTGACTCAGCCTCTCTAGGATTACTCTTGCCCCTCTAGCTGTGCTTCAAGGTAATTGCATCTTCTGCACATCCACAGCTCTATGAAAGACATGGTTTTTTTTCTAAACCTGCACCTTCCGTGGCTCCAGCCTCATGACAGTATGCAGTAACCCCAAATCATTGACTGCCATTTCATATTTCAAATATTGAAGCTTCTCTGAAAAAGTCCCTCCTAAGGGAAATTGTAATACTTCATTACCACTAGTTATTAAATGCCATCGTGCTACAGGGTTTATAGCAAAATCACATGTTTAGCCATCATACTCACAGTTCTTCTGACTTGCCTCCAAACTAGAGAAAGGATCCAAGAATTCACAGACACCAACTGTTGTGTGAAATCTGTTCCTGACTGCCTGGCTGGAGGCAACAAACAAAGGGATTCTTTTTCCGCCTTTGGTCTCCTTATCTCTGGTCTTTAGAAACAAGTGAGAAGAAATGAAAACACATACAGAGAATTATAACTGCAAAACTGTAACCCTTTCCTTAGCTTGGCCGCAGCACTTTCTTTTATTAGGAAAAAAATTGTCACATTGTACAATTTCATCTTATCACTCTGTGTCATGCTTCTTACTTTAATTTTGTTTATCTACATGTACATGTACGTTGGAGTTTGTACAGGGAGGCTTAGATGGGGGCGGGAAGGAGTGGTATAGATATGGAGTTAGGGCAGGCAGTGGTCCGTCTTTGGCCCTGGACGTACAGAGCCAATTCTGAAGTCGGCCCTGTATATCCAGAGTCGGAAGATTGGACGGATGACTTATTCCACCTTGAAGGTGAAATAAGTCCCTCTAGACATCAGGGGATGGAAGGCCCAGACATGATCAGAGGTGAGGAGGTGCAGGAGATTCTCTGTAGCCCGACTATGGGAGGCCAGATCTGGGGTCGGGCTCCGGGGAAAAGAAAAAGTAGTCAACGGCTGGGGATTGTGGCTCCTGAATGGAGCCTCAGTGCCATGGCAACTAGATACTGAGGCACTGCAGCTCCATTCAGGAGCTTGACTGAGTTAGCTGGGCTTTGCTCAGTATGTGCAGGCCGATCGGAATAGGGTCCGGCCTGCACGTACTGACCCTAGATGTGATTCTGATCCTGTGGGGGCTAAATGTGCCCCATGGGATCTGAATCGTGTTTACCTCTGTGCATCCTGTTCCAACTGGACGCACAGAGGCCAGGACACATATTACAGAAGATGCCTCCATATGTTTCAGGTCAAATTGGGCACAGACATATTGCTCATACTTAATCAGGACAAGCTTCCTGCAAGCAAAAACATTCTGTCTAGCTCTCACAAATATCTGCAAAATACGACCTTGGCTTCTCTCACACATACTGCTAAGCTGTCTCATTCTTCATATTTCTGAACCTTTCTCCCGTACCCTATTTTGTTTCTTTCTACATTGGGTATGGGACCTTGGGCTTGGACTGTCAAGTCTCCTCCTTGAGATTTTGACCTTTAAATTCATGATTGCCCCCCTCCCCCACCAGAAAGGACTTGTGTTACGGAGGGCCATTTAAAAATCAGCACCTATCACACTGGAAGAACCAAGGCGATACATTATACTGGTTGATTCTTACACGTTAGAGTTAGTTTTGTTTTCATTTCAACTTCACAGCTATTTGATTTGTACAATAACATAATCAAGGGTGTATATTTATGGGATAAATTGATTTTGGCTGGGCAACATCAGTCCGTCCACGTGTACACAATAAGGGCTCGATGCAGAAACCCTGAGCTAGAGTCCAGCACTAAAGCTCTGGTGCAGGGTTCCCTAATGTAGGTTTAGAAACATAGAAACATGATGACAGAAAGAGACCACATGACCTATCTGGTCTGTCCTTTCATATCAACCCCCCTACAACAGTCTCATTTTTTCCTTTAGAGATCCTCTATGTTTGTCCCAAGCTTCTTTGAATTGAGATACTGTCCTCATATCTACCACCTCTACTGGGAAACCATTCCATGGATTCACCACTCATTCCGTAAAGAAATATTTCTGCATATCACTCCTGAATGTATCCCCTTTCAGCCTCATCCCATGTCCCCTCATAGCAGAGCTTGCTTTTAATCAAAAGAGACTCTCCTCCTGTGCATTTATGCCACATAAGTATTTAAATGTCTCAATCATATCACCTCTGTCCCGCCTTTCCTCTAAGGTGTACATATTAAGATCCTTAAGTCTATCCTCATATGCTTTATAATGAAGACCACTAACCATTTTAGTAGCCACCCTCTGTACCAACTCCAGCCTGTTTATATCCTTTTGAAGATGCGGTCTCCAGAATTGCACAGAATACTCCAAATGAGGTCACACCAAAGACTTATACAGAGGCACTATCACCACCTTTCTTCTGCTGGCCATTCCTCTCCCTATGCATCCAAGCATCCTTCTAGCTTTTGCTGTCACCTTTTCTACCTGTTTGGCTACTTTAAGATCATCAGTCACAATCATGCCTAGGTCCCACTCTTCTTTAGTGGACAAAAGTACTTCATCCCCTATACTATATTGCTCCCTTGGATTGCTACAGCCCAAATGCATGACCTTGCATTTCTTAACATTAAATCTCGTCTGCCAAATTCTAAACCATTCTTCAAGCTCAGCTAGATCCCTCCTTATGTTATCTACACCCTCCTGGGTGTCTACTGTATTGCAGATTTTGGTATCATCCGCAAAGAGGCAAAACTTATCCGACAGCCCTTCCATTATATCACTAACAAAGATGTTAAAAAGAATCAGACCAAGGACAAATCCCTGGGGCACACCACTGGTAACCTCCTTATCCTCAGAGTGAGCTCTATTTACCTGTACCCTTTGTCGCCTCCCATTCAACCAATTTCTAACCCAACCAGTAACTTTAGGGTCCATCTCTAGGGAGTTCAGTTTGTTTATAAGTCACCTGTGAGGAACGGTGTCAAAGGCTTTACTGAAATTTAAATATACCACATCTAGGGTTCTCCTTCAGTCCAACTCTCTGGTCACCCAGTCAAAGACAATCAGATTTGTCTGACAAGACCTGCCTCTGGTGAATCCATGCTGCCTCGGATCCTGTAATCCACTGGACTCTAGAAACCTCACTATTTTCTCTTTCATCAGCATTTCAAATAATTTACTCACCACTGTAGTTAAACTAACCGGCCTGTAGTTTTCAACCACATCCTTACTTCCACTTTTGTGTAAAGGGATCACATGTGCTTCTATCCAGTCCTTTGGCACCACTCCCGACTCCAACGAGGCATTGAAAAGGTCAGTCACTTGAGCTGCTAGAACATCCCCAAGTTCCCTCAGTATTCTAGGGTGTATCCCATCCGGTCCCATTGCTTTGTCTAGTTTAGGTTTAGCTAGTTTCTCACGAACAGTCTTCTGAAAATTGTTCAATATGCCCCTCGCTTCTGTTCCTGTTTGCGGATGTTTTCTGAGGTGCTGCTCCTGGTTCTTCATCTGTGAACACCGAACAGAAATATTTGTTAAGCTATTCCGCTTTACCCTAATCAGTTTCTACATATTCCTCCCCTTCACCCTTGAGTCTGACAATACCACTTTTGCCCTTCCTCTTCTCAATAACATATCTGAAATATATCTTATCTCCCCATTTTACTACATTGGCTATTTCTTCCTCTTTTTGAACCTTTGCTTTCCTGACTACTTTGCTAGCTTCTTTAAGTTTTTCCAAATATAGATGCCTGTCTTCCTTTCTCTGTGAACTCTTGTATTTCATGAAGGCCTCCCTCTTTTTCTTCACTTTTTCTGCTACTTCTTTCAAAAACCATAGTGGTCTCCTTTTCCTTTTACCTTTATTTACCATTTTAACAAAAAAGGTTGGTTGCCCTTTAAAATATCCCCTTTCAGTTTTGCTCATTGTTTTTCTACATCCCCCAGCTGTTCCCATCCTACTAATGACTCTGAGGTATTGGCCCATCTTGGCAAAGTTAGTTTTCCTAAAGTCTAAGACCCTCACTTTTGAATGGATTTTAATAGCCCTAGTCCTAATACTGAACCACACCATCTGGTGATCACTGGATACCAAATGATCTCCCACTATAACATCAGAAACACTTTCACCATTGGTAAGCACCAAGTCCAGTATGGTCCCTTCATGTGTGGGTTCTGTTACCAGTTGCCTGAATAGTTCTCCCTGTAGAGAATCCAAAATCTCCTTACTTCTAGATGATACTGCAGCAGGAATGTGCCAATCAACATCGGGCCTATTGAAATCGCCTATCACTAGCACTTCCCCATTCCTAGCAATGCTGCGTATGTCTTCAATTAAATCTCCGTCCACCTCTTCCTCTTGTGAGGGAGGTCTGTATATCACGCCAATGCAAAGAGATTTCTCTTTCTCTCTTTCTAGTTTCACCCACAGTGCCAGTTTAATGTAGAAGTTTTGCTCAGTGATGCTGTAAGCAAATAGCATGCAAATGAGCAGCGCACAAAACGTCTGCGCTAAACAAGAATAGTAAGCCAGGCACTTGTGCACAAGTGTCTTTGTTATCATAACCTACATCCTGTGCACAAAAGGCAGTGGTATGTTTGTGCTGGAATGCTATTGGCACATGAGAGCAATATAATTTTGCTCAGAATAATATTACCCTTATGTGCCACACAACATTCCTGCACATTCTCACCCATTGTTCCAGCACTCTTCCCCTGCTATTTTTTTTTCAGCACTCATTTCAGCAAAACCAGAAAAAATCTGTGGGGGCTGTGCACGCAAACAGGCATAAATTCCTCATCAACAACTGCTGGAGACTTATGAGTTAAGCCTTAACATGTTCAGTCCTCATGCTAAAATCTTGACATTTAGCTCGGCCTTCCGTTCTTCTCTGTATAGTTCCCTGCATCATGTAGCTAATTGCTTCGTTATAATCGATTTGAATGTATTTAAATGTGCTGAGTGCTGCTGCTAATGCAGGCATTTGCGCAGTGATTATGCGCATGATAAATTCCTTCCTACGTTCTGCACCCACCCTAGCGCAGAAAGTTGTACGTAAACATTGTGCGGAAGCCTGCACTAGCGGCAGCACACTTTTCTGCATCAAGCTGTCAGTGGTGTGCACCTAAATTGAGGAGCTCTGACAGGCTTTCTTCCACTTGATGAAGGTCTCCTTGTTTTCACAAAGTTATTTAACCCTCTATCTCCTCTTTCCATGTAACAATAAATGAACTGTAGATAGAACATACAATAACAATACTGAAAATACCAGCAAGGATGATCTAGTCTGCCCAGAAATTATGGGGCCCTTTTACTAAGTGCTGCAAACCTGTTAATGAGCTTTTTAGTGAGCAGTAACTGGCTGCAGTGAGCAAGCCAGCTACCGACCGCTGAAACACATGTTAACTGCCGCTTCCATGCTACTGTGGACAATGAGTAGGTAAAGGTAGAGCATGGGTGTGGCCAACACAGTAACATGCGTGTGCAGTTACTGTGGCATGTAGTGCGGGTTCATCTAACGGCACTTCTGTAGCTGGCATTAAGTGCCCCCATGGTATGTGCTGCTTGTTAGGGTACCCTAACATGCCTTAGCTGCTGGGAACATACAGGTCATGCCCCTAACAGCTAACACGCTGGTAACGCACCTTTAATGCAACCTCTTAACAGCATTTAATAAAAGAGCCCCTATGTAGAACCATTGCACACAGGGCAGAATTAATTCTAGTTGATTGTAGGCAAACAAGCACATTAGGCCCCCCACAAACATATGAATACATTTACTGATTACTTTACTTTCATTTTAGCACGACTGAATTTATTGTGGGATTAATGAGAAATGAATCGGATACATTTATTCAGTTATGCAAAACGGTTCAGAAACATTATCTGCACCAAACTTTAAAGCACCTATCTACTTTCTTTTTTCCTGCTAAACTCTTCAACGACATTATCAAAATCCAAGGAAGTTGTAATTTTACTCTCAAGCACCAATGACGCAGATGTGGCTGGGTGGATGTTTTGGTGGCCAGGGGGGTAGGAGAGAGTGTGGAAAGGAGGGATATGAGTTTGGGTATTCGGGGTATTCATGATGTATGCATGGTGCAGAGGATCTGCAGGAGGGTATGTGTGTGTGTGTGTGTGTGGAGAATTGTACTGGGAGAGCCATTATAGGATATCCCACATTGTTTCGCACCCTCTCCACTTCAGACAATTTACCTGACCTCATGATCTATTCCCCAACCTCGCACTCTCTTCCTTTGACTTTCCTCCATATTCCCACACTGGCTTTTTCAGTCACCTCCTTTCTCCCTTCTGACATTACTCCATCCTGCTCCACTATCATGCATGCTGTTCTCCCTCTCCCGCACTCGCCGCATGTTATAGGAATTATTCATAGGAATAGTGACAATGACAAAAAAAGCAATAACTTATTATTATTATTTGGATTTAATTCACGACTTATCAGTAGTAATTCAAGGTGAGGTACATTCAAGTACAATAGGTGTTTCCTTACCCCAGAGGGTTACCATCTAAGCATGTACCTATGGCTGGTGCAAGGATCGGAGGCACCCAAGGCGGGCCCCTCCATCCTGTTGCCCCCTTTTCTGCCACCGCCGCCCCTCTCCAGGGCCTGCAGAAGGGGGCAATGGTTCAGAAACCATGACGCAGCCCTCAAAAGGAAGTCGGATGGCTGCTGCCACCTCCCAAATCCATCTTTCTCATCTTGCAGCCGCAGCAGTGGCCAGACTCCATTTTGAAAGTGGTGGCTGCTCAAAATGGAGTCAGGTCGCCGCAAGATAAGAAGATGGAGTCAGATGGCGGTTGCGGCAGCAGTGGGAAGGGGATGCCGGTGGAAGCCGCAGCAGTATCAGCGGGGGGGGGGGGGGCAGGGGGCAGCAGGAGTTTCTGCTTGGGGCAGCAGAACCCCTGGGCTGCCCCTATGCAAACTGGAAGTCTGTGTCAGAGGGGGGCAGAGAGCAGAAACCATGATGCAGCACCAGTGAATTGAGGTAAATACTGCATCATGGTTCCTGAATCTTGCTGCTGCAGGCCCCAGAGAGAGGCAGTATCAATGGGTGTCTGTGGAGGGCCAGCGCTCTAGGTGAGTGCCTAGTTCCCCTAATGGTAGCACTGTCCCTGTGCGTATCTGAGGCAATAGATGGTTAAGTGACTTGCCCAAACCACAAAGCATGTCAGTGAATAAAACTAAATAATTCTTAGAGACCAGAAAATCACATAAGCTAGTAATTTATTATAAGGACTATAATTTATGAAAACCAGTCTGATTATAGCATATATTTGTACAGAAATGTAGATATTTGCAATCCCAGGGGATCTCATAAGGAAGCTGCAATCAGAAAGTAAGTTTCTACCATTTATCTTTTGCAAGTAGTAGTGGGAGGGGCTAAAATGCGTCTGGCACATCATTTTGTGGTGGAGGGGAGTTTAGATACATCTGCACCCACGCTTGCTTCATGCTGGTGATGACATCTTTGAGGTTTCATTGCCTTGCATCATTTCTTAAGCAACATGTCTGTCTCTGTCACAGTGAATTCTTAAACCTAGCCTTTGAAGGAAGACAAATACCAGTTTAAACAAATCCTTCACCTCTAATATCCCATATCAGGAAGCTGCTACAGTGCACTCAGCAATACTCCAAAATGACGATAATCACAATGGGGGTGTTTGGGAGCCATGCATATCATACAGCATGTGCCCTACTTGCCCCTCATTTCAGTCATCAGTTCCCATTTCACCTTTTAACTGTCCATCTTTTAAATTGAATCCTCCGTCTTTATTCTAATTTTGTGCTTTATAATATACTTTTTTTTTCGCTTTAATTAAAAGCACTTGACTTCCTCTTACGTACAAAGAATATTCACATTCATTTTGTTTCAGCGTTCTCGCTAATGCTGTGTCAATGTCCACATTATTACACACTTTGTTTCAGTGTCCAGCGTTCTCGCTGCTGCATTTTAATCCAGCAGAACTTCATGAGCTCTTACACTGCTATTCTCATTGCTCTGTGCAAATATTTTAACACTTATCTGCTTCTCAGATGCTTCACGGTTCAAACATCATAGCCGCTCTGCGGATCGCCGCTTTGTACCCAAGCTATCCACAGGTTTCGTTAATCTGTGTCGGGGGCTGACATTCAAAACTGGCAGCTGGCTCAGAGCTCCCGTGTCACTTGTGTCAAAGCAGCAATAACGGGTCACACTGTGTGTCTGTAAGTTTCCACCTCAGGATTTGTTGTAGGTTTGCAAGGGGTATATCTCTAATTGTTTTGGTACAGTAGGAGAATAAAGAAAGTGGCTACACCCAGGTACTTCTTAAAAATTTCAGTAAATACAGTATATATTTGTTTGTTCTGCTCGCTGTGTTTAGTCAGCATTTTGTAGTCTTTCATCTTTGTCTATAGACACTAACACGAGTTGTCCTTGGCCTATAGAATTGTACTAAATTAAATGCAAAAGCCACAATGCCAAAACCAACCACCACATCCATACGCTCTTTCACATCCACTCATTCATCCACCCTTCCTTGCTCTCTCTCTACCTCCAATGTTCTCTCTCTATCCCCTCTTGTCCCCCATCACTCATTCCTTACACATGTTCCCTCTTTTCCTTTTTTTAAAAATATGTTTGAGGATTTGGCACATGCCTCATGACAATAATTAAACAGCAAAAAGCGTACAGCTCCTTAGATGACATCAATAAACACATACAATTGGAAATAGTTCTATTCAGAACTGCCCAACTGAGAAAAACATGTGAACAAATCCATCTTTTCTGCAATACTTGACACACTTGATTCTACACCAACCATCCACAAAACTCATACTGTATCACCCATACCCAAACCCAAACCCAAGCCCCTTCTCTAACCCAGCCCCCTGTTCCTCACTTGTTAGTACTATTGCATCAAAGGTCTGTCAAAATCTCTGCCAAAGTTGCTTGCACTAAATAATATTACCAACCCTTCACCCAACTCATTAAACTATAATCTATCCACCTATTGAGTGAAACCTGAGTAACTGAACCCCTAATTTTGTGTTATTTTTTTGTCGGAAGTGTGACTGTGTGTGAAGAAATGTCCAGTTTCAGAGAGAGTTAAAGCATGCTATGGTCTCGTTAAAACGTTGAAAAGAAGAGAAAGGTTTATAACGAAGACCGAAATTCACAGATCTCTTTGGCTGGTCATCATTATGAGATAAGTAAATGGATAGCAGATTAGAAGCGTTGAAGCAGAGCCGAGAATAGATGCGCGGCTCTAAACGCAGTACTGTGTCCGTAGTGATCTGCTTGGTGCGTTGAGATCTGCATGGTGATCTTTTAAAGGAAAAATATTTGTGATGTAGCATTAAGACTTTCTGAATGCGATTATCTCACAACTTTTTATACAGTGGTTAGTGTTACCACATGAGTAATTAAAAGGGAAGTTAAGCTTCAAGAGGGAGCAATCTCTCACGGCAAAAAGTTGCTTGCACAGCATCCCATCAGGCTTGGTCTTAGCCATATAAAGTTGTAACTCAAAGATGAATGTAATGGGTTCCATGTTCACCCATTCCTGCATTCCTGGGGCACAGTCTTGCACCCTGTGTCTCAGAATCACTCTCCTAAACAGCAAAAAGGCCACATCCATTTTTGTTGGGCATTGGGTAAACCAGGGTAGTGGTCTCAGCAGTGCCACCTAAGAGCAGCAGTATATATGTCCATTTGATGTCCGCCTGCACTGTGAGTGCTACAGCATCAAGTGCTCCATCCACAACTGTTGGAGCTTCCAACATTCTAAGAAGGAGTGTCGGCAAGTACCATCATGCATCTTGCATGTAAGACAAAAAGAATCAGACCACATCCGCCTCTGATGACCTCTAAGATGGGTGATATAGGCCCTATGCACTATCTTATATTGAATTTCCTGCAGAGATGCATCCGTTGTTCATATCCTCACTTCCTACTGGGTCTCCTAATTCCTGGGTCCATTGTTTCACAGGGTGGACAAGGATAAATCTGAAAAGCATTGCTTTCCCAAATTATATCATTGGAACAACTTGTTCCATCCTCCGATTCCTTAACCATTTCTTTGCCTAGTACAGTGATTTGAAATGCTTCTCCATGCAGAGAGCATATTTATTTTTTATTTATTTAACAGGTTTTTTATACCACTATCATTTCAGTCAAAGTGATTTACATTGTAACTTAAAACTTGGTAATGTACATTAAACAGGGACATTGATAACTTGGATTTTTTCACATGATCCCATACCAATGCCTCACTTGCAAGTACTGCAAAAGATATTTAGCAAGGACCACTGAATTTTGAGTTGCTCAAAAGATGAATCACTCCCCCAATGGTGTCAAATAGATCCCCAAATGCTTGACAGCCCAGCGCGTCCCATTGAACAAAGCTGGACCTTCCTTGCTCCGGCACAAAGTCCAGATGTCCTAGAAGACGCAGAAAAATAGAGGTTCCTGGGCCCCACCCCTCTGGTGTGCCACCATTTCCATGCCAGATGAAAGGGGGTAAGCAACGTATACTTGGCCTGTAAGAGGTCCCATTGCAGGTTCCGTATATGCAACACATTTATAAAGTGGTAGGACCGACACCAGTGTTGCAACAATTCCGCCGGAGCAAAACAATCGTCTCCCTTATTGGCCTCATAAATCCATCATATGAAGGATGCTACATTGTAAAGTCGGAGGTCACGCAAGTCTCCCCCCCACCCCCAATATCTCTCCTCCCTGCTCCCGAATGATTGTGACTTTTTCTATACAAAATTGTAGTTCTTTTCCTTTTCCAGCCTAGGCCATTCTGATTTTGGTTAATTGTAAACCGCCCTGATGCTGTGAAAGCGCAGTATATCAAGTGTTTAATAAAGAATACCCAAAACAAGTTTGTGATAACCAATTTCAAAACTTTCACTTGCAAAGAAACCACCCTATAATACTTTTAGAATACTACTTATCCCTTGCTTTCACCCAAATGGGAAGATTTTGCAGAGGTTACAAGAGTATGAGTAGTAAGACCATCTTCATAAGCACCACTCTACCATACACAGATAATGGTAGGTCCTTCCCTTGAGTCATAATCCCTTAATGTGATCAAGCTTGTTATGGCTATTCTGTTGATACATAACTGACAAGTTTTTATGCAAATAAATCCCCAGGTATTTCATGCTCCCTTTTAACCTTTGTAAGAGAAATGTATCGAGCCAATTGGGATGCATTTCGGTTGGAAGGTTCATAGCTTCAGATTTTCCATAATTAAATTTGAGGTCCACAAAGCTCCCAAATTGATCAGCGGTATGTTTTAGCTTAATCATACTTGTGTCAGCCCTTCCCCATAGAAAAGCATGTCATCAGCAAAAAGACTCAATTTATGCTCCTCTTTCCCCACAAATATACCATATGTCTTTGTTCTGATGGATCTTAGCCGCTAGGGGCTCTAGTGTGACTAGAAACAACAAAGGCAAAAGCGGGCATCTCTGCTTAGTCCCTCTCTTTAGTGAAAATGTTTGTTAGTTTGCCATTTACCAAAATCTGAGCTGATGGATTTGAGTATAGCCAATTGACTCATTTTGTGAACCTCCCCATTACACAAGCACCCAAAATAGATATTGCCAAGCTAGCTTGTCAAATGCTTTTGCTGTGCCCAGGTTGACTAAAAGCTCACCGCTGGTCGCTGTTTCTTCCCGGTGAAGCACCGCCAGGGTTTTCAACAAGTTAGTGGAGAATACCAGTTAGGTACAAAACCCACTTGATCTTTGTGTATTAAGGAGGGCAGCAGCTGACCCAATCTGCTCGCTAGAACTGCCACGACAATTTTGGTATATTGGTGTAAGAGAGAAATGGGCTGATAGGAGCCCACCTGCTCAGGATCTCTACATGGCTTGGAGAGCACCATAAATGTGTACATGATTCTGCATATTTCCATGATGATCCCCGCCAGCCAGCTTCTCACCTATATCAGCCAATTTCAGGGCCACCAGCTCCCCCAGTATTTTGTAAAACTCATCACCTAGCCCATCGGGGCACAGGGTTTTGGCAGGTTTCAATTTCTTAATTGCAACTTGAATTTACGCAGATGTCAATGGACTATTTAATTCCAACAGCTGCATCTCCATCACTTTGGGGAGTTGCAAGTCCCGGAAAACACTTTTCCTCTGTACAATATCATTAGGGCCTGTATCATATAAGGCTTGGTAATGTTAGAGGAAAACTTTGAATATCCATTGTTCCATTTGGATATTGTGCCAAACGGAACAATGGATATTCAAAGTCCCATAGTTGTTTTGTAATAGATGGGGTTGATTTGGGTTTCACTAAAGTAGCCAGGAATTTCCCAGCCTTGTTGCCCCATCGGTATAAATTATACTTGTAAAACCGAACATCCAGAAGGGCCTGGGCTTTCAGTAGGTCTGCTATCCCCTTCTTAATCTCCAGCATCTTGGCTTGGTCAATGGGTTTCAGAATGCAAATATGCGCCTTTCTATATTGCTGGAGTTGCTTCATTTTATGCAGGAAGTCACTATCCCTCTTTTTTTGAGTGCTACTCATATAAGCTGCTATGTTACCCTGGAAAACAGCTTTTGCCACACTCCATAAATGTTATGTCATCAATTTCAGTGTCTTGGTTGTTGTGTATATAGTCTAATCAGGCCTTGTCTTAGATAGGCATGGAAGTCTCTGTCATTATGCAATGCTGGATTTATCTTCCATATAATATCTCTTTGCTTTCCTTTCCATTGAAAAAAGGTGCTCACTAATAAGTAGTCAGAAATCAAAGGGAACTCCATGTCTGCTGCTGTCAGCTGAAAAAATGTATTCTCCAATATTAAGATATAATCTGTGAGTGTTGGAATAGAAAGAGAAATCTAGTTCTGTTAGGTGGAGAGTTTTCCACGTATCCAATAAGCTGAGTTCTTTTATGAGAAAGTTGACTCCCTTCATTTAGTAATCCTTTTGTGGCACCCTAGGGGGCTTACAATCAACCCCTGGTTCTGTTGTGATATTAAAGTCTCCAGCTACTATTTTGGAGTAGTCATGGAATTTATATATTTTTTGGCAACAATGGTTGAGAAGAATTTATGGTCGTAAACATTAGGGGCATATATGTTGCATAATAAAATTTTTACCCCCCCATGAGGACTCCTGCCATAAGAACATACCTTCCCTCTTCATCAGTAAGGACGTCATACATGACAAAAATAATTTCTTATTTAATAGGATCGTGACACCCCTCTGAACCCATTAAAGGAGGTAAAGCTTAACTCTCCCACCCATTTCCTCTTAAGTTTCTTGTGTTCCATGAAATTAAGATGCGTCTCCTGCAGGAAAGCCAGATCTGACCCCCCTAGTTTAAGATACTACAGCACCCAAGAGCACTTGACCAGTGAGTGCAGAGCAGCCACATTAAGAGCAATGATTTTCAGGTTACCCCCAGTCATCAGAGTGGCAGAAAATACAGCACATAAGCCGCGCAAGCCTCCCGGTCAGGCCTCCCTCAGCGGCTCTTCTGACCTCTTGCACACTATTGTCCCCCTACCCCTTCTTAACTGTATTAACCCCATCCAGTTCTTCCAGCAGACATATCCATTTTCATACACCCCCCAATTCCACAATACACACACACACACACCTCTTACACAAATCACGCCTGCCCTGACCTCACCCCTCCTGTGCTTCCCTAACACAGACCTCACCATTCCATCATTTTCCTGTCCTTGCCTGCCTGAGTGACTCCTCCCCCTGTGTGTGTGGTAGCCATTTTGAATTAATCTCTCTCCCCAGAGCCTGCTGTTAAGCTTTTTCCTGTCCTTGCCTGCCTGAGTGACTCCTCCCCCTGACCCCCTCCCCCTGAGGTATCCTGTAACCTTGTTCCTGTTTTCTCCACGTGTGCATAGGCTGTTTTAGTTTGCTTTTCTCTGATCAGAGAAAGGCTGAACTTTTACAGAGCTCTGCTAGTGAGTGGATTTTTGCCTCCTGGGACATCTTACTGTGAGTTCTAGCTGTTTATTTAATTATTTACTGTTTGTCTAACTGTTGTTTGTTTAATTATTTAGTGTTGGTCTTAGTGGTGTGCAAGTTTCAGCCTTCTCAGCTGTACTTACCTTGCCTCTCTCAACTGGGCTTTGTGTGGTACCCCCATCCCCCTGCTGAGGGTTCAGGACAGGGTACCTTGTAACTGCCCTCTTTAATAGGACTTATCTCCCCCCCTCCCTCCCCAGCACCCACCCACCCCTGGGGTAATTGTAGTTTTATAGGTACGTGGACATCTTAGAGGAAAGGGGCTGCTCTCAGGTGCAGCTCTTAATCCAAATCAGTCATACACAGAGGACCTGTGATTAATTAGCTTCAGGTACACAGGGTGTATTAGGGGTATTAGATACACTTTTATTAGTATAAGCATCTACACCAATCCTTATTATATACCGATTTAAAAGACCTAAACACAAGCTTTAAACTAAGATGCAGTCAGAGGTCCAGCAACGAGATGGGGGTTCTCCAGTCTTTTGCATCGAGTGTCACATGTATGATTATCTCCCAGTTGGTGAGAGGTCCTACATATGCACTAAGTGCAGGGAGCTCTTTGCTCTTAGGGAACGAGTCCGTTCTCTAGAGGCTAGAGTAGCAGACCTGGAAGACATAAGAAAGACAGAGAAGTACATGGACGAGACCTACAGGGATATAGTCCTGAAGTCCCACCTCCAGTCTGGCAGCATCCCTGTTGCCATGGAGGAGAGAGGTCACGTGACAGGAGAGCATCACCCTGGTGTGGCAGGAAGTGATCCTGTAACTAGGACCTGTCCTCCAGGTGATGTAAAACCCTCTCGCACCGAGGACGTTTCTCCAGGGCCATGTCCCCATGAGGGGAGGGTCAGGACAGCTGTTATAGTTGGTGATTCAATCATTAGGAATGTAGATAGCTGGGTGGCTGGTGGACGTGAGGATCGCCTGGTAACATGCCTGCCTGGTGCGAAGGTAGCAGATCTCACGCACCGCCTAGATAGGATCATAGATAGTGCTGGGGGGGAGTCTGCTGTCTTGGTACATGTTGGTACCAATGACATAGGAAAATGTGGTAGGGAAGTTCTGGAGGCTAAATTTAAGCTTTTAGGTAGGAAGTTGAAATCCAGAACTTCCAGGATAGCGTTCTCCGAAATGCTTCCTGTTCCACGTGCAGGACCCAAAAGACAGGCAGAGCTCCGGAGTCTCAATGCGTGGATGAGACAATGGTGCAAGGATGAGGGTTTTGGATTTGCTAGGAACTGGGGAACATTCTGGGGAAAGGGGGGGCTCTTCCGAAGGGATGGGCTTCACCTTAATCAGGATGGGACCAGACTGCTGGCATTAACCTTTAAAAAAGAGATAGAGAAGCTTTTAAACTAGAAAATAGGGGAAAGCCGACAGTCACCCAGGAGCGCACGGTTCGGACAAAGGTATCCTTGAAGGATACTACCAAAAGCAGTGAGGTTCCAAAAGGGAGTATAGTAGCCCAAATGCCCTTGAGTAAGGAGCAGACAGAGCATAAAGATTCCCCATTACCCATGCCTACCAATAGCCAGATTAATATTAATAAAATACAGTCTCTAAAATGCTTGTATGCCAATGCTAGAAGTCTAAACAATAAGATGGGAGAATTAGAATATATAGCATTAAATGAGAGGTTAGATATGATTGCACTCTCAGAGACATGGTGGAAGGAGGATAACCAGTGGGACACTGTGATACCTGGATACAAACTATATCGTAATGATAGAGCTGAACAAATTGGTGGAGGGGTTGCGCTCTATGTTAGAGAGGGCATTGAGTCAGAAAGGATTAAAGTTTTGCAGGGAACAAAATATGCTGTAGAATCTCTATGGATTGAAATTCCATTTATGAAGGGGAAGGTGATGGCAGTGGGAGTATACTATCGACCACCTGGCCAGAATGAACAAATGGATGATGAAATGCTCAAAGAAATCAAGGAAGCTAACAAAAGCCACAACAGAGTAGTAATAATGGGTGATTTCAATTACCCCGGTATCGACTGGGACAGTGTCACAGCAGGACAAGCTAAAGAGATAAAGTTTCTAGATGAAATGAATGACTGCTTCTTGGAGCAGCTGGTTCATGAACCGACCAGAGGGGAAGCCATACTGGACCTAGTCCTTAGTGGAACGCCAGATCTGGTGCAAGAAATAAGGGTGTTGGGACCACTTGGCAATAGTGATCATAGTATGATCATGTTTGATTTAATCAGTGGAGGACAGATAGTAAAGGAATCCACAGTACTACCTTTTAACTTTCAAAAGGGTGACTATGATAGAATGAGGAATATAGTTCGGAAAAAACTAAAAGGAGCGGTTCCAAAGGTTAAAGACTTACAGCAAGCTTGGGTGTTATTTAAAAATACTATCCTCGAAGCCCAGACCAGCTGTATTCCACGCATTAAGAAAAGTGGAAGAAAGTCCAAAAAACTGCCAGCATGGTTTAAAGGTGAGGTCAGAGAGGCTGTTGCTGCCAAAAGAGCAACCTTCAGAAAATGGAAAAAAGAGCCAAATGATGAAAACTGGAAACAGCACAAGCACTGGCAAGCTAAATGCAAAGCATTGATAAGGCAGGCAAAGCGGGAATTTGAGAAGAAACTTGCTACGGAAGCAAAAACACGAAATAAAGACTTTTTCAAGTACATTCGTAGCAAAAGGCCTGTGAGAGAGTCAATTGGACCATTAGATGATAGAGGGGTAAAAGGTGCAATAAGAGGAGACAAGGCTATAGCAGAGAGACTGAATGAATTCTTTGCTTCGGTCTTTACTGAGGAAGATGTAGGGGTGTTACCCAAGACTGAAGTGGTATTTAAAGGTGATACTGCAGAGGAATTGAGAGAAATATCGCTACACCGGGAAGATATATTACAACTATTTGATAAACTGAATAGTAGCAAATCACCTGGACCGGATGGTATACATCCCAGAGTGTTGAAAGAACTGAAATATGAGATTGCAGACCTGTTATTGGTAATCTGTGAACTTTCATTAAAATCATCTGTAATACCTGAAGATTGGAGGGTCGCCAACGTAACACCAATTTTTAAAAAGGGTTCCAGGGGTGACCCGGGAAATTACAGACCGGTGAGCCTGACGTCAGTACCAGGGAAAATGGTAGAAGCCATCATAAAGAACAAAATTACACAGCATGTAGATAGTCATGGCCTAATGGGAGACAGCCAACATGGCTTTAGACAAGGAAGATCTTGTCTTACTAATCTGATCTGTTTTTTTGAAGGTGTGCATAAACAGGTAGACAAAGGTGAGTCGGTTGATATAGTGTATCTGGACTTTCAGAAAGCTTTTGACAAGGTCCCCCATCAGAGACTTTTGGCGAAGCTAAAAAGTCATGGGATAGGAGGCAGTGTACTATTGTGGATCGGGAACTGGTTAAAAGATAGAAAGCAGAGGGTAGGGCTAAATGGCCAATATTCCCAATGGAAAAAGGTGAATAGTGGAGTACCCCAGGGATCTGTACTGGGTCCGCTACTTTTTGACATATTCATAAATGACCTGGAAAAGGGAATAACTAGTGAGGTAATCAAATTTGCAGATGACACAAAACTGTTTAAAGTTGTTAAAACCCAAGAGGATTGTGGAAAACTGCAGGAGGATCTGGATAAATTGGAAGACTGGGCATCCAAATGGCAGATGAAATTTAATGTGGACAAGTGCAAAGTTATGCACCTAGGAAAGAACAACCCACACTATAGTTACAAGATGCAAGGCTCCACATTAGAAACCACCACCCAGGAAAAAGATTTAGGAGTCATCGTGGATAACATGTTAAAACCCTCCGCCCAGTGTGCAGCGGCGGCCAAGAAAGCAAATAGAATGCTAGGTATCATAAGGAAAGGGATGGAGAATAAAACAAAGGATATTATAATGCCTCTGTATCGCTCCATGGTACGACCGCACCTTGAATATTGTGTGCAATTCTGGTCACCGTATCTTAAAAAGGACATAGAGTTATTAGAAAAAGTACAGAGAAGAGCCACCAAATTGGTGAAGGGGATGGAAGGCTACTCCTATGAAGAGAGGCTAAAAAGGTTAGGGCTCTTTAACCTAGAAAAGAGGCGGCTGAGGGGAGATATGATAGAGGTGTATAAATTAATGAATGGAGTGGAACGGATAAACGTGGATAAATTGTTTACGCTATCAGAATATAGAAGGACTAGGGGGCATGTAATGAAGCTACAGGGTAAACTATTTAAGACAAATAGGAGAAAATATTTCTTCTCTCAACGTGTAATCAAACTCTGGAATCTGTTACCGGAGGATGTAGTAAGGGCTGTTAGTATAGCTGGGTTTAAAAAAGGTTTGGACAAGTTCCTGGAGGAAAGGTCCATAAACCACTATTAAAAAGGGACCCAGGATATCAATGCTTGGCCTAGTACAAGCACTGCAGAACCTGTGTCTTTTGGTGAAACTGCTAGGTACGTATGACCTAGATTGGCCACTGTTGGAAACAGGATGCTGGGCTTGATGGACCTCGGTCTGACCCAGTATGGCATTTCTTATGTTCTTATGTTCTTATCATGTGTTCCTCTCACCTCCCGACCCCACCCTTCACCCATAACCCATAGGAAACAGAAAACCAAACTGTATTGCACCCTTGATTGCCCTGAAAGAAACAGGAGGCAATCAACAATCTCATCCAGTAGTTACGAGAAATTAACGTAGTACACACTGCCTGAGAGAAAAGATCCCAACATGTCATCAGTAGAACATAATAATCTGTCGGGGGGGGGGGGGGGGTCATCTGCCTTACTAGTCCAGTCCAGATCGGGAGAGAGAAAAAAAATTAAGACAGACAAATACAACTACTACGAATCATTTGTATAGTGCTACAAGGCATACACAGCGCTGTACAGACACTTGTAAAAGACGGTCCCTGCTCTCAGAGCTTCCAGTTTAGTCAGGACAGCACAATAGCTGAGGACAAGGATACATCTAGGGGAATGGTAAGGAAACACATTGGAGACTAAGTGGATCAGGATCCAAAAGCGGCCTTGAAGTGGTGCGTTTTCAGCCTGGAATTGAAAAGGGCCAGAGGTGAAGCCCGATGCACCCTCTCAGGTAGTTTGTTCCAGGCATAAGGAGCAGCAAGGTGGAAGGATTGCAGTCTGGAGCTGGCAATAGAAGAGAAGGGCACAGATAGAAGGGATCGGCCAGAAGAGTGGCGTTCACGAGGAGGGGTGTAGGGAGAGATAAGAGAGGAAAGGTAGTGAGGAGCAGCAGAATGAGTGCACTTATAGGTCATTAGGAAAAGTTTGAATTGGATACAGAAATAGATAGGGAGAAGAGGGTTTATATGAGCATATCGAGGCTGCCGGAAGATTAGCCATGCTGCTGAGTTTTGAACACTGAAGGGAAGAGAGGTGATTCAGAGGGGTTCTAATAGTCTAGGCGGGAAGTGACTAAAAAGTGGATGAGTGTCTTAGTAGTGTGTTCAAAAAGGATGTTTTAAAGAAAGAAATGAGGACACAAGGAGAGGAAGGGCCCTCACAGCGAAATGCAGACAAACACAAGAGGTGAGAGTGTGGGAGGTCACTGGTAAAAGCTTATTCGTGAAGACATGCACGCACCATCCTTACTCTGGGGTTAGTCTGAATAAACTTGTATCAGTGACCTCCCACACCCTCGCATCTTCTGTTTGTCTGTTATAAAGAAAGAAATGACAGGTTTTAGATATCAGTTGGATGTGTGTGGAGAAGGAGAGGGAGGAGTCAAAGATGACCCCAAATTTGCGAGCTGAGGAAACAGGAAGGAGTAGGGCATTATCCACAGAGACTGAGAAAGGAGGATGGGGAGAGGTAGATTTAGGGGGGAAAATAAGAAGCTCAGTTTTGGCCATGTTCAATTTCAAATGGTGGTGAGACATCCACGTAGCAATGTCAGATAGGCAGGCAGAGATCTCGGCCTTGATGGCCAGAGAGTTTTCAAGTGTAGAGAGGTAGATCCGAGAATCATCAGCGTAAAGATGGTACTGAAAGCCATTGGAAGAGATGAGCGTACCAAGGGATTGGTTATAGAAAGAGCAAAGGAGTGGGCACAAGACAGACCCTTGGGGTACAGCAACTGAGAGCGCGATAGTAGAGTAAGATCCACCAGAACAGACACTGAGAGTACAATGGGAGAGGTAAGAAGAGAATCAGGATAGCACAGAGCCCTTAAAGCCAAGAGAGGACAAGGTATTGAGAAGGTGGTGGTCAGCAGTGTCAAAGGCAGCAGAAAGGTCAAGAAGGATGAGGACTAAGTAAAGGCCTCATGTACAGAAGACATCAAAGAGGGGCTGGAGAGCCAGGGTCAGTGCTTTTGTCATGCCAAAGAGCATCAGTGTGTCTTGGAAGTCTGTGTCATTGCCCTGAAAATCCAGGCCAAAGTGCTGTTGGCTAGAATAGATGACCAAGAAAATTGAAGCAAACATGATAATCTCCGCCTGGTAGGCATCCCTTAATCTTGGTCATGCCAGTTTTGCCATGTGCTCTTGCTGCCTTTGGCGCCTTCCCAGATATCACCCTCACTCTGTGGGTAACTCCTGCAATTGGTTCTCTTCTCCGGAGTTGTATCCTTCTCAGAACCAGCCAGTTGCCAATCTGGGAGGTATTTTTATAGCTTAAAGCAGAGATATATGTGGGAGAGGGATGCCCAGGTGTCTGTTCAGATAGCGATCATCATGTGACCCCCTGTTCTCTTTCTTTTGCACTTTCTCACTCACCCAATATGGTCTCTGTCTATACACTCTCTCCAACACAAGCACATAACCTATTGATTCCTCCCGTGTCCCCTAGCCATGACTATAGATGCTTTCCAGTTCTCAGACAGCATAGCTGCCAGTCTGGGGAGTTAATCCCATGCACTTTGTTTCAGTTGCTTTCACCCTGCTTCTAATGCCTCTAGCTCAACACATGGTACATTGAGTCTGTTCCTGCCCCACATTCCTTTTGGGAACTCTGAGTTGGCATGAGGTGTGCAGAGACAAGGGAATGCATATTGTCGCCAGGTGCCCCCAGTGGCCAGTGGCTATAAGGGCATCCGGCGCATTTATTATTTTTAAGGAGCGATGTGACTTTAAGGGCCTAGTGCATTTTGGTCCTTGTAGTTCTAGCTCCTTGAGAGCACAAATTATCCAAGCCAAGAGTGTAGGGTAACAAGGCTTTATTTCCCCTGTAACGCAATGATTCACTAAGACAAGTAGAGAATAAAGACAGTCCTTTCTTTATCAAAAGGGGTTCCACCAATATTCAAGCAGATAACTGTTATAGGCTTCACGGTTGAATGCAAGTCCTAGCTGAGGCTTCTTTTAGTTCAAAGCAATTTAAACAATTCAGCAAACGGTTATAAGGTTCACCATCTGTTGCACAGTTCTTTCCTATCTATAATTCTGACAAGGATTCAATACTATTTGCAGAACAGAAATTACAGTCCATGGATTCCTCCTGAGGCATGGGAATAATATTCTCATATTCAATTTCCATAGACTCTGCGTCACTGGCTTCTTCCTTTGAACAGCAGTTTTCACTCCCTGTTACAAACTTACAGGATCTATCTTGCTTCCAGTAAAACTTTCCTGTTAAGCTGTGAGGGATTGTCTTAAAAAGCTCTGCTTTGCTTCCCCTCCCCTTATAGGGAATAGCTGCTTTAACAGGGTTTCTATTAGCAAGGCTTTCCTTTAGAATTAAAGATTCAGCATACCTTGGCTTCCTGGAATGGCCACACCTAGAGCTCTCCTTCTGACGTACTTCTCTTGGGAGATAGGCTTTTCTGTGCAGTGCTTTGCTTTCATGGAATTCAGAAAAACCTGGTAAGGATTCCCAATCACTGTGGTTTTCTGAAAAGGTATCTTTATAAAAGGAACCTCTCTTCCTTGTTCCTTGTAATCCTGATCCAACAAGGTTACTTGGGCTGGGAGAGTCACTCCTACCAGATAAACTGTTTCTTCTGGCAGCTTGTCTCTGGACTCCGTCCCTCTGTGCTCTGCCCCTCTGGACTCTATCCGTCTGAGTAAACTTCCTCTGGATTCTGTCCCTCTGGGCTGGCTCTACGTGGAATCTCTCCTGTTCCACGTTCCTCTTGTTCTGCAGATGCTGTAGGTTCCTTCCTTCTCCTCCTCTTTTGCTGCTCTCTGTTTCTCCTTATAAAGGGAGTTTTGGTTTGAACGTCCCGGGCTTGGCCTTAGGTGCAACTGATTGCCACTTATACAATTAGTGTCTGAGCATGTTGCTTCAGCCTCTGTGGGATTACTCTTGCCCCCTCTGGCTGTGCTCCGATGCAACTGCACTCTCTGCACATTCTCAGCTCTCTGCAAAACAGGGGTTTTTTTTCTAAGGCTGCATCTTCCATGGCTCCAGCCCCATGACAATATATATTCATGTGTTGTGAGAAAAACATGGGTAGTGGAGCTGGCAGGGAAATGGCCTAATTGCTTCTACAGATGCCAGTGGGGCCCAGTCCCTTATCAAGTTCTTTCTTTCCAGTACTCCAACCAGCCCAGTGGGGATAGTGGAATCATCTGGGACATTCCTCATCTCATTGCATCCTGGGCGATTGACAGGGACAGTGCAAGGACTTTGGGTGTCCTAGGTGAACCTTCAGCCTCACAATCCCTCCCCCAACAATCACCCTACCTTCACAGCAATCCCATAAAAATTGGACATCATAATTTTAAATATTAAATTTTGCTTTATATGTATGTGATTGTCCACATTCCCTGCAAGTAAAATAATGTGCTGTTGGCTCTTTGAGTTTATGTGGCTGTCAGGATCTATTGTTTTGCTTTGCTTTGATTGCTGCTGTCCCAGGCAACTGCTTAGTTTTGTATAATGGCTGGGCTAGCCCTGGCAATTGCCCAGTTCACCCTACCCAAAGACTGGTCTTGCATAGAAAAATGATGGCAGATAAAGACCATATGGCCTATTCAGTCTGCCCATCCATAAGAGCTATTAAGCTCCACAATTCCTTCCTCTCCCTCAGAGATGCTTTGTATTTGTCCATGCTTTTTTCTCAGAGTAAGTGCATACCAATCTCTCCATAATTCATTTCTTAGGGGGTATGTTTACTAATCAGTGGTTGCAGCTTCCATGCAGTATCGGAGCTCTGATATCGCATAGAAGCTGCTACCGCTGATTAGTAAACATACCCCTTAGTGTAGGACAAAATTTAGCTTGCACTGTTTCTCAGAAGTTCAAAATGAGTTATATTCAGGAACAGTAGGTATTTTCCTTCCCCCGATGGCTTACAATCTAACAGGCCGATACAGAAAGCTAGTGCTGAAGTTGTGCATTATTAGCTGTGTATGTGTTTTTGTAGCACGCTGATAGCACAGGACTTCAGTGCGAGTATGCCGCAATGGGTGTGTATGCAAATAAGCTGTGCATAAAACTTCAGTGTAAAGTTGAAAGGAAGGGAGTCAATACATGCGCAAACAGATGCACTATAAGTGGCCACATAAATGTCAAACACTCACATTATGCGTACACGACATACAGATTCTTTTGGTGCTCAGCCCATAATCAACACTATTTCATCCAAAAACATTTTTTTTAATGAAATCACAAAAAAGACCTAATAGTAAATGGAGAATGATATAAGTGAATCAAAAAAACACACAAGGATAAAAAGCAAAAGACATTTGTTCTTGAACGTCAAACTTTCGCTTATACGCTGAAAGAGACACAAAGAAAATTTTAACGTCAAAGGTAGCAGTTCACTGGTACATACCCTGAAAAGTCTTTCCCTACATGAGCAAGATGTTTAAGTCATCTCAGACCAGGTGTAGAGGTATTGGTGCTCTTGCTGGTTATGTAATCCTCTACGCGTTTCTCTGCATTGGACACAGACTTTATTACCATCTCATTTTAATATGCACAACTCATTTGCATATAATTTAAATACACTTGGCATTGCTGTGTGCGTATACTTTTGCTCCCACTTTACGCGCATCAAGCTCTCTTCTGCATTTGGCGTGGTGGAACTTGTGCAAAGAGCATGCTAGTCTTTCTGCATTGACCCGTAAGTTTGAACCTGAGACAATGGAGAGTAAAGTGACTTGTGCAAGATTATAACGAGTGGGATTTGAATGCTAACTTCTCTGGTTCTTACCTCTTTGCCCTAACTATTAGACTACTCCTTCAGGAGGGCTTCTCTCTTACTCATCAAGCCCCTCACTGATACTGCTTGGCAATGCATGCTCATTCCTAAGGGCTGCCTGCTTTCTTCCCAACAGCATTAGCTCTTCTGGCTCTGATTCTTAGTGTTCCCAATACCAGTATCTGACTATGGCTGCATCGCCACAATGTGACATCATCAGTTAGGTGCATATAGAGAGGAATTGGGAGATAAGAAATCCTCCACCACCATCAACCATTGCATTCTCACACATGCAGGCCACAGCCAGTCATTGGAAGGGCAGAAGGTACTTATATGAATCAGGTGTCCTCAGGGCTAGCCCAAGGGTTTCTGCTGCCCTAGGCAGAAGCCCTGGCTGTGCTGCAACCCCTGAGCTGTGCCGCCTCCCCCCCCCATGTGCCGAGACGTGCCCCCCTCCCCGTGCTGAGCTGCGCTACTGCCGATTCCAGCAGCAGGATTGAGAGGGGGCATGGCTCAGCTCACCGCCAGGCCAGGGTCTTCAGCACACATGGCCTGCCACTTCTGACCCCCCTCCAACATAACTTCTGGGGTTCAGAAGCGGCAGACCATGTGTGCTGAAGTACATGGCCTGCTAGCTAGCCTAGCTGCGCCTCCCTGCCACCGGAATCAGTGGCAGCTGGGGGCGGATCTGCACAAGGGGGGAAAGGGCAGTGTGGCTCAGTGCATGGGGAGGTGGCAGGACATGTGTGCCGAAGAACATGGCCTGCCACTACAGTGATCTGCCACCCTAGGTGGCCGCCTAGTGGACAGGCCGGCCCTGGGTGTCCTGTTTCCATGCCAGGTGATGATAACTTTTAATAGGGAAAACCAGAATTGGGTTAAGACACATTGCACAGGATCCCTTTAAATCTTCTGAGCTCTAGACATATGCCTAATTTGCCTATGACTCAATCTGGCTTTGACTGTATATGAGCTTTTGAAATCACATAGGACTTACTTTCAGATATCACATCAGTAACATTCTTCCCAACTGAAGCTGAGACCTATGTAATCTTAATACTTAATGTACAACATTTTTCAAAAATACTTCACTGATGCAATAAAATCCATCCCTCCTTGCAGCGGATGTGCAGTCTGGATAGATTGCATGGTCTTTATTTGCTGCCATTTTCTATGAACGAAGTTTATTCCAAAAGCCCTACAGTTACTGGCTTACTCTGTTATGTATTTCTGGGGCATGTTTGCTAAAGCTTAGCATGCACTTAGTACCAATGTGGCCATAAGAATAAAATGGGCCATGGCGACACTTAGCACACTGTACTGAATTTATTGTGCACTAAGCATTAGCAAAGATGCCTCTCGGTCACTACAGAGGAACAAGTGCAATTGCTGACTTGTGTGGAAGGGGCTCGGGGAGTAGGAAATGTAGAGAGCAAGAAAGGTGGAAGGGGAAAGAAAAGAATAAGGCGAGGGAAAGAAGAGTGACGGGTGTGCCATGCCCATCCCCACATGCTTGCACACATTCACACTCTGAACCTCCTGTGTGCATGCATATGCATGCACCTATCCCTAGACTTTCTCCATGCATTCAGCCCCATCGAAATTACCCCTATATGCATACATTTCCACCCATGCGCACAGACTCCCGCACATATGCCTCCCCCATGCAAACTGATGCCCAGTTCCCTTGTACACATGCTAACACATGCGCTTGGGCACGCCCTTACCCCAAAAGGCATGCCATGCCACACAGTGAGACATTTTCATCACAAACACACGCCAATCCCCCAACATATGCATGTCCTTGCACACAAACATACCTACAAATAGACACTTCCCACACATAGAGAAATACCTTAAAGCAGGGGTTCTCAACCCAGTCCTCAGGACACACCTAGCCAGTCAGGTTTTGAAGATGACCACAATGAATATGCAAGAGAGAGATTACAATGGAGGCAGTGCATGCAGATCTCTCATAGATATTTATTGTGGTTATCCTGAGAACCCGACTGGCTAGGTGTGTCCCAAGGACTGGGTTGAGGACCCTTGCCTTAGAGACATACCACCCACAGACACTCAAATCCCCCACCTTACACCTTCCCCATAGACATCGATATACACACCCCGCCAGATACATGTACACCTCATGCATAAGCCACCCACATACTTGTCTGCTATTCTAGTGAGGTCCACTTCATCATACCTCTTGCTGCCAAGCCCTTCATACAGAAGAACCCGAGCTCTCCAGAGGAAGGGGACGTGCACCATTATGCCTCACTATAGATGTGCACTTTTTAACTTCTTCTATTTTTGTCTCTCTTCTAACTCTTTCCATTTGTTTTTCATTGTACTTTCTTTTCCCTCCTGACTTCATCACTTCTTCCCCTCCCCTGACATCTAATTTTCCTGTTACTCTCATTTTCCTTCATTTCTCTCCTCTCTACCTCTAAATCTCTTCTTTACATCACCAGCTCTCATCTGGATCTCACCCTTCTTCTCCCTCACTCCTCTGCTGTTCTTCACCCTCCAGTTCTTCCTGTCCCAACACTGTGCTTCCCTAGTAATCTTCTTAATTGCCCTCCTCAGTCCTCTACCTCCCCCTTATTGGGTTTCTCCCCTATCAATCTCTTGCTATTTGACTCTCTTCTCCTTTAACAACCATCCACGCTCTCTCTCGCCACTCCCAATCATCTTCACACCGACTATTTCATTACCTCTCAACCATTTCATTTCAGCCACCTTTCATATTCTCCCATCCTGTCCAGTCTACCTTCCTTACTGCATCATCCCTGCTTTGATACCCTTATTCTCAGTTATCCTCTCTCAGGCTTCCACTGTCGCTGTCTCTGATTTGCTCTCACCCTCTTGCATATTCTGTTCTTTCCACAATATCTTCTCTGGCTCTTTACCATACACCCTCCCACATCACGTCTTCTGAACCTCATAAAACCCAACCACCAGCACACCTTCGCCTGTCACTCACTTTCTGTCTCTCAAACCCTCCCTCCACGCAATGGCTATGTATGGCTTTCTCTCATCCCGTCACCCATCACTATCTCTTCCTTCGTCTCTCGCTCACATACACTCACCATTTCTGTCTCTCTTCATCCCCTCTGACATCCTTTTGCATGGGCCCTCTTACTCTGGATCTCTCTCACATCCCCACCCCATTAGCACAAGTTTTTTTGACCTGCCCCCCCAGGTCTTGGATATCTTGGCTCCTTCTACATGGTTCCTATGCCCTCCCCCTATTATTCTAGCTTTCTCATCATCTCATATAGACTGTTTGCTTTGCTGATTTCAGAGAAATGAGAGAGGAAAATGTCTTCATTTCCACTTCTTGTGCTACTCTCCACTATTTACTTCCACCAATTCCCTAATATTTATCCCCTTTTGGGCCACCCACTCGTCACCTCCCCCAAACATGCACCAACTCCAGTATTGACAGTCTCTTCCTCCAAAACATTCACCACCTTCTTATTTCCCCCCCAACATTCATCATCTTTCACACTACAACTCCTTCGCCTATAACTACAATGCCACCAGCATTCACCTGCTTTTCATCTTACCTACCTTCCAG
Source organism: Ichthyophis bannanicus (assembly GCA_033557465.1). NCBI lineage: Eukaryota > Metazoa > Chordata > Amphibia > Gymnophiona > Ichthyophiidae > Ichthyophis > Ichthyophis bannanicus. Next base: position 857,230,974 of record CM066034.1, read on the forward strand.
CACTTTACTTTATTTATTTAACAGGTTTTCTATACCATCTTTTCCTACAATCAAAGCGGTTTACAGCAGAACTTGAATAGTATACATACAGGGTTATTCTGAGCCACGAATAGTGGAGGGATGTCCATCCCCGCTATTCGTGCCTTCTGCTGCCCGTGAATAACTTCCCCACCGGTTGTGTGGGGAAGTTAGAAGGGGGCGGGGAAGGGGTGGCCCGGGGGCGAAGTCTGGGCGGGCAGTGGGTGGTTGCTGGCCCTGGACGTACAGGGCCGATTCTAATGTCGGCCCTGTATGTTCAGGGCTGGCAAAATGTGCGGGGAAGTTATTCTACCTCTGAGGTGGAATAACTTTCCTGGACGTGTTTTTTTTAATTGGCCAGGGCACGGATGGAGCAGGGGGGCCAGGGGACATTCCCCGCAGCCTGACTCTGGCCTTAGGAGGCCAGATCTGGGGTCAGGCCGCAGGGAATAAAAACATTTTTCAGGCGGCTGGCATTGCGGCTTTTAAATGGAGTCACAGTGCCATGGCACTGAGGATCCATTTAAAAGCCCTGACTGAGTTAGCCGGGCTGTGCATGTACGTGCAGGCCAGACTGAATCGCAGTCCTGGACTGCACGTACGCATCTGGTCGCGATTCTGATCCCACGGGGCTAGACGTGCACTGCTTGATCAGAATCGCAATCCTCTCTGTACGTACGGCTCAGACCGGACGTACAGAGGGGATCGACGTCAGGGATGGAATCGGGCCTATAGTAACAGGGATGGAGAGGATACATGTGGGAGCTACTTCGTGGTCTGGCCTGTATACATAGTTTACTACATACAATATATACAGTGGGGTAATTTGGACTAGGGGTTAGAGTTGGGGCAGTGGCGTGCTCATGCTGTCAGGGGGGGGGGGGGATTGTGCTATGCCCTAGGTGATGCTCCCGAAGTGGGCTATGAATAGGAAGGTTTTCAGCTTTTTTTCAGAAGTCTTTAGCCTCAGCACTTACTGCCTTTCCTTCTCCATAAGTCGATTTCAGCTCCCTGAGTTGTGCTCCTTCCTTCTCCTCAACTCTGCCATTTTCTGAGACCCAGATATTAGTATCACAGGCTGTGGTTAAGGCTGGGTATACTTTAGCTTCTTTTCTCCTGTTAACTCTCATGTCCTACAGTACCTGTGGAAAAAAGCAGACACTGGAGTGACACAGCAGAAAAAAAAGCAATTGTTCTACTCCTTTATTCAGTCTCTCCCTCCTGTTTCTCCATATAACAGCTTAATTAATTAATATATCTGCTTAATTCTCACCCTTATCCCCTGTGCGAGTGAAAGGAAGGGGGGACGCTGGAGCATACACTGAGGAGAAGAAAATAACTCTGCTCAATTCATGGGGCCCTTTTCTCCTGTTTCCTTGCAGGCTACCTGGAGGGGACAGAACAGCTGATCGCTAGCAAGCTTTGTGTGCTTGTGGCTAATGATGCCCCTGATGAAAAGCGACATTATTAAGAAACATGATAGGAACCCACGCTGATGTCTGCAGAATGACTGCACACTGTTTTCACCAAAGCTTTAAACCCGCTGCAGCGTAGTCTGTGCTCAATCAGAATATATTAGTTAGGTGAACCAGGCCCTTTGAGCATATAACCTAAAAAAGGTAGAGAAGCCATCTAGAAGCAACTGAAGTATCCCAAAAATAGTAACTTTAAAGCCAGGCACTGTTATATGCATGGACAGTGATCAATCAGGCTAGTTTACAGGAATCACAGCCAAAATGAATAAAGCACCATATTATGCCTGTGCTGGCTTCACAAGCCTGCGGTGTTGTAGTAAGGCCTGATTGCATTGTCATTAGAAACTTATTGATTTCAAGCTATACACACCCTAATGGGACTTGCATAATGTTCCTTGGCTGAAACAAACACACACAAATATTAGACTGGACAGATGTAATAGAATACATATCCAGGGGTAAGTAAGCAGTAACAGTGGCATGGATATGAAACGTAGTTGGTATTTACTGCAGGTGCATTTTGGGCCGATTGCTTTAAGCATACATGAACTAGCTCAAAATCCTTGGGAGGAAAATTTCCAAAGGATTCACCTGGGTAACCAAAGCTGTAATGAATGATATGTACAAAGCCTCTTTTGTTCTGCATGTTTGTCTTGAGTAATTTGTAAGCTCTATGGAGAAGGGGCTCTTCTTTTACATATATTTGCATAGAGCTGCTTAGAAGAGTGGCACTATAGAAGAAATAAGCAGTAAAGCCCTGTGGCTAAAAATGTTACCCTCCCCCTCAGTGACAAAGTCTCCAACAGGGTCGGTGCTACCCAGTAAGTGGGGTAAGCGCTGCAGGGGGCGCTGATGTCAAAGGAGTGCCGGCGCTAGCATCCACCACATGCCCAGCCTGCTTCCACCCAGTCCGCTCCCACATCTTCCCCCAGGCCTAAAGAGGAAGGCCTCTTCTCTTTGTGGGACCTGTTGCTCCCGTGGAAACAATTTTCCCTTCTGGGCCACAAATGCAGCCTTGCATGCAGAACTCTGCTGCCCGCGGGACTTGCTGCTCCTGCGAGCACGATCCTCCTGTCTGGGCTGTGATCTGCATCTCAATCGCAGTGCAGACAGGAAGATCGTGCTCGTGGGAGCAGCATGTCCCGTGGGCAGCAGAGCTCTGCATGCAAGGCCACAAAGACAAGAAGATCGTGCTGGCGGGAACAGCTCTTCTGCCCACAGGACTTCCTGCTCCTGTGGGCACGATCTGCTGGACATAGGGGAGCACTGGCAGATGGAGGGGCACAGGAAGATGGCGGGGAAATGCTAGATGCAGGGGGTAGAATAGGGAGGCAGAAGGGGCATGCTAAATGCCGGGGCCAAGGAGATCAAAGGGAGATACTTGACATGGGACGTAGACGTAAGGAGAATGGGCACAGGGACAAGCAAGAAGTGGAGATTTTTGAGATGGAGTGGGAATACTGGACATGGAGGGTTTATTGGGAGTTATGGGAAGATGCTGGACATGGGGGTGGAACAGAGGGAAACGGGAGATACAGGACACGGGGTGCATTTCCACAGCAGATAATGCCGCCAAACTGCAGGGATCACGGAGCAGCAATCGTGCAGATGCAGCTAACACCACCCATTGAGATGGCATTTGCTGCACCTGTGATATCTGCCCAACTTCCAGTTACCGTGTGCTGTTGATGCTTGAGGTAATCACACGTTACAGGGACTCCCATTCTCTGCCCTCTCTGTCCAGGTACTCAGTTAATACATGATCTGCAAATAGTGCAGGAAAGCCCTGTGCTATCTGCATTTACTCACGTTAGCTGATACTGACCGATGATAATCCCATGTTATTGCTGTGTTAGCAGCTAATGCACTTAGTAATCATGCCCCTTTATATTTTACACAGTACAGGGAAATGCATCTCTTTCCATTTCTCTAGTTTTGCACTGAATGCAGAGTCTAGCTTCTTGAGGTTTCAGTTTAATTTTTGTCTACATACTTTTATTTTTAGGTTGTAATTTATTTTGTTTTTGGTGAGGGTCTGAGTGTGCGACGAAGGCCAGGCATTCTGTTAACATGGAGTTTGCACATAAGGATCTGTACTGCAGTAATGTGACTTGTTTAACTTTTCAAATAGGTGTATGGATGTTCTAGGGCCTGATACAATATTTATAGTGCTGCTTTGTTCTGGGTAGGCTCCTTGTGTGAGTTTTGGAAGTTGCTGCTGATATGGTATGGTAGATTTGCTTTATAGATCCACAGTGACTTTTGAAGGGTTTTTCATTAGTTCACAATATGCCTGGTACTGGAGAAAACCAGAGTCAGAATTTTTAATATGTATATTGAGTTTATGGGTGAACATCCTAGTCCTGCTCTGCACCCTTGTTGAGGGAGGGGTTTCTGTGGATGCAGAATATATGTTAAAAAAAACAAACAAGCAAGAACCATAACTCAATTAATAACAAAATAAAATGAGTTATAATTTTATAATTTGGTGTTATAAACTGTGCTCTGGTTCTTGTTTTTACTTTTAGTTCCTTGGAGGGTGAGCATCTTGCATTTTTGTTTTTGGTTTTTTTGCAGAATACATATTTACATGAGCATCTTGCTGGTCCAGTGTGTGGTTTCAGAGGAGTTATGTTGGGGTTGCCAAGTCCTTCTTGTTGTTTGGCATCATACAAAAAGAATTCAGAAAGGAGTTTTGGGAAAAAGGGGGATGAGGTGTAGCCAGCATTAATAGTAATGAGAGAGGGGGCACCAGAAACCCTAGCACCGGCCTGGTCTCCCAACGTGGATACATTTAGCTGTGTGGAAAGGGACGATTACTTTGTGCTGGGAGGGGGGAGGGCTACATGTGGAGGTTAAGGGAAAGACAAGAAAGTACATTTGATTTTCAAATCCTGGTGCACACTTCCTTATGCAGACCCTGCTCACAGTTAAGACAGATGCAAAGTCCAAGAGCACTGCGCTTTCTTCCCAAGGACCTAGCAGAATGAACTTTCAAGGGGCAAGCACGCAGGTGGTTTTTCTTTGAAAATTAGCTTGAAGCTCTATTGGTCCATAGGTACACAAATACTCAGTCCGTCAAACTACTCCCCTTGCTGAAAACAACATACCCTGGATTATGTTACTGCACCCATAAGATCACCGTGAGTTGTAATGTAAACATTTAAATGATGTCAACTAGAAAAAATGGTCTCTAGAAAGCAGTATTTAAAGCAACCCCAAGTTTGTAAATAGTAAGCAGTGAGATTTCCTATTTTTTGTCTATCACAGTTAATTATAAGATCCAAAACTACCATTACAAGCTCTTTGCCTTTTAACAGGACAGTTTTCTCCTATTTTTTTTGGTTTCTAGCATGGATAGCAAACGTTCATGTGGAAAGGTTAACCCCCCCCCCCCCCCCCCAGGGAACCATATGTGTTAATACAGTGGCCACTCAGACACCTATTTACCTTAGTGCAAGGGTTCTCAATCCAGTTCTCGGGACACACGTAGCCATGGATACTGTCGTGCCGGCATCCCCTAGTGGCCAATGGCGGTAAGGGCATGCTGTACAGCATATTTATTTTCAAGGAGCGTGGGGTACTTTAAGGCCAAAATGGAGATTGGTCTTAGGTATTTCAGCTCCTTGTGAGAACTCAATAAGTAAGCCACGAGTGTAGGGAAACAAGGCTTTTATTTCCCCTCTGTGCAAGGGTTCATTAAGACAGTAGAAATCCTTTGTTCATAAAGGTTCCAGTAATAAGCAGGTAAAACCAATTGTTAATATCTTCACAATTAGTTGTAAGGGTTACAGGGAGGAATTCAATTCATTCCAGGGCAAAACAATTTAAACAAGACTTCTTCTTATTTACAAGGATGCTATGGATTCTAGGCTAGAAGCCATACACAAACTACAATCTATAGCTTCTTCCTGAGGAATGGGAATAGTGTTTGCCTCTTCTTTTTCCATAAATTCTGCATCACTACTTTCCCCCTCAGAGCACACGCTGTCCCTGGCAGTTACAGGTTTATATGGACTGTCTCTGGTATCTTGCCTCCAATAAGACTGTGCTTTAAAGTCTTTTGGTAGTTCTTCAAACCACTCTGGTTTCTTTCCTCTTCTTATAAAGTGAGTTTTAGTTTTAGCAGTGCTTTTAGGAGTTAAGCTTTCATTAGCAGGAATAAAACTTTCATACCTTGAGTTTCTGTACCTTGAAGCTCTGGAGCCTTCTCTCTCATGCACGGCTCTGTGACAACAGGTTTTCTGTCGGTAGCTTCTGGGCAGTGCTAGACTTCCTGAAAGCTTAGTAAAACCTGGTGCGGATTCTCCAGCTCTATGCTTCAGTGACAAAGTAGCTTTGTTAGTAACTCCTTTCCCTTGGGTACCTGGTAAAGCTTGTTTAGCATACTCCAATGCCTGCAGGCTTTCCTCCAAGCCTGGCTCTCTGGCTCTCTGTATATGTCTTTCAGCTTTGGACTCAGGAACGTTGCTTAAGCAGGGAGTGGCATACCCTCCAGCCTGACTGCTTTCCTTAGCAGACTCCCTCTGAACTCTACCTCTGTGAATTCTGTCCTTTTGGGCTTGCTCAAGGAGGATTCCTTCCTTCAGGTCTCTCCTTCCTTCTTCAGCCATAATCCTTGTTCCTTCTCCTTCTGCTTCTCCTGTTCTTCCTGCTGCTTCTACTTTGCTATCATTAAGCTTCCGTTTATAAAGGGATCTTCCCTTTGAATCTCCCGGGCTCATTTCCAGGTGCAACTGGTTAGCTCTCCTAGCCTCATTAGCCTCTGTAGGATCACTCCTGCCCCCTCTAGCTGTGTTTTGAGGTAATTGCACACCTAGAGCTTTGTGAAAAACAGAGTTTCTTTTCAACTCTGCATCTTTATTGGTACCAGCCTCATGACAATACTTAGACATCTTCAGAAGCATATTTCAGAACATGGACATCTAGGGTAGCCCAATGTTTAAAGTAGAGGGCTAGGATCAGGGCAGTCAGGGATCCACTCTCACTGCTGCTATTGTTGACATTGTGCTGAGTACTGGGGATGATGGAGTACTTTCTCCTCTACATGCCGTCAATGTTTTTCAGACAAAACAAGCACTTTTCAGATTCCTGTTTATGCTTGGAGCAGGTCTAAACTTTGACGCAATGCTCGAGGCCAGGCGGCAAAGTCCAGGTTCCTGAGAAGATCCTGACCATGGCTTCACCATGCCCCTATTCAGACCCCCATAATTTTTATTACATTCTATTGTTCAATTGTATTTAACTTTTTATTTTGAAATAAATTAAACTATAATGTTTTAAATGATTGCAAGTAACAGACCACACTGCCATTACACTTTTAGTATATACATCACATGCCTTTTATATTGCATGTTCACTTACACCAGGTATACCTAAAAGAAGAGTGGAATATCTACATCATGCATATGATAGCCAAGCAAAGAAGTTATTTACTTTTTCGAATTGGCTTTTAATCAACTGCCTAACCCAGAATACGTCTGGCCTGTCAAAGGATGAAGCAGCTGCCCCCACCTTCTCCTCCAACCCTGGCAATGTAACATTTCCCATCTCTTTTTTCCCCCTCCGTGTTCTTAGAATTACTTAAGAATTTACCTTTTTATTCTATCTGTAAACCACTCTGATACTTTATGATAGGATAATATATCAAATTTAAAATAAACTATAATTTGGTTCAAGATGTTTGCACAAACTCTGAAAAAGACCTCTGGCCATGTAACAGATATTTAATTAAAAAGAAAACCTAATCCTTTTCTAGAACTGTAACCTATTACTGTATATACAAGAAAAGGAAAATACTTTTGAAGACAAGGTTTTACTCCAAAATGTGTGCAGTAGATACGACTGAACATACCATATACAGCCAATATTCAAAAGAGTTTATCTGATTAGCAATATCTTCTAACCAGATAAACCCCGCTAAGAGGTATATTTAGGGGCACTGACTAATACTGATGAATATCCCCTATAACTGCTGTGGCATAGTCTAGGGAGTGCCCCCAGAGTGGTCCATGAACAGACTGAGGTGAGGGTAGTCCCAGCACTTATTTGGTTAACAGGGACACTAAGAGGGGACAAAGCCATAGCAGAGAAACTGAATGAATTCTTTGCTTTGGTCTTTACTGAAGAAGATGAAGGGATGTTACCCATGACTGAAATGGTATTTAAAGGTGATGCCACAGAAGAATTGAAAGAAATATCGATGCACTGGGAAGGTGTAGTACAACTATTTGATAAACTGAAGAGTAGCAAATCACCTGGACCGGATGGTATGCATCCAAGGGTGTTGAAAGAACTGAAATATGAGATTGCAGACCTACTATTAGCAATCTGTGAACTATCATTAAAATCATCTGTAATACCTGAAGATCGGAGGATGGCCAATGTAATGCCAATTTTTAGAAAGGGTTCCATGGGTGATCCAGGAAACTATAGACTGGTGAGCCTGACATTAGTAATGGGAAAAATGATGGAAATCATCATAAAGAACAAAATTATTGAACATGTAGATAGTCATGGCTTAATGGGAGACAGCCAACATGGCTTTAGCCAAGGAAGGTCTTGTCTTACTAATCTGTTATATTTTTTTGAAGGTGTGAATAAACAGGTAAACGAAGGTGAGTCAGCTGATATAGTGTATCTGGATTTTCAGAAAGCCTTTGACAAGGTCCCTCATGAGAAACTATTGCCAAAATTAAAAAGTCATATGATAGGAGGCAGTATAATACTGTGGATCAATAACCGATTAAAAGAAATAAAGCAGAGGGTAAGGTTAAATGGCCAATTTTCCCAATGGAGAAAGGTGAATAGTAGAGTACCCCAGGGATCTGTGCTGGGTCTGCTGCTTTTTAACATATTTGTAAAAGACCCGGAAATGGGAATAACGAGTGAGGTAATCAGATTTGCAGATGACACAAAAATATTCAAAGTTGTTAAAACCCATGAGGATTGTAGAAAATTGCAAGAGGGCCTTGATAAATTGGAAGACTGGGCATCCAAATAGCAGATGAAATTTCATGTGGACAAGTGCAAAGTTATGCACCTAGGAAAGAAAAACCCAAACTATGGTTACATGATGCAAGGTTCCACATTAGGAACCACCACCCAGGAAAAAGATTTAGTCATCATCTTGGATAACATGTTAAAACCCTCCGCCCAATGTGCAGTGGTGGCCAAGAAAGCAAATAGAATGTGAGGTATCAAAGAAAGGAATGGAAAATAAAACGAAGGATATTATAATGCCTCTGTAACGTTCCATGGTGAGACTGCACCTTGAATATTGTGTGCAATTCTGGTTGCCATATCTTAAAAAGGATATAGTGTTATTAGAAAAGGTACAGAGAAAAGCTACCAAAGGGGATGGTAAGATACCCTATAAAGAGAGGCTGAAAAGGTTAGGGCTCTTCAACCTGGAAAAGAGACGCCTGAGGAGAAATATGATAGAGATCTATAAAGTAATGAATAGAGTGGAACGGGTAAATGTAGATCGATTGTTTACGCCATCAAAATATAGAAAGACTAGGGGACATGAAATGAAGCTACAGGGTAACCTTTTTAAGACTAATAAGAGAAAATATTTTTTCACTCAACGTATAATCAAACTCTGGAATTTGTTACTGGAGGATGTAGTAAAAACTGTTAGTGTAGCTGGGTTTAAAAAAGGTTTGCACAAGTTCCTGGAGGAAAGGTCCATAACCTATTATTAAAGGGGATCCAGCATATCCACTGCTTGACCCAATACAAGCATTGTGGAACCTGTGTCTTTTGGGAAAACTGCTAGGTACTTGTGACATGGATTGGCCACTGTTGGAAACAGAATACTGGGCTTGATAGACCTTAGTCTGAACCCAGTATGACATATCTTATGTTCTTAACTTTCAGTCAGCCAACCAGATAAGTAATTGCATAAAGTCAGAACCAACAGAAAAAACAGCAGCAGCCACACTCAGCAGAAACGTAACCAAAAAACACAAGAGTGGCAGGTTCACACACAACACCTTTATTTAACAATCACCTATGATTGTTAAATTGCATAAAGTCAGGCCATGAAAAAAACTGTCCTTACTTTGTGGTTATAGTATCTCAATAGCAGCAGCGGTCAGCTCTGAAACTGGATATTCAGCACCTGAAGATACCCAGATTTCGGCACTGAATATCCAGTTTCATTTTTAAGCACCACAGGTGGTGCTTAAAAAATGCCAACTGCAGAGTTTAAATATCGACCCGAGAGTTCTCAGTTGATGAGTTCAAACGTTTCTGAATGGTTTGGCACTTCTTTTCTTCCTGCACGAGAACGGGAGTTGATCTTGATGTGCCTGCTGGAGTGGATTTGAATACAATTCTTTTCGTATTGCTAGTGCATATTCTGGGTCAAGGTGAATGGGAAGGTGTTTCAAGCAATGTAGCATATGTCGATGGAAGTCCACGTGCTATGGACATTGCTCTTAAATCTTCCAGAACCTTTTCTGTGAATTACTGGGCTGCAGATAGGATCAAAAACATTTCTTCCTCCTTCAGCAAATGCACAGTTTTTGTTTTAAAGAGGATGTATCTAGAGAACGCTTTCAGCCTCTGAAGGAAAAGGTCAAGTCCTGTTCAGTACACTTATAAATAAGAGGCATAGTGATTTCAATTTGATGACAGTAGAAGGAGCTGGGAGTCGCATCCCCTGCTGTGGTTGCTACTGCTTAGAGCATGCTTTTCAAATAAGATTCCGTGCTGTTGCATAATGAATAATGCACTGTCAACTCTGCCTTCAAGTCTTAAAATACAATTGTGACACGCAGTTCTTTTTCAGGCAATTTTCAAGTTTGTCTGTCATCTTTAATGTTTTTCTAAAACAGCCTGATCTGTAATGCACTAAATAGATTAGAAATGGTCTTGCTGCTGCATCATTCTGCAGTCTCTGCACCAGTTCTGCAGTGAAATATATTCTATTTTTCTCTCTGCTGTCAGTAAAGGTTTCATCAAAAGTGGCAGCGTTTTCCAGGATCACCTGGTTATTTAGAAATCATTGAAACTTTTAAGCAATTTTAGAGTGCTTTATTCTTGGCTTTGTGAATGTCTGGAGGATAATGTTATAAGAGGTCACCTAGGCAGGAAAAGCAGATAGGTTCCTATGTCACACCTATGTGTATTCATGTGTCTACCCAAACGTTACCTCACCTGCTCTGAGGCAGAAGTTCAAAGTTAAAGGCATGAGATATAGTTTTGTACTACATATCCGCTGAGCCAGATCACCAGATAGCCTCCACACCGCATCCGTGCCATCTGAGCGGGCTGCCTTAAGAGCGGCGAGAGCTTTGCTGCCTATCACTTCTGCTTCACATTTGATCCTTGATGACAGTTCCAGAATCATGAAGCTTAGAGCTCTCACATCTCCTATTTAGGCACTGAACGTTTGGTGCATACAGTCAGTACTTCTCTCAGGGCCGTAGCCAGTGGAATCAGTGGTGGACTAGCGGCATCTTGAGCCCTCAGTTGACGGTGTGCATGGCATCTTGAGGCCTCAGTTGATGGTGTGTACCACCGATCAATGCTGCTGTGCTGTGGGCTGGCTCCAAACAAAAGAGAGATACACTGGCAAAGCAGTGATCATCTGAGGGCCACTACCAGTGACTTCTTCGCAGCCGCAACCACAGCTAGTGGGGTTATTGCCGTCGTCGCTCTCCTGACAGGGAACTGGTCGGTGGTGATGCTTTCGGCTCAGATGGCCATTTCCACCCAAATTGCAATGGCCATGTACTAGGGACTGACTCAGAGCAAATGAAAATTCAAAGTCAAAGGCACAAGATATAGCTTTGGATTATATATCTTAACTTAATTGTTACATAAAAAAATCAATTATTCATGACCAGTTCTAAAGGAAATCTTAGATAATGGTTTAAACTGGAACATTGCCACAACATAATTGTTGGCTCCCTTGTGGCATTTCATGTCAGTCTGGGCTGGACACACCTGTGATCAGTTGTCAATTCTCACATGACTTCAGTCGGCCCATGACTGATGGCTCTAATGTTAAATATTTTATAGAGTTATAGATTACATGAGATAAGAGAATGCCTGTTGTTTGCACTCACTCTTAATAGATTATTTCTTCTTATCTGATATTTCAGTGTCATTTGAAGACTTACTTATTTCTAATTTATTTTCTTTATTTTATCTTTATTCACTTACTAACTTGCTATACCTCTCCTTTCTCTTAATTATACTTTGTGCTCACCGCCATTTCTTAGGTTGATTTGCACCTCCCTTTTTATGGCTCCACATCACTTTTTGTTCCTTTTTCTGGTTCTCCCTAGCCTTCCCTCACTCCACCAGCCTGAAGCCCCTCCTCCTTTTCGCCCTTTCTCTGCCTTCCCCATTTCTTCCTCCATCTTGTCCTCCACCCTTTCCTCAGCTCTTGAGCTTCACCTTTTCTTTCGTCTTATTCATCCCTCTCCTTCCTCTTTGGGGCAGCCTCACCCTCGTTTCTGCCATGCCATCTCCTCTCTCCCTCACACTCTTCTCCTCTTCCTGTCTTCTAGTGGTGATGTTGATCCCAACCTTGGCCCCCCTTCATCTTTCTCTCGCTCCCATGTGGGTACCTCTGTCTACCACCCAATCTTATCTGTGTCATTCTCCTTTTCCCCCTCCTCTCTCCCCTTTTCATGTGCCTTGTGGAATGCTCATTCTATTTCTGATGGACATTCCTTTACCCATGATCTCTTTGTCTCTTGCACTTTCCATCTTCTTGCTCTTGCTGAGACCTGGCTCCTCCCTGATGACATTGCTTTAGTTGCTGCCCTGTAGAAATGGGTAATAGAGGCAACATTTGGAAAATGGTGTATATAAATGCCCATAGCATGGGGAATAAGATCCCAGATGTTGAAGCTTTAATGGAAGAGGCTGATTGGATTGAGTGGGGTTACAGAAACATGGCTCATGGAAAACCATGAATGGGATGTAATTATACCTTATTTAGGAAGGACAAGGTAGGAAGAAGGGGAGGAGGAGTGGCACTATATGTAAAAAATAATATTAAAGTTATAGAATTGCAGGGCTTAAAAGGAAGAGAGGAGGTACTGTGGGTTAAACTAGATAGAGGGAAAGGGAAATCTATTTGCATTGGAGTTATATGCAGATCCCCCTCACAGGACAGAGAAGTGCTACTCATAGGTGATTTCAATATACCAGATGTGGATTGACACATCCCTGCTGCGGTGCATCTAGAAGTAAGGAGATCCTGGATTCTCTACAGGAAGAACTATTCAGGCAGTTGGTAACAGACCCCACACATGATGGGACCATACTGGACTTGGTGCTTACCAATGGGGAAAGTGTTTCTGATGCTACAGTGGGAGATCATCTTGCATTCAGTGATCACCAGATGCGAGGACTAGGGCTGATAAAATCCATTCAAAAGCGAGGGTCTTAGACTTTAGGAAAACTAACTTTGCAAAGGTGGGACAATACCTCAGAGAGTCGTTAGCTGGATGGGGACAGCTGGGGGATGTAGAAAAACAGTGGGCAAAACTGAAAGGGGATATTTTAAGGGCAACAAACCTTTTTGTTAGAAAGGTAAATAAATGTAAAAGGAAAAGGAGGCCACTATGGTTCTCGGAAGAAATAGCTGAAAAGATGAAGAAAAAGAGGGAGGCCTTCATGAATTACAGGAGATCACAGTGAGAGGAAGACAGGTATCTATATTTGGAAAAACTTAAAGAAGCTAACAAAGTAGTCATGAAAGCAAAGGTACAAAAAGAAGAAGAATTAGCTAATGCAATAAAATGTGGGGATAGATATATCAGATATATTAGTGAGAGGAGAAAGGGCAAATGTGGTATTGTCAGACTCAAGGGTGAAGGGGAGGAATATGCAGAAACTGATATGGATAAAGCCAAATCGCTTAACAAATATTTCTGTTCTGTGTTCACAGATGAAGGGCCAGGAGCAGGACTCAGAAAACACCCACAAGGAGGAACAGTAGAGAGATCTTGAACGATTTTCAGAAGACTGTGTTTGTGAGGAACTATCTAAACTAAAAGTAGACAAAGCCATGCATACAAATAATTTTTCATATTGATGACCATTCTGACCACTGTGCATCTGAGTTCCTTTTCCTTACCTCTTCATTTGGCCTCTGGCTTTTCTCTTCTGCCCACGACTCGTCAGCGTGGTCGCTGCCTTGGCCTTGTTTTCTATTCTGATCATTTACCTTCTAATTTCTGTACCTCAGTTCTTCCCTTATCTGATCACCACCTGTTCAGTTTCACTTTTCATCACTCCCCGCCTCTGTCTTGCCCGGTCTCCTCCTGCCTTTGGGAGTCTTCATGCTATCAACCTATTGACTCTATCCACTACTGTCTCATCTCCTCTTTCTTCCACTATGTCCTCTGGGTCTGTTGATGAGGCTGGTATTTCATGTGGTACTGATCTCTCATCTGCTCTTGCTCTGCCCATAGCATGTTCTGTGGGGCGCACTTCACTTTAGCCCTGGCTGTCTTCAGCTGCCCACTGTCTGCACTCGTGTGCCCGCTCAGCCGAGCACACACGAATCCTGTTCCCTTTCTGACTTTTTTCACTTCAAATTCATTCTTGCTTCCTTCCAGTCTGCCATTGCACTCACCAAGCAAAACTATTTTATCCATCTGACTAGCTCTCTTGCCTCTGACCCCTGCTATTTCTTCTGTACTCTCAGTTCTCTTCTCAAGGTGCCTTTGGCATTAATCCCTCCTCTCTCTGCCCAGAACCTGGTTGACTATGTCCATGATGTGATCCATGGGATTACACATCAATTCCCCATTAAATCTTCTTTGCCCTGTCTTTCCCCTCTTCAGTGCCAACCTTTCTCCTCAACCTCTGTCGCCCTTTCATCCTTTTATGGGATCTCCAAGGAGGAGGCCTCTCCTTCTTTCCTCCTCTGGGCTTGCTGCCTATTACTCTGATTTTATTCCCACCTGTTTCCTCTGCTCCATCTCCTCCTCAGTCTCCCCTCATCTCACGTGTTCTTGGCCTTTTGCTCTCTACTGTGGCTTTCCCTGTGGCCTTCAGATATGCTATGATCACGCCTTTCCTCAGGGGATCTTCGCTTGATTCTATCTGTCCTTCTGGTTATCGACCCTTCTTCCATTCATTTCCAGGCTTCTTAGGCGTGTGGCTCTCCGCTGCTGCCTCAGGTTTCTCTCCTCTCAAGCCTTCCTTGATCTGCTTCAGTCTGGTTTTCATCCCTTTCATTCTACTGAAGTGGCTCTTGCTGAAGTATTCAGTGGCTTATTCCTGGCTGAGTCCAGGAACCTTTGCTTGATTCTCATTCTTCTCAGCCTTTCTGCTGCTTTTGATACTGTTGACCATCTCTTCCTCAACACATTATCCTCTCTTGGTTTTAGGGGCTCTGTGCTGTCTTGGTTCTCTTCTTATCTTTCCAACTGCTCTTTCAGTGTTTGTTCTGGTAGTTCCTCTTCTACTGCCATCTCTCTCTCAGCTAGTGTACCCCAAGGGTTTGTTCTAGGCCCTCTCCTTTTCTCTTTCTATGCCCAGCCCCTTGGTGTCCTCGTCTCTTTCCATGGCTTTTAGTATCATTTTTATGTTGATGACTCTCAAATCTATCTACACTTGTCATTTCTCTTACACTCCAAGCTCATATCTCTGCCTATCTGCCATTGCTACCTCAATGTCTCATTGCCATCTGAAACTGAACATGGCCAAAATTGAACTTCTTATCTTCCCCATAAATGCTCTTCTCCCCTTCCTCCTATCTCTATCTCTGTTGATAACACTCTTCTACTTCCTATTTTTTCAGCCCACAACCTTGGAGCCATCTTTGACTCCTCTCTCTCCTTTTCCACACACATTCAACAGATAACTAAAACCTGTTTCTTTCTCTACATAACAATAACAAAATTTGCCCCTTCCTCTCTGAACACACTACTAAAACTCTTATCCACTCTTTAGTCACCTCCTGTCTCAACTATTGCAACCTTCTTCTTGCTGGTCTCCCCCTGAGTCATCTGCCTCCTCTTCAATCTGTTCCGAACTCTGCAGCACAGCTAATCTTCCACCAGCTCTGACATATAATCCCTCTTCTTAAATCATTTCATTGGCTCCCCTTCTGTTTTCATATCCAATTCAAACTTCTTCTTCTGACCTATAAATGCATTCACTCTACTGCCCCTCACTACCTTTCCTCTCTCCTTTCTCCCTATACCCCTTCTCGTGAACTCTGTTCCTCCTTTGGCTTTCTTCTCTCTCTGCCCTTTTCTTACACTGCCAACTCCAGACTTCGATCCTTTCACCTTGCTGCTCCTTATGCCTGGAACAAACTTCCTGAATCTTTACGTCAGGTCTCTTCTCTCCCCCTCTTCAAATCCATGCTTAAAGCTTACCTCTTTGAGGCTGCTTTTGGATCCTAATCCCTTGTTCTCCTTGTGTCTCCCTATTTAAATGCCTTGTTTCTCTTGTAATGTGTAGTGTCTGTCTTGATTAGATTGTAATTTCTATGAGCAGGGACTGTCTTCTATATGTGTTTCTACAGCACTGCACACCTTGTAGTGCTTTATAAATGATTAACAGTAGTAGTAGTAGTTGTAGAAGTTATTTTGTGCATCTATATGCTTGTAAGAATTAGAAACAGAAACACGATGGCAGAAAAAAAGATCATATGGCCTATCCAGTCTGCCCTTCCCTATCAACTACTATAGTCCCTTTTATTCCTGTAGAGATTTTCTGTCTTTGTCCCATGCTTTCTTGAATTCAGTTATTGTCCTTGTCTCTATTACTTCCATTGGGAAACTATCTATGCATCTACCACTCTTTCTGTAAAGAAATATTTCCACATATTACTCCTGAGTCTATCCTCTTTCACTTTCATCCTATGCCTCCTCGTTGCAGAGCTTTCTTTCATTTGAAAGAGGCTCTCCTCCAGTGCATTTATGGCACGGAGGTACTTAAACATCTCTATCATATCTCCTCTATCCTGCCTTTCCTCTAAAGTACTGTGGGACTCTAGCCTGGGCCCTAGGGCTTACATGCTTAGGGCTGCCTTGTAATGTCCTTAAATAAAGCTTTTCTGACTGTCCCCAGTGGAATTCTGGGACTTGTAGTTAGGCTTTTCTTGAGCAAGGACAAAATGTAGTGTGAGACCGTTGGTAAGGCATACAATAATATTTATTTTTCTATGGGGATTTCCAAGGCATTAAAATTCAAACACAAGGCATTAGGATACTTCTCCAACACAAAGGATAACAGAAGATAACTGGCAACTGAGGTAAATGGAAGCCAAAAGTCCTGCTAACCTTAGCAGCTGTTTTTCATTAAACAAAACAGTACTCGGCACAGCTTCTTCTATCTCTTTCAAACAAAAGGTAAACTTTCTTCTTAGCACAGCTGTTGTTTTCCCTTTTAAACAAACTTCTGGTAACACAGAGCATTTGCACAACTGTGGTTTTCCCAGTTCAAACAAACTTCTGGTAACTGTGATAAGGTGAGCTGTGTGGATGAGATGGAATGGGAGAGAAGTGAGGAATGTACCTTTAAAGACAGATGTAAACAGGGTTCCCATAGAAACCACAAGCCGCCGGAGCATGCAGTAGCTAGAGCTAAGCCCTGCCCAAGCTGTGACGTAAGAGCTAGGTTGAGCCCTAACAGCTCTCACGTGTGCAAAGAGAAGGGTGTGGCTGAAAAGAAGCACCATTTTAAAACTGCTTCAGAGTTTGAGAAAAAGCCAAGCAAGAGTCAGGAGGAGAAAGGAAGCCACGGGAAAAGGGAGCACGAGGAGCGAAGGACTGGAGAAGGAAGGACAGCTGATTCTTACTCTCAGAAAGCAGTGGAACCAAGGTTGGAACCTGTCTTAAAGCACCCCAGAGAAAAGAAGCTGGAGAGGTTTGTTTCCACGTGGGGAAGCAGCTCAGAGAGCCAGCCAAGTAAGAGAGGTGGGGAAGACAAGTTTGCTACAGTTCCTAACAGAGGCTTTTCTGAAGACGTGGTCAGAGAGCTGAAGAAAAGCGCTGAACGCTGTGCTAGCCAAAAGGCAGTGAGAGCAGCTCCAGGCAGGAACAGGAACAGTTCAAGTAAGTGCCGTGATTTAGCTTTAGAGGCTGTTGATAAGCTATTCTATGAGAGAGAAACTCCTTCTTTAACCTATGCTGGTGCAGAGCAGAAAGAACACTTTTTAGGAAAGCTGAGTTTCTGCAGAGTGTAAAATTCAAACCTTCTGATATAAGCTCCCAGGAAGATGACTCAAGTGAAGCTGTTGAAGAAATGCAGATAGAAACGTATGAAAGTCCTTGTGATAGTGACGTAGCAGAAATGGAATGCTCATTCTGTAAGACAAACAAACTAAACATGTGCTAGGCTCAGGCCATGAGAAGAAGTTTGTTTAACCTGTTTTTTGTCAAGCTGAGTGAGAAAGAAAACTCTTGCTAGAAGTTTTAAGTTTGCCTGATGTGATTAACAGCCATAGCAGTGAAAGGCATTTATCTGAAGAAAGCTGAATGCAGCTGATGTGGAAAGAATATTCCTGACTTTGATGTTTAAGCCTGTTTTGTTCCTCTTCTTCATTTACTGTGGAGAATTTATCCTTGCCTTGTTTTGGCGCTATGAATTTTGATGCGAGGGAGAAACCCCGAAATAAATTTCTTTTTTTTGCCTAACAAACTGTGTGGTCACACTACTTTGCTTGGAGAGTATCTGAAACTAAATGTCCCAGCATTCAGTGCTGGCAGCCATAGACTTGGGACAGAACTCAAAAGGGCAAATAAGGCAACCCTTTTGCTTATCGGCCATTGGCCTAGGCAGGGGGTCATGACATAACACACAGCTTCTTTGCTTTAGAAGAAAATTCTCACTTTGTAAAACACATCCTTGGCTTTAGAAGACTATTAGCAGTTACAGAGTTATGCACAATACAGCTTCTCACTCTCTCAGCTCTGCTTAGTAAGGCTCAGTCTTCTTTTAAACAGAATGAGCAATCCATTGGAGAGATTCCTAGGTCAGACTCTGGCACATAAGAATTGACCTGCATTTCCTCCTGGGCTAAAGAATGCTCATTGCCTTCTACAGTCTTAAAAGCTTCCTCAGCTTCTCTGTCTTGTAGGAACTTTTGAAACTGGCTCCACAGCAAATCTTTCTGATTGGGCACAGTTACTTTGGGAGAATAAGCCTTTCTCTCAGGGAACACTTGTGCTAATGTTTCTAGTGTTTTTAGCTCAGCTGCTCTGCTCACTGCTGGGGTTTGGCTTTTTCCACTCTCAAGCGTCTCCACCCACCTTCTGGCAGTTGTAGGGCTCAGGTCTGGCTCTTGTACACTAGCTGTTGCAAACTGTTCCTGTTCATCCGTAAGCTGTTCAGCTATACATCTGTTGGCTTCACTTCTAGGAGCATTTCTCAGACACCCACTGCTTCCTTTTCTACTGACCTCTTTCAGCTTCTGGAAGTCAGACTTCTTGTGCCTTTCTCCACTCCTTCTCTCATGAGATCTCTCCTGAAAGCCTTCCTGGAATCCTTCTTCCTCTCCAGGATCTACCAGGGCTCTGGGATATCTCTTCCCACTGGAATCCCCTTGCTCCAGGATCTCTCCTTCTCCTGTGGAAGTGACTCTCCCTTCCTTCTTTCCTCTCTGGTCAGAGTGAGGTTTTAAAAACCGTTTCTTCCCTGCCACACCCTTGCCTTCGCACAGGCCTTTCCAATCAGTATCTAAGCCTGCCCCCACTACAGAGTCTGGGCGCGGCTTAGCCTCAGCAGAGACAGGATTTTTTTTCTTTCCTGCTCTGTAAGCTCTGTGCACAGCTTGTCTGTCACTTGGTTTAAAGGCAGAAACATGGTTTTCTTCTATCTCCATCTGTTTTTTGGCCGCTCTCATCATCACAGTACACATACTGAGATCTTTATGTCTTATAACAAAGACCACTAACCACCCTCCGCACCAACTCCATCTTCTTTACATCCTTTTGAAGGTCTCCAGAACTACACACAATACTCTAAATGAGGTCTCATCAAAGACTTATACAGAGGGACTATCACCTCCTTTCCTTGCTGGCTATTCCTCTTCCTATGCACCCAAGCATCCATCTGGCTTTCACCATTACCTTGTCTACCTGTATAGCCACTTTAAGATTATCAGAAACAATCATGCCCAGGTCTCGCTCTTCTTTTGGGGACAAAAATACTTGGATTTTTGCAGGCCAAATGTATGATCCTGCCGTTTTCAGCATTAAATCTCAGCTGCCAAATTCTTGAGCATTCTTCAAACTTAGCTAGATTCCTCCTCTTATTATCTACTCCTTCCTGGGTGTCTACTCTATTGCAGATTTTGATGTCATCCTTAAGGAGGCAAACCTTACCCGACGACCCTTCCACAATATCACTAACAAAAATGTTAAAAAGAATCGGATCAAGGACAGATCCCTGCAGCAAACCGCTAATAACATCCTTCTCCTCAGAGTGAGCTCCATTTACCAAAACCCTTTGTTGCCTCCCACTCAACCAATTTCTAACCCAGGGCCGGCCCGTCCATTGAGCGAGAATGTTTTTTGCACAGGGCCCCGCGTTTCAGGGGGCCCCGTGCAAAAAACATTCTTAACCTTAAAGTAAAATTAAAAGAAAAAAAAAAGCTGTCTTCTCCGGCTGCCGGGGCCGCCGCGGCAGAATCGAGTGTGCCGCGGGGCCTCCCCTGCCTAGCAGAGCCTCCCCTTCCCTCCCCTCCCCTCCCCTCCCCTGTATCACCTCTCTCTCTCTCGTTGTAGGTTCTGTCACACGCGCCGGCTTTCAGAGCGCGAGAGAGTTTCTCCCTCGCGGTTCTGTTAAGCCCGCGGGGGCTGATGGGAAGTTCCCATCAGCCCCCGCGGGCTTAACAGAGCCGCGAAAGGGAAACTAATCCTTTCGCGCTCTGAAAGCCGGCGCGTGTGGCTGAACCTACAACGAGAGAGAGAGGTGATACAGGGGAGGGGAGGGCAGGCTCTGCTAGGCAGGGGGGGCCCCCGCGGCACACTCGATTCTGCCGCGGCGGCCCCGGCAGCCGGAGAAGACAGCGTTTTTGTTTTTAAATTTTCCCTGGGCTGGGGGGGCTGGGGGATTAGGAGTGGTGATGGGCTATGGGGGGGTTAGGAGTGGATATGGGCTATGGGGGGGTTAGAAGTGGTGATGGGCTGGGGGGGGTTAGAAGTGGTGATGGGCTATGGGGGGGGTTAGAAGTGGTGATGGGCTATGGGGGGGGGCTGGGGGGATTAGAAGTGGTGATGGGCTATGGGGGGCTATGGGGGGGGTTAGGAGTGGTGATGGGCTGGGGGGTTAGAAGTGGTGATGGGCTATGGGGGTGTTAGGAGTGGTGATGGGCTGGGGGGTTAGAAGTGGTGATGGGCTATGGGGGGGGTTAGAAGTGGTGATGGGCTATGGGGGGCGGCCGGGGGGGTTAGAAGTGGTGATGGGCTATGGGGGGGCTATGGGGGGGTTAGGAGTGGTGATGGGCTGGGGGGGTTAGGAGTGGTGATGGGCTATGGGGGGGGTTAGGAGTGGTGATGGGCTGGGGGGGTTAGGAGTGGTGATGGGCTATGGGGGGGGGTTAGAAGTGTTTATGGGCTATGGTGGGGGCTGGGGGGGGTTAGAAGTGGTGATTGGCTGGGGGGGGGGGGTTAGAAGTGGTGATGGGCTATGGGGGGGCTATGGGGGGGTTAGGAGTGGTGATGGGCTATGGGGGGGTTAGGAGTGGTGATGGGCTGGGGGGGTTAGAAGTGGCGATGGGCTATGGGGGGCTGGGGGGGTTAGAAGTGGTGATGGGCTATGGGGGGGGTTAGGAGTGGTGATGGGCTATGGGGGAGCTAAGTCTGTATATGGGCTGATGGGATTAAGACTGAAAGTGGGTTGATGGGGGGGTTAGGACTGGTAATGGGCTATGGGGGGGCTTAAACTAAAATTGGGTGATGGGGGATTAGGACTGGAAATGGGCTGGTGGGATTAGGACTGGGAGTGGGCTATGGGGGGCTAGGACTGGTAATGGGTTGGGGGGTTGCTAGGACTGGAAATGGGCTGGGGGGATTAAGACTGGAGGTGGGCTGATGGGGTTAGGACTGGTAATGGGCTGTGGGCTGTTGCGGGGGGTTAGGACTGGTAATGGGCTATGGGGGGGCTAGGACTGGAAATAGGCTGATGGGGGGGTTAACACTGGAGGTGGGCTGATGGGGTTAGTACTGGTAATGGGCTGTGGGCTGATGGGGGGTTAGGACTGGTAATGGGCTATGGGGGGGTTAGGACTGATAATGGGCTATGGGGGGGCTAGGACAGGAAATGGGCTGATGGGGAGGGGTTAGGACTTGAGGTGGACTGATGGGGTTAGGACTGGTAATGGGCTGTGGGCTGTTGGGGGGTTTAGAACTGATAATGGGCTATGGGGGGGTTAAGACTGGTAATGGGCTGTTGGCTGATGGGGGCTGTCTGGTAATGGGCTATGGGGGGGTTAGGACTGATAATGGGCTATGGGGGGGCTAGGACAGGAAATGGGCTGATGGGGAGGGGTTAGGACTTGAGGTGGGCTGATGGGGTTAGGACTGATAATGGGCTGTGGGCTGATGGGGGGGTTAGGACTGGCAGTGGGCTATGGGAGGCTGACTGGAAATGGGTTGATGGGGTTAGGACTGGAAGTGGGTTGATGGGGGGGCTAGGACTGGTATTGGGTTGGGGGGTTGCTAGGACTGGAAATGGGCTGATGTGGGGCTAGGACTGGAAATGGGCTGATGCAGGGACTAGAAGGGAATGGATGCTGGGTGAGGCTGGAACTAGAAGGGAGCTGATGTTGGGGGAGGATTAGAATGGGATGGGGCTGGGAGAGTAAAATGGAGAGGGGAAAAATATTTTGTGTGGGAGGGATAAAAAATCTACATTTAGCCGGGTATTGGGAGAGTAAGTGGGGATTGAGGATGGAGGGGTAAAATTTGAGTGGATGAAATAGGAATGAGGAAAGAGCAAAAGGAGAAAGATTAGTATGTTAAAGCAGATGTAGAGAGAGAGAATGGAAAAAAAACTAGGAGAGAAGAAAGGACAAATGGACAGCAGATGATGCAGAGTTAGCAGAAAACATGAAGAAACCAGAAGAAAGTGGCTGGAGCAATTGCAACTGAAAAAAAATGCACAAAAGGTAGAAAGATATCATTTTATTTTGAATTTATTAACTGGAATATGAAAGCTCTGGGAAATGTGCATCATTAACGTCTGCGCTTTGTTTGGTACAAGAGGAAATTAATTTATAGTTTTATTTCTACAGTGTTGTTGTACATTTCAAGTTTGGCTTTTGGGGTTCCCAGTTTAATTATTGCCTTCCTGTTTCTAAATTGTGATTCCTTGTTTGGTGATGGTCTATGTTCTGCATGTGTAACTGAGCTGAGGTATTCTGTTTATGTAATTCCTATTTGACATTGCCACTTGTTCTCTTTCCCCAGTAGGTCATGTATTGTTGTTCTCTGAAATGTATTGGTTTAATATTTGCAGTGTTGCCTTTTGATAGGTAGGGTATGGTGCTTTGTGAGTCCTGGTAGTGCTGTTAGGATACGGCGGGTTTGCTATGGGTTCTAAATGGGCAGTGTTTGTAGTAGTTCCTAATGTGCCTGGCGGTTGGCACTGGATTATAGTAATGTAGAAATCTTTTAGTCTGTCTTTATCCATACACTCATTAAGAGACATGTTTACTAAAAGTTAGTGTATGTTAGCATTATGCAAATATTTATGCAAATAAGGCCACTTATGCAAATGAGGCCCCGCACCGAGTCTCCGCACATGGCCCCGCACCCCCCTTGGGCCGCCCCTGTTCTAACCCAGTCACTTTAGGGTGTATCCCTAATGTGCTCAATTTATTTATAAGTTGCCTGTGCGGAACGGTGTCAAAGGCTTTACTGAAATCTGACTACACCACATCTAGGGCTTTCCCTCTGTCCAACTCTCTGGTCATGCACTGAAAGAAACCAATCAGATTTGTCTGACATTTGGTGTCTATGTGCATATTTTATAAAATATGCAGAAAAGTTGGAATTCACTCCCTGCTCCATCCATCTTCCACCCCATTGGTGTGGGATAATTTTATAAACGTGTAAAGGGTTTTATAACATTACCACATGAATGATATGCACACCAGTATGTGTCGTGACTATAACATGCATATTTGTATGTGATCGCATGTGGCATATTCTGAAGATGAGCATAAGAGTTGTGCATTTTATATCCTATATGCATATTTCACACTTATAGAAATACTTTACCCACATACATTTACCCTTGCTCCTGAGCAGGGGTAAATGTACATGGTTGCATTCTACCTGCAGGACTTGTGCGTGTATTTTATAAAAGCACATATGGGCCTATGGGGCCCTGTTACTAAAGGGTGCTATGGTGTTGCATCTAATATGCAGAAAGCACCAATACTGTAATACATTAGATGCAACATCACCATGTTCACTGTTGGGGGCATGAGAAGCATGTTCCTGACACTTCATGTGGTACACCTGCCGTAACAAGGGCCATAATTATCGCCATCTATGGAGGTGGCAGAAAGTGCACCCATGCTAATTGCTTGACTTGCAGTTAGCGCAGGTGTGCCGACTGCAAGGTGCTCACCCCTGTCCCTACCCACCCTCTTGCAACTTCAATGTGCCATGCACAGTTAATGCCAAAATTTGGCCATGCTGTTATGGCCCCATGTTGTTAACACATGTCCCAGTGTGCCTTTACTGTGTGTCAGAACCTGTGCTAACAGCTACCACTGTTTAATAAAAGGGCTCCTATGTGTCTTATAAAGTAGGCTACAAATAGGTACCTACTTGCCCTCTCAACCTAGAGAGCATGCTATAAAATTAGTCCCATGTGGTATAAAAGTAAGAGCTATGTTTTTGGGCACATAATTTTTGCATGTGTATCCCTGGGTGATTTTATTGGTGCCTACCCAAGAGTGCAAAATGTTATTCTATTTACTCGAGTAGATTAGAAATTTACCCCTTAGGGTATGTTTGTAACAAAAGCATTTTTGAAAAAGGCTTAAAAGTTGTCAAGTGGTAAATCTTTTTTTTTCAATATATTTATTGATGTTGATGTTTTGAAATTATACAACAACAAAACATAGAACAAAAGGAAAATCTCCATGAAGTTCACATAAAGCATGCCAAAAAGTAATAAATAAAGAAAAAATGGAAGTTAGCCCACATCAAGGGAGGAATGACTAAATAAAAGAAAAATACAAATGTAAAGGAAAACAAGAGACAATAGTCTCACAAAAGCTGCAAATTAAGGGGCATGTTTACTAAAGAACGCTATTTGCGCCGCGTCCCGTTATCGCGCGTTCTTTAGTAAACATGCCCCTAAATCTCCAAAAGTGACCGTGTAAAAACAAGGTCTCTAAAAAAGTGGTAAATCTTTAAACTATGTTTTGTTTATAAAAGAGAGACTATTTATTTATTTATTATAAATTTTTATACCGCATTTTCCATTAGATCAATTGCAGTTTACAATTTTATCAGTAACAGAACCTTAAAAATCATTATATATTTTATTTTAAACTCCTTGGGGAGGGGGAGGGGGAATATTCAGTGGAGGCAGCTAGCGTTTGTAAAGCAGCTAGCCATCGCTGCTGAACTTTGCCCAGATGTTCAACATGGGGGCCATATCTGGCCACTGGCATTGAATAGCCAGGTTGGCTGCATAGCAGTGCAGCTCTCTGGGCAGTGTGCCGATATTCAGCTGCTGCCCTGAGCTTCAGATGCTTAACTTTTGCCGCTTTTGGATAACCGGCTCGTGGCTGAATATGGCTGATAGCCGGTACTCTCTGAATTACCTTGGCACTAGCTTAGCTTTTGAGTTCCTCTTTATCTATTCGGAAGTAAAACCTTAAACAAGAAACTGCCCAAGGATCCAACAGTGTGGGAGATTGTTGGAAATGCCTGAGTTTAATCTCTGTCATGATTAGGAGTCTGAAGGAATGATGGTTGGTTATCAAAATTCTGAAGGTATAAAAATACAAATATATAGCAAAGAATGATTTAGGTACTTCTTTCTTTGGTTCTGATATTGATTAAACCAAGTTATTTTGCCACTGTAGGCAGTATAACCTCTCATTATACTTTTGCTGTTTCTAGGAGAACTGAAATAAACTGCATTAATATTGACTGCTATATTGTTCTTTGTATATGAGCAAGACATCAGTGATAGGATGAATCTCTTATGGCCGTGGTTCCCAAGCTTGTCCTGAAGAACCCTCAGCAGGTCGAGCTTTCAGAATATCCACAGTGAATATGCTTGAGAGAGATTTGCGTGCATTGGCTCATGGATTTTCATTGTAGATATCCTAAAACCCTGAGTGGCTGAGAGTACTTCAGGATAGCTTTGGAAGCCACAGTCATAAGGATTTCACAATTTCCCATGTTCTTACTGTTTCAGTGGAGCTATGTTTTGTGTGCAAGTCAAGCTTTTGCATATTCCCAGAACAGAAGTGACTTTAAGCAGCATAAAAGCTACAATTATATACTTGGCTTGGTTGTTTTGGATTTTAGCATTGTAGTAAGGGAGCCAACAAAGGGAATTCAAGTTCTAACAAAAAATCTGAAGTATCCTGATGAACAATTCTGGGCAGTAAGAGGTAGAATTTTGAAGTGGAGTCAGTGGCAGGCTAGATAAAAGGCTGTAAAAATACCACTTTAAAGCAGCATAATATAGTTGCCTATTTTCACTAGGTAGCTGTATCTATCTAGTTAGTAGCTCAAATTGTGAGCAGGGAAAGAAGAAACTAAGTGGATGAAAGAACACTGGCACTGCTCAAATTTGGGAGGGGGTTGAGTGCTAATGTTCAGCAGTAGTGGTCTAAAGTAGGGGGCAATCCCCGTGTGGAAGGATAGCTCACTATGTCCAGACTGCACACTCAGCAGTGAAGTAGTCCCCCATTTGCAGTCAGGGACGATACCATGCCCACTCCTGGGTCTCTAGTTCGCAAAGAAAACCCTACTCCCTACTCAACGATGACCCGTCTTTCTTCTGGAGTGCTAATCTGTAAAGAAAATGCCCTTTTCCACACCCAATTTTCATCTCCCACTCCCAGAGTCCTGATGCTAAAGAATTCTTCCATAGTGTGGCTCTTGTCCCTATTCCCTCACCAAGGTCAGAGCTGGTGAGTAGCTTCCATCCCCCTCACTATGCTGCTATTTTTCTCTTATTGCAGGATGGTAAAGCTAGGAGGTGGACCCTAACTAGTGTTCTGCACAGGGCCAGCCCACAGGTTTGGGAGTGGAGGAGTAGCCTAATGGTTAGAGCACTGGCTTGGGAACCAAGTAGGGTTGCCAACTGGCTCCAGATGCGCCCGACAGGCTCGATCCAGTCCTGGGTTTACCCCATTGCATGCAGGGACATGTAGTCTTGCTTTTCTTATGGAATGCAATGGAAAAATCAGAACTACATGTCCCTGCATGCAGTGGGGTAAACCTAGGACTGGATCAAGTGTGTCGGGCGCATCTGGAGCCAGTTGGCAACCCTAGAACCAAGTGACCATGGTTCCGTTCCTACCAGCACTCCTTGTGGCCTTGGTCAAGTCACTCCAATCCTCCGTTGCCTCAGAAAAATCCAAGTTATCAGTGTCCCTGTTTAATGTATATTGTGAAGTTTAAGTTACAATGCAATAATGAAGCAGTATAAAACACCTGTTAAATAACTAAGGGTTTCTGCCTCCCTAGGCAGGAGCTCCTGCCACACCCTGCCCCTGCATCCATCATCTCACCTTCAGGGAGTAGAGCAGCAGCAGCAAGTCCCTTCCACTGATTTGAAAGTGGGGCTTTGTGCACTCATGGCCTGCCACTCCTGATCCCTTTGACAGGAAGTGGGTTAGGAGTGTCAGGCCATTGTTTTCACATCATCATGGGCAGCAAAGCAACAGCACAAAACCAACACTTTAAAAAATCATGTCATGCTGCCCATCAGGGTCTGCTTCCCTAAGCAGCTGCCTAGTAGGCAGACCAGCCCTGGTTCTACACACCGGGCTATATTATAGGGTTGCCAATTGGCTACAGATACACCCAACAGGCCTGATCCAAGCCTGGGTTTACCCATTGCATGCAGGGACATGTAGTTTTGTGTTTCTTATGGAGTGCAATGGAAAAATCAGTACTACATGTCCCTGCTTGCAGTGGGGTAAACCTAGGACTGGATCAAGTGTGTTGGGCGCATCTGGAGCCAGTTGGCAACCCTAGCTATATAAAAAAGAGCCACCTTATTGGAGAGTTAGCTGTGAGCTTTAATCCAACATGACCACCCAGTAGAGACTACATGTCCCAGAAGGCTAGTGAGAGAAAGATGGTGAGTGGAAACAGAACAGGTGAGCGGAAACAGAACAGGTGAGCTCATTAAGAGTAACCGACCCAGAGTAAAAGGAGCTTTTTCCCTTGAAAAGATGGATCTGTCTCTGTAGCCACAGAAGGAGAGATTTTTCTCAACCTAATCTGAGGAAAGTTTGTGTACTACTGGAGTATGAAGTATACTACTGGAGTATTAGGAAGTATGAAGAGTGGAACTAGAGAAACCCACTGTTTGTGCTGAGGAGGAAGAGATGGTGTTTACTGAGGACTAATGTTCAGGTCTGTGAAATTTTATTTTGTTGCTTGCTTTTTTTTTTTTATTTATTGCGCCAAAGAAAATAAGGACCTTCTCTGAATGCTTGTGGCAGAGTTTCCACGTTACTCAGTTCCAGAAGTGAGATTTTTGCTAGTTCTTGTTTTAAATTTGCATTGCAATGTAATATGGTATTGTAGCCAATGATTTTACTTATTGGAATCAGTGCTGTAGGTCCCATAATGTGTCAGAAATCCAGGACTGGCTTAAAATCTCACTCCTGGAACTGGGAAATTTTGGCAACGCTACTGTGGCAGGTTGCTAGCATATTTCTGAGTTCTTCACCCTCTGCTCTCAAAGGGGGAAAGACTTCAACAGAGAGAGAAAGGAGAGCGAAGAACTGTTCTGAGTTTTACTTTTGGAAGATAAAACTGACAAAGATTCATAATGGGATGGCATGTGCAGGAACAGGTTGTTTTTGATTTAACTAAGACTATAAACTTTCTGACAAGGTCTTGGGCTGACGCCTGACTAGAACAGAGAATGATTACTGTGCGTCTGAAGGTTGGACTGCAAAAGAAATTTAGAAGGAGATAACTATTGGGACTATATAGAGTTTTGCAATAGTAATGTTGCTGTGAGTGTTGGAAAGCCCTGTCTCTAGTGATCTAGTGCAACTAAGAAGATTGCTGGGAGAACCGTTTGAAATCTAAGGAGACCTTCAGTGAGAAAGATGCATTACCAGACTTCACTAGATGGAAGGTGCTCTCCAAAACTTGCAAAATGTTTTCTTTTAATTTTGCTTTTTAAAGATTTTGTTTTCATTTTATGATGTTTGTTTTCACTTTCTTATGTGCATAAAAATGTCTTTATGTACCTACGTTGAATTTGTGCACATAAAACTGGATTACGGCGCTTAAAATCAAATTTTATGCATGTAAAGTCTGCATGCATAAATGAAACAAAATGATGCAAACAAATGCACATTCTTAGTGGAATCTATGTACAAGGCAACATTGGTCATAGGCATACTGCTGATGTTAGATGGTAAACATGGCTGCTCTATAACAGTTATCTCAGTTATATTAGGCTTGTAATTTTAGTGGCTTCATGCGCAGTGCAGTCATATAGCTGATGTTAGGATTGTATTGTAATGAGAGCAGCTGTGCTTACATCATTCTCTGCTCATTGACTTGTATTGTCCCATCTTGGTCCATCTCTTATTTTTACTTTTTTAATTCTCCAGCAAATATATCCTGAGACCCTGAAGCATTTGTTTCATATTTTTCTAGGTTGTTTATAGAGGTTTTATGATTTTTTTTTTTCTGCTGCCAATTTCCATCTAGTCTTTTGGGCTTTCAGGTCAATTGGAACTGGAATCTATTGACCTATGCTGCCAAGAATCTTCATTCATACCTATCCTTTATTTTATATCCCTTCCCAAGTCATGTAGCCCTGTTTCTGCAGCAGTCATTGGCCATGGATCGTGACCAAAACTCTCTTCAGAGCTCTTCAGTTGTGTGCCCTAAATTTGGCTGTACCATATTGCTATGGAATGGCTACCGGGACTTCCTCAGCTGCCCCTGCAGCATACCTATGATTAGCTGTGCTAGGAAACAGATGACGTGACAGGGGAATTGAACAATATTAGAGTTAGCCTGGGTATACTTAATGTAACCTTAGTGCGTGGTGAACACACTACTAAGACGCATATCTACTCCTTAATCACCTCCCGTCTAGGCTATTGTATCCTACTCTTTGCTGGGCTCCCTCTGAATCATCTCTCTCCCCTTCAATCTGTTCAACTCTCTGCTGCATGGCTAATCTTCCACCAGCCTCCTCATGTCCATATTACCCCTCTTAAGTCATTTCATTGGCTTCCTATCTGTTTCCGTATCCAGTTCAAACTTCTCCTGCTGACCTATAAGTGCATTCACTCTGCAGCTCCTCAGTACCTTTCCTTTCTTATTTCAACCTACACCCCCTCCCTGGAAACTCCACTCTTCTGGCAAATTGCTTCTATCTGTGCCCTTCTCTTTTATTGCTAATGCCAGACTTTGCTCCTTTCACCTTGCTGCTGCTTATGCCTGGAACAAGCTATCTGTCTGTACGTCAGGTGCCTTCTCTGGCCCTTCTCAAATCCAGGCAGAAAACTCACCTCTTTGCTGCCGCTTTCGGATCTTGACTCACCTGATCTGTGTTTCCTTACCAGTTCCCCTAGATATATCCTATGTCAACATCTACTGCGTTGTCTGTCTGTCTTGACTAGATTGTAAGCTCTGAGAGCAGGGACTGTCTTTTACATGTGTCTGTGCAGCGCTGTGTACGTCTTGTAGCACTATGCAAATGTTCAGTAGTAGTAGTTAAATGCCTTCAGGTTAATTTGTAAATGCCACTGCGGTGCATTAGGGTAGCTTTCAGTGTAGTAACTGTTGGGGACATGCTGGGCATGCTCCTGACAGCACACGAGTGTTACACTTATGTATCAATTTACTCAAAATGCGCGGCAGGTGCAAAAACTTACTGCACTTGAAGTAAAAAGGCCCTTTAGTTAGCACATCTATTTTTTTCCTTTTAATTGTAATCCAGGAATTATTAATAAAAGTTCATTGTCAACAAGTTATGTTTTAGTAATGTACAATGCAAATTACTTATTTAAACTGATTGTGCCAGGATAAATCTTGCTTGAGAAGGGGATAAGAGTATTTTAATTCCCTGCCTTCATTGAACCTGTGGTCATTCAAGCAGCTCATATCATTACTGTTCTTTAAATCGGAATACTTGATTAGGTGGTTATCTTTAAAGCAGCCAAAAGCAACATGTGGCTAGCTGCTTCTAATCTTCCCTAATTGTCTGCTATCATGCAAATAAATTCTTGGGCTATTTTACAATTTGTATATGGGAGAGAAAATTGAGCGGCTCATTAACTCGCTCAAGTGCACTACTCCTTTCAAAGCCACTTGGATTGTGTTTCTGAGTTTGAAATTTATTAAGATGACCTGGCTTGTTCTATGCCTCTTTCTTCAAAACATACTGTCCTATAGCCTCCAAAAGGTAACAGGAGAACAGATGGCTTGGAAACCTTAAATGCAAATTTTTGAATGAAATAGAACAACCATTAACTGCATTAAAATTAATGACTGTCCATCACAGCTGTTATCCAGAGCACCCTAGCATGCTTTTACTGCAGCTGGGCTTCTGCGCTTAAGTACTGTAAATAACTCTGTGTCTTTCCAGTACTGAATGGAGGGTGTCGGATCAGTAAACGCCTCAGATCACTTGTTTTTCCAATTCCGTATCGGGTAGGAGGAATAAGAATGCAGAGATATAGAACCTTTAAAACTTCACTAGAAATGTCTAAACCAAACTGGTTTGAGCTGGTAGTTGGCATCATCTCCCAAAGAATTGTCTTTTGGGCTCCTCAGGATATTAAAAAGCCAGTGGTATGGACACCGTGGTGAGTTATAGCTGGTGCACCTTTGATAGTTGTACAATTGAAAATGCCCATGTTTAAGTGGATAATTTAGGTCTGGGGGGGGGGGGGGTATGCTCTCTTGCATAAACAAATTCTTACAGGCATAGTCCCTTATAAAGGTACAGTATATTAATCCATGACATAATTATTGTATGAACAATGTATTCTCTAACCCCAAAGAAGGACAATCTATATTAGGAGCCATGTGCAGCTCTAGTTTTCAAAATTAGAGTGATAGACAGAGAGAGGGCAATTCTTAATTTTCCTAAGGGACTGCAAGCTCATTTCATGTATTTATTTGTAACATTTTATATTCTGCTATATTTACCATTCTGAGAAAATGACATCGGAAACAGTAGGGAGGTGCATTTTGTACCTATGCACCTTGTACCTGCATAGAAGCAGGCACAAGGTAAAGATATGAATGTTCACACGGGGAGATGAAAATGGAAAAAGTCCCACATACTTTAATGACCAGCTTGACTCCTCGCTCTTTTTTTCCTGTAGGTAAAAATATGCACTCTGCCAAATAACGCCTTCACTTTAACCAGCATATGGGGGCTGGAGCAACTTCTAAGATATGTTTTTTACATAGGCAAACACATATTTATCCATGTAAAAGCCTTTCGTTATCACCCTCTCTCTCTTAGTAAGCATTGTTTCCCTTCCTTTTCAGTATGGCTTTACTGTCTCACCTATTTTAGATGTTCCAGGAGTTCAGACAATGGCATGAGTTTAAGAGGGCTAATTTAATAACAGGTAACCTAGGTGGGGAGGTCTAGTTGGCACATTTTTCGTCCTATTTAATAGAGACAAATAGGTGCCTATGGGGGCTACTTACTATGGTGAACTAATATTAATGCATTATAATATGCATTATTTTAGCATGGGCTCCATGTTGTTCAATGGGATCTAGTTACTGATAATGTGCATTAACGTTATTGCACCTTAGTAACTAGCCCCCATGTTGTGTGGTTTTTTTTTGCTAATTTATAATTTCTGCATATTTTGTGCTGGTGTTTTTTATAATGAGCTCGCATACATTTTACATTTATTCACGAGCAGATATAAATGTATGTGCATTTTTTTATAAACAATGGGGTCCATTTTCAAATGTTTGGTGCTGTGGCGAATGTAGTTCCCGATATTCAGAAGCATGGTTTGTAGAGTGGGATTTAAATATTCCATTCCATGTATAATACTGTGCACTCAGCAGGTAAGGTAGATATAGTGCATTCTAGGGGTGGAATTGCCAAAATCATAGTTTAGACATGTGGAGGCACATTCTAATATGTGCATCCAGGGCCCTGTGCGCCCAGTCAGGATACACAGAGGCAGAACTGATTCCAATCCTATGGGGGCTAGACATGCCCTGCGAGATCGGAATTGGGTCTGGGCTTGTACGTGCAGGCTGGGACCAAATTCTGATCGGCCTTCACATACAGACCCCTGCCTGCTAACTAAGTCAGACTCCTGAATGGAGCTGTGATGCCATGGCACTGTGGCTCCATTCAGGAGCCGCGATCCCCAGATTACAATCCCTTTCTCCTTTCCCTGCAGCCTGACCCCCCCCCCCCCCCGATCCGGCCTTCCAGGGCGGGCTGTGGGGAACTCTCACCCCCTCAACTTTCTGCTGCTGCCTGGGCCTGCTGTCCCCTGACGTTCAGGGGGACTTATTCCACCTCAGAGGTGGAATAAGTCTGCCAACCCCGGACATACAGGGCCAACTTCAGAATCAGTCCTGTACGTCCAGGGTCACAGACTGCCCATGCCCCGCTCTCACTCCGCTTCCAGAATGCCCCCTTCCGCCCCCGACTAAGTCTCCCTGTACAAACTCCTCGTTTGTATGGGGAGGCTTCTGCCTGGGATGGAAGGGGGCAAATAGCGGAGATGGATTTCCCAAAGGGACAAGCAACCCCGCTATTCACGTTACAAAATAGACCCCATAGGCACCAATCTTTGGCACATATGTTTAGACTATGCATTTGGTTTAAGCACTAGAAAATTAGGTCTAACCAAATGCATAGCCTAAACGTATAGGTGCCTAATTTTGGTGCCCAGATGTTTAGACTCTGCATCCTCCTTTGAGCACACCAGGTGCCCACATTCAGCGGTGCTGAATATTGGCATAACTGGAAGCATCTTGTTCAGATGTTTGTTTAGATATTTCCATTTATGTCTGGGACATCATGTTCATAAATGGACTCCAAGTGTATAATTTGTGAGTCTACTCAGACTCCACCTGAAATATGCCGCCGCCTATATGTCAATTCTCGCGTTGCATAAAAGTACACGCCTACTTGTCATTGTGTGCATGAAGTAACTTTATGCAGTAAGAGGCCTTATGCATGCATTCTGACATTTACTGTATGCTCCAAAACTATCTTTATAAAATTAACCCCATAATGTGTTTGGGGTATAACTACTTTTACTACTAATTTCTATGGTGCTAGTAAACAAGCAGCATTGTAAAAATACATACAGGGTGGCCCAAAAAAATTGAGAACATCTCGTAGATTAAAAGCTTAAATAGTTTACTTATTTACCTTTTTTTAGCTAATTTTTAAATAACATATGCTACGAGATGTTCGTTTTGTGTGTGGTTTTTTTTTTTTGGGCCACCCTGTATAAGATGGTCCCTGCTCCATGTAGGTTATAATCTAAGACACACAGATGTAGATTTGTGAGGTCATGGAAGACACTGTAATGCCAGTTTTCCAAACAGGACAGCTTACTTATAATAAAAAGAAATGTACTTGTACAGGCACATGCAAAGCAATTCATTTTGTAGGTGACTGTCTTACAAGTCAGTTGCTGGAGGTTTAGGGGTGCAAGTTTAACCTGTGGATCTCGAGCGCAATGTACAGAGAAGGCTGGGCCTGGCATTTTGTTAATCATGCTAGCCATAGAGCTAGTCAGGCTGCCTCACTCAAATGGTAGAAATGTTAGAGGTGGCATCCATCACTGGGTGTTTGAGACTTATTTGCAAAGTTTCTTCTATCAGGTCAGCAGAAGTGAACTTAAGCAGCTGTTTAAGAGTAATCAATAAATCGAGACCAGAAAAAATTATCCAGTGGACTATATATCCACAGCACTAACTGATTTCTTTGCATTTAAATATTTTTGACATGATATCAGTGAAATAAGTTTTTTATGTAGTATGAGGCTTTATATAGTTTTTAGCAAAAGGTTGGTCACTCTTAACAGGTAGGTTGCCTTATTCTCTGAGGTACAAAACCTTTTTCCTTTTTTTCCACTTTGGAGATTCCAATAGAAATATTGTAATTGGAAAAATAGGAGGAGTCCCACATATATACATAAGAGTGGAAAATATATCTGATTTGTGACTTATGTGACCACTGAGAGTTACATACCCTCATGACTGAAAATCATGTGCCCTGCAAGATACTCCATCCAAAATTTTTTAAATCACTCATATCACTCAGTTACATACTATAAATTGTGGTTTAACATAACTACCAAACCCCCCAAACAGAGTGGTGACTGGTTATTTCTTTGTCCTTTTTATTGTTCTGGCTCAGTTGGAAAAAGTATTGGAATCCTGCACCATGAGCCCTCTTTCAGAACTTCTGAGGATTTTTCCCCCATATCCCACTGTTCCTAGTCTAGTCATTGAAGTGATTAGTCCTGAGGCCAAAAACTATGCACTAGGGCTCCTTCTGACTTTAAATCCAGCCACCCCTGGTAGATGACTCCTTCCCCTCAAAGGTTGTGAACCCTAACTTTGCAGTATCCCTATCCCCAGCTGATCAGGGGGCACAGAGAGAATTGTCGATTTAGGGTCTGGAAGACCTAATCTGAAAATCAAAATGTGAACCTTTCACATGGAAGTGCACGACCTTTACCGCTTGTCTACCAAGCCGACCCACATATAACAATGTGCCATGGCTTTTTACAAGGGTAATGCTGGGCCCAGAGCAAGATATTATTACAGAGGTTAGTTACTAAGATGCGCTAACATTAACGTGTTATTTCACAATTAATGTGCATTATTCATAACTAGGTTGCACTGAATAAGGTAGTGGATAGTAGAAGACAGTTAGGGCTGAGGTGAAGTACACCTCACAGGACATGCTATGGGCGGAGCAAAGGTATCCAGAGAGGAGGAGGAGAGCAGTGTTATAGGACATTATAGCTTCATTGACAAGACTTAGAGGACAAAGTGGAAGAAAGAAGAGATAGTAGTTGAAAGAGTCAGTGGATCAATAGCATGAAGATTCCTAAAAAGATAGGAGGAGAAGATGAGATTGAGGTGGGGAGTGATGAAGAGTGAAGCTTAAGAGGTGATGGTCAAATAATGGAAGAACTGAAGTGCAGAAATTAGAGGGTAAACAATTAAAGTAGAAGATGAGGTCAAGGCAGTGACCAAGCTGATGAGTGGAGGCAGAACAGCAAAGATGGAGATTGAAGGAGGTGGTAAAGGAAAGGAGTTTAGATACATAGGACCTGATTCCAGTGCGGACACAGAAGCCCTCTGTGCACCCGGCAGGAACTGGAAGCACAGAGGGTGTCACGAGTCTGATCCCACGGGGCATGTCTAGCACTAAGATTCAGCCCAGCCTGCACGTATAGGACATGCCCGACTAAGTCAGGGCTTTTAAATGGAGCCGCGGTGCCATGGCATTCAGTTGCCATGGCACCGTGGCTCCATTTAAAAGCCATGATCCTAGCCACCGACTCCTGCCCTGCAGCCCAACCCCGATCAGGCCATCTTGGCCTTCCCCTGCCCCATACATACCCTGGGCCTGCCGATCTGTTGTCCAGGGAATTTTATTACACCTCGGAGGTGGAATAACTTCCCCATACAAGTTGCCAGACCTGGACATACAGGGCCGACATTAGAATTGGCACTGTACATCCAGGGCCAGTGACCGACCACTGCCCACCCTAACTCTGCCCCCAATCCGCCCCCTCCCTGCCCCTGTCTAATTTTCCCATACAACCGGCGGGGAAGTTAGACATCAGTGGGGAGGCCCATGAATAGTGGGGATGGACAGAATAACCCACATAGGGGTCAGAAGGGTTATCAATATGAAAATTGAAGTCGCCAAGAATAATGGATGGGGAGGAAGAATCCAAGAATAAGGAGAGTTAAAATCAGTGAGGAAGGTAGAAATGGACTTGTCAGGGGATCTACAGATAACAGCGATCTGAAGAGGAAGGGGATAGAAAAGATGAATGGCGTATACGTCAAAGGAGGCAAAGGAATGGGACTGAGGAAGGAGTCGAACACCACCGCTGCGGCGATTAGCAAGTGAGGGGTGTGGGAGAATTGGAAGCCACCAAGAGAGGGCAGCAACCTAAAGAGTTTCATCGATTTCAGTAAGAGCCAGAAAATAAAGCACAAGAGATAAAGAGATCATGAGTAAAAAAGTTTATTAGAAATGGAATGAGCATTCCATAAGGCGGAAGAGGGGGAAAGAAGAGGGATATAGATGAGTGTGGTGGTGGAGAGCAAAAGATGAGGGGGGACCAGGATTGGGATTAATGTCACTAGAAGAGTGAAGGAGAGAGGAGGCAGCACAGCGGAAATGAGGATGAAGTTTAAGTGAGGAAGGAGAAGGTAAAACTCAAGAGCTAAGGAAAGGGTGGAGGATAAGATGGGGGAGGAAATAGGGAAGGTAGGGAGAGGGTAAGAGGAAGAGTGAAGGGTTTGTGGAATGACGGAAGAAGGTTGGAGGAGCAGAAAGGAACAAAGAGTGAAATGGGGACATAAGAATGCCAAAAAATAAAACAAAATAAAGATGAAAGTGAAGTAAATTTAAAACAGAAAAGCAAAAGTCAAAAGACCAGGAACTAACAGATAGGGAAACTAAGCAAATAAATGTTAGGCTCAGTGTTGGAGACAGGTAATCATCTCAGCATAGAGTCAGTGTTACTCAGTGTACAAGAAAGCATACTTCAGTACAAAAATACAATCCTGGTTGATGTTATGCTCCTGGAAGACTCCAAAATCCTAAAGGTCTTGACAGAGTTCTTCACAAGACAAAGGGCGGCACTCTTAGTGTATATTACAACGTTCTTTCAGTGCAGGACTGCGGGAACTTGTATAGCCTTTGAATGAATTCCCTCTCGGAGACTGGAACAGCAAGGTTGTGAGTAAGTATAGTAGATGAGTTGTATGACAGTGCTACTGCTCCTGTGAATAGCTCACTGGGAGCTCTGCAATACTGGAAGGAATTTCACTGGTCTTTTGTGATGATATAATGGAGACCCGGAGAGCATTGGAAAGGGCATGGCAGTGGTATCAGCATTCTATCACTGTGGGCCATGCCCAAGGGCCCTTTGGTGAGGTCCTTAGGAACAGGCCTGCCAGGCACAGGCGTGCCTCCTGCACTTTAAATATCAAGTATCTGCTGGAGGGAGCCAGTTGGTTGCTCTGTAGAGCGTGGAGGAGTTCACCCCCTCACTCAGCGGCTTCACAGAATCCATTCCTCATGTCTCCTGCGCCTTAAATATCAAGTGTCTGCTGGAGGGAGCTGGTTGCCCTTCCATTTTGGTATCCATTTCAAACTACTTCTCCTAACTTATAAATGCATTCATTCTATTGCCCCTCACTACCTTTCCTCTCCTCTCTCCCTACACCCCTCCGCTTGAACTCCACTCCTCTGGCTTCCTTCTCTCTATGCCCTTCAGACTTTGATCTTTTCACTTTGTTGCTCCTTATGCCTGGAACAAGCTTTCTCTGTCCTTATGTCGAGTCTCATCTCTCTCTCCCTCTTCAAATCCATGCTCAAAGCTTACCTCTTTGCGGCCACTTTTTGTATCCTAATCTTTTGTTCCCTAATGTCTCCTCTCCCTATTGAACCCTTACTTCTCTTGTATTGTACTGTTTGTCTGTCTCATCTAGATTGTAAGTTCTATGATCAGGGACTGTATCTTACATGTTAGTACAGAACTGTGTACACCTTGTAACGCTTTATAAATGCATAATATGGGATGTGTGCTAAAATAATGCATGTTAGTTCACCATAATGAACTTTTGTTAGCACACCATAGTAACGATCTCTTAAACTGGGACTGCACAGTTTTTAAGATTCATTTCACATCATATTATGAAACATGACGCACACCATAATACCAAGATCACTTTCATCAGGGAATGACTAAATCTGCCAGACCACTGTTCTAGTATTCACTCTCACGTTTCCGCTTGCTCTGTCATTGGTTCCACGCTGAAGTACATTTTTGCCGGTTTCTCCCCTTGTGACTTGCCACTCCTGGCACTCCTTCAATTTGTCCTCTAGTATAGCTCTATCTAAAATACTCTCCTCTGAGACCCACCACCTCATCTTCAGACCCAACTAAGTGAAAGATCCATAGATGGTCTACTTCCATTCATTCAATATATGATAAAGAAAAGTCTTTCTCATGGCTTATTCCCTCCTTCCTGGAATCTGCTCAGTACTTTAAAAACAGCAGCCTTGACTCTTCAGTCCTACCAAACTTTTGGCCAGTCTCCACTCTATCAATGATTTCCAGAATTATTGAGAGTCCACTACCAACTTTAAGACTTCCTTGATATGACAAATGCTATCCACCCTACCTATTGGTCTTCAGGTGGGTTTCAGTGCAGAAACCTCCTCTGTATTCATGGTCCACAGAATTGGGTTAAATATGGATGTGAGTAAGAGTGCTTGGTTCAGATCATATTTTTTTTTTTCACAGTGGTCTTTCTAAGTCCACTGGTATTTTCTCCTATCTATCACATTTAGAATACAATAAATAAATACATTTTAAGACTTTAGGTTGACCCACTGGGCTTTCCATTCACCACACTACCTGGCTTCTCTTTTTTTAATTCCTCGTACTTCTTTGCACCCCACTAGATTCTCATAAGTTTTCCAACTCTGGTTGCCCTCCCCAACTGATATCTGGTTTGATGCTACCTTCACTACCCCCTTAGACGTAGAGGAGAATCCAATTGTCTTAATTTAAGGGTGCCTCAAAAATGTGGCTCTTCTGTCATGCTTTCCCTTGATATAGTTGGCTTAGTTTTCTCAGGCTGTTTGGCAGGTGGTTTGGGTTGTGCTCACTCACTGTTGCCCTCCTCCCCCCCCCCCCCAATCTTTCTCCTTCAGTGTCTTTATCTTATTTTAATTTTTGTAATGGTAGGGTATGAGCCTCACAGTATTAGGAATAAAAACACGTTTGTTTATATTAGTATGTAATGTGTCTCTTTCGTGTCACATCTATCCAATTTGTGTGACTTTGTCCTCTGTTAATTTAAAATTTCTTCTCGTCTGTTATCTGTTTCAATTTTTCACATGGCTATGTTGTGCTTGTATGGCAGGTACTCTATAAAGTTTAATTAAATCTTAAATCTTAATACATAGTATTTGAAACACAAAATGAGCTAGTGTGAAGAACAGAGGAAGCCTTGACAAATCAAACCCAGAACCAACATGAAATGGGCTGATTTGATCCTTAGCTGCCTCATTTTTACTAGTTTTAACCCCTGGCAAATGCTCCATAGCAGGGGTTCTTAACCCAGTTCTCAGGATACATCTAGCCAGTCGGGTTTTCAGGATAATTGCAATGAATATGCATGAGAGAGATTTGCATGCACTGCCTCCATTGTATGTGAATCTCTCTCATGCATACTCATTGTGATTATCCTGAAAACCCGACTGGCTAGGTGTGCCATGAGTAATGGGTTGAGAATCCCTGGTATATAGGGCTAATTCCAAGTTAGAGTGTATGCCAGTGGTTCCCAAACCTGTCCTGGGGGATCCCCAGCCAGTCGGGTTTTCAGGATATTCACAATGAATATTCAGGAGAGAGATTTTTGCATACAATGGAGGCAGTGTATGCAGGTCTCTCTCCTGCATATTCAATGTGGATATTCTGAAAACCCAACCGGCTGGGGATCTTCCCAGGAGATGTTTGGGAACCACTGATGTATGGTGAATTTAACCAAACCACTAAGGAAGACAACAGCAAATCAACTTAACAGTCTGAGATTCATCAGGCAACTCTTGGAGAAAAACTTCTTCCTCCTGCCTAGAGGATGATATCTTCAGAGATCTAAGTGAATGCCTGTCTCCCTCTGCCCCTCCCCTCCTGGTTCTTAGGGTACATCAATAATACATTCTGACTTTGGAACAAGGGTGCATAAGACTGGTTATCGTCTTTTATTGGAGATAAACTGAGACAACTACAGAGTGGATTGTAGGATTAAGACTAAAGCTTAGGGGAAATGAGTTTCTTTTTTTTTTTAAATTTTATTTTCCATTTATAACACAACCAAAGTAAAAGACATACAGAAAGATACAAATACAAAACCATACATATAAAAGCAACCCCATATTTCCCCCCACCCCCATGCTTCTTCTCTAGGAAAGGAATACAACGTTCGGGTAATCAATGATTAATTCTCATTCTTTGTGAACCAGTATAGAGCAAGTGAAGATCATAATAAATGAGTGTACATGATAAATGGAGTTAAACAGTTAGATGAGAGCATTTGGCAGTTTGCACATAATCATTGAGCATATTCCATTTAGAAACATGATGCAAGGTTTGAGCGTGGGGAGCCATTCGGCGTGGTATCTGTTCATATTTACTATATAGACATACAAGAGTCCACCACGCATGGGGACTTAGATGGGAGCTATTTTTCCAGTGTTTCGTGATTAAAGATATAGCTATACCCATCAAGAAATTTAGCAAAAAGCGGCCCGACTTTGGAAGAGAGGGGATCCCCGCCGCAGAGCGAAGTCCCACTATCCGCCAAGAGAGAGGCTCGTGAAACTGTAAAATGAGTTGAATACGACCCCAGACCCGACTCCAGAATTGCTGTAGTGTAGAACATTCATACATTATATGAGCTAGTGTGCCTATGGCGGTGTGGCAATTCCAACACCTGTCATTAACATTGGCATTCCATTTGGCAAGCTTCACAGGCGTATAGAAACTTCTATGTGCAAAATAGAAAAGTGTCTGGGTTATCGATGCTGACCGAGAGACCCGAACAACTTTACTCCAGAAGAGGCTCCATTGCTCAGGAGTCAATGTGATTTGTAGTTCCCGTTCCCATGTTTGTTGGACTGCGGGAATGCTACTGTTCTCATGATTGCTTAACATTTTATAAAAGTTAGAGGCTACGCCAGATTGACTCCCAATAGAGCGAATTATCTCTGCTAGACCTTCATCATTAGTTTCAGTTAGTGGAAGAATCCGAACACTCCTAAGGCAGTGCTGAAGCTGCACCCACTGGAAATAATTTCTTGCTAGTAAACCAAATTCCTCTTGCAATTCTTTAAAAGTTTTCCAGCGCTCACTGGCAATCAATTGGTAAGGCATCCATATCCCTTTGGAATACCAGGGGGTCCATGCTATCGGTTTATTTTGTATTTGAAGGCGCAAGTTATGCCATAGCGGGAGTCTATATGGCGGGCACTGTTGTGGTCCCTGAGACTGAATGAAAGTGTTAAAGGCAAGTAGTGTATCCACAACCATTGGTGGATGGTGGGAATCTAGTTGGAAGGTCATGCCGGGAAGGTAGGTAAGAGGAATGGGCCTACAGAGTTCCTCCTCAATGTCGAGCCAGACTGGCCTACCTTCTACCGGGGGATCTAACCAACGGGCACCCTGTTTAAGAAGGAACGCCTTATGATATTTAAGAAAATCTGGGAACCGGACCCCTCCCTTTTCTTTGTCCGCCTGTAACTTACGCTTAGCTATCCTTGGTGGTTTGCCATGCCACAAATAACGAATCAGGAGACCTTCTATATCTTTGTATATGTGTGCAGGCAGGAGGCATGGTAGCATTTCTAGGATATAATTTATTTTGGGAACTATCATCATTTTGATTGTTTCCAGTCGGCCCCACCATGTGAGTGTTAAAGGAGACCACCGGTTGGTAAGATCGCGCGCTTTGGAGATTAGCTCTTTAGCATTATGGCTAAGAGTATCTTCTAATGGATAACAATAATGAACCCCCAGGTATTTGACCATACGGGGCTGCCATACAAAGGGGAAAGCCTGCATGTCTGCAGCATGGACTCGATGATTCAAAGGGAAGGCAACAGATTTAGTCCAGTTAATCTTGTATCCCGAGAGTAGGGAATAGCTATCAATCTTTTTTAAAACAGCAGGGACGGAGTCCAAGGATACAAAAAGCATGAGATCATCTGCATATGCAGAAATTTTAATATCTCTATGTTGAAAGGGGGCTCCATGGATATCTGTGGCCTGTCGGATGAGGAGGGCTAGGGGTTCAAGTGCTAGATCAAAGAGCAGAGGAGATAAGGGACATCCTTGCCGAGTGCCCCTATGAAGATTGAACGGTTGAGACTTTGTGGCATTGACAGAAATAGTGGCTGTCGGATGTGCATACAGAGTTTGAAGGTATCGGAGAAAGCCTTCCCCAAACCCATACCAGCGGAGAACCGCATATAGAAAGGGCCATTCTAAGCGGTCAAATGCCTTTTCGGCATCAAGAGAGAGGCCGACGAGGGGTTGATCATGATGCGCTGCTACAGCTAGTATATGACACAAGGTCCTGGCATTATCAGCAGTGGACCTACCAGATATGAAACCACATTGGTCTGGGTGAATTAGAGCAGGCATTTTATCGGATAATCTAGTGGCCAGAATGGTTGCAAATATCTTGTAATCAGCATTAAGAAGGGAAATTGGACGGTAATTTGCAGTCAGCATCGGGTCTCTCCCCTCTTTCTCAAAGACTACAACATTTGCCGTCGAGAAAGATCCTGTAAAGGAGCTATCTTTGGCCAAAGCAGAGAAATAGAGTTGTAGGAATGGGGCCAAATCAGCGCTGAAAGTTTTGAAAAATTCTGCCGGGAGGCCATCTGGGCCGGCAGCCCGACCCGATGCACATCGCTTGAGTGCGAATTGAATTTCTGAAAGAGTAAATGAATGATCTAGTGACTCCTTGTCCTCTACAGAAAGGGTCGGTCGTTGTATACCAGCTAATAGCCGGTCAAAAGCCTCTGGGTCAAATTCACATTCTGATTGATAGAGGCGGGTGTAGAAATCCCGAAAAAGCTCTACTATCTCTGTATCATTTGTGACTAAATTCCCCCCCGTTGGACTACGCAGGGCCGCTACGCGTTTGGCTTCTTTTGACCTTTCAGAGCATTAGCTAAGAGTTTACCGGCACGATTGCTTTCCCGATAGTACGTCCCTTGCTGTAGTTCAATATTTTTGGCCGCTGCAGTCGTTAAGAGCGAGTTATATTGGAAACGCAAGCGTTGCAAGCGAATCAACACACATGGGTCAGTACGAGAGGTAAGAACACGTTCACCGGCCTTGATCTGCTGCTCTAGTGCTAAGAGTTGCCGTTTACGCTGCTTCCCTAAACGGATTTGATAGCTAGTGATGGTTGCACGGATAGACGCTTTAAAGCCCTCCCACCA
This sequence comes from Ichthyophis bannanicus, assembly GCA_033557465.1. Lineage (NCBI taxonomy): Eukaryota > Metazoa > Chordata > Amphibia > Gymnophiona > Ichthyophiidae > Ichthyophis > Ichthyophis bannanicus. The sequence continues at coordinate 857,274,884 of CM066034.1, forward strand.
TGCCCAGTTCATTGTATCATGGGGTGTGAATTAAAGTGGAAGTAATCTTGTATGGCAGCCCGTATGTCAGCCTGAAAATCCTGCTGTTCAAGCAGGGTCCGATCAAAATACCAATCCCGTGGATTATCCCTCTGTGCACTAGTGTTCAAAAGGAAGGAGATAGCAGCATGGTCTGAGATGTGCAGAGAGTGTATCTTAGCTGTATCCGTGCTGGAGATTAATGCTTTGGATACGAGGAAAAAATCTATCCTAGATTGTGACTGATGTGGGGGGGAGAAAAACGTGAATTCTAAGTCCGAAGGGTGTAGCAGCCTCCACAGGTCTACTAAAGCTAGATCTTTAATCAAAGACGCTAGCGTGAGGTGACTCTTGGTGGGACCACTCGTTCTGGGTGGTCGCCTATCTACCAACGGATCAACCACCTGGTTAAAGTCGCCTCCTATTACTAACGAAGTATTGGCAGAAGCTTGTGCAACCTGGGCAAGGTTAGCAAAGAAAATAGGATCATCCACATTAGGAGCATATAAACATATACATGTCAGTTCAAGATCACCCACTTTAAGGTGGACGCGGGACCACCGACCCTCAGTATCAGAACTGCTATCGATAACAGTGGCTTGTAAGGATTTCCTAATCAAGATGGCTACCCCACATCTCTTCGCTATAGCGGGAGAGTAGGCGGCCACCATGTAGGGTTTAACATTGAGTTTCAGTGTCTCCTTGGCAGTTAGATGCGTTTCTTGGAGAAAAACCAAATCAGCATTTTCGTGACTTAAGTAGCCAAGGATTTTCTTCCTTTTTATCGGATTATTAATACCTTTGACGTTCAATGATAAAATCTTACATGGGGCCATAGAAATAGCTGAGTCTATTCAAGACAAAAATATCATAATGCACACAATTTCCATTATCCCCCATCTTGACTGCTTGATTCAGAGAAGACCTAACCAAATCATATACAATAAGCACTATATCTGGTATTCCCCCAAACCAAAAGTAAACACCGAAGTGTAGTAGAGAAGAAGCATAACCCCAATGATTAATGGTGACCATATGTCTGCGGGAGGAAGCCCCAACGAGGGCCAAACATTCTACATATTAACTGTAATAGCTACATAGGCTCCGGAGCCCACCGAGGTGCATGCTATGGAAAGGTCCCTCACAGGAGAGTCCGACGGTCAGCAGGCCACGATAAGCTAGGCCGCAGGGCCTCCGATCCAGGCTGCATGTGCAGCGTCGACGACACAAAATGGCGATCAGTTCCAAATCGATGGGCAAATGAAAGGCCCCTGGTTCAGCGCATTTGGTCCGCTTCTTTGGCTTCCAGATAGGCCGCAAGCACGTCCGGATCCTCAAAAGTCCTGGTTTGATTATGAAGAGTAACTCTAAGTTTCGCCGGGTACATTAGGCCATAGCGCGCTTGAAGCTGCTGCAAACGCGGTCGAAATTCAAGGAGTCTTTTCCTGCGGTCCACTGTGGGCTTCGCCAGGTCGGGGAAGAATGAAATCCGATGGCTCTCATAATCCAGCCGGGGGTTTGCACGGGCAGCGTTTAGAATTTGTTCAACTTGCTGATATCTCAACAACCGGAAAATGATGGGCCGAGGGGTTTTCCGGTTGAGCGCCAAAGTCGTGGGTACTCGATGGGCCCGATCAATCTCCAAATCCTTGGTGAACGTTGTTTTAAGCAAGGAGGGAAGCAATTTAGAGAGGAACTCTTTCATATCTCCTGATTCTGCTCCCTCCGGAATTCCCACGAGCCGTATATTGTTGCGACGGGCTCGGTTGTTACTGTCCTCCAGCTCCTTCTGAAGTGCCTGCATTTGTCGTTTGACCTTGTCCAATTTTGCCAAGCGGACCGCATGCGAGTCAAGAGTACCCTCCATTTTGTCCTGTCTCAGCGATAACCCCTCTAGCCTGTCCTGTAGCTTGCCGAAGTCTTCCCGCATGGATCTGAGTGCTTCACCGTTGGATTGCACAAGTTCTTTCACGCCGCGGATCTCATCTAAGATCTCCTGCTGCATCGCGGGACCCTCCCGGAGTGGAACCATCTTCTGTGGGGACGGCGGCTCAGTTTTAGAGCGTTTGCCATGTGAGTTCGTTGAAGAGCCGAATTCTAGACGCGCTGGCTTGTGCCCCTCCATCTCCCCGAGGCACCCCGGTAGGATCAGAGCCCAATTGAAAAGATAAGTTGTATTAAAGTCAGGAGTCTGAGTAGGCCACTCGGGAGCTTCAGCGTTAAGCGTCCATCCCGCTGGACATCAGGCTCCACCCCCCAGGGGAAATGAGTTTCTATATAACGCCTGTCAATTGCTTGCTTTCAAACATTGCTCAATTATATTTAATTTACCTTTTGAACTGTAGAATTGCATATTATGCTGGACAGTCATCACTAAATGGTTCCACAAGTTTTACAATTTCTAGTGTACATTTTAGGATGCTTTTATCTCATCACTAGCTTCTAGTAATATTAAGGATTTTAATGTTCTCATTTTAGTGAGCTCAAACATGTTTACATGATGAATTGCCATAGTGACATGCTATAGAAAATGTTTGTTTTGTTTCTGAACATAGCTTTTCTTTTTTTCTTATATACTAGATAACCAGACATCCAAAGTGGGTTTACAATAAATAAAATCATACAATGTCCATATACGTGTATGTATTGTACTGTGTATTTGTATGTCTAGACCTCTTATCATGCCCCCACTGCTACTCCTGCCATCAGCTCTTAGGAAACAGCTTGAGGCTTTCATGTTCCCTTAACCAAGCCAGACTAACTTTTACACACAAAGTAAGTACTGCTGCTGAAGAAGCCCCTGCATGCCAACAATTTTGACTCATCACCTATGAAGAGGAACAGCATTGAGCCCTGTGACAAGCTTAATGCACCCTCTGCGGAATACCAGCTCAATTCTCCCTCAACAGCCCTGAGATGGTATTGTGTACAGCCTTACAGGCTGGAATCGGTACTTTTAAACCATGTCTATTCCTAGATTGGTAACCAACAGAGCTCTTGTAAAGCCAGACACACATTCTCCCTTCTGTTGGTTCCTATCAGAAATCTTGCCATCATATGATGTAGTACCTATAACTTTTTCCCATGACTCTGGCATAGAGAACTGCAGTAGTCCATCACTGACACAGCCAATGTCTGGACCACAGTCTGCAAGGCCCTTTCTCCAGTTGGCTTCCTGGGACACCTCAGCAACATATAACAAGTGAATATATTCCTAGCACCTGTTACTAGTAACATGTTACTATTTAGTTGTACCACATCTGTAAATAGTCTGTAAATAGTTTCCCCGTTTGATCCAAGTTCCTTCCCTTGTTATCTGTAAACTCATGCATGTTGATTGTACTGAGATTTTTGTTCGATGTGAACCGCGCTGATGCCGAATAGTGCGGTATATAAGAGAATGTAAATAAATAAATAACTGCTCCTGAGATTTTCCTGTTTATCTAAATATATCCCCCAATTCCTTTAGGTTTGTTTTATTTAACTAGACTTCTACACCGCCTTATCCTTTTAATCAAAGTGGTTTAAATTACAGCTCAAACTGGATAGAGTATAAGGATCAAAGGTTGGCATACAGGGTACTTAAGGTATAATCTATTTACAGTTGGCTTGACTTATTTATATTTTGGCAGATTATCAGAAAGCAGTTCAAATGGTCTGACAGTTTCAAGGCAGGGGAGACCTGTGCAATTACTTGGCTATGTAACGCTTCCATAATGTTCAAGTGAACAGAAGGGTCTTCTTTCTGATATCTCCGGAAGCCTGCATTTCGTCAGGGAGGGTGTTCCATAAGTAGGGAGCGGCTAGGGAGAGGGCTCTTTTGGAAGTGGATTGTTTGCTTTTCTGGTAATCCATGGACATATTGATCATGTGCTGCTTGTTTCGCCTGGGGCGGGTGCCTGTGTTTCTTATGACCAGGTCCTCCTAGGATATCTGCTGAGGATTGGTGCAGGATTTTGAAAATATTCAATATCGCCTTGAATTTAGCGCAAGCTTGGATCAGGAGCCAGTGCAGTTGGCGTAATACAGGTGTGATGTGGTTCAAGTGATGATGCAAGCTGCCATGTTCTACACCAGCTGTAGAGGATGCATGGACTGCTTTGGGAGTCCTGGTAGAGCAAACTGTTGTAATTCAATATCTGGGTGATAACCTGGCAAATTGTCCGAAAATGTTCTTGGTTTAGGAGTGGTTTTAGTCTGTGTGATTTGTAGGTTGAGGTTTTTGTCCAGGATGATTCCTAGATAACGTAATTTACTTTTCACAGATATTGTTTGGTTTACTAGATGTATTGCTTGTGGAGGGTTGAAATTGGTGTTTCTGGTGATGTAGAGTGCTTCAGTTTTGCTGTAGTTTTAGAGTGAGGTGGTGGTTGAGACAGATGGTTATGTCTTCCAGGCATTGGGTTATGGCAGTGAGATTTGGTGCCTCCAAGTTGATTGGAGTGTAGATCATAAGGTCATCGGCATATATGTGATATAGTATGTTATGCTTCTTAATGATACTGCAGATAGGTTGTATGTATAGGTTAAAGAGAATTGAGGAGAGCATGGAGCCTTGTGGAATACCTTGTGGTACATTGAAAGGCGTTGAGTTGCTTGCTCTGGATCTGACTTGCTGTAGCCTATTTAGGTAGGAAGTGAAACATTTCAGGGTATCGTTGCAGATGCCGATGTCCTATAGGCATTGGATCAAGATATGTGACACGGTATGAAAGGCAGAAGGGATGCTCATGAATGAGGAGGAACCCGGTCTTGGTCTATTTCCCCTTATGATATTGTTGAAGAGTGAGGTTAGCAGTGTTTCTACATTGTGGCATGGCTTGAAGCCATGCTGATGGAAGTCTAATGGTGCGTTGTGATCCATGCGGTCTTGCAGTCTTGTACAGCTTTTTTTTTTTTTCTATGACTTTTTGCGAGAAATGGTAGACTGGAAATCGGGCGGTATACCGCAGGATCATTCTTGCAAAGTGATCTGTTCTTTTGTATCGACTGTATGGATGCTTACTTGAGGGAATATGGCATGTGTCAGTCTTGTAGAGATGACTGACTTATCTTGTGTATAAATTGAATGAGCTGATCCTTGGCGGCTTTTAGCCAGGGCATGGGTCAGTTGGAGATGTGGTTGTGCTGAGCGAGGTGCTGTTTGTTGGATAGATGGTATGGAAAAATCTCCCCATGGCTAGGTTTTTCATGTTTTGAAGGTGTCACTAGTATGTTCCTATTAAGTTTCTTGTGTTTTTTGATTATGTAGTTTGCCATGTCTTGAGGGTGTACTTCAGGGATATGTTTTGTGGTGTCTTGAGTGTTCGCACAATGTTGAACAGTTCTCTTGGTTGGTTCGCTGATCTCATGATGTTTGTTACTTGCAGCTGTTGTTGAGACAGTTGTATTCTCTCTATTTGACTCTGTACAGGTTTAGTGCGTCTGGGGCTTTATTTCATCTCCATTTCCTTAATTCCTGCTTTGCCTCCCTGATCTCATTGTAAAATGACGGAGCAGTGGGTTTGCTGCATGTGTGTGTTTCCTGCTAGGTGCTGTTGCTGCTATGGATATGGTTTTATTCCAATTCTCAATAGCCTTGTCCAGATCGCCTACATCTTGATGCAGCTTTGGGATTACCTCCTTTAGGAAGGCTTCCTTGTCAAAGGCCTTGAATCTTCTTTGGTTGGGGGCTCCTCCTGATGCTTTATAGGTTGGTCAGTCCATATTGTAAAAATTATTAGGTGGTGATCTGACCACGGTGTCGGTGAGATTTTAAGGGGGAAGAAACAGAGTTGTGTTCTTGTAGTGATTTGGGAATGAATATAAGGTCGGGTGTCGTTCCCAGTCTGTATGTGGGGTCCTTGATTAGTTTATTGTCTTGTAGTGATTTCATCGCTTTAAGGAATGATTTTTGTATATTTGTCAGGTGCTGCTCTAAGGTTAAAGTCCTCTAGAACAAAGAGTGGTTTATGTGTTTGTCTTGTGCGCATACTGTCTCAAGTATCCTCGTTAGTTCTTCAGCCTTGGCATATGTGAAGCACATGACCATGTATTTCTTGGAAATATTGATTTATGCTGGTTTTATCTGTGCTGATTGAGGTGGTTTCTGGTTAGTATCAGCACTCTCTCTCCCCTCCTGCCTATTCTGGGGCAGCTGAAGGCAGTGTATGTAGATGGAGTGATCTGGTTTAAAATGACCTGATCAGTATCAATGAGCCATGTCTGTTATGCATAGTATATCTGTCTTTTGTGTGTGCAAGTAGTCCGAGATAGTGTTGGCCTTGTTTCTGATGGATCTTGCATTGATGGGTTACAGGTGATGCTTACGCCTAAGATGGGATTGGTGTGGGTGTTTTTGAGGAGTGAAAGCAGGTATTACTCTGATTAAGGCATCTATTTTGCAAGTGTGTACTTTGTGTGGATCATGTAACTCCAGTGATTATATGCAGAACGTTGTCTATCGCTTCGTTATCATGTGTTTGAAGCGTCTTTTAATTGTCCATCAAATATACCAAATTGGCTTGTCCCCCCCCCCCCTTTTCTCTTGTTGGTATCCTATGTTCCTTCCTGGTTTCTTCATTCCCCACAGCATAATTTGCTTGTTGTCCTCCCCCCCCCCCCCTTCTATGGGTCACTTTCAAGGCTGTTGTCATTCTTGCTTTTTCTGTTGGCCCTTCTTTGTGGAATGCTTTACCTCTTCAAATTTGGTTGGAATCCTCTCTTCTTAGGTTTAAGATTGCCCTAGAGATATTTTTACTTTGTAGAGGCTTTTTCACTGATTAAAATTCAGCCAAACAATGTTTTTTGTATTTTCCCCTTTTCTTCTGTGTCCTTTTGATTATTGTATCTCCTTTTTTGGGTTTTCCTTGTTTTCCCCTGTGGTGTTTGGCATGTTTTACCCTTTTTCTTTCTCCTGTAAACTATATAGATATCAGCATTTTGATTTGCAGTATATTAAAAAAAAATAAACTAAAATAGAACAAAAGTTTAGTTTATTGCCCTAATCTGATCATCCTCCTTCACTACCACGTCTACACACTATTTTTTTTCAGTATCTTTTACTTTGTCCATGAGAATTTGCCAATAAATCTGCAGTTAAAACTCCCTGCACCTCCTAAGGACCTTCCCTATCAATGGTTTGGACAAGTTCCTGGAGGAAAGGTCCATAAACCATTATTAAGAAGTGACCGAAGATATCAATGCTTGACCCAGTACAAGCATTGTGGAACTTGTCTCTTGGGGATACTGCTAGGTACATATGACCTAGATTGGCCACTGTTGGAAACAGAATACTGGGCTTGATGGACCCTTGTCTGACCCAGTATGGCATATCTTATGTTCTTATGTTCAACCCACAAGAACTTTTTCACTGTTCTAAACAGCTTTTGGCCCATTAGGGGCCTTTGCCAGGTACAAGTATATGCCTTATCCTTGGCCCTTTTAGATGTCAATATAATACAAATTTAATCTCTGCCTTCCAAATCTTTTCATGACACTCCAAGAACCTCCTTCCCTCTCCCACTTTTCTCTGCCATCTGCTATGTCTTCCCCTGCCTACCACACTCAATTTTCTCATCCACAATCCTCCCTCCTGCCCAACACATCTAACACTCGCCCTTTCACAATATTAAAACCCACCTAAACCCCCAATTTCCCCACAATCATATCTAACAGGGAGATTACTGCTAGGGGTCACAGAACCATTTTGAAACTTGGAGATAACTGGTCAGGATCAGTTGAGTTACATCTGCTCCTACTAGACAGCAGGGTCCTTGGTAAGGCCAGGGATGGGGCTTGAGAATTGGGGGATGGGATTTTGCTGGGGAAGCTTGGTGGGGGGTCTTTGTTGATGGGGGGTGTCTGATGGTGGGGTCTTCATGCCAACAGGATTCAGATAGGGGGCTCTTATGCTTTGGGGAGGGGTTGGATGTATTGTGAATGATTAGGGAAGATTGAATTCGGGGGAGGGGGCAGGTTTCATGTAAATGTTTGCTTAAAATTCATTCCTTGTAAAAGTTATGTTTCAATGTAAACCGCCCCTGATCTCTGGAAGGGGTGGTACAGAAAAATGTTGCGCATATTTTATTTGAATCTTCAAATAAAGGGATAAGGAAAGTGGTGCTAGATATTAGGGGAAAAATGTGAGAGCTATGTGACAGGAATGGAAGGAGAGCAGATGATTTCTGGGAGAGGAGAGATGTGTGTGTGTGAGAGTGAAAAGAAGAGATTGGAAGTGTATAAGTAGGAACAAGAAAAACAAAAGGAATGCGACCTAGGAATGAAATAAGAAGAGAGGAAAAACTTGGCAGGAGGATGGAAGAATCTCAGTAGGTCTAACAGCATTTGAGAAATCAGCAATTTTAGCAGTAATTTAGTGGACAGACTAGTATGGGTTAGAAAAATGAAACTTGCAAATTAAAAGGGGGAGTAAACAGGTGAGCTAGTTTATTTAACATTTCTTATACTGTATACTGCCTTTCATGATATCAAGGCAGTTTACATTGAACAAACTGAAATTACATTGAACAGGGCATTATAACTTGGAGATAACCCTCCATTGCCCATGTTCCCTGTAAAATAGTTAAGTGGCTTGCCCAAGACCACAAGGAGCACCTGTGGGACTAGAAACCCCAGTCCTTCTGGCCCAAGGTTGCTGTCTTCTAGTGGGATTTGAACCCCCGACCTTCTGGCCTGAGGTAACTTGCCCCAACCACTAGGCCACTAGAATGTTCACTTTTTTAGTTTCCTGTGTTAGGATTTTTCAGGTTTTTTTTTTTTTTCCATTTTGGGGTGGGGCATGTGATTACTAGAGCACAGAATTGCTCAGTTCTGCACACTATTGATGGATAGTATTCTTATTGATAGTGTGTGCTATTACAATTTCTCAATAGCATATGCCATTTATTTTTTATGTACTACTGATGACATGGGAAAATCTGCCCCCCCCCCCCCCGAAAGTTTGACATTTCTCATTTTATTTCAAACAAAAGCACGCCACTACTTTTTTCATTGAACATATTTAGAAGGATTATATTCCATTTTTTTCACCAAAATAATACACACAGATTATATTTTCAAATCTATGCAGGTTATTTTGCAAAGAAGAAATGTCAGCAGAAAATACGGGTACAAATAGGTCCTTTTGTCCTGAGGGCAGTTTGAAAGTACAGCGTGCTTCCGCTTTTAATGCTGACACAAAGTTTGTGGGTAAAATGTGGCCACAAACTTTGTAGCAGTGTGGATACTTTTGAAAATTGTCCTCCTTGACACAGAGAAGGCTTATGATAGGGTCCTAAGGCAAGTTATCTAGTTAAGCATGAGAAAGTGTCCTAAAAATCTATACCAGACTCGGAGAGATATGAGGTGGAACAGCATCAGTTAGAAGTGTAGGATGGCAACCTGAAGTATTCCCCACAAAACAGGGTTTCAAGGATTGACCCTGGGAAAGTCCTTAAAATTTTAATTTTTTTTTTTTAATTTTTTAAAAATTGTTTCTCAAAATAATACAGTACAATAAATATACAATTATAAAGTATTGTAAACCAGTCAAGTAATAACAAATCAAGAGGTCAAGAAGTGAATTATATCAGGAATTGGATAAGAACATATCCAATGGTCCCCAAATTCTCTCCACCTTGTTAATACAATTCATGGTCACAGAAGCAGCTCCCTCTAGCTCATGGGTCTGACAAATTGCATGCCACCAAAAAGTAACATTAAGTGCTGATACATCTTTCTAGCATTGCATAATATGCTGAACAGCTACAGATGATATAATGTCCAGAAGTATGCCCTTATATTTGGAAAGTTTATCTTTGAGCCACAAAGATCTGAAAAAAAACAATTTTGAATAGAAATTGGGAAGCCAAACTGGAGAATGTCCCTGATGTAATCCCATACACCCAACCAGAACTGTTTTACTTGGAACGTTTTATCATATATTTGAATGTTGCTGATACTCGCTGCGCGATGCCAGCAGATATTTGAATTAGAAAGACCTGCACTACTCCTGCGAAGTGGAGTCCATAGTGGGCCTGATTCCGAGTTGGACGCAGGGTGAACCAGGATTCTGATCCCACGGGGCATGTCTAGCCCACAGAATCAGAACTGCGTGCAGGCCGGGACCCTGATTCTGGTTGGCCTGCATGTACTGGCCTTCCCTGGCTAACTCAGTCAAGGCTCTTGAATGGAGCCACGGCGCCAGGGAGTCTGGTTGCCATTCAAGAGCTGCAATCCCTAGCCACCAGACCGAAATATTAATTCCCTGCAGCCCAACCTCTGATCTGGCCTCCTAAGGCCAGGGTCGGGCTGCAGGGAATTTCCTCTGCCCCCTCCCCCCTTTTCTGAGTCTCTGTCCTGCCTGATCCACCCAACTAGGGGAACTTATTCCATCTCAGAGGTAGAATAAGTTTCCTGTTCAGGCCACCAGCCCTGGACGTACAGGGTCGACATTGGAATCGGCCCTTTACATCCAGGGCCACTGACCGCCCATTGCCAGCCCTTACTCCTCTCCTCCTGCAACACCCCTTTCTCACCCCTGTCTAAATTCCCCATGCCTCGGAATGACCCTGAGTGAGTTTAATTGTATTACTCCAAAAAGCCACCCAACATATCGAATCCTATGACATGTTAGGATTACGTCGCATTTAGGAAGCTGATTATTATCAGAGATGGGCCATCACTATTCTTAATTTATAAAAAAAAAAAGTGATCAATTTACCCGTCTCTAAACTTTCGTTGCAAATCTCAACCACATCTGAAATAGAACACCCTATGTCCGACCAAATTGGAGACTGCTCCAAGCATTGCATTAGAGGGATAAGCTTAGCAGCCTGAGATGGCTGTAAATTGTATAATTCCATCAGACCTTGAATATTTATCAACGAATTTCCATCAAAGAGCTGACCAATTTATATTAAATAGATAAAAGGTATATCCACCCTTCTAGAAAATGATTTTCTTTTTAGTATGTATGAGTGGATTAAACCAAAGGGAGGCAGCTGACTTGGAATATGGGATTGAATAACATTTTATCTAATAGCTGAAAGTATTAATAATGTGTAATGAACTCATTTTTCTTCATGGTGGCCTTATCGTAGGAAGTTCAGAAAAGTCTCTAAAGGGTTGCACTAAAGCTTTCTCTATCTTCAACCATAGATAAGTGTGGTCTCCATGTATCCAGCATAATCCATAGCGCAGAAGTGACTCAGCATGATGTTATAAAGTCAAAGTTTACACCACCAACCTTCCGAGGAAGCTAGACAGGAAGAAAATTGATGCCTTTGAATTATGGTGCTGGTGACAAATACTGTGTATATCATGGACTGCCCAAAGAACAAACCAAAGCTTTCCTTAGAAGCTCAGAAGACAATACTTCAACTTTCATATTTTGGACGACACATGTGAAGAAAGAGCTCATTGGAGAAAGAGACATAATGCTTGGCAAGGTAGAAGGTAAGAGGAAGGCTGGCAATGAGATGGGTTGATACAATAACAGCAACTATGGATACCACACTTATCAATGAGCCGCTTGGCTGAAGACCAAACAAAGTTTAGGTCAGCTATCCAGAAGGTCGCTAGGAGACAACGATGACAACAACATACATGGCTGTTTATTGCCACAAAGAAATGCTGACAAACGCGTATCCTGGGTATAAAATTGTTTTTACAGAACCCTGGAAGCATATTCAATTTATATACAATACGTGGTGGAATCATCCATCTTAATGGAGTCAAGTCTGCCCCTCCAGGTTAAGTGCAATGGAGACCAAAGCTGAAGGATTCTTTGCATTTCTACATTAATTTAATTACAATTAATTTTGATTTGTTTTTTTTTTTTTCTAGTGAGTTACAAAAATGAACCACTTAAATTGAAAAATCTCCAGATCCAACTGAAACACTTGGCTGTTCAAGGGTAGAAGCTCGCTTTTACCCCCAATTAATTTTGTAAACTGAAAAAACAGAGAAGCTGTTAACTAGATTTAGAAGGCATCTTATGGAAATGGCAGGATCTGAAAAATAAGACCATCTGCATATGCTGCTAGTTTCCAACCGCTTCCATTGCAACCTACTCTAATATTAATATTGCTCTTAATTTTAAAGAGACTCCAGAGCAAGATTAAACAGTAGTGGGGCTACAGGACAACCCTGCCGAGCCCCTTGCCCAAGTGGACTAGCCTCTAATAGAAAGCCATTTATTTCAAATCTCAAATGTGGGAAAGCATATAAAATCTTGCCCCAGTCAATGAACATAGAGCCACAGTCAAACCAGTCCAAGACCTGGTACAGGAATCTCTACTCAATACGATCAAATGCCTTCTCTGCATCCAGAGAAAAAGCGCCACTACCGGAATATTCACATTTTTTATCCTATTTATATATATTATTTCTATATCACACTCTTTAAAATCAGCACGGTTTACATTTAACAACCAATTGCACAAAGCATCGGAGCATGCAGTGTACATTATGTATATAACAGGTTTTACAACTTGGGTTAACAGGGGTAACTATATACACTATGTACATTATGGAAGAATTGTGCACTATTGCTTATATATCTACCTTTAATAAATCCTATTTGCTCTTTCCCTATTAGGAGATACATTATACGACTGAGCCTTATCAATATTTTTGCAAGGATCTTGTAATCCGATGTTTAACAGCAAAATTGGTCTATAACTACCCATACATTTAGGGTCTCGATTTGGCTTTGCAAGAAGAACAGTAGCCTTGGACAAATTTTGAGGAATCTTTTGGTTGTGCTAAGACACTGGTATAGTTGTGTGTTTAGCTTCAGAGCAAGAATGGGGGTAAACTCCTGGAATGCCCCGGTTAGGCCGTCTGGCCCCTGAGACTTATTGGGAAGCATTTTAATTGCTGATATAATTTCTCCGACCTGCTCTGGTCTGCCTAATTGAATCATTTTTTGCTCTGAAATTTTAGGATGAGAAGAATTTTTTTCCTTCATGGATAAGAATTTTTCCTTCAGACCAAATTTATCAGCATTTTCTGATGTGAAGGCTTTGGCAATATCTTTTGTACTAGTAAGTGGGTGAGTCCCTTCAGGCTGTATAGTGCTTTATTTTTTGAATTTTTAATAGATTAGCAAGTAGCTTACCTGCTTTACCTGAGCCTGTATAATAGCCTGTTCTTTGGACGAAGACTTCCTTTTCTACCTGGTTCGTTAATATCTTATTATACTTGCAACGTTGTTGGAAGAAGACACTGAAAAATTGCAGCATCCTTTGTATCTATATGAACTCTTTCTAATTGAGTAATTTTATTTTTCAATTTTCGACAAAGCACCAGCCTGCTTTTTCTGGTACCATGTAGAGAAACTTATTATCCCCCCCCAATAAAGTGGCTTTGAAAGCTTCCCATATAGTACTGAAATGAATGCTATCAGTTATATTTCTTCAGAAAAATTCAGTAATAAGTTAAATACTTTGAACAGCAAAGGTGGACTCTAATAATAAGCTATTTTGAAAATGCCAAACTTTTTTTTTGTGTTTTTTTCTCTTGGGCTGCAAGAACTGGGACACAAGATCTATCATAACTGCTGCATGGTCCAAAATATGGATAGGATTAATAGCACAGTTCTCTATCGCATGGATAAGCGATTCTGATTCTGCTACCAGAAAGAAATCTATTCGGATATATATTTGGTGGGGGGAAAGAAAAAAAAAAGATACATTCCTTAGAGGTAGGATGATAATACTGCCGCACATTCCAACCTGGCCATCCAGCTCCTTGTGCGGCCGACCAGAAGCGGGACGCCCAGAGGTAGACCCGATTTCTGATCCCATAGGGGCTGCCCATGGGATCAGAATCAGTCTACAGCCTGAACTTGCAGGCTAGGCCAGATTCTGACTGGTCTGCATGCTCAGCAGATCTCCCAGCTACCTCAATCAGGCTCCTGAATGGAGCCATAGTGCCATGGCGTCCCATTGCCATGACATCATGGCTCCATTCAGGAGCTGTGAATGCCGGCCGTCACCAACTTCATTCTTTCCCCACAGCCGAACCCTTGATCCGGCCTCCCATGGCCAGGGTTCAGCTGCAAGGAACTTACTTGACCGCCCTACCTCTTTTTTGCTGGCCCGGCAGGGCTGACCTCGGAATTGGCCTTGTATGTCCAGGGTCGCAGCCTGCACATGTCCTGCCCTTACTCTACCTCAGAAATCCCGCCTACTTTGAGAATTCCTATCCAAATTGTTGTTTAATATTGCATTAAAATCCCCACCTATTATCAATTCACCTGTCCTGAAAGACAGAAGAGCACGACACACCCCTTCCAAGAAAGCTGAAGATGCCAATGAGGGAGCATAACTATTCATTAAAGTGAAATGCAATGGTGATTGAAGGCTACGGGGTATGTGTCATTTTCAGACTTTTGCTGAAGAATCTGTACTGGTAAATTTTTCTGAAAAAGAATAGATAACCCATTTCTCTTATTATAATACCTTTGGTTGTAACAGTTATGGATAAGATGGTGAAGAGACGGATTTTGGACACCATCTTATCCATAACTGTTACAACCAAAGGTATTATACCCAATTGAACTCTGTACAACAAATAGTGTAAATAGTTCAAAACAAAATGAATAAACATACTTTAATACTATTCCTCTCCCAACCCTCCCCCCCCCTTTAAAAAAAAATATAATCCCACAAGGGACCGCAAATACTGGTCAGAGCCACATTGCAGATTAATAGCTACTCAATTCTTTTAATGGGGGGAAATGATTAACCCATTACAACTTAATCTAAACTCCAAACAGACAGACAAACACAAATACAATTACAGTATATACTAATAAACATTAGTTCATCTTTTTCAAATGCTGAAAGATCTTATAGAAAGATGCACCTATGCATGTGGGGTTTCTCTATGGTTGCACTACCCATTTTTACTATCTTTGGAAGAATCCCCCTCGTAATGAAAATGCAAATGTGCAGCAAAATATAAAAACCACAGGAGCATCTTTTTCGGGGGTTTTTTTTAAACTAGCACAGATTTTGTTGAGGCAATATTTTAGAATGCAGGGCTTGCTTTGTTCAAGTGTACTTATAAATTCAAAAAGCTATCAATAACACAAGGCTATTCACATCTCAATATTAAACAAAAAAAAACCTGTCATACACTTCTAAATTTAGAATGTCTAGTTTAAAAAGCTTAGGAAATATATATACAAAAAACTACTAAACAGCATTGTGTAGCATGCTTTTGCTTATAGTGGGATACATAACATTAGTCCCTCCTAAGATTAACATCCTCTCAAGGTAAGAACAAATTTTTCAATCCATAGCTATTTGGAAAAGAGAATTTTTTTTTTTTTTTTTTTTTTTTTATTAAAACACCCCAAAAAGCCTCGGCTTATTGCTTCAGTTAGGTACACAGCCTAGTGGCCTGGCCCAGGAACAACAGATCTAGTCATCTGCAACAATGCAACCTACCCCTTCCACAGCAATGTGCCTGGCCGCTGATCATACTGCAACCCAGAGTCCACCAGAAAGAGCAGAAACTGTAAACCTATCTTCTCCCCTACCAACATGAAACTGTCATAAGGGCAGCATATATGAGACCAATGCAGTGAGATGTCTGAAGTATATTTATATGCAACAACACCATCACAACACCAGAAGCATGAACATCTTCCGCATATCCTTCAGATTAGCTGCACCTGTGGAATTTCCTTGCGGTTCAACAATGATTGTATTATTTGTCTTCTGATTTTTGCTACGTCCTCCTAAGCCCTTTGGTATGTCTGTTCTATCGATGGCACAGGCAGTAAACCCGACACGACAGTCTAGTCCCCAGGACACAACATCACGGCCAAAACACATTGCTAAGCCAATAAGGGAATACAGGCAACAATGATGACTGGGGAAAAAAGCCCCCTTTCCCCCAACCAGTCCACCACATCTAAGTAACTGCTATTACATGTTCTGATTTTTAATGAGTCTAAATAGTTGGTCTTCCAGGCCATGAAACATCTTAATATTATCCTGGTAGGAAACTCATCTTAGAAGGAAAGAGACCATACTGAGCCCTGATTTCCTTAAGAGGTTGCCGAAGAAGCAGGAACTCTTTCCTCCGTGAAACCATTTTTCATGACAGGTTGGGAACCAGACAACCTTTTACCATTGAACTTCATTTTATCTGGATTGCCTTTAACTAATGAGAGAAGCTTTAATTCTTCATCAAAACGACTGTCTTATCACCAGACGAGGAAACTTCTAAGAGGCCGTTTGGCAACATTCTTGGTGAATAGTAAGCACATTCAAATTCAAGTGCCCGTTTGAAATGCTGTTCAATCACCTTAAATGTTGAAACACGTTCTAACACATTGTCTCCTTCTATTCTCCCAGGCAAACCTAGCAGATATAGTAAACTTTAGGGAAAGGGTATGATGTGCACCTTCTAGTTCTTGCTTTTAGTATTAAATTTATTTAACTGCCTTAGTATTAGCAGAAATCTGTGCTGTTTCCGTTTTTGTTTTGTTTTTTAATCATTCCAACTTCCTCTTCCAAGGTGGTAATACATAATTGTGAAGCACTCATTTGTGTTGTAAGATACTCAATATCTCTTCTAATGCCGACAGAGACCTCAATGTAGTATTCCACCATAGACTTAAGTGCCTGCACTTCTTGTAAAATTAAATCTCCTGAAGAATCATTTTTATTTGGTGTAGGAGGACCTTTTTTTTTTTTTCTGCCATTTAAAATCAGAAGGAAAGCTGAATTGGACATCCGAAGACTACTTATGACTAAGATGTCATCCCAATCAGCCAGGAGCTTATAGTCCAGTTTTGGTACTTTGAGGTTAGAAATAGCTTAATATCTCACAGAGCAGAGAACTTAAGCAGCCATCTTGCCTGGCTCTAGATTCCAGAACCCTGGAAAACCTTCCCGATTTCATGAGTATATCAATTACCAGTGCAAAGTATATACATGCTGAGGCCAAGGAAATTAACTTTGCTAATCGTATCACAAGCACTAAAGCATGTTTAACCATTTTCAATCAACAAAACAAGTATTTATGTATTTCAGCAGGATTAAAGCATGTGACAGTGTAGCTTGTGATAGTGTTAGACAATCTATGCTAATAAAGTAATGAGATTCAAAAGGATGAAAATAGCTTACTACTAATAAGCACATGAGTACTGCTAAATTGAATCTCATGTTGAGTTGCGGCAGCCTGTCTAACACAGATAGTAGGTCCCATCTCATGCTCACTGGTGTTTTTTTTTTTTTTTTTTTTTTTTTTTTTTTTTATATCATTTGGTAAATGGGGGGGGGGGGAAATACCTTCTCCCTGCCCCCCATAATCACTTTAAAAAAGTGAGTATCCCCTTATCCTCCATTTTTTAAACTGGAGCATACCCCCATACTTATGCACATCTACCCCTCATCTCTTTTGAAATTAGTGTCTCTAGGACTTCTTCCCCCCCCCTCCCCACCCCCCCCCCATGCCTCCTTGGTATTCTGGTGGCAGTGAAGAGCAGGAGTGCTTCTTGGTTGCTACTGCCTGTTCTACATGAAAACCCTAGTGGTAGTCTCAGAGTGCAGGAATGAGGGAGCATTGTCTTTTTTGGTAGCTTGACCTCTAGTGGCAGTACTGTGACACTGCCACTAGGGCAGGGCCAACCCCAGAGTTGGTTCAAGGTATTGGCACCTTTAGGCAAACTTTTTAAGCCTTATGTCCTCTCTGGCTGTCAAAATCCATTGTTTAGCTTTGAATGCCCTACTCCTTACACCCCCCCCCCCCCCCACCCGAAGCTGTCTGGTTTGCCTGATGGTTGAGCTGACTCTGGATTAGGGCTTTCAGGTACTAATTCGGATAAAGGAGCCACCAGGACAGGAGCAGCCTGGAACCTATTGTGAGGGGGGGGGGGGGGAAATAGGTCCAGGAATTCATTTTCAAAAGTGAATCTGATTTGGAAGTGTGGGGAAGCTCTGTAGGAGACTCTGTTTTTTTAAAGGAAATGGGTTAGGGAGGAGCTAGGGGTTAAACTTTTATTGCCCCCTTTTAAGAGCTAATGAGCAAGCCAATGATCTTGGAGGAACTGTAACATCATCTCCTGAGGTGTTAACTTTCTTGAATAACACAGCTTGCAAAGTTTAATACAAGCTGCATTATTCATTTAGCATAATGAGCTGCACTGCATGCATTTACATCTTTGCAACTCATTTAACCCACACTGGGGTAAAATATTTGTATTTAAACTGCTTTACTGGAAAATAATGAACACGATTGCTAATTAAGGTATGTGTGGTGGCCAACAACACATGCTATTGCCATCACTGCTTAGTAAATAGGTACCTTTTTAGATGAGCCCCCTTGAGCAGGGAAATACATTCAAATACAGTAGATTACTGGCCTTTACAAATTTGAGGAAAGTTTTTTTTTTAAATAAAATCCAGTTTAGTACACAAACTCCAGTGTTATATGCTACAGCATAAATGAACTTGTGTACGAAAATCTGAGACAAGAGAGAGGCTAATTGGACAAACAGAGAACTTCAGATTAGTAGAGATAAAAGACTGTGCCTTAGCTAGAAAGATTGGTTGTTGTATGATACAGTAAACTGAAAAAATTGACAATTAAGGCAGAAAATGATACAAGAGGCCAAGCACAAATAGAAGGTTTTGTAAAGAGGGAAACCAGAGAATTAAATGTGGTCCTACAAAATCGATTCTGAGGCTTGTGCTGAAGTAAAAGGCTGAGCAATGAAGATGAGACACGAATAAATGGTAAATTCCATTGAGATGGAGGAGTGCCGCATGTAGGAAGGAGTATTTAATGCCATGAACATGGCCATCATGGCAAACAAACTGATAGAAACAGACAGAGGGCTGGGACCCATAAAAGCAAGGTGCAATGAATATGTAGGGAATAAGATTCTGCTAATTTACTAATTTTTAGTTGAGGTTTGGATGACCATAATAGATGACTGGTCTGATGGAGGACATGCTACAAGACAGTAGGCTAAGAGTGAGGGGTAGGGTTGCCACCTGGCTTGTTTTTATGTGGTCAGACCAGCTGCAGGAAGAGAGCTAAAACTGGCCATGCAAAAGCTGTATTTTTTTTGTGAGGGAACAGCCTTGACCTGCTGCCGTTGTTGCCGCTTCTTTTCCTGGGCCTGCAGCATGGTGGCATCAGTCACTCCCTGGCCTCCCCCAAGCGGACAACAGCAGAAGCAGCAGCTTGAAAAGAAAAGAAAAGAAAAGCAACAGCATGGGGTCCTGATTCCAGTGTGCTTATAAGTTTCTCACTGGTCCCGCCCCCTTCTAATGTAAAGTATACGTCAGAAGGGGGCGGGACCAGCAGAGATAATGCACTGAAATCTGGACCCTGTGCTTTTGCTTGCATTTTTTTTACATTTTTAGGCACCGCTGCTTCTCTCAACATCAGTGGCAGCTTAGAAAAGAACATTTAAAAAAACTCAATCAAAGTGCAGGGTCCTGTTTCCAGTGCATTGTCTCTGCTGGTCCTGCTCCCTTCTGATACAGAAGTATGTGTTAGAAGGGGGTAAGACCGGCAGAGACCAGTGTGCTGTAATCAGGACCCCACACTTTTGCTTGTGGTGGCAGTTTGGGGGTAAGATGGGAGACAGGCCACACTGGGTATTGGTGGGGGAGGGGGGTCAGAGGTGGAGGGTGCATGCTGGACATAGGGGGCAGGGGGACAGATGCTATACAAGGAGGTGGCAGAGGGAGAGATTCTGGATACCAGGGCCAGGTGAAAGATGCTGGACATGGGGAGAGGGGCAGGAGGACAGATGCTGACAAGGAGAGAAAAGGAGGGCAAAAGGTGGTCATGGGGGAAGCGGAGGGCAGATGCCGGCCATGGGATGAGGGGCAGTGGGTTGAAGGTTGCTAAAAGAAGGATTGAAAACAGATGCTAGGCATGGGGGGATAGGGGTAAATGGCAGATACTGGGCATGATTGGTGGTATGGAGGGCAGATATTGGGCACAGAGGAGATGGGGAGACAGGGCAGATGTTGGGCAGGGGGGAGATGAGAGAGAGGGCAAATGCTGTGCATGGTAAGGGGCACACTGAGGAGAGATGCTGGACATGGGGAGGGGATAAGGATACAGAGGGGAGATTTGGGATGGGAAAAATGGGGCCAAAGAAGTGCTGAGCATGGTGATGGTGGGGGGGAGGGGATGGGCATGGGCATGGGGAGGGTGAGGATAGGGATATAGAGGAGAAATGCTGGTGTGGGGGGTGAGAGAGGAGGAGAGTTGGTTAAAAACTGGGAAATTAGAGATTGGGTAAGGGAAAAGATGGAAAGCTGCAGCTAAATATAGTTTAAAAGAAAAGTAAAATTGAAGTGGTTAAGAAGGAAGAGTGAAATTTGGATAGAGAAGCAGAAAAATAATCAGAGGAAAAGAAGAAATCTGTGTGAAACTCACTGACCTAAGGGAGGAAGTAAAGGCAGGAGGAGAGAGAGGAAGATATGGCAAATGAATAGACCATGCAAAAAGGTGTAAGAAGACAGAGGAAAACAGACATCAGAGGCTGGGACCAGAAACAATTTAAAAAATTTAAAATGACCCAACATCAAAGGTAGAAAAAAGAAATCTATTTTCTATTTAGTAATCGGAATATGTCAGTTTTTGGAATGTACATCTGCCAGGAATGGTGTTTAGATGCGTCTGGGGCTCAGCCCTGGAAAAAATTTGAAGGGGATCCTAAAACGTACTCGCAAGTAGGGTTGTCAACTGGCTCCAGATGCACCCACAGGCTTGATTCAGTCCTGGGTTTACCCCATTGCATACAGGGACATGTAGTCTTGCTTTTCTTATGGAGAGCAATGGAAAAATCAGCCTGCATGCAGTGGGGTAAACCGAGGACTGGATCAAGTGTTTTGGGCGCATCTGGAGCCAGTTGGCAACCCTACTCACAAGCTGTTCCTTCTCCAGCATCAGACTGGTCTGGTTGCACTCCTTCTTCTAACACCAGTTGTGACATCTGCTATCTTTTTAGTTTGTACAGTACAGGGGGAATGCATCTCTATCTGTTTCTCTGCTGTTGCATTGCTTTGCATGCAGGGTCTGGCTTTTTGAAGTTCCAGTTTCACTTTTGTGTACATATTTCTATTTTCACTTTTTGGTAACTTACTTTTTATTTGTTGAAGGTCCATCTGTATTCTGCATGTGCGACTAAGGCTGCTAAGTTGCACGGTTCCAGGAGTGAGATTTTTGGCCAGTTCTGGTTTTAAATTTGCCTTGTAATGCAATATGTTTGTAGTCCTTGATTTTACCCATTGAAATCAGCGTTGCATGTCTCATCATGCACCATAATGAGATGGTCAGAAATCTAGGACTGGCTTAAAATCTCACTTCTGGAACTGGGTAACTTGGTTACCCAGAAATTATATGCTAAAAGAATACCAATTTAGAGTGTATAGTTAATCAGCTTTCCGAATAAATTTACTGATGTTCTAGGGCCCATTGCAATATTTACAGTGTTGCCTTTTCTTTATAGGGTCCTTGGGTGAGTTTTGGAAGTTTAATGCTGGCATGGTAGATTTTGCTCTTGCTTCTGAAGGATTTTTTTTTTTTTGTATTAATTTCCAATAGGCCTGGTACTCGAAGGGTTTGTATTGCCATTACTGAGGTCTTTGTTTTGCATGGTTAGTTGTATGAGGAATTTACCTATCTCTGCTCTGCTGGGGAAGGGGTGGGGTGTGGAAGTCTGTGAATGCAGAATATATATTTGGATTTAATATATCATATGGGTGAGTATATGTGTATTGGGGGTCTGAGAAAGGGACTGTGATTGAATGGATGCAAAAGCATGCAACCTCTTGTACTCCCTCCCCCATCGATATGGCTTGTAGATACTAAAGCCTGCAATGCTATCCACTACGCAGTTATTGGTTGGGCGTGGGGCAAGGCAAGACAGCGGGTGGAGTAGAAGGTGGGAGAGGGGGAAGGGCACAGTGGGGTGTGGTTTTTCTTTCAAAAAGTTGTCAACCCTAATGAGGGATGGGGTAAATGAAAGACGTTTTAATAGTATAGGTACAATAAAAAAAATTTCCTTGATGTTCACTTGTAGACAGACACTTATATTTGCCTTGTGATTCATCTGTTTCATAATATCAAAATCATAGAAATTTGGCAGATGCAAGATAACAATCAGTTTTAGAGAAGATCGATGAAATCAAGAAGGATAAATGCAAAGTTGAATTTCTCTATATCAGTTTAACTCGAATGTACATTTTGCATGAGACCATTCAACTAAACATACATTGGAGTCGTGAGCTGTATAATTTGTAGTTAATTGACCCAATAAAAATCTTCTTTGGTTGCTAATACATTTATTTGCTGGGTGAAACTGCAAACCTTAGAAAATAACTGAGGAGAACTGCCAGCTATGAACACATCACCCATCTTGAATTGTACTTCATGAGCAACCGTCACAAGGTATGAAGGCAGGGTCAAAAACACAGCTGTCAGACGAAAAGCTGATAGCGGAGCTTCTGGCACACACAGGAAAGTAGGTAAAGAGTCATGGGAGTAATAGTTCTGCCTTGTTGTTTTTAGAGAAATATGCATTTATATGAAGGCCAATATCATGCCAAAATGAAATCCAAATTGTTAGGTTTCCAGTTTTAGTAGCATTATTAACACACACAAACATTTCTGGCTCTGAGGAGAATGCATACTCTCAGATCATGCTTAGGCTCAAAATCATTAAAAATGCTTATTGTTTCCCTTGCAAAGTTGAAACTGGATTATTGTAATTTACATTTAGCCGGGGTCCTTTGGATAAAATGAAAGCAGACGCAAATAATACAGAACACTGCAGTGAGAATGATTTATGAGGTTAAATCGTATGATCATGGTACTTCATTTGAGAGAGCAGCATTGATTAGTGGTAAGGTTTAGGATTGTTTTAAAATTTGTTTTTCAGACCTTTCAGAGTTCGCATTCTGGGGTTCCAGTATGTGTTTTCGGTGTCCATTCCATATACTCCATCATGGAATTTTGAGATGTCAACAGACAAATCTTTTAGTTCTTCCCTCGTATAGGATTTTATGTTATAAATCTATTCATAAGCGCTGGTTTTGCTAGCTTGCTCCCTCCTCTTTGGATTTGCTGCAAGATGATATTTGGCTAGAACATTCCATTGCTAAATTCAAATCTGTCGTAAAGACGTGTTTTTTAAGCAGGCATTCACGGCAGGCTAACCTCAGTCACAGGCTTTGTTGTTTTCCCCATCGTTAGAAGTATATGATAACATATTGTGCTATGACTTTTTTTTTTCTTTTACCTTATGTTTCCTGTCTTTTTTTTTTTTTTTTGTTAATTAGTCATTTGGATGTTTGTACATGTTCTTTGGTTTTATTTTTATTTTTTTTGTTGTACATTACGGTTTGTAAACCGTTTTGAAGTACTTATACCTAAGGCAGTATATCAAATATGACCAAATAAAAATATGCTTCTACCTCTCAGTAATCATCAGCTGCCTGGATTGTTTTCATTTCTTTTCTTTTTTTTTTTCTTTTTTTTTTTTTTTTTTAAAGAAGAGATATCCAATTTGTTTTATAAATAAGCAAAAAATTAAAGTATACAAAGTACTGTAGTACATGGCTACTGAATAGCAGGTGATGTGTTTCCCTTTTATATTTTAAGAAATGCATTTCCCCAATGGCATAACAAGGAAAAAGCATTATTGTTTAGAACCCTCTTGCCCAGTACTAATTTGGGTGACAAGGAATCCCTGCAAACACTCTAGTCTTCAGTAATCTTGTTGTACTGCTGTTTCCTCTTTCACAGACTTTCATTTTTTGGTCCGTTTCCTCATCTCTAGACTTGATTTTATAAAGATGAGAGTTGTAGCTAAGCAGGGCAGGGTTAAAGGAAAGGCTTATGTACTTGTTCTCCTCTAAGCCATCTTTCAGTTTGAAAGGAAAAAGAAGGTAAGATTAGAAGAGAGATACCAGGGTTGTGGATCACCGTAGGAATTAAGAAATGCTAGTGAGAAAAGCAGCTCTGACCCAAGAAATGTTTTTTGGCATGAAAAGTTTTTAGGCTCTGTGTTTGATACAGAAAAAAAGGTGTCCAAATGCTTTTGGTAAGGATCTAATAGATTTTGTTGCAGCTAGTTTACTTTTCTGCAACTGTAGCAAAACTGTAAAAGTGTTATCTTTCCTATAGGAAGTGATGACAGTTCTCCCAACTTTGGCAGTGCTCCAGCTTAGATTTAGGCCTGCCGGCAGCAAATATATGGGTCTAGAGACATCCAAGGATGAATAATTGCATGAATGTATTTAGGTATCTCTTTGGGTCATCAGCAATAGTTTCCTTTTATTTCTAATGCTTCCTAAATATCAACTTTTATGAGAATTGTGCTTTTCTTTTTCATACCGGCCTCCCCCTACCAGTGTCCCTCCCCTGCAACAATTCTCCCTTCAACCCCCCAAAAGAACAGCCCTTCTAGTTAGGCCATTCCCCCACTGACCATCCCCTTACTCACCTGATCCAACCCCAGGACTTACCTGGGACATTCCATGGTGTCTAGTGGGGCCAGAGCAGGAGCGGTCCCCCTCTGCTCCTGACCTAACTGCTCAGTGTTTCAAAATGGCGGCAGCAACCCCTAGTAGAAACCTTTTGTGGTGCTACTCTTAATCAAATTCAAAGTTGGCTAAACTAGTTAAGCACAACCTTGAGGTTGCACAAAGTGCTGTTGTGCTGTCGACAATTGTGACAGCAAGCTTGTGGCAACATCCTGTGCACTAGCTCTCACCAACTGGATGCCCACTTCTGTTCGATCCCACCCCAAAGTGCTAAGGGCAGTTAGCATGGGATTTTTATTGCGCTTGTTGCTCTTAGTGTATGGTAGTATCACATGTTAACCCTGTGGTAGCCATTACTATAGCTTAATAAAAGGGCCCCTAATATTTTGGATAAAATGAGTTTGTGTAAAATTCAAGAAATACCAATTCTTGAAAATACAAAAATGAGTTGCCGTTAATTTCAGAGACGGCTGCAGACTGAACTATAGAAACCTGAGAGCTCAGAGATTTTAAATGTTTAGTTATCTGAAACTCTACTATCCAGTTCTACAATTTTCTCTGAGTTCCTTAGGAAATTAACAAAGTTCAACTACAGATCTTGTAAGCATGGTGGGCCAATGTTTAGCCTGTGATGGTCAGCATCGCTCAAATACCTGAAACCTGATATTCAGCAGTGGAGTCTGTCCAGCACTGAATATATGGTTTCACCACAGACTGGTGAAACAGCTGGTTAGCAGTGATATTCAGCCACTAACCGGATAGCACAGCCATTGACCGGTCCTAACTTTGTGGTTTGTCTATCTGGTTAGCAGCAAGAATATCACCACTAACCAGATAATCGCCAGGACCTCTCCAACTCCACCCACGGATGCTCTGGGACTAACTAGACATTTACAAGGTAGTATATGGGAACAGTATGCCGCTGAATATTGATCACACAGTATCTGTCCTAGTTACAACATGCCAGATATCACACAGGGAAACTTCCCTTGACATCTTCGGCACCAGTTGTATTTCTAGAAGAGAAGGTGGAGCCACATACTTTCAGAGTGGGTAGTAACTGGGATGGAAGTGCCATACATGCAGATGCCCTGACCCACCCTTGCAACTCTACCAAGTTCTGGGAGTGGAGGCTTCTACATTGCACATAGTGGACAGCCCAGAGGAGGGAGCATGTCTGCCATTCAAGCTTAAAAAAGCTCTGGACTTGAAGAGGACAATTAAGCCCCCAATCTTCTCACTCATCGCCAAGAAGTGCTTTACCAGAGGTCCACTCCAGAAGCAACAGGTTTAGATTTGTCTTTGTTCTTTTCACCATGTTTAGAATACCAACGGAACAAAAAATACTTCAACCATAGAATCCACTGAAGAGTGGAGCCCGTCACGCATCTGTCACTGTCCCTGATCCTGTTAAGGCTATAGAACTCACAGAAATGCTCCCAGGCTTCCAAAATATTTCCGGCTGGTGCGTTTGGCCAAGGAAACCATAGATAGCTCCCGTACTTCAGAGGGCCAAACACCCAGACAGCTACTGGAATGTACATTCTGATGGCACGGAATAACGAGAGAGGGCATTGACAATGTTGTTGTAGAATCCCATAATATGCTCTGCTTGAAAGGTGATATTATTATTCAGAATGTAGAGCATAACAATTTCCTGGGGCAGCGTCACCACCCCTAGCATCCTGGCATACATCCTGTGTACTGCTTGGACCACTGCCAAATTATCAGTGCAGAATGTAATAACCCTATTTAGCCAATTGAGGGGCTCATATAGACAGGGCTGCCATAATGGGGAATAACTCCAGGGATGTGATATCCTCATTGGCTCCGAAGGAATGCCACTTGCGCAACCAAGATGCCGAGCACCAGGCCCCCCTGAAGTATATCCCAAAACCAGCCCCCCAAGACCCATCCATGAACAATTCCAGGTTGTAGTTTTTAACAGGGGGAATCCTGCCAGAAGGCTAAGCCATTAGTCCTTCAGGAAATGTTCTCCAGACTCATAGGTCTTCGCATATGCCCTTATCAACTCTGATGTGGTGGTGCCTCTACTTGTAGATCTAGCTCAATTATGAGGAATGTGTCCTGCGGGTCCCATGGCCTTTTCTGCCACTAAAGGTACTCCAAACCGCTGTGCAATGGGCTTGCAGGAATCCAAGATCCTTTTTGCACTCTTCAAACTTGGCCCCCATGAACAGGAAATCATCTAGGTAATGAACCGTTGAGCCAGGCCCGGCTATTTCTTTGACTGGCCAAAGCAGGAATGAACTGAACTGCTCAAAATATGCACAGGAATTGAACAGCCCATGGGCATATGTTTGTCATAGTAGTCTTTGCCCTCAAAGGTGAAACAAAGTAGATGAGAGAGACTGGATGCACTGGGTGTAGTCGGAACACCGACTCTATTTCCACCTTAGCCAATTGTGCCTTTGACCCAAATTTCAAATGATTGCTATTGCCTGGTCGATAGACGCATATCTCACAGAACACAAGGATTGATATGGTCATCAACCGCTCTCCCGCGGGACAGGACAGGTTGTGTATCAAATGGAATTTGCATGGCTTCGTCTTTGGCACTATTCCCAAAGGGCATAACACTAGACCTGGGAAGGGGGGGGGGGGGGAGGTACAAGTAGGGACCAGCCACCCTTCCCAAGATGTTTTCCTTGGCGATATTTTTTTCTGCACTGCTTGCAGGTGCTGAAGGAAGGAAGGGGAGTTGCGTACGGTACACAAGGAAGTTGGGGTAGAGGACATAATAGGGAAACCTTCTGCAAATGTCATCTGATAATGATGCATAATGTGCGAGGGAGCCATGTTCTTTGCTGGGTCATTGAGGCAGCGGCTTAAAAGGCTTTCCCTTACTGGGGGATCTACACATGGAAACTGAGTGGCTAGCTCCACAGACTAAACAGGCATGTCAGAACTTACATGAGTTCCATGTGCAGCTTCTGGTATTACACTGGGGACAGTATCGCCACCCTGGAGACAGTCCTGAATGTCACCCGTTTGGTCGCCGTTTGCCATATCTTAGAAAGGATATAGCGGAATTAGAAAGGACAGAAGAGCCACCAAAATGGTATAGGAGATGGAAGGATACCTCTATGGGGAAAGGCTTAAATGGTTAGGGCTCTTCAACTCGGGAAAAGAGAAGGCTGAGGCAAGATATGATGGAGGTCTATAAATTAATGAATGGAGTGGAACAGGACAATGCAGATTGGTTGTTTACGGCATCCAAAAGACAAAAGACTAGAAAGACATGCAATGAAGCCACAGTGTAACCCATTTAAGACTAATAAGAGAAACATTTTACCTGTAATGAGTAATCAAACGCTGGACTTCGTTACCAGAGGATGCTGTAAAAGCTGTTAGTGTATCTGGGTTTAAAAAGGTTTGGGAAGGTTCATTAACCATTGTTAAGGAGGACATGGGAAATCTACTGTTTACCTTCGGACAAGCAGAGTGGAACCTATGGCCTTTGGGAACTGGCCAGGTACTTGTGACCTGGATTGGCCACTGCTGGAAAAAGGATTCTGGGCTTGACGGACCCTGGTCTGACCCAGTATGGAATTTTTTAAGTTCTTAAGTTTAATTCTTTTTTTAAATCAACAATTAAACCCAAGATCTTGACTCTTTCCAAACATTAAGTCACCAAATGATCACTGTCTGCCATCAGTTTTCCCTCTAAAACAGATGCAAAATGCAAATCCCTCATCTGGTCCCAAATGGGTTACCTAGTCTCCATCTGGGCCCAGGAGTCCTGCCATTAATCTACTGCCCACCAGCACTGCACATATATACCTCCAACAGGCCCACTTGATAAAATGTGAAGGCCCCTTGCAATGATGTGAACTGTCCTGTAGAAACATGATCCACAGTCATGCACACTACCTCAGTGTGTTGAGACCTGCCATTATGGTACCGCAGGATAGCATTATGCCAAGCCATTGATAGAGAATGTTAGTGTGGTGGTTTTTGTTTTGTTGTTTTTAAATTGACCTATCCCATAATGCAGTAAAATGAACATTCATAAACAAGACTGGATCTGAAAGCTTTCTGCTGAAGTAAGTCCACAGGCAGCTCTGGGCTCAGTTAAATTATTTAGTCCCATTTTTAAAGGAAGATTCCAATTGAGAGATGGATAGGAAGGCGTCATGAGAAAAGGAAACCTGGTACGAGTTTGAAAGCAATGTTATATATATATATATATAATATGATATGATACTCCTGTTATATGTAATACCAAACAGCCTGTTCTGGTTTCTTTGTTATCTGTAAACCGCGCTGATATCAAAGAGTGCGGTATATAAAAAGTTGAAATAAATAAATTATATATATATATATAATTAGTAAATCTACAACATTAAACAACCCAAGCTAGTGTAGCACTACCAGTGCTTGCTGCACTTTCACGAGCACTGCCTGACCTCCCCCACAAACCAGATGGACCTTCACACAGCCCCTTTTCACCCCAGCTGTACTGAGTCACCTCTTACCTGTGCACAGCCTCAATGGATGCCACCCTATCTAGCCGACTCCCTCCAAGGACCTCCATTGCAACTGGAAAGTTTCCCAAGGCCCTGTGGCAATATCCAAGGGGATGGGGGGGGGGGGTGGAGTTGGCACTGGCAAACAGCACTGTAAGTGAGAGCGGATGCTGGCCCTACCTGCCTTCCATGCTCCAGCTTTTGCTCCTCTCACGCTTTGCCTAGCTGGTTCTTCTCTGTCCAAACCAGAGGGGCAAGAGGGTGGCCCATGGCTCACAGGCCCCTCTTAAGGCTGGCCATGGCCTGCCCCTCCACCCCAACTGCATGTTATCCCTTGCCTGTTGCTCCTGCCCTTTTAAACCCAGCAGCTGATAAACCAGTCAGCCGGGTCTGTCTTCAGTGTCGGCAAAAGTGAACCCTGGGAATTCCCACAGCCCAAGGTCCAAGGCTGGTGGTGGTATTTTCTGACCCAACCTGCTGAGATAAAATGTAAACCAACTTTTCTTGAATATATAACACTGTTCCCCCCTTAAACCATCTTGTAATACTGATAGGAATGAATGATTTACCATATCAAAAGCCACTGATGCATCTAAAAAAATTACCAGTGCCTCATGACTAGGATATAACCTTCTACAAAGGTCATCCAACAATGAAATTAGTATTATCTCTTGGTACAAAGGTGGTTGCAGAAAGTGGACAAAGTCATGCAATATATACTTATCTGCTAAATAGTTGGACAGCTGTGCCTTAACAACTATTTCAATGACCTTCCCCACAAAGGGGGAGATTAGAAACTAGTCTATAACTATATAACTGTTGGATCCACTGATATCCTTCTCTTAGATGCTGGTTTTACCACTGCCTTCATTAAAGCTATTGGCATTCAGGCTTCTGGCAAGGAGACCTTTATCAATGCACACAGATATGACTTTAGTCCCCTCCTCTCTAAATGCACTAATATAAAGGAGCATGGGACCCACTCACACAGAAGGATTTATGCTTCACATTATTCCTTGTATCTCCTTCCCTGAAACTGGAGCAAAATTTATTTAGCTGCATTTATATCCCGCTTTTCACTGGGTCAAAGCAGGATATAAATATATCCATCTTACCCGATCTAACCCATTTCCAGCACCTGATTTTTAAATCCTTCAATTTAGACTTTTTTTTTTTTTTTTTTAAATCTACTCTTATTTCCGATTCCCCTTCTGAATTCTACAATGAAAGGATCAACAAATCTTATCTTGAACTCAAAATGATCTGCCATTTAAAATACTGGAATTTGGTGGAGAGCCCTCTAACCGAGCCGCTTTCAACCAGTCTTTCAAAATCCAGTGTTTCCTCACTGGATTTGTTTATCACTCTTGATTAATATGCTCTCTTCTCTTTTTCTATTTCCTTCCCAATGCAAGGACATGTGAACTTTCCAAATTCACTTATGCTTCTTTCTCATTTACACCACCTCTGTTCCAATCTTCTCCCATACTGCTGTCACTGATGGAAATCCATTGCTTAATCAGAATGATGGATGCTTCCATTTTGAATTCAACTTATCTTTTGGCGCAATATTATCTGCTGCGTTTGCAAGGCTTCTTTTCCAATTTCTAATTTCTTCTACCCCTCCAATCACTTCCAACCTATCCTTCCCCTAATCTCACTGGCCTCTAAGAATTTATCATTCAACATTTCCAAGATTCCTAACCCTCTTAATCTTATCAACACACTTTCTGTTCTGACTCTCACGCTAATATATTCTAAATAATGATTGGCCATAAAACAACTTCAGACCATTTATCTATGATCTGAAAATCTCTCCAGTCTGTCCATTTATAGAAGATCTCTTCTAGGCTACAGCCTGTAGCAGCTGCCACCACAAAGTCTTTTTAAATGCTTTTCACATGTCCCTGTTGCCAGGAATGTGCAAAGCGTTCCAGAACTGATATGCAAAAGATTTCTTATAACATATGTCTACAAGGTATAGATGAGCCAGGAGCTCATTTGAATACCTAGCTACATTTCACAAAAATAGTTACTAACCTGTGAACATGTTAGGAGGTTAGTGCATTCAAGTCTTAGAATTTAAATTCTTTTCTGACACTTATGTAGAATTTTAGATGATACTGGGGAGGAAGATTAAAAAGATATTGGAGGGAGATTCTGGAAAAATAAATTTTTTTAGGCTTTTAGGTAAAAAGCTGAAATCCTGAACTTTTAGGGCAGTATTCTCAAATGCTCACTGTTTCAAGCACAGGACCCCAGAGATAGATGGAGCTTTGGAGTCTTGGTGCATGAATGAGATAATGGTAAAGGAGAAGAACGTTTTAGGTTTTAATCTCTTGAATATTGTCTGATTGCTTCATGTGATTTATCACCTAGACCAGATAAATGGTATACATTCTAGAGTTCTGAAAGGTCTGCAGTTCTATTTGAGTTCTATCGCTACATTAATTTATGGTACCTGAAGACTGGAGGGTGGTCAGTGTTAACACTAATTTTAAAAAGGACTCCAGTGCTAATCCAGGAAATTAGAAACCAATGAATCTGAATTGGTGTCAAGTAAAATGGTGGAAACTATTCTGAACAAAATTTGTGAACATATAGGAACATAGACACATATAGTTTAGTGAGATGAACTAACCTAGATTTAGCAAAGGTAAGTCTTACCTCACCAATTGCTACATTTTTTGAAGAGGTTAATAAACCTGTAGATATAGGACAGCAGATAAAATTTAATATGGACAAGTACAATATAATGCACATAGGAAAAATAATTCAAACTAGTTACATGATGCTAGATTACATCTTAGAAGTCACCACTTGGGAAAAAATCTAGGCATTTTCATGGACGATATGTTGAAATCCTCAGCTCGGTGATAGTGTCCACTACAAAATAAGCAGAATATTAGGAATTATTTGTCTCCATTTTATTCTTCTTTCTTTTCTATCATAATACATCTATATCACTCCATGGTGAGACAGCAACATGAGTATGATGTGTAATTGTGGTTTCTTTGTTTATTAGTATTCGTTTTTTATAAAGGCAAAATCTTGTTTTTTACAAGAGTTACATTTTTTTTTTAAGAAACAAAGAAAGGAATGTCAAATAAGAAAAGAAGGAAAGAGAGAGAGGAATCAGAGTACAGTCAAGTAAGACTAGAAAAAGCAAGAGTCCAGTGACCCTGCTGGCCAGTTCATGTCCCAAAGGCCTGCTGAAATAAAAATTTAACTTGCGTTTTTAAAGGAGCAGAATGAAGGCTCAAGATGGATATGATGTAGTAGAGAATTCCAGAGAGTGGGTACACAGAAAATGAAAGCTGAATTCCTCGTAGATTCCAGTCTTGCACAGGAAGGAGTGGGAATGTGGAGACGGTTATCATGAAAAGATTAGAGTACTCGGGCAGGCATGCAAAAGGTCAGGAACGAAATGAGATAGGCCGGAGTATGGTGTACAGTACTTTATATGCTAGAATCAAGAGTTTATACTGGATACGGAAGGCGACAGGTAACCAGTGATGTTTTAGAAAGGGGCATTTTGGTCTGTCCTAGCATGAGCCAGAACACGATTTGTGGTATTCTGTATTGATAGCAATCATTTAAGCTTAGACTAAGAAAGCACCGCAGTAATCTAATCACTGCATCTTCAAAAATATAGAGGAACTAGAAACGTTACAGAGAAGGGCAACCAAAATGATAAAGGGAATAGCAAGCTCTGCTATGAGGAAAGTGGGTTTTTTTTCTTTTTTTTTTTTTTTTGGAGTTTAGCTTGGAGAAGAGATGGCTGAGGGGAAAATTAGATGGCGATCTATAAAATCATGAGTTGAGCAGAGCAGGTAAATACAAATCAGTGGTTTACTACTTTTCAAAAAGTACAAAGACCAGGCTGCATAGTAACATTATGGAATAGCCCCATTTAAAACAAGAAAAGAGAATTTATTTTCACAACGCACAATTAAGCTCTGGAATTCTTTGCTGGAAGATGTGGTAAAAGTGGTTAGCATAGCTGGGTTTAAAACAGGTTTGGGTAAATTTCTGGAGAGAAAGTCTATAAACAATTTCTAATCAATTAGACAAGGGGAAGGCCACTGCTTATTCAGTGTTTATAAGCAGTATGGAAACTCTTTGGAACCTGGAGTGACCAATGTTGGTAACATGATATTGGGCTTGATGAACATTGTCTGATCCAGTATGGCAGCAGTTATATTCTTACGAGCTTTTTATTGGTGGGAATGAAAATGTCCCGGGTGATTGCAACTTCTTTGTTCTCTACAGTTTTCTCAGGGTCGTGATCCTAGTGTTTTTCTATTACAGTAATGTTATAGGGGGGTATTCTCAAAGCATTTTAGCTGGTTAGCAGACCACCTTACCCACTAAAATATGGTCGCTGATATTCAGCAGCACCAAGGTCTTAGTATCACTGAATCTCCAGGAACAAGCAGGAATGAGTCTTCACATATGGGTATCGTCGGTACCGACTGAGCCTGCGCGGGAACGCTACCCAGCGTCCAAAAGGAAAGCTTTTGGGAGCATCCCACAGCGCCTGCGCGCTGCCTTCCCGCCTTTCCTAACTGCCTCTCCAGTTCTTCTTTTCCACGGAGCCAGCAGGTCGTGTTTCCTGTCACTGCTGAAGAATTTCTTATTTTTTTCTTTTATTTCTTTAGTCGCGTGTCTGCCTTCTCGCTCGGGACCGGTACCGCCGTTTTTTTCTTTTCTTAAAAAAAAAAAAACAAAAAACCTACTTTTTCTACTTCAATGCATTTTTTTCTTTCTGTGGCCTTAGGCCTACAAAAAATTTTTCCTCATGGAAAAGCCCGCCTCTGGGTTCAAAAAGTGCACGAAGTGCAGTAGCACTATTTCTGTCACCGACACCCACGATTGGTGTCTTAAATGTTTAGGTCCTGACCATTCCATCGCGGACTGTGAGTCCTGTTCTATGATGTCTAAAAGAGGTTTACAGAATCGAGCAGCCAAGCTCAGTACCCTGTTTCCCTCTGATGCAGCTTCTGTGGCATCGACGTCTTCCAGGGCTGCTTCTTCCCATGGATCTCAGGTAACCAAACTTAAATCTGGCCGGTACTCAGAGTCATCTCCCTCCAAGTATCGAGATACCCCCGGGCTTACTCTTGAGGAATCCACACCGGCAAAATTACCCCGGCGGGAGGCTCTGGCTTCCAAAGCTTTATCTATGGGGTCACAGGTTGACATCGATGGCACCTGTTACAATGTTCTGGGGTACCGGCGGTTCACTCTGGTACCAACATCCAGACATTGGTGGCGTCGATGGATCAGAATATTCTGACCATGCAGCGTGCCATCACGGCATTCATTCAAGCTGCAACGCCTTCGGTACCGCAACAAGCTTCGTTGTCGGTACCGATTCCGGACCCGATATCGGTTCCGGTACCAATTGCATCGATATCCACGTCGACAGCAGCGGTACACTGTGCTGTGATGCCCATCAGTACCGAACCGGTTCCAATTACCCCCGATGTCGATACCCCCCGGTACGTGTATCGGGCTCTGCAGCAGCATCCAGACAGGCAATACTTCGATTCCTCTGAAGACTCTGATGAATCAGAGGCCTCTATCGAAGCATCGGGGATCCTTCCTCAGGAACCCTCTTCTCCAAAAAGGAGAATGTCTCCTCCAGAAGACTTGTCCTTTCAAGACTTCATCAGGGAGGTGGCCTCTGAGACTGAGCCTAGAGCCAAAAAATTAGATATTTTACAATATCCTAAGGCTTCTAAAGAGGCAGCCACTTTACCGATACATGAGATTCTTTATGATCACATGTTGGGCATATGGGAGACTCCTCTTACCACCTCCCCTCATTCTCGTAGGTTGGACACCATGTATCGTGTTCCTCATCACTCTATTGTGGTGGAGTCTGCTATGAAAAAGATCAAGAGTGCAAAGAGGCACTCTTCTACTCCACCAGGAAGAGAATGCAGAACCTTAGATGCTTTTGGTAGGAGAATCTTCCAGGCCAGTATGCTTGTGGCCAGAATCAACTCCTATAGCCTCTATATGGGGATGTTTCTAAAGGAAGTTACAGATCATCTGCAAACCTTATCTCCTTTTTATTTCAGAAGATAAAAGGGAAGAGTTTCTCACCTGGCTCAACATGCCCAGGATATTTCTAAGTTTTCCAACCGTGCAGCCTTTGACTCTTTTTTTTTTTTTTGTTTTTTTTGTTTTGAAGGTGCCAGCAGAGCCTCGGCTATTGCTATAGGTGCACGCAGAGTTGCTTGGTTACAAGCTTCTGATTTGGAGTCCTGGGTTCAGGATGGACTAGGTAACCTTTCTTGTACAGGTGAAAACCTTTTTGGCAAAGATTGGCAAGCAAAGGCCAACCAGATGGATGCTGAAAATTCTGCTTTAGATAGACTTTCCAAGTCTACTTCTGCTCCTTTTTAGAAAGAGGTTGTTCAAAAAAGGATATTTCCCAAAAAAAGGGAAATATTCTTCTGCTTCTGGTCAGGCCTCTTCTGCAGGTCGTTTTGCTACAAAGAGACAGCAACAACCAAAACAGGCCAAGCCTAAGGCTGCCAGGACTGCTACGGCCCAACAGCCTCAGCCTCCTCAGGGCCTTTGACTTACACCTAGAGAACTTAGCCTTTCTGGCTCTAGAACATCCAGAGCCTCTCACCATTCCAGGAAGGTTAGCTTACTTTGCTCCCAGATGGGAACAAATTACAGCAGAGCAATGGACCCTCTCCATCATAAGAGATGGGTACAAGCTTCATTTCTTAAACCTTCCCCCTCACACCATGGTGAAACAGTTCAATTCTCCAACATCTCTCCTCGACCTTCTGGGTCAGGAGATTTCTATTGCCCCTTGGGCAAGAAGGGTAGCAGAAGTACCCCTTCTTCAACAGGGCTCAGGGTTCTACTCCCCCTATTTTCTCATCCCAAAGAAAACAGGGGGTTACAGACCCATCCTAGATCTCAGAGAATTGAACAAGTTTCTATGCAAGGAGAAATTCAAGATGATTTCTCTCGGAACTCTCCTTCCATACCTCCAGAGTCAGGACTGGCTTTGTTCTCTAGATCTCAAGGATGCGTACACCCATGTCCTCATCCATCCAACACACAGAAGGTTCCTTCGGTTCCTTTACCAAGGAAAGCACTAACAATACAAAGAGTGTTCACAAAATGCATGGCAGTAGTAGCTGCATTTCTACGCACTCTAGGGATATTCGTATTCCCATATCTGGACGACTGGCTCATTCGAGCTCCCTCCCAGTCAGAGGCCCAGACTACCCTGGCCTGCACAAGGCGTGTTCTTCAGTATCTGGGACTGGTAATCAACATTCCAAAATCCCATCTCACCCCTACTCAGTCTCTAGCGTTCATAGGGGCCTTACTGGGTACCACAACTGCAAGGGCCTATCTTCCCCAGGCCTGTTGCCTACGCTTGGTGAAGTTAGCCTCACAGATTCAGTTAAAATGCCTTTTAACTGCTCGAGAGATGTTACAATTGTTAGGCCACATGGCATCCACCGTGCATGTGGTTCCCTATGCTCGCCTTCACATGAGAGCAGCTCAATGGACTTTATCCACCCAATGGACCCAGGCATCAGGGTGCCTGTCAGACAAGATAGCAACCTCCAGTCGCCTCTCTTGCTCTCTCCATTGGTGGAAGTCCACTCAAAATCTGTTGTTGAAAGGGGGACCCCAACAGGTGTTACCCCAAGCAACCCTTACCACAGATGCCTCTCCAAAGGGTTGGGGGGCTCATCTACAAGATCTCTCCACCCAAGGCATCTGGTCTCCACAGGAGACATCTCTACATATCAACCTCTTAGAGCTCAGAGAAATCTTTCTGGCTCTCAGTCTTCCACACCCTGCTCAGCTACAAGACCGTCCTCATCCACACGGACAACCAAGTAGCCATCTTCTACGTCAACAAGCAGGGTGGAACTGGCTCTCTGTTGCTTTGCAACGAAGCTCTGAGATTGTGGGCCTTCGCCAGAGAGCATCAAATCCATCTCATGGCAGTGTATCTTCCAGGAGTTCAAAACTCTTGGGCAGACAGACTCAGTCGAGTTCTGCTTCCACACGAATGGTCCCTCCATGGGGACCAGAGAGCCAGGATCTTTCGAATTTGGGGAACCCCGGACATAGACCTGTTTGCAAGTCCGTGGAATGCCAGACTTCCCCGGTTCTGTTCCAGGGTTCCATGTCAGGGAGTAAAGGCCAGGGATGCCTTCCTCCTTCACTGTGGGCAAGATTTTCTCTATGCCTTTCCTCCTATTCCCCTCATTCCCAAGACTCTGTTCAAGCTTCAGAGAGACAAGGGATCTATGATCCTCATAGCACCACTTTGGCCACGCCAAGTGTGGTACCCTCTACTTCTGCATCTCTCTCAAGCTTCCTCCCTGGACTTGGGGTCTGCTCCAGATCTCCTCTCCCAGGAAGAAGGAAGGTTGTGGCACCCAAATCCCCAATCCCTTCATCTCAGAGCCTGGTTGCTGAAGGCCTAGACCTTCAAGATTTACCTCTTTCTCAGCAGGTGAAGGATATCCTTCATGCTTCCAGAAAGCCTTCCACCAGATGTTCCTATGCTTTTAAATGGAAGAGATTTACCATTTGGTGTGCAGAGAAGGGTCTTAACCCTCTTGCAATACCTCTGAATTCTTTACTAGAGTATTTGCTGCATTTATCCAATGCAGGCCTTAAGACAAATTCAATTAGAGTCCATTTAAGTGCTATTGCAGCATCTCTTAAACCCCTCAATGGACAACCTATTTCCTCTCATCCTCTTATAGCAAGATTCATGAGAGGCCTTCTTTTAACTAAACCTCCCATTCAACCACCTCCAGTGGCATGGGACTTGAATCTGGTTCTTAGCCAGCTTATGAAGCCACCCTTTGAACCTTTTAGCCACTACCTCCTTGACATTCCTTTCCTGGAAGGTTATTTTTCTAATTGCAGTCACCTCAGCTCGCCGTATCAGTGAGTTGCAAGCCTTAGTGGCTAATCCTCCTTATACAAGGTTCCATCATGACAAGGTAGTCCCCAGAACTAATCCACACTTTATGCCTAAAGTGGTTTCACCTTTTCATCTGAACCAGGAGGTATATTTACCTGTCTTTTTTTCCAGGACCTCATGCATCAAGTGCAGAGAGGAATCTTCATATCCTGGATTGTAAAAGAGCACTTGCTTTCTACTTACAAAGGACACAGCAACATAGAAAGTCCTCCCAACTTTTTGTTGCTTTTGATCCCTCTCATTTAGGACTTCCAGTCTCTAAACGAACTCTGTCCAATTGTATTGCTCAGTGTATTTCTTTCGCCGACCAGAGTAAGAACCTTTCTCTGGAGGGCCATGTCACAGCTCACAATGTGAGAGCCATGGCAGCCTCTATGGCTCATCTAAACTCTGTGTCCATCGACCAAATCTGTCGAGCGGTCACCTGGGCCTCGGTTCATACCTTTACAGCCCATTACTGCTTGGACAAGGACTCCCGCCGGGATGCCTTGTTTGGTCAGGCTGTTCTCAAACACCTGTTCCATACCTAATCAACTCCTACCCTCCATCCCTGACTGGATGCCTGAGATTCATAGGTGGAGGTAGAGCCCTTACCAGGGACTCACAACCTGGGTGATCTCCCAGGCATCTCTAGCTCGGGAGTCCCCATATGTGAAGACTCATTCCTGCTTGTTCCTGGAGATAGCACAGTTACTTACCTGTAACAGGTGATCTCTGGGAACAGCAGGAATAAGTCTTCACAACCCACCCACCTCCCCTAGGAGTTGTATCTATCTATCTTTCCTTTCCTCTCTCTCTCTTTGTCTCAGCTTTAAAACCCGAACTGGAGAGAGGCAGTTAGGAAAGGCGGGAAGGCAGCGCGCAGGCGCTGTGGGATGCTCCCAAAAGCTTTCCTTTTGGACGCTGGGGAGCGTTCCCGTGCAGGCTCCGTCGGTACCAACGATACCCATATGTGAAGACTTATTCCTGCTGTTCCCAGAGATCACCTGTTACAGGTAAGTAACTGTGCTATATCCCCGCAGACCACTGAAAAAATGCCTGGTTAAAAGTGGGATGGTCTCTGGGTGGAACAGGGGCAGTGACAGCTACCAACTGGATAGTTTTAATCAGTTAATTAAGATAGGCGAATGCTGTCCTAATTTTAACCAATAAGCACTATTTTGGTTAGCAGCTGAATATCGTTGATAACTGGAGAGCGACACTGGTGTCTGCCTAGCCCAGATGTTCAGTGGCAGAACCGGATATGAATAGCCAATTTTAATTAAAGTAGTTATGGCAGCTAAGCCCTTTATTTAGCCTAGCCACCACCGCTGATATGTCCTCCATAGTATTTGCATTCAGGTCAAACTTTAAGCCCTGCTATCGTGTGCCATCAAGTTGATGTCAACTCTTGGCGATCCTGTGGATCGTTGTCCATGTTTATGTTAATATTTATTCATTTGCTTGACCGCTCTTCAGTGGTAAACAGAGCGGTTTACAATAAAAACTTAAGTACAGCGGGGCACAAGGTCAGAAGATGAAAAGGAAATTACAAAATTACAATTGTTGAGACAATTCCCTGGGCTTTCTAGGTAAGGTGTGATCAGAAGTAGATTGCCAAGCCTTTCTTCTACACAGTAAGCCTTTCGTGCCTGGTATTCCAAGATGGTCTCCCATGCAAGTACTAACCAGGCCTGCCCTCTCCAAGATCAGAAGAGATTGGGTGCACTCAGGGTGGTGTGACTGTAGCCTGTAGTTAGCGTGCTTTTAAATGCAGGCTATGGCATTTAAATACTTCACATATATAACCATGGAAGTGCCAGTACTGAATATACCTACTTTAGAGAGGGTCATTTTTATAAAGTCCTGCAAAATTTAATGTACGTTCTTAATTTGC
This sequence comes from Ichthyophis bannanicus, assembly GCA_033557465.1. Lineage (NCBI taxonomy): Eukaryota > Metazoa > Chordata > Amphibia > Gymnophiona > Ichthyophiidae > Ichthyophis > Ichthyophis bannanicus. The sequence continues at coordinate 857,314,781 of CM066034.1, forward strand.
GTATTTCATGCCTATGTTAAGTACACTCACATTTTACTTTGTAAAACAGAGGTGTAAGGTGGTGAATACATGTGTTAAAACTAGGCACTTAGTACACCAGTCACAGCACTGACATATTACTACTAATCATTTGCATAGCACTACAAGGCATACACAGCTCTGTATCTATGGATGTAAGACACAGTCCCTGCTCATCAGAGCTTACATTCTAATCAAGATGAAAAAACATTCCAAAACTGGGGACGAGTATGGCAAGATGCACATTAGTGGACAAGAAAATGAAGAGCATCAGGATCTGAAAGTGGCTTCAAAGAGAGGTTTTTTTTAACCTTGGATTTGAAAAGGGCTAGAGAAGGAGCTCAATGTAAGTAGAAGTTTTGAACTGGATGCGGAAATGGATAGGGAGTCGGTGAAGTGACTTGAGAAGAGGCGTTACATGAGCATAGTGACAAGGTATAACCGGAAATAGATTGCCAGGATTTTTCTTCCGAGGCAATGGAGGGTAAAGTGACTTGCTCATGGTTACAAGGAGAGCCAGTGGGAATCTAATCTGGATCTCTTTGGTACTAGGCTATTGCTCTAACCACTGGGCTGCTACTCCACTCCAATTATTGAGGTAGAGCTGTGTTTTCATCTCTGTTTGTTTTCAGATTTTTAGATCATATAATAATAAATCAGAACATACATACAGATTAAAAAAATCTATATCTGTATTTGTACTTCAGACACTTTTGCCTTATTTGCAGGTTTGATTCCTTTAGGTTTTTGAGGGTCTTTTTGCTAATTTTTGCTTCTTTCCCCTATGCATTGATGGATTCTCACTCTGTTCAGCAGAGCATCTGTCTAAGTTTAAAAAAGGAAAGAGACTAGCCATTTACTCTCATATTTTTCAGCAGTTCTTCAGTATTTGAGTCTATTGATGATTTGAGTCTGCTTGCCTGGTCTATAATGGGAGGTTTGTATATGTAAACTATTTATATTGTCCTTCAATTATTGGAAGCTACTATCTCGGTATACACTGGTTCTTATAGATTATCTGATAGGCATCAAAGAGTTTTCTTGTTCTTACATATAAGTTTTCAATGTCTTTGAGGAAAGTCTATAGTTACACATCCGTATGAGAGTACAGGGATTAAGAACATAAGAGATGCCATACTGGGTCAGACCAAGGTCCATCAAGCCCAGTATCCTATTTCCAACAGTGGCCAATCTAGGTCATATGTACCTAGCAGTTTCCACAAAAGACACAGGTTCCACAATGCTTGTACTGGGTCAAACATTCATATCCTGGGTCCCTTCTTAATAATGGTTTATGGACCTTTCCTCCAGGAACTTGTCCAAACCTTTTTTTAAACCCAGCTACAGTAACAGCCTTTACTACATCCTCTGGTAACAAATTCCAGAGTTTGATTACATGTTGACTGAAAAAATATATTTTTTTATTAGTCTTAAATAGTTTACCCTGTAGCTTCATTGTATATCCCCTAGTCTCTCTATATTCTGATAATGTAAACAATCGATCTACGTTGACCTGTTCCACTCCGTTCATTAATTTATAGACTTCTATCATATCTCCCCTCAGTCGTCTCTTTTCTAGGTTAAAGAGCCCTAACCATTTTAGCCTTTCTTCATAGGAGTATCCTTCCATCCCCTTTACCATTTTGGTGGCTCTTCTCTGAACCTTTTCTAATAACGCTATATCTCCAGGAACAAGCAGGAATAAGTCCTCACATATGGGTACGTCGGAACCGACGGAGCCTGCGCGGGAAAGCTCCCCAGCTTCCTAGAATGGAAGCTTTTGGGACCTCCCACTGCACATGCGCGCTGCCTTCCCGCCTTCCTGAACAGCTCTCCTCAGTTTCTCTTTTTCCGCGGAGCCAGCAGGTCGTGTATCCTGTCACCGCTGAAGAAATTGTAGTTTTTGTTTTGTTTCTTTAGACCGCGTACCTGCCTTCCCATACCGATACCGGTATCGCCGGTCTTCCTTTTTCTTTCTTGAAAAATTATTTTCTTTTTCTTTTATTATTTTTCAGCACTTGGTCACTTCAGTTAGGCCTTCAGGCCTACTTGAATTCTCCACATGGAGAAGCCAGCCCCTGGATTTAAGAAGTGTACCAAGTGTACTGCTGTAATATCAGTCACAGACACCCATGAATGGTGTCTTAAATGTTTGGGGCCTGACCACTCCATTCCGGACTGCCCTTCCTGCTCCCAAATGTCTAAGCGTGGGCTGCAGAACCGGGCCAACAAATTCCATGTGCTGTTTGCTTCAGAGAATCCAACATCACAGTCATCCAGGTCATCTCCGGATGGATCTCAGGTAACCAAACCTTCTGTGGGCAAGTCCTCAAAGGGCAAATCTCCTTCAAAGCATCGAGAGGCTCTTAGTTTTGAGGACCCTGCCCCAGCCAAACAGCCCCGGCGGGAAGCTCTGCCTTCCAAAACGCCAATTCAGGGGCTACAGGTTGACATCGATGGCACGGCCTCGACAGATCACCTGTTGGACTGCTCTGGGGTACCGGCCCATACCGGTACCGACATCCAGGCAGCCGTGGCGTCTATGGGCAATACTGTCCAATCCATGCAGCAGGCCGTCATGGCTTTCATTAAAGCTGCAAACGCCATCGGTACCGCTTTCAGCGGTTCCGGGCCCGGTTCCGGTATCGTCCGCCATGCCGGAACCCAGGCCTTCCTCTTCTAAACGCAAATCGGTACCATATGGGCTTTCGCTCCATACCGCTTCCATACCCGGTACGCCCGATGTCGATACCGATCGGTATGCGTATCGTGCGTTGGAGGAAACTAGAGAATACACCGATTCCTCTGAGGATTTTGGCTCCTCTGAGTCTGCAGAGCTCTCCCTTGACCTTCCTGAGGAACCTTCTTCTCCAAAAAGGAGAATGTCTCCTCCAGAGGATTTGTCCTTTCAGGACTTTATTTTAGAAATGGCTAAAGGCCTTTCTATCACTACCTCCTCTGAAAGGGAACCAAGGTCAAAAAGGTTGGCTATTTTAGGATACTCTAAGTCTCCTAAAGAAGCAGTTACCCTGCCTATCCATGAAATCCTTCAGGAACAATTGATGGATTTCTGGGAGAACCCTTTAACTCTGTCTCCTTATTCCCGTAGGTTGGACACCATGTATCGGGTCCCTCCTTCTCCTGGTTTTCAGAAAACTCAATTGCCTCACCACTCCATTGTGGTAAAGTCTGCAATGAAAAAGATCAAGAGTACTAAAAGGCACTCTTCTACACCTCCAGGAAGGGAATGTAAGACACTGGACTCTTTTGGTAGGAAAATCTTCCAGGCTAGTATGCTTATAGCCAGGATTAATTCCTACAGCCTCTATATGGGCATGTTCCTAGGGGAACTTGCCAAGAAAGTGCGGCATTTTGCCCCCTTTATCCCTGAGGATAAACAGGAGGACTTCCTTGCTGTAGTGAAACAACTTTCAGATGTTTCTAAGTTCTCCAACAGAGCTGCCTTTGATTCCTTCGAGGGAGCCAGCAGAGCTTCTGGCATTGCTATTGCAGCCAGACGTCTGGCTTGGCTCCAGGCTTCTGATCTGGAACCCTGGGTTCTAGATGGCTTACGGAATCTGCCCTGTACAGGTGAGAACTTATTCGGTGCAGAGTGGCAAGTTAAAGCCATTCAAATGGACGCTGAAAATGCCACCTTAGAGAGACTTTCTAAGTCCACTTCTACTCCCACTAAGAAGAAGTCTTTCAAGAGGCCTTATTATAAGAAGGCCAGATATGCTTCCAATACTGGCCAGCAATCTTCTCAACCTCGTTTTGCGGCTAAACGTCAGCAAACGAAACAAGCAAGAGCAAAGCCTGCAGCAGCTACTGCAGCTCAACAGGCTCCACCCCCTCAGGGGTTTTGACTTGCCCCTAGAGAACTTGCCATTCCTGGTTCTGGACCAACCAGAACCTCTCACCATACCTGGAAGGTTAGCTCACTTTGCTCCCAGATGGGAACAAATCACAACAGAGCAATGGACCCTCTCTATCATCCGAGAGGGTTACAAACTTCATTTCTCCAACCTTCCTCCTCATCACATGGTGAGACCCTTCAATTCTCCATCTCCTCTCCTAGCCCTGTTGGATCGGGAGATCTCTTCTCTGCTTGCCCAAGGGGCCATAGAAGAGGTTCCTCTTCATCAACAAGGGTCAGGTTTCTACTCCCCCTATTTTCTCATTCCAAAGAAGACAGGGGGATTCAGACCAATCCTAGATCTGAGAGAATTGAACAAATTTCTGTACAAGGAGAAATTCAAAATGCTCTCTTTGGGCATTCTCCTTCCATACCTTCAGAGTCAGGACTGGCTTTGTTCTCTAGACCTGCAGGATGCGTATACACATCTACTCATCCATCCATCCCACAGAAAATATCTTCGCTTTCTGTTCAGGGGAAGTCATTACCAATACAGAGTACTTCCCTTTGGTCTCGCCTCTGCCCCAAGAGTCTTTACCAAATGCATGGCAGTCGTAGCCGCATTTCTCAGAAGCATGGGGATTTTCGTATTCCCATATCTGGACGACTGGCTCATTCGAGCTCCAACTCAGTCGCAGGCCCAGATTTCCCTAGACCGCACAAGGAGCCTTCTGCAGTATCTGGGACTGGTGGTAAACCTTCCCAAGTCTCAACTCAGCCCTACTCAGTCTCTAGAATTCATAGGGGCCCGGTTGGACACCACCACTGCAAGAGCCTACCTTCCACTGGTTCGGGGTCAGCGTCTGCTGAGCTTGGCCTCCCAAGCCCAGTCCAGTACTCACTTGACAGCCAGGGAAATGCTACGCCTCCTGGGCCATATGGCCTCCACAGTACATGTGGTGCCCTATGCTCGTCTTCATATGAGAGCAGCTCAATGGACCCTGGCCACCCAGTGGACTCAGGCGTCGGGAGCACTCTCAGACCAAATACAAACCTCAAACCGTCTGTCTTGGTCCCTCCATTGGTGGATATCCACCAAGAATCTGTTGTTGGGGGCTCCCTTTCAGCCCTTGCTACCCCAAGCAACCCTCACAACAGATGCCTCCCAATTGGGGTGGGGAGCCCATCTGCTAACTCTCTCCACTCAGGGCACTTGGTCTCCACAGGAGGCCACCCTTCATATCAACCTCCTGGAACTGCGAGCAATTTACCTTGCCCTCAAGGTCTTCCGTACCCTCCTTGCCAACCTGACTGTCCTGGTTCAGACAGACAATCAGGTGGCCATGTTTTACATAAACAAACAAGGAGGGACGGGCTCTCTGTCGCTTTGCAACGAAGCTCTCAGATTATGGGCCTTCGCCAGAGAGCACCAAATTCATCTGTTAGCAGTGTATCTTCCAGGAGTTCAAAACTCTCGAGCAGACAGGCTCAGTCGAGTTCTGCTACCACACGAGTGGTCCCTACACGTGGACCAGATAAGCAGAATCTTTCAGGAATGGGGGACCCCGGACATAGACCTCTTTGCAAGTCCGTGGAATGCCAAACTTCCCCGGTTCTGTTCCAGGATTCCGTGTCAGGAAGCTCAGGCCACGGACGCCTTTCTCCTCCATTGGGGTCAGGCGTTCCTATATGCCTTTCCACCCATTCCGCTGATTCCCAAGACTCTGTTCAAACTCCAGAGAGATCACGGCTCTATGATCCTCATAGCTCCACGCTGGCCACGCCAAGTGTGGTTCCCTCTGCTTCTACAGCTCTCCCAGGGATCCTCCCTGGACTTAGGAGCTGCACCAGACCTTCTGTCTCAGGAGGAGGGGACTTTGTGGCACCCAAACCCCAAATCCCTACATCTCCGAGCTTGGTTACTGAAGGCTTAAGTCTTCAAGACTTTAATCTTTCTCAACCTGTGAAAGATATCCTTCATGCCTCTAGGAAACCTTCCACGAGGCGGTCTTATGCTTTCAAATGGAAACGTTTTTCCATTTGGTGTGCTCAGCAGGGCCTTGACCCTCTGGCACTTCCTTTGAATTCCCTCTTAGACTATCTCCTGCATCTTTCCAATGCAGGCCTTAAGACGAATTCTGTAAGAGTCCATTTAAGTGCTATTTCAGCATCCCTGAAACCTATAAATGGACAACCTATCTCCTCTCATCCTCTTGTTGCAAGATTCATGAGAGGCCTGACTCTCACTAAACCTCCCATCAGACCCCCCCCGGTCGCATGGGATTTGAATCTAGTGCTTGGTCAGCTTATGAAGCCACCTTTTGAGCCGTTATTTTCTACCTCCTTGAAATTTCTTTCCTGGAAGGTACTATTCCTAATTGCAGTCACTTCCGCTCGCCGCATCAGCGAACTGCAGGCTCTAGTGGCTAATCCACCTTATACAAGATTCCATCATGACAAGGTGGTCCTTAGGACGAATCCCCACTTTATGCCCAAAGTGGTCTCGCCTTTTCATCTTAATCAAGAGGTATATCTACCTGTCTTTTTTCCGGCTCCTCATGCATCCAGTGCAGAGAGGAACCTTCATACTCTGGATTGTAAAAGAGCTCTAGCCTTTTACCTTAATAGGACTCGGCCACATCGAAAGTCTTCTCAACTTTTCGTGGCTTTTGATCCTTCACATTTGGGACTTCCAGTCTCCAAGCGTACACTTTCCAATTGGATTGCTCAGTGTTTTTCCTTTACTTACCAGAGTAAAAACATTTCTCTGGAAGGCCATGTCACAGCTCACAATGTGAGAGCCATGGCAACTTCTATGGCTCATCTGCACTCTGTTTCCATTGATCAGATCTGTCGAGCCGCTACCTGGGCCTCGGTTCATACCTTTACAGCCCATTACTGTTTGGACAAGGACTCCTGCCGGGATGCCTTGTTTGGCCAGGCTGTCCTCAAACACCTGTTCCATTCTTAAACAACTCCTGCCCACCTTCCCAGGATGGATGCCTGAGATCCATACGAAGATGGCGAACCCTTGGAGGGGGATCTCCCAGGCATCTCAGCTAGGGAGTCCCCATATGTGAGGACTTATTCCTGCTTGTTCCTGGAGATAGCACAGTTACTTACCTGTAACAGGTGATCTCTGGGAACAGCAGGAATTAGTTCTCACAACCCACCCACCTCCCCTAGGAGTTGTATCTTCTATCTATCTGTCTTCCTGTCCTCTCTCTATTGTCTCAGCTATAAACTCGAAACTGAGGAGAGCTGTTCAGGAAGGCGGGAAGGCAGCGCGCATGTGCAGTGGGAGGTCCCAAAAGCTTCCATTCTAGGAAGCTGGGGAGCTTTCCCGCGCAGGCTCCGTCGGTTCCGACGTACCCATATGTGAGGACTAATTCCTGCTGTTCCCAGAGATCACCTGTTACAGGTAAGTAACTGTGCTATCCTTAAGATATGGCAACCAGAATTGCACACAATATTCAAGGTGCGGTCTCACCATCGAAAGATATAGAGGCATTATAATATCTTTTTGTTTTATTTTCCATTCCTTTCCTTATGATACCTAGCATTCTATTTGCTCTCTTGGCCGCCACTGCACACTGGGCGGAGGGTTTTAACATTTTATCCACAATAACACCTAAACTTTTTCCTGAGTGGTGGTTCCTAATGTGGAACCTTGCATCGTGTAACCATAGTTTGGGTTGTTCTTTCCTAGGTGCATAACTTTGCACTTATCCACATTAAATTTCATCTGCCATTTGGATGCCCAGTCTGCTAATTTATCAAGATCCTCTTGCAATTTTCCACAATCCTCTTAGGTTTTAACAACTTTAGTTTTGTGTCATCTGCAAATTTTATAACCTCACTCGTTGTTCCACTTTCCAGATCATTTATGAATATGTCAAAAAGCAGCGGACCCAGCACAGATCCCTGGGTACACCACTATTCACCTTTCTCCATTGTGAAACTTGGCCATTTAGCCTTACCCTCTGCTTTCTAACTTTTAACCAGTTCCTGATCCACAGTAGTACACTCCCTCTTATCCCATGACTCTTTTAGTTTTGCCAAAAGTCTCTGAGGGACCTTGTCAAAGGCTTTCTGAAAGTCCAGATACACTATCAACCAACATACCTTTGTCCACCTGTTTATTCACACCTTCAAAAAAACATAACAGATTAGTAAGATGAGATCTTCCTTGTCTAAAGCCATGTTGGTTGACTCCCATTAGGCCATGACTATCTACATGCTGAGTAATTTTATTCTTCATGATGGTTTCTACCATTTTTCCTGGTACTGACGTCAGGCTCACTGGTCTGTAGTTTCCCGGATCACCCCTGGAACCCTTTTTAAAAATTGGTGATTGCACGTTGACTGATAACCTATGACTTTTACCATTCAGTTAGAACACTTTTCAATATCAATTTTTCTCTGAAATATTGTCCATTCTTCTATGCCTAGATATTTATATATGCCTTCCTGCTCAAGCTGTTTTTTATATTATTGTCTTTGCGAGACATTTTTAGTTTTCCTGTCTTTGTACATTTGTCCAGACTGAGAACATTCTGATGTCATCTGAGAAACTCTTATATAGAGTTGTATAACTTCAGATCACCCAGAGTAGTAAGCATAATGTTATCTAGGGGTCATTAGTCCCTGTGGAATTGAGGCTAAACCTGTATCCCAAGCAATTAATAACTGTGGATATAGTGACAAGGAATCTCCCTGAAATAATGTCTTGGTGGATCTTAATATTAGGAAAGATAAATTTGTCCAACTTCATAATTCAGAGTACAGTTTGTTACATAATCATAATTTGTAAACTGTTATGTGCTGTATGCTTCTCTTTTTTTTGTTGCCCTTTTTTCTATGACCATGATATTAAATTATATGTTGTCATATATTCTGTAGGCTTTTTCTTTTAGTGAACAGTTTACAAATCTTAGGTAAGCAAGTTAGTAACTCTTCTTTCTCCTGGACAATCCTGCACAGTATCAGGTTCTTGGCTCTGGAAAGGTTGGGCAGCCTGGTAGCCATCATGCTCATGTCTGGGCCCAGCAGGGGATGCATATGCAGATATTCGCATGGGGGGCTGCTATGCATGTGGGAACATAGGGGGTCCCATGTGCACATACAGCAATTTTGGCTTTGGTTGTTGTATGTATAAATCTGTATTTTTCCTCATGGTTGCACGTTTCTGGGGCCCCTGTTCTCCATGGAAGATCTGCACATGTATGGCAAAATTATTTCCTGTTGTGCAAAAATGCAAATCCTTGTGGCCTGAGATGTATTTTCGCAGATGGTGACGTGCCAATTTAAGATGACCCATGCATGTGCATGGTGCCTTTTCTGGAATTGCCATATTCTGCTTTGTATGTTCTCACCACTGTCTGGACTGCATTTATAAAATGTGCCTTCACGCCAATTGATTTAATCTTATTAACTCTTAGATGGATTCTCATCATATGAAGTTGTGGACTTTGGGTTCCTGCCAAGTACTTGTGACCTGGATTGGCCACTGTTGGGAACAGGATACTGGGCAGAGATGTATCTCTGAGTATAAAGACTTGAATCGTCAGAGTCATGGTATTTTCAATAACATCCTATGGATGTGAAAGTAAGGCAGCAAAGAAGAGACAGGAAGAAGATTGATATCTTCGAATTATAGTACTGGCGAGAATACTGCATATATTTTAGAATGCTCGAAGATCAAATCAATTGGTACTAGAAGAGATCCTGCAATGAGAAATATATCATGCTTGGCAAGATTAAAGGTCAGTGCAAGAGAGGAAGACCAGCTATACGATGGATCAATACAATAACAGCAGCTATAGCTACCACTCTATCAACAGCCAATTGACTGAAGATCGAACAACGTTTAGGACAACTATCCACAGTTCACCATGAGTTGACAAACGCGAATGGCATTTAATAACAATTCCATTTTCATTCAGTTCATTTGTTTTACAGCCCACCTGTCATAACTTCTAGGAAGCTTACACAGCAACACACATAAAATCACATAACAATGGGGGGCGGAGCTTGGCCGTGAGCAAGATGGCAGCTTGATTCCCGTGCTCCCTGCAATCCTGACATAAATCCTGCACTCCCCGGCTACTGCTGGAGTTTTTCCCCCCTTTTCCTGCTTGGTACGAGGGAAGGGATGTCTGCAGGCAAATCTGTCAAGTTGGACTTCAGTTCCCCCGGGTCTGTTGGTGCAAAGCAGCAAAAACCGGACCTGCCCTCCCCGCAGAAGGCGGCTGGGCCCAGAGAGCACATGGATGCGATGCAGGAGCTGCTCACTGAGATCCGAGCAGTCCGTGGGCTCGTAGAGGCCAACAGAGAAACGCTCTCCGGTGTGCAAGCGGATATTGTCGAGCTAAAGGAAATGAAAGAGCAGCTAATGGGGCTCGCAGAAAAAGTCTCGCGCGTGGAAAGCCAGGTGGAGTGTCATGAGGAACGATTAAAACTAACCTTGGTCAATAGTAAACGCATTGCTTTGCTGGAGCGCAACTTGGAAGATTTAATCGCACCCGCCGCAACAATGTGCGCATTATTGGAGTACCCGAGGGCGCTGAAGCGGGTAACATGTTGGCTTTCCTGTCTGCGCAATTGCCGAAGCTCCTTTGCTTGGATTTCAACCCCCCACTGGAACTCGAGAGCGCATCGTGTCCCAATGCAGGCCGGGCCACAGGCTAAGCAGCCGAGGCCCATTATCTTGAGGGTGCTGAGGCACCAACAGGCCTTGCAAATCATGTCGGCTACGAAGACCTTGGCGCCAGTCAGTTTTGAGGGGCGGAATATCTCCTTTTTCCCCGATTTCAGCAAGGGGACAGTAGAGAGAAGGCGGCAGATGTTGGCTCTTCGTCCACGCCTGCAACAGCTTCAGGCACGTTATGGCCTCTTCGCTCCAGCGCGATTTCGGGTGACTACACAATCAAACGCGTACGTTTGAGGACCCGCAGCTGTTGCATCAATTTGTGGAAGAGCAGGAAGCCATGCTGATGCGTTGAGCCAGTTGTGCTGACATATGGATTTCCAATCTGTTGCTGAGCTCTGAGACTGCCTGAGGTTCTGTGAAGTTGGAGGGACATTTTCTTTCTCTTCATTCCCTTTTGGCTTGTGTTTTTTGTGTGCTGTTGGGTTATGTGCTGTTGTAGTGGGGTATCCCTGGCTTGGGGTGCCTGGCTGAGTACTGCAGGGGGGAACTGGGTCTGGCCCATGTATTACTTCTTACTCTTTTAGCACTGGTCTAGGGGTCCATGGTCCCAGGGACTGGATCGTTATGGCCCCCTCCTGCCCCTCGGCTCTCCCTGGTGCCCTCCCCTGGGCTCTCTCCCTGCCCCCGGTCTCTCTCCCTGCCCCCGGTCTCCCTTTACTTTCCTTTAGTAATTGCTTCTGGGTATCTATGGGGAGGCGGGTGGGAGGGGGGGGCTGTTTCTTCATAGTAACATAGTAAGTGATGGCAGATAAAGACCAGCATGGTCCATCTAGTCTGCCCAGCAAGATGGCAAGAGTAGGTGCACCTGTCGCTCTGTGCAGGCCACCCCTCCCCATGTCTTCGTGAGTATGTATGTGAGCGGGCCGTGGGGAGGACTGTGAGTGTGGGTAGAATTGGGTGGGTACCGGGTAGGGGAGGGGGGGTTATGATTTTGTTTCTGGATATGTAGTGGGGGGGAGTGCTTGCAGGGTATCCGGGCCGCGGGGGGTTGAGCTGTAGCCTTGTTTAGGATGGTTCACCCATACAGTTTTAGTCTTAAGGTTGGGTTAGGGTTTCAATGGTCTCCTTGGGGTGGGGCATGGTTTTCTTTGGGAGCTGGGTTGAAATGGCAGATTGTATTGTACTCTCTCATGTCAAGTATGTTATTAAGCTTTTGCTCTGGGATCACTTAATTTCATGTCTCTGAACGTAAAGGGAATCAATAACCCCATGAAGAGGAACAAGATTTTGTTATATTGCAGGAAGATGAGGGCTGCCGTTGTTTTGCTCCAAGAGACCCGTCTGCCGTCAGAGGAGGCACAAAAGCTGGGTAGGGGACAGTATCAGCTGATTGGGGTGGCTGGGGCATGTCACAAAAAGAATGGTGTGCTTATCTTGGCTCGGAAAGCTCTCCAGCCGGTTGTTGAAATGACCAGGGCAGACCCGGGGGGGGGGGGGGGGGAGATGGGTGAAAACTCGTATACGGGTTCGGGACCAGATTTTTAGTATAATGAATATATATGGTCCGAACTCTGTTTCCTTTTTTCATGAGATAGCGGTGGAGCTACAAGACATTAGCCAATCTAATCTTATCCTAGGAGGGGACTTCAACCTAGTGTTGGACCCTCTCATTGACCGTCAACCCTATAGATCTGTTAGGGCCAGCCGGGCGGCCACGGTGCTCAACAGTATGGTGCAGGAGCTGGATTTAGTAGACGTCTGGCGCTTGTTTCACCCCTCCCAGAAGGAGTTTTCCTTCTATTCCCTCCCGCACGGGTCGCATTCGAGGATCGATTTCTTTTTGATTTCCAGGGCTCTTGTGGCCCAAGTGGAAGATGCAAAAATCGGGGCGTGTACAGTCTCAGATCACGCGGCTGTTTTCCTTTCTTTTCTGCCTGATTCTCCCCCTGCTAGGAGCTCCGGGTGGTTCTTTCAGAGATCTCTTCTTTTGGATCAGGACTTCTGTGCATTTCTGCGGGGAGCTATCAAAGAATACTTCCTGGTGAACCTTCCTGAGGCCACCTCCGGATGGGCATGGTGGGAGGCTTTTAAGGCCTTCCTACGTGCTAGAATTACCAGTTTTGCCATTGGGGCGGCGAGACGTAGAAAGCTTATTTTGAGTGAGCTGGAGTCCCAAATTCGGGCGGGAGAGCTACTGTTGCGAAAGAGAGTGGACCCTTGTGTCTTGCTACGGTTACAAAAGCTCAGGTATCAGTTCAACAATATTTTAAGTATGGAGGCCGAAAAGCTTTCGCATGCTTCTAAAGCAAGATACTACAGGGAGCAAAACAAGGCGGGTAGGCTGTTGGCAACTACTTTGTCTCCCAGGGCTGAGAGGGCTAAAGTGGCTGCTCTCCAGCTGAGTGATCAGACTTTGCTCACCAAAACCTCGGAGATAGCCGACGCTTTCAGGGCCTTCTATGCTGGCCTGTATAGTTTGGAGGGGGGGGAATAACGGAGAGGAGTGTGATGCATTTTTGGAGCACATCCCACATCCTAGTCTCTTGGCTCAACAGGCGTTGGATCTGGATGCCCCCTTTTCTTTGTGCGAGCTTCGCTCTGCTCTTAATGCGGCTAAAAAAGGTAAGGCCGCTGGCCCGGATGGTATTCCCATCGAACTATACCAGGTGTTTCAAGGGGAGCTTCTTCCTTTTCTAGGCAAGTATTTTCAGCTTTTGCAAGATCAGTTGCCCGTAGTGGGGGGTTTTAATGAAGCCACGATAGTGGTGTTGGAAAAGCTGGGCAGAGATGCCCTTAAGGTGGAGAACTCTCTTGAATGCGGACTATAAGCTGTTTGCAGCCGTTTTGGCTAATAGGCTGACAAAGGTGTCAGCTGACTTGATCCACCCTGACCAATGTGGTTTCATGCCTGGGAGGGCGACGTCGGACAATGCTCGGTTGTTGCTAGATATTCTGGCCGTCTCAGAGCAAGCTGGCTCTCCCTTGGTGGGGATTTCCCTGGATGTAGAAAAGGCCTTTGACAGGCTCGAATGGGTCTTTTTATTCAGGGTCCTGCGCTGGTTTGGCTTCGGAGAGGGTTTCATCCCGCTGTATTCAGGTGCTCTATTCTTCCCCACGGGCTCGTATCCTTGTGGATGGGCTTCTGTCTGCCCCCTTTTCTTTGTTCTGGGGGACTCGGCAAGGCTGTCCCTTATCGCCGATTCTTTTTAATTTGGCTTTGGAGCCGCTGGGGCTATTAATTCGGCACTCGGAGAGGGTGTGGGGCATTTGGATTGGGGACCTTCAGGTCAAGCTCGCAGCTTATGCTGATGACCTGTTGCTCTTTTCCCAACCTAGCTCTATAGATGAGATCCTGAAGGTCAAAGGCAATTACTCAAAGGTGTCTGGTTATAAAATAAACTGGTCTAAGTCAGTTGCCTTCCCCATGAATAGAGTCATGTTCTTGGAGGACGTAAAGGATTTTCCCTTCGTATGGGAAAAGAGGGCGATTAAGTACCTTGGAGTACGATTTTGTAGTTCTCTCGAAGAGACTTTTCGCCTTAATTGTAAGCAGATTGAGGAATTGATCCAGACGTTTATGACTAAATGGTCCCCGTTGCATCTATCATGGTGGGGGCGTATGGAGTCTATCAAAATGGTCCTCGCCCCCAAAAAATTATATTTTAGAAATGTTGCCGACCTCCTTCCCTCAGAAGGTGTATAAAGGATGGGAGCGGCGGCTAGCGGCCTTTTTGTGGCAAGGTAAGCCCCCTAGGATAGCTCTTGGTAAGTTAAAGGCAAGCAAGGACATGGGTGGGGTAAACTTTCCGGATTTTCACCAGTACCATCAGGCCTTCTTGCTCAAACAAGGGGCGTTGTGGTGTCCCCGTGAGAGGGGGGGATCATGTCCAGTCTGGGTCGAGGTGGAAAGGCGGTTGGTAGAGCCAATCCCCTTGGACCTTTTGGTTGGTATGGTATGTCCACTCTCCTCTCCTGCCCTGGCAATAGTCGTGGTGACCCAAGGGGCATTTCAACATCTGGCTGGTGTAATGGGGTCCAAAAATTCGGTATCTCCTCTGATGCCGATCTGGTGGAATCCTCGGTTCAAAATTGGCCGCAAATCCTTTGGGTGGCGGCAATGGCAAGCTAAAGGTATCTGGACAATTGGGCAACTGCTTCAAGATGGGCGGTGGAAATCCTGGGATAGGCTGCAGCAGGAGTTCTTGCTGCCTCCTGGGTGTCAGTTTCAATGGATTCAATTAGTAAGTTGTTTATCGTCCGCGGGGGTGTCTATCCGGCACCTGGCGCCGACTTGGGGTTTACACGAGCTGGCCCTCTCATTTTCTGGAAAGGCTGGTGTAGCTTCCAAGTTTTATGCATATATGCGGGGGGGCAGCTCCTCTATACTGGCGAGCTGTGGCAATTGGGAGTTGGACCTAGGTGTACCAATCTCCTCTCATGACTGGTCGATCCTGTGGTCCAGGGTCAGCAGGGCCTCTAAAGCAGCTGCCATAACGCAGTCCTTATTCTTCTTGCTCCATCGGGCTATTATTACTCCCAATCGGCTCTCCAAGTGGAAGGCGGACTCTGGTAACCTGTGCTGGTCTTGTTCTCTCGGTCCTGGTACATATAAACACATGTTTTTTGATTGCCTTTACGTTCATTCTTTTTGGCTCCTTGTTTGGGATAGGATACAGCAGATCTTGCGCTTTCAGTCTCCCCTTACCTGGCAGGTAGTGATCCTGCGCTCTTCCGCAAGTGGCCTTCCTGACCTGAAAGGAAAGCGATTTTTATTGGATTTTTTAGTTGCCATAGCCTTGAAGCACATCCTGGTCTGCTGGAAAGATTCTAGCAGACTAGATGTCCATCAGTGGTGGAATATGGTGTGCCTCTATGCCAGCTATGAGAAGGCGCAGGATCATGCTGCTCCAATTAAAGGGTGCAAGGGTAATCATGTTGGGGGTACAGTATCGGATAAGTGGTGGTGTTTAGATGATGATTATGTTGCAAAAGCTAGATTGAGCGTGTGAGAGTCAGGTCCGTATTGTGGGGTTCTGGACCTGCTGCTCCCATTGTATCTGTGTCGCTATGCATGAGAAGCATTTTGATGGTGTTGGTGACGGAGATGCATAGCCTACATGGAGATGGGTTTGTATTATTGGGGGGGGGCTGGGGTGGGTTGTTCTTTCTTTTGTTTGTTCCACTTTGTTTGTATGTTTAAAATTTAAATAAAAGATTTAAAAAAAAATCACATAACAATAATAGTACTGCATGGTTCAGTATAACAACACAGATTCAAAAGACACCCCTGTACCCAAGACTAATCTAAATTACCTAAAACATTTAGTAAAAAATGACTTTAATCTTTTCCGAAATGCAAGATAGTCCAGTTCCTGACGCAAAGATTGGAAGAGTTGCAATCTTGCAGACCCACAATATAAAACATCTTGTTATCATTCCTTGTTTTAGCAATCAAATTGATGGTATGCACAATAAGCACTGCTTGTCAGAATGCAGACTCCTGTGGTGACATAATACTCTAGTGGGAACTACCAATAGTCCTCATTCCACATATAAAGCATGCAAAAGACAGAACAGCTTAAACTGGATATGGGAGCCAGGATCAGCCAACACTGGGGTGATATGATCATATTGCACTATGGCAATTATCAACTGGTAGACAGAATTTTGAGCCATCTGCATCACTCCCAATATTTTATTTGGCATAGTCCAAGCTAGATAAACCAATGCACTGTACCACACTATAGAAATAATTTTGAAGTTCTTGATCAAGACTTTCATATGGCGCAAAGCTTAAAATAAGTGGTACATGCTATCTTCACTTGGGATTTAAAGTTCAAGCCATGATCAATGATTATGCCCAAATAGGACACTTCATCTCTGAGACAATGTGCCCTGCCAAGGACATTGACTCGGGGGGTTTGTAGTTTGCTTCCCGACATAGGACCATGGCTTCTGTTTTTTCAAAATGAACAGGTCATCATTGGTGTACCAGCCCAGGTACACACTGAAATCAGCAAGGAGGCTCAAAGACTGAAATTGGGATCCAAATGGACAATACAATAGTATATCATCTGTACAGAGTCAAAATAAAATATTCAAAGCATGTTAATGTTGACAATGCAAAAGTATATACACATTGAACAATGAGACAGACAGGGAGGATCCCTGCGGACCCCCAATTCCAGCCAGGAACTTCACTGCCTATGTGTACCTACTGCTGTCTCCTAGATAAATAGGAATCAAACCTGCAGAATGGGGCTGCCTATACCCAGTTTTGAAGACTTCGTTAGAGAATACCTGGGTGGATGCTGTCAGACACCACCCTGAGATATACAAAAATCAACAGATAAGTTGTTTGACAGAATCTATAAAACTCAAAAGCAGGGTCTCTTTACTCCAGTCTTATGTTCTTAATTTTTTTCTGAACCAATGCTAGCAATCATCTCAAGTCATTTTTCTCCAAATAAACATCCAATTGTTGATGTGTAACTGACACCACAGGTTCACCAAAAATGGCAGATTGGGAGGTAGGGCCTGTTATCATCTTTAAGACTGGTCTTACAGATGCCCGCTTTAACCCACTAGGTAAGGCAATGAACTGGAGAGAAGCAAACACTTCACCTACGCATATATCACTGACAAATGGTTTCACTTTACAGCCGTGATGGAATGGAATACACTTCCAACAGATCTTAGAAAAGCTACGAATTACATGGACTTTAGAAACTTGTTCAAAACCAATTTATTTAGAAAGTGCTTTCTTGTTGAAGCTCTTATTAGTTTAAGAGCATAATTTGCTATTTTTGTATCTTGAAAAGATTGCATATCTGTGGCCTGCTTAGAACTAGTCTGCATAAGTGGAATATTAATGATTTAGGTTACATTAAATTTAGTTACGGGAACAGCCTCCCTGTGAAGGTGGTGGAGATGAGAACTGTATCTGAATTCAAGAAAGCATGGGATAAGTACAGAGGAGTTTTGAGAGAGAAGGGATTGTACAGCTTAATAGTTCCGAGATGGACCATCTAGATTGACTTGTATGATCTTTATCTGCTGTCATTTTCTATGCTCTTCTGTTATTCCCCCATTTCATTCATATGATGAATAAGGTAAAAATAAAAAACAAGAATAATGAAGGATAGCTGAGAGAAACGATTTGGATTGACACACTAGGAATGGTTGCTTCGTAATAAAAGGCACTCATGTTCTACTGACTAAACAGTGCTATTTGGTTTGCATGTTGAAATCAAATGTTTGTGTCTCTAGTTGAAACTACTTCAATTGCTGGACACCATTTACAGCTTTTATGTTTCTATTTAGGCAAACCATCTCATAACACTGTACTGTAAAAGCCTCTTTCACTGACTGCATTTTTCTAATAATAGAGCTGGGCTGAGTATTATATGTAAACATTGTAAGCACTTGAGATTGCTTCTGAAATTCTAGTTGAACTTAGTGGGGTAAATATTCAGTAGGACATGGACACTATAAGAATATACAGATAAATTTTACATGTGAATTTCCAGTAAGGCTAGGGGTGGAATTTTATGTGACTTGAGCATTCCGAACAGCTTTTTCCATGTTCAAGGAGGTGCTAATAAAATTGCCCAGAGGTATATGCACGTATGAATAGGTACTCAGAAAACACGTCATCTATTTTTATGTGATATGTGTAGGCATTCGGAGGGAGAGAGAATAGGGAAATGGGACAGGATTCACACACACGTTCCTGTTTTTATAAAATATGCATATAGGTGCCAATTCTTAACAGTACATTCATGCATAAGGTTACAGATGTCTGATTTTTCAGGGATTGTCCCTGATTTTAGTGCTGTGTCCCTGACTCCCACCTCTGACAGCCTCCTGTCCCCGATTTCTAGCAACAGGGACAGAGGGTTAAAAAGAAACTATTTTCAGTTTAAGTGATATGAATATGTCACTCTTTAGAAAGTATATCCATTATCTTGATATTTTGCACACTACGGGGGAAATGCATTATTATTTCGGTTTTCTTGTTTTTCTTGCTCCCCGATCGGGGTCGAGCACCTGAGCGGACTGACCAGCCGTCCCGCTCAGGCCTCCAGCCCAATCGGGGCTGTGGGAGGAGGAACCACACTTTAAAAGGCAGCCGCCGCCAGGCGGCCTCGCCAGAGGGCCCTTTGGCGTGGCCCTTAGGCGCTGGCCAACGGCCTGACAGACCTTGGATACCACAAACCTCTGGAAAGCCTTGAGGGAAGCGACGTGGAAACAGAATACCACATTGGCACAGCAGAAATTCAGATCAAGCTCCCACAGTATGCAGCTTCCCATAACGAATCTTCTCTGACCAACCAGCGCCCCGAAACACACAGTGCCTGTAGGAAATACTAACTGTAGCGCTACGTTGTCAATCGAGCCCCCAATGAACTGTTGCATTAGCCTCCAAACCATCCCGGTGAGCTCTCCAATAGCAATCACGGTCCCGATCCCAAAGTCCACCACCTGCCAGGAACTCCAACAGAGAAAAACACCAGACCGAAAAATTTGTGCAAGCACCACAGCTAAGTCTCAAGTTTACTTGAACTCTATCCAGTAAGAACTTGCCTGATATAATCTAGACTGCCACTCAAATTATCTGTTACAAAGTATTCTTTACAGTCATCTATTACAAAATATCCTCTATAGATATCTGATGCTAAATAACTGAATTGTACTAAGTATATGCTCCCACCCCTCTCCCTTCTGTTATAAATATCTGCTGCTAAGTAACTGAACTGTATACTAAGTATATGCTCCGCCCCCTCCCCATCAGAAAACACACCTATCACTCCAAGACAATATTCATTGACCTACAGATAACCCTGGGCAGCAACATAAATGGCCTCCTCCTTATTTACCCTTGCCCTAATCTACACACTAGCCAGCACATTCCATGATTCTGCTGCGTTTGGATTAGTAGTATAGGGTTGTAGCCATTTGCAAAGTGTAGGCAGGAAACACTACAGCAACCAACACCAACTACCTCCAAACCCGTATCATAGACAGTCGCACTTACTTTATGTATCCATAGGAATCACAACTCCCACAAAAGACAAAGAAGCAAAACCTCAGTGTGAACTTTAGATGTGCACTCATCAATGTGCGCTCAGCCCGCAATAAATGGCCTATCATCCCAGACCTAATACCCACCCACAATCTAGACATACTAATGGTCACAGAAACATGGCTTTCTGACAGACAACGTCTTACTGAATCAACTTACACCACCTAACTTCTCGATCTACACCTGTAACAGGGAAAACAGAAGAGGTGGAGGTGTACTGATACTTGCAAACTGCGCTACATTATCAGGCTAACTTGACCAAGAGCACACAGCACCTGAACACACTAACTATTACCAATAAATTCAACACTATTAACCTCATTTATAGGGCACCAGGTACAGGATCAGATGAACTCTGATATCATTGATTTAGCCTGTAACCCAGAAGATCCCTCCAAACCTAACTAGCTGTTGGGAGACCTTAATCTCGCTTAAGAACATAACATAAGATATGCCATACTGGGTCAGACCAAGGTCCATCAAGCCCAGTATCCTGTTTCCAACAGTGGCCAATCTAGGTCGTACGTACCTAGCAGTTTCTCCAAAAGACACAGGTTCTGCAATACTTGTACTAGGTCAAGCATTGATATCCTGGGTCCCTTCTTAATAATGGTTTATGGACCTTTCCTCCAGGAACTTGTCCAAACCTTTTTTAAACCCAGCTACACTAATAAATTCCAGAGTTTGATTACACGTTGAGTGAAAAAATATTTTCTTTTATTAGTCTTAAATAGTTTACCCTGTAGCTTCATTGCATGTCCCCTAGTCTTTCTATATTCTGATAACGTAAACAGTCGATCTACGTTTACCCGTTCCACTCCGTTCATTAATTTATAGACTTCTATCATATCTCCCCTCAGCCGTCTCTTTTCCAGGTTAAAGAGCCCTAACCTTTTTAGCCTTTCTTCATAGGAGTATCTTTCCATCCCCTTTACCGTTTTGGTGGCTCTTCTCTGAACCTTTTCTAATAATGCTATATCCTTTTTAAGATACGGCGACCAGAATTGCACACAATATTTAAGGTGCAGTCTCACCATGGAACGGTATAGAGGCATTATAATATCTTTTGTTTTGTTTTATTTTCCATACCTTTCCTTATGATACCTAGCATTCTATTTGCTCTCTTGGCTGCCTCTGCACACTGGGCCAAGGGTTTTAAGATGATGTTATCCACAATGACGCCTAAATCTTTTTCCTGAGTGGTGGTTCCTAATGTGGAACCTTGCATCGTGTAACCATAGTTTGGGGGGTTCTTCCCTAGGTGCATAACTTTGCACTTGTCCACATTAAATTTTCATCTGCCATTTTGATGCCCAGTCTTCCAATTTATCAAGATCTTCTTGCAATTTTCCACAATCCTCTTGGGTTTTAACAACTTTAAATAGTTTTGTGTCATCTGCAAATTTGATAACCTCGCTCGTTGTTCCACTTTCCAGATCATTTATGAATATGTCAAAAAGCAGTGGACCCAGCACAGATCCCTGGGGTACACCACTATTCACCTTTCTCCATTGGGAAAATTGGCCATTTAGCTTCTACTCAACCCGCTCTAGCCAAAACCTTCCTAGAAGCAATGTCCAACCTGAACTACAAGCAAGTTGTGGTTGATCCTACACATCAAGGAGGGAACCTCCTTGACCTAGTCTTCATCCCCCATTCAGTGATGAACCTGATAGAACATCTTGAACTTTCCATCACTCCAGTTCCCTGGTCAGACCACAACCTGATCACATTTCAGATACCAATGCATCAAACCACACGCTTCAAGCAACTTGACAGGGAGACAATCACGACCTATGCACGCCCAGAACTCGCTCGACCAACAGGCAATCTCAACAAATTGGTGTCTAACTGGAATGACACTCTCTCATTTTATGCGCAACAGCCGGCAATCACCAAAAAGGATACACCTGACAGAAGTGCCGCTAAAAAGCAGTCTGCTCCATGGTTCTCCCCTGAGCTACGAGCCTCCCTGCTCCACCTCGGAAAGCTGGAGAGAAGATGGAGAATTACCCACAGTACCTCCGACCAAAGCATATATTTAGATTATCTGAAACTCCATCGCGAATCAACCTGGGCGAAGAGGAAGGAATTCCACACTGAAATCCTCAACCGCTCACTAAATAAGCCAAGAGACCTATTCGATTTAGTAAAATCCTTTACCAACCAACCTTCCCCACCTCAACAGGAATGTATTCAGCCCCAGGCATACGCAAACTACATCCAATCCAAAGCAATCAAGATAACTACAGCAACATCACAAGAACCCTCCAAGACTCTCCACATGCAGTTTCCATTCACCAAACTCCTACCTCCCTCAGCCAAGACCATTGACGAAGTCATTGCCTCTATCAATGCTACGAATGCACCAAATGACCCTTGCCCAGCCCATTGGATCAGGACTATGTGCTCCGAGCTCAGTCCAATCATAGCCAACATCGCCAAGTTGTCCTTCACAACCGGAGTCTTCCCAGATGCTCTTAAGCACACTTCCATTCGTCCACTACTCAAAAACAACCAGCTTGATCCAAAGAAAGTAGATTCTTATCGCCCCATCTCTAGTATCCCATTACTAGCTAAATTTCTTGAGAAGTTGACCCTGAGACAAATTCAGCAGCATCCTCCCCATTAGACCCTTGAGAAGCCCACGGTGTAGAAACTCTAACGACATTAACCAGTACTCTCATCAATGGAATAGACAGCATTAAAAAGGGTTTTGTGCTAATCTTCCTCGATATAGCAGCAGCGTTTGACTCCGTAGACCACGTGCAGCTCCTGATGCGGCTTCATGAGAAGGGAATCCAGGACCAAGCATGGAACTGGTGCAAATCCTACCTCGAAGGCAGATTGCAACACGTCCGTGTCGGTAACACCACATCTGAACTCTTCCAGCAGAAACGGGGTGTACCCCAAGGGTCCTCCCTGTCTGCTCTGCTCTTTAACATCTATATGCAGCCAATTTGTGACATTACCCGCTCCTTAGGCATTTCATGCCTTATGTACGCAGACAACGTACTTTTATTTACTCCTATAACTGTCACCTGCCCGGACTATACAGCATTAATCAACTGCTTCAATGCAATAACGGATTGTCTAGTCACCCAGAACCTCCGTATAAATTTCAAAAAAACAGAAGTCCTATTAATCACAAGAAATAAAAGTTTCTCTCCTCCACCATCACTGAAAGTCAGAGACGCGGAACTACCAGTAAAGTCCAATATACGCTATCTTGGGGTCATACTCGATCAACAGTTGGACTTCAAGGAGCACATAAAATGCACTGTGTAAACCATCTACTTCAAGGTCAAAACCCGCGACACTTGAGACCTATGATTGAACCCTGTCACATCCGTACTATTTTCCAAGCGCTAATCACACCGCACTTCGATTATGCCAACATAATACTGCAGGGCCTCCCAAAGAGCATCCTCAATCCTCTACAGTTAGCCATGAACGCAGCAGCCCGTGTCCTTTGGGGAGCTGGAAGGAATGACCACATCTCCCCCATCCTAAAAGAGCTCCACTGGCTCCCGATAAGCTGTAGAATCTCATACAAGGCCCTCCTCATTACCTTCAAGGCCTTCAACAAAATGTCACCTACATCCATTTCTGACCTCATCACACATACTGCAAACAGATCTAGGAGATTGCTGGCTACAGACATGCTACTAATACCAACTGAATCTACAAAGCTCAACCAGACCACCATCAATAGGGCATTCTCGAACTTTGCTCCCAGGTGTTGGAACAAACTCCCTCCCAGCATTAGAGCAATCAGGGACCTTAAGCTATTCAGAAAAGCCCTCAAACACCACCTTTTTCTCATGTACTTTACACACCTAGATATCTCCCCCCCTTCACCCTCTCCCACCCTCACAATCTCAAACCACTGCCACATGATTGCAAAAACCTACAGCGAATTTATCTCTAATATCTAATGTACTAGAATGTATATAGTTTCCCCAAAGTTTACCTCCATGTTAAATCCCTATTCTGTTGCTGCCTCCCTTTCTAATTGAATGACTTTTGGCCACACACCGTTAGTAGATGATAGCAGAAAAGACCAAGTAATTCATCCAGGGTACCCAGTTATTCCTGTCTACACTGTCAAATATATATCTGTTGCCAGTCCGAGAGCTTGGTTACTTTCGGGGCCGTACCAAGCCATAAGTGCGCCCATTGTGACTTGCATAACTGGCGTGACCCCCCAACACAGGCTTGTCATTTGCCCCAGGCCCAGCATCTCCTCATCTTACCCCTATATCCAGCCAGCTCTCCCCTGGATATGGAGGTAAGATAGGGAGATGCTGGACATGGGGCAAATGCCAAATCTGTCATGGCTACCTGCCCTTGCCCAGCCGCTGCCAATGGCGGCAGCAGCAGAGCAGACATCCAATTGGGGGGGAAAAAAAGTGGGTCTTTCCCACTCTGTGCTTGCATGCATGTCTGATCCTTCCCTCCTCTGACTTTCAAACACAGGTCTTTTGAACTCCACGCTTGAATGGCTGATCTGGTCCCTGTAGGGTATATTAGTAGCATAAAAATAAGTTAGACTCTCGGTTGTCCAGGGGAAATAGCTACTAATTCCCAGCCCAAAGTTCGGTGAGTTATTCTGGCAATGAGCCACGAAAGAAGTCTGGTCTGCA
Source organism: Ichthyophis bannanicus (assembly GCA_033557465.1). Lineage (NCBI taxonomy): Eukaryota > Metazoa > Chordata > Amphibia > Gymnophiona > Ichthyophiidae > Ichthyophis > Ichthyophis bannanicus. The sequence goes on from CM066034.1 coordinate 857,339,038, forward strand.
GATATATATTAGACTTTATTATAGGCAACCAGGTAGAAAAATGTACACACACACACATATAGCTAATTAGAAACATGAGGTAGAAATTTGTTATAGTACAGATGTACACTTGGACAACGTAATAAATCACTGATTAGTAACCAGACGTCACTGATTCGCTCTGCACTGAGGAAAAGTAAGAAATATATTGCTAACCCCTTGTCCATCCGGAGGAGGAGAGATAAGTCAGTACCTTAGTTCCATCGGGCTCTCAGGAACAATGCAGTCCAAGGAGGCAGCTCCTAGTAATGTGGGCTCTAGCCTCGTCAGGTGAGCCGCAGTAAGTCCGAACCGGAGGTATCTGTGAAAGTCTTATCTCAGACCTGTGGAGGACGGCCTAGCCCACACTTAGTGGCCGTCTTGCGGAAGGGTCAGGTCGCAGGAATCAGGTATGCAGTGCACAGCAGAGAGTAACCGGTGCAGAAGTCTGTATGAACAGGTGGGAAAAACCCCCAACTCTCTCTACTAAAGTTCCAGTGCAGATTGCATTATTCTGTGTAAGAATCCTCCGTCATAGGTCTGATGATTGGTTGGCACCAGGCAGTCTGAGGTGTTCTCAGCGAATCAGGAGGTAGATGATGAGCAGCTTCTTGCAAACAAAGGAGCCTTGGTAAGAAATCAGACAGAAGCAACAGTATGTAACTTCTGGGCATATACAAGTGTCCAAGGCCAGCCACGGACAATAGCTTCTGTATGTATGCTTAGAAATGCTGCGCCAGCAGTTGCTTGGAGGTCGTTTGTAGCTGAACACAGCAAAAGTGAAGTGAAGAATCCATCTTGTCTGTGCAGGTTGGTTCAGGCCTGAGTTGCTGAGCAGGCTGGAGATTTGCATGTAGAATTGCAGGGGTACCAGCCCTACATCTCCCCCTCCCCCCTTGTAAGATGGAGGATGCTACAAGGGAGTACACTCCATCGTACAAAGCCTAACTAGCAGTACTACCATGCAGGTCAGAACCAAATGACAAATGGTTGACTAATGCATGAGAAGTGGATAATACTTCAAGCACAATATGCATGAAAGCAATACTGCATGAGGAATAATACAGGGAATACACTCAAGCAATAAAAGAAGTCAAAATAAAATGACATAGACACAGTCAAGTCAAGGCAATGAAAATAAGGCAGGTGAACTGCAAACTCAAGAGTAGATAGTGTACCTTAACCAAATGGGCATATCAACAATGCAATATAATGTGTTAGTGTAACACCAAGGTGAACACTCAAAAGTAATGAGAAGCCATGTGTAACCGTGTTAGTAAAATAAACACATGCTATCTATGAAAAAAAACAACTCAATTAAGAGAAATGGATAACTTTCAAAGAAAATGGTGACACTTATTCAAAAGTGTGACGTTCCAGCAAATCCTGCAGACGCATGGCAGGCAGCAGAGGTGCAGGATGCATAGAGCGACGAAGGGTACGAATCTGTCTCTGTTGATACAAAGAGATAAGGAACTGGAGCACCAACAGAAAGAAAAGACCAGGAACAATGACATGTGACATAAAATCAGTTTATAAAATGTCCACATCTTGTGAATCAAAGTTATAATCAGCAATGGCAAGGTCGTCCTGGTCAATGGACAGTTCAACTGTGTGAGAGTCCTTATAGTCCAAAAGATAGGTCAAGGCTGCAGTGAAGTCAATCTCATGACCTCGAAACACATCCAATATCTGGAGCTCTGTCGAAACAGGGTCAGCATCTAGATAAAACAAGGAAACTCCACCAACATTAACAATGGAGTTCTTGAACATCAATCAAGCAAACATTGCAGGGTAGAGGAACTCTATTATGAATGTCATATTTATTCATGGTGACCAGGAGTTCACTCAAAGGGGTACTAACCAGTCAAACATTGTTGACAACAGCAATTTTCGTCTCTGAAAAGTCATCGTACTTGGTCATGGTAACTTTACATTGTTCTTTCACATTTTCAGCAGACAACCCACAAAGAGCCGTAGAAGTGTCCTTCAGGAAAGGTTTACCAGGACACAACCAATGAATGTCTTTAGAGCGTTGGCACATGCCAAGATTAGGCACCTCTGTTGTATATTAGTGATGCAGACAACAGACGATCCAAAATGTTTCTGTAAAACATGTCGGATCTAGGGACACAAAAACTTTGTGTGACAGTCTGGGACCGTGTAATCAGGAAACCAGGTGCATCCTGTAGCACGACACCAGAAAGAGGGCCAGGTTCAATCAATCTGGCAACTTCGGATCCGGCTAACATCAAAATCAGGAACAGGACCTTCGAAGTCCGGAACTCCATCTGTAAAAGAAAACAAACAGGCTATCCCGCCTCAAGGTTAGCATCACTCACTTCAGCAAGAGGTTCTTCAGGAAGGAGCTTACTGGGATGACACGGTCTAAGCTGATTAATGTGGACCCATTTAAGGGAGCCTTCCCTCTCAGTACTGGACTTCATCCGAATTTGATAAGCAACAGGGGAGGCTTTATCCACAATAGGAAATGGACCGTTCCAGCTAGGTAGAAATTTACAGTCTTTGACCTTATTCTTACCAAAATTGTAGTAGAATACCTTATCGCCAATCTGGTATTCTTTAGAGGTAGTCCTCAAATCATAGTAGGCCTTCCTACCCCTAGCAGCAGTGTCCAAATTCTTTTGGGCAAAGGCACTTTGCAAGTGTTGTCTTAAATGGGCAACATATTCATGAGCAGTTGTAGCAGCAGCGAGATTCACATCATTAGTCCTGTAAAGAAGATGAAGGGGTAAAACCATGTCCCTACCTGTCATCTCAAAAGGGGACACACCAGTAGCATGATGACGCGTGGCTCTGATAGCCATCAGGACCAAGGGCAGTTTGATGTCCCAGTCCTTCCCAGAGGAAGAAACATACTTTTTCAAGATACTGATGATAGTTTTGTTTGCTCTCTCCACTTGTCCAGAGGATTGTGGACGATAACACAGGTACACTAAAAAATTTTTTTTTAAACTGCCTCTGTTTCGATTGATTTTTACGTTTTTTTTGGTGCGCTGAATCCAAATCTGGTAACCAATTTGCTCCATCACGTACAGATTTTTTGCTACATTGAGTTAGCAGTTTGAGGTGAACGTTTCAGATTGAGTGCGATCGAGATAAAAGTTTCTTGGATGAATTCTTTATACTAGTTGTTTAGTAGTTATTCAAATAAGAATAAAGAAAATTGTAACAAGGCAGCACATAAGAATAGAGTAATGTCAACAAAACACACTGTGATGGTAGCAAAATTGTCTGCACTTAAAACAGCCACATACATGTGCACAAACATTGAGCATATAAGCGAGGTTAGACACAAAGCAAAGCAAAGAAATGTGCAAAAAATGTTGTACAGGTATGTATGTAAGAATAGAAAACGCAAACCGCACCATTGCAATACATGAAGACAAACACCTGATGGTGTGAAAATAAAATTCTAATAAATGAGATCCGACACTGTGGTAATAACTAGCAAAGTTTTATTTCAAAGTTTAGTAAAAACATGATATTTGTCAACACAGTTTGACCCAAGAATGACTTTAAAATCTAATCTCCTGGTGGGCCCGTTTCTTCTTCTTCCCCCGAATGCTTCTCTTGGTGCGCTGCTTGGCGTATTTTTCATCTGGGGTTTCCCGCAGCAGCAACCAGCAGAAATCAGCCATCATAGTGGTGTTCCATCTTCCTTGGTACCTTCTCTCTGCGTCCTTGATGTCCTGGTGAAACCTTTCACCTTGTTCTTCACTGTACGCCCCCAGGTTTTCGGGAAAGTAGTTCACATGGGAGTGCAAGAAATGGATTTTCAGGCTCATGTTACAGCCTTGTTCTTTGAAGGCATTGAGCATCCTGGCAACAATATCCTTATAGTTCTCATCCCGCCTGTTCCCCAAGAATTTGAGAACAACATCCTTGAAGGAATCCCAGGCTTCTTTTTCCTTCTCAGACATCGTTTCAGCGAATGCTCCATCTGAAATGAGTTTCCTTTATATCAGGGCCAACAAACACTCCTTCCTTTAGCTTTGCTTCAGAAAGTCGAGGGAACTTTGAGCAAAGGTACCGAAAGCACTCACCATCTTTTGGAAGGGACTTGATGAATTGCTTAATGAGACCCAACTTAATGTGGAGAGGTGGTAATAGAATTTTATCACGAGGTACCAAGCTCTCATGAACATTTTTCTCACCGGGTCTCAAATACTCCCGAATTGGCCAGTCTTTTTTCCCCCAGTGTAGGTCGCGGGCCCGGCTATCCCACAAGCAAAGGAAGCAGGGATATTTGGTGAAACCGGTTTGCTGCCCTAATAGCATGGATAGAACTTTAAAGTCTTCTTTATTGTAAGGAAACCCCAACGCGTTTCAGCAACGCCTTCTTCAGGGGGAAAGGCTACAATTATATCTTAAACAATAAACAAAATAAGATAAATATAAAATTAGAATAATAGAAACAGTAATAAAATAAAATATAAAATATCACACCTGGCATGTAGTGTATTACTTATTTAATCATTTTTTAATTATTTATTCATTACTATTTTTTTTAATGTTTATATTTATTTTTATCATTATTATTGTTAATGATGATTGTGTATTGTACATGTCCTTTAATGTTTTTACTTATATTTATATTTTTTCACACAGTTATATTTTTATTAATTTTATGACTATTATCTTATATAATTATTAGACATCATGTTTATAGATGTTTATTACAATGATCTATGTTTTTTAATATTTCCATTTGGACCAAGTATTCACAGCCCCCTTTTTCTCCACCTAGTCTATTCAATACTTTCTGTAAGGCCTCATCTGGAGGTTCCTCAGCCCTGCGTTTGTTTGGTTTGTTCTGTTGCGTTTTAATTATTTTTATGCGATTATTTATACATATATTTTGCCATTCAGTATATAGTATATATATGTCTTAATGATACCTTTTTAATTTTTTATGTTATATGTTTTTGTAATACACTACATGCCAGGTATGATATTTTATATTTTTTATTACTGTTTCTATTATTCTAATTTTATATTTCTTATTTTGTTTATTGTTTAAGATATAATTGTAGCCTTTCCCCCTGAAGAAGGCGTTGCCGAAACGCGTTGGGGTTTCCTTACAATAAAAAAGATTATTTTCATCCGACGTCTCCTGCCCTCTGTGCTTCCTGGATCTTCTGCAGGAGCTCCTGCTCCTTTTTGTGTGCCTAGAACTTTAAAGTCTCCACAAATCATCCATTTATGCTCATCATAACGAATCTTCTGAAGAATCCGGGCCAAATTCTCGTATTTTTCTTGGAGAATAACAGAGTGAGCAATAGGAACTGAAGCGAATGTGTTGCCATTATGAAGAACACCTTTTATGCTGTCTTTTGACGAATCAATGAACAGCCGCCATTCAGCAGGATCATACTTGAGTTTAAACTTTTCCATCACTCCGTATATATCGTTGCAAAATACCAAATCTTCCTCTTTGCTGAAATACTTCAAAAATTGTGTCTCGCGGTTGCGGTACCAATAAAAAGTTGTTCCTGGTGACAATAGATTTTTTTGTTTAAGCCGAGAACCTAGTAGTTGGGCAGCATCTTTTGGGAGTCCTAAATCCCGGACTAAATCATTCAATTCAGCTTGAGAGAAAAGTTCAGGTTTCGGATCTGGTTCTGTTTCAAACTCAGAAGTACTGGACTCATCGGGAAAAGCCATCTGATGAGTCTCATCATGATCAGAACTGTCCACACAAATATGATCCAAAGATTTTGGTGGTTCAGGCACAGGTACTTCGTTGCTATGAGGCATAGGCCTAATTGCTGAGGGAAGGTTGGGGTAACTTATTACGTTCTTATTTTTTAAGTTGTATCCCTTCACAATGCAAGAGCAAAAATAGCAGTCACTGCTGTGGTCTCTTTGTTCATGCCACATCATAGGTATTCCGAAACGAAATGCTTGTTTTTCACCTTTCATCCATAAGCATAGATCTTCCTCACATGTCTTGCACACTTTGTGAGGAGCCCACGGTTTGTCTTGATCGCCTAACTTCAAACCGAAATAGGCGAAATATACTTTTTTAATAAATGCAGAAATGTTCCTCTGCCGCTTTTTCACGGTATATTCCCCACAAATAAAACAAAAACTGTCCGGAGAGTTGACGCAACCTCTGGCTCTGTGAGCCATCATAAATACACAGCACTGCAAACTACAACTGTAGTGAACCACTTCGGAATAAAGCTGGATTACGACTGAGCAAACAAAAGGTAATAATGAACTTGCAAGAAACTGAAATTTGACAGGAACGTTCATGTCGCAACCACCGTGTTTGAGCGAGCGAACGAGGCAAGGCGAACAGGAAAGAACATGCGCCAGCGCGAGTACTGGATTTAGCCCCCCGCCTCCCAATTGTCCTGTTAATGTATAAAATGAATACAAAACACTCTAAAATATCATGAGGGAGTGTTTCTAGTTAGTTAACCATTACAACCTCTATTTTGGGCCAAGAAAATAAACTGCAGTCGGCTAAAAAGAAATTATGTGAACATTCCTTATAGGGGTAAGAAATCTAATTTTGCAAGAAAACGTGACGTGATGGAACATTTTGGCTATTTTTCCTGGATTCAGCACCCCAAAATCTATAGGAATCAGTTGCAAAACTGGAGGCAGTTTTTTTGGTAGTGTACCTGTGTAAGCAATGTGGACTTTGGCCTTCACACCTAGTACCTTCCACAGATGCTTAATGACTTGTCCCGTGAAGTGGGAACCCTGGTCGGATTCCACTCGCATGGGGAGGCCCCACCTGCTGAAAACATGGTTTAGCAACAAGGTGGCCGTGGTCTCGGCGGTACAGTTGGGTGCTGGGATGCACTCGACCCACTTAGTAAATAAGCAGGTAACTGTCAACATATATTTGTTGCTTCGAGAGGATCGGGGCACGGGGCCGATCCAATCAATCTGGAGATCAGACCAAGGCATGGTCAGACCTCTGTTTCTCAAAGGTGCTCTATGAAAAGGAGCTGCAGGTTGAAATCTGCAACAGGTCAGACAACCTTTAGTATACAATTGGACATCTTGGTACATGTGGGGCCAGTAGGCCACTTGTTTCAATGTTTCATAGGTTATTCGGTCACCCCTATGACCGGCACAAGGTTCATCATGAGCGTGCTGTAACATAATTCCACGGAAGGCCCGAGGTACCACCCATTGCACAATACCATGCTTACTCGTCCGTATCAACAGATCTTTCTGGAGATGGAGCATGTCCTTGGAGATGTAGAGGATCCTCAGTTCCTCATCATCCTGACAATCCTCCAGAGTTAATGGGTATTCCTGGGGGTTCTGCAGAAAAAGGTAGAAACATCCAAGAGTAGGATCTTGTTTCTGGGCTTGCACGAGGTCGAGATCTGTGCTCTCGCCACACCATTGAACCACAGGGGGCATGGTGGATAATTGAGCTTGTCGCCGGGTAACCGCCATCACCATTTGAAGCCCATTGGTCTCGGGGGCCTCCAACAGCCAGAGGTCTCCAGAGACAGCACCCTCCTTGGCAAGCTGATCAGCTAGATCATTTCCAATCTTGTCAGGATTATCAACACGGGAATGACCTTTCACTTTCTTCCAGTAGATGGTCATGTCATTGTCATGAGCTACCTTGTCCAAGGCCAGAATCAATCCGGCATGTTTGACAGGTTTCCCTTTGGAATTCAGCATATTGTTAGATTTCCAAATGGGTAAGTGGGAAACAAAATTCTGTTGGACGTAGTCTGAATCAGTACAGATGGTTAGGGTGTGAACCCCTTCCCGAGCAGCGGACTGGAGAGGGCTGCAGCTAGCTCTGCATACTGATTAGTCTTGGTACCCAGACGGTACTTCAAGGGTTCACAAGGGTAGTTCTGGTTCCAAACTACACCTATACCTGCTACCAGTTCATGGTCAGGCTTTCGACGGTAAGCACAACCGTCCACATACACCTTAGGGTAGCCTTTACAGAGGTTCTCATCATAAGGACGATGACGAGAAGGCTCAGGCATACATGACTCCATTTCGGTGTCTAAATTACCCACTAAAGGTGCTCTGGCAGTGCAATCGTGCAATTCAGCCAGGCCCTGTGTGGCGGCATCCTTGCGGTTTTGAGCATACCTTACTTCTAGGGGCCAGCCCTGAAGTGCTAAGGCCCAGGAGACAATGCGACTGTTTGACACTTGTCCCGATTTAATCCGATCACTGCCTAGGAACTTGATGGGTTGGTGATGAGTCTCAACAACCAACCTCTCACCTTGGATATAACTGTGGAAATATTGGAGGGCCCAGACTGTGGACAACAAGGACTTCTCACAGTTGGAGTATTTCCTCTCCACTTCCGTTAAAGCTTTTCTGGCATAGGCAATAACTTTCCTATCTGTGTCATGCATCTGGTACAGAACAGCACTCATAGAGTGATCAGTGAAACCTAGTTCCACGAAGAATTCTCTGCCACTCTCTGGATAGGCAAGACAGGGAGCTCGACTCAAAGCTGCCTTCAGCTCTTCTAGAGCTGCCTCTTGGTCGGGATTCCATACCCAAGGTTTATCTCTTTTGAGGAGTTTGACCAGGGGTCGGGAAATCTCTGCATATTGATCCACAAATTGGCGTGAATAATTGCAAATGCCCAAGAATGAGCGCAGCTCACTCACATTGGTCGGACGTTTGAGTTGTTGCAAGGCCGCAATTCTCTTCCTTTGAGGCCGCAGTCCCTCAGCAGAAGCTTCGTAACCCAAATAATTGAGGGATTTCCGGCACCATTGGCCCTTTGACAAGGACAGCTTTGCTCCCACAGCTTTCAGTTGCTGGAGAACATGCTCTATTTCTTGCAAATGGTCAGTGAAACTGGCGCTCTTCACCAGAATGTTGTCTACACAGACGAGGGTGCCTCTAGTCTCAGCATCAGGCAAAGCCTTATGCAGGAAAATATTGAAGTCTGCTGGGGCATTCAAATAACCAAACGGTGTCCGATTCCAAGTATATTGTCGCCTACCAAAGGTGAAAGCCAGCTTATGCTGATCTTCTGGATGGACAGGTATAGTACAAAATCCTGAGGCCAAATCCAGGCTTGTAAAGTACCTTGCACCCTTGATGGTGGCTAAGTTCTGTTCCAGATGTGCCATAGGCCATCTGGATAGAGGTACCTTTTTATTAAGCTGGCGATAGTCCAAAGCTAAGCGCCAGCTAGAATCCTTCTTGATGACAGGCCACAGTGGGGCATTGTAAGTACTGTTGCATTGACGTATAATTCCCTTTTGTTCAAGGGAATTAATGATTTCCTGAACGGATTCATAGGAGGCGAATGGGATTTTATACTGCCTCACAAAGACGGGTTTACTGTTTGGATCCGTAGGAATACGGGTGACATGTAGGTCGGTAAGACCACAGTCATAGGTGTCAGTGGCAAACAGGTCCTTGTGACGGTACAGCAGTTCTTTTAATTGGGCCTTTTCTGACTCATCAGTGCAGGCGTCTGCTTCAGCAGGTTTTCCCGCAACCATTTCGTCAAATCCCAGAACAGGTTGGTTTGAGGGTATTTCAACCTTCTCCTCAATCTCATCTTGGAGAGAGGAGACCTGGATGGCTTGGACAGCATGGGGCTCCCCCCCCCCCCCTGGTGGGTGAGGGAACTAACAGCCTCATCGAGTTTACTTGACAAAATCAGATGGTCAGACTCGAGGTCCACCTGAGAGGTCACAGCACTATGTGGCCAGACAAACTGTAAGGTGAGGAGGCCTCGGGGTGAGGATCATACACAAGCAGGGGTCCCCCCCCCCCTTCACAGATGTTCCAGGAAACAGGGGCTTCCCCAATAATCTGGAGACTCAATTCCACACTTGGGAACGATTCTCCCACTAGGAATCCCAGAGGTTCGCCTTTCACAAGGTGAATGCGATCTGGATTTGGATTGGTGAGCAATAAGTGTAAGGAGGGAGCTGTGGCCTCCATGCAGGGTATGGGACCCATGGCTAGGCCCAGCTCCTCAAAACGGGAATTTGGACTGAAGAAGACCAAGTTGTCTGAGACCACATGTCCTTGGGTCACCTGTATCGGCAGGGGACAATCCTGTACCCTCCCAGGTATGTGGGTGTCTTCTGCACTGACCACTTCACAGACTTGAGGAATAGTCTGACCAGCCCGTAGGGATGGGCGGGCACCAGAGAAATCCACCAGATCTCCTTCCATCCTACTCCAGAGGATGTTCACGAAATCCACATAAGTTCCCAGTCGAACAAGGCAATCTGAGCCTAAGGAGAGGGGCACCTCAAGTCCTCTGATGATGGAGAAGGTGTGCCGAAAACCTTTGACCCCAACTTGCAAGGGTAGATTGCAGTAGCCCATTAATGTCTTGAGCCCTTCCCCAGGCACTTGGAACGAAGTCTTCGCTCCCATTACCCAATCAAGGGTAAGCTGTTGTTTGAGCCGATAGAAAAGAGTCTCACTGAGGAGGGAGTGGTCACAGTGGGGTAATAGGTAGGCCCTTTCCTTTTGGGACATGCCCACCTGCACATATATAAAGGGACCTTTCTCAGCCGAGAATATGTCCGTCAGTCTCCTAGGGTGATCTAGGCAGGGATGGGATGGAGGAGGGGTCTGCACCTCACATCCTTCCACAGGTTCCTTCAGGAATATCTGCAGGCAGTCAGTATCAAGGACAATGTCAGCTACTGAACCCACTGCAATGGAAACCATGTCGCTGATGCCCTGATCCTCATTTCCAGCCCTTTCATACTGGAGCTGAAGGATTTGGGGATCAGCTGACCTCTGGAAATTAATCCTGATGGACTTGTTTGTGCGTTCCACCGAACAAGGACCACTGACTCTGCTGTCATGTTTTACCCTAGCATAAGGTATGGGATGTGTGACCTGTGTCCAGATCACTTCCTGGACGTAGTCCAGAATGGGGCGTAACCGTTTCAGGAGCTCATTGTCAATCAAGAATTCTTCCCCAGGGCACTTGGTAATGACAGGATGTTTCACCTGTAATTTTCCAATTTGGAGGTTAAGCCAGACCTGCCCCATAGACTCTATGGGCTGATTCCCATAAGCTGCGAGTGACAAATCACTGGGTGTGACGTGTAGGGTCCTCTGACTCCCCAAGGAAGCAGTGAGTCTATCAAAGAGACTCGAGGTAAACAGGGTAGCCTCAGAGGCGGAATCTATCAGGCCCTCACAGAGAAAAGCCTGCTGAATTGTAACAGGAACAGTGTACCTCTGTCCTTTTGGCTTGAGTTTACCCAGAAAGTACTTGTGCTTCCTGATGGTGTCAAAGGCTGGACCCTCGCTGTCCATTGCGGGACTGTCACTCTGTGTCCATGGGGTGGCATCTCCAGCTGGCTGCACCTGTGCAATAGTGACCTGTGGGACAGAAACAAAGTCGGTTAGTCATTCAGTCGCATTAGAAGGGGAAGAGGAGTCAACAAGTTCCTCCTCTGGCTTCTGAGGCTTTGCTCGTGGCTTAGGAGGTGCACTACCAGCAGAAGCCGCCTGCGAGGAGCTGAATGCAATGGTAGCCTTCATCATATCTGTCGGCTCGCTTATTCTCTTCTCCAGCTCCTGGAATTTGTCCAAAACCGGGCTTTCTCTTCCAGTTCCGGTTCTGCGGAGTAAAACGCTGATTCCCAGAGCGCTGCTTAGACCCAGATGACTGGTTGTTCTGGGGTGGCCTGGGAGGATTCTGTGGAGCAGAAGGAGAAGAGTTATTTTCTAACGAAAGGGTAGATTTTACAGCACTAACACACTGTTTTGGCTCTCTGGCTTTGCTTGGAGCCTGGACTGTGCTGCCAGTATTGGTTGCTCTCATGGTAGGAACAGCTTCCCAAATCCACTCAGCATGTTCTATCACACGTGACAGGGGTTCGTGACGCTTGTCAGACATATAAGGCTTAATGGATGGAAGGAGCAACTGACAGAAAAGATTACGAAACTCCTGATGGTGTTCTATTGTTTCCCAAGAAGGGTCACTCTGGAAGAAGGTCTGCCTAAGTCTGTAAGCAAACTCTCGGGGTGTTTCATTTTCCCTATGAGTCATACTAAATGCTGCCTGCTTTGCAGCGATATCATCAGGGTATGGCCCATAATGTTTCTTTAGTGCCTGTTCAAAGATGACAATGTCCTTCTTTTCATCGTCTGCCATGGCCCGAATAAATTGCTGACAAGGTACATCAAAGGACCATGGAAGATACAGAACCATGTCCTCCCCCCTGGTAATGTTCAGTGCCCGAAAGGCATCTTTGACTGCAGCTAAATGTTCATTTATGGTGGCATGACCAGTTTTTTCAAAAGGTGTGACCATGCTCCGCAAGGTCTTGATAATTTGTAATTGGCCGACAGAAACACCTTCATTTATTTGATTTCCTTGCAGGACACGGTAGCATAGAGGATTTCGCTTGCTTTCAGCTCCCTCTGGTGGTCGCTGCTGGTACAGCCTTCCATCACTAGGGGGACTCCCCCCCCCCCCCTCCACCGCTCCCTGTATGGGGAGGGGTCGAGAGTAGGGTGTTTCACTCTGCCCTGTTTCTCTCCTGTGCTCATGCGCTGATGGGAGAGAACTGACTCTGTTCTGGAAAAGCTGCCTTTCTACACTGGGCAGGGTTTCCAGTGGCAAACTGCCATCATCTACCCTCTGGTAATTCGAGAAGCCTAGAGGGATCAAATTATCCCTGTACTCTGTCTCATTACCCTGAGAGGTAGTCACACAGGCCAATTCAAAACAATCAGCTCTTAATTGCTGGATTTCGAGGTTAACTCTCTGTAATTCCTGCCCACATTCCTGACGTGCAACAACTAGCTCCCTTTGCAGATCGGCTGTACGCCGTCTCGCTGCACTTAGAGCAGCCTCTGTCTCATTTAACTCAGCCATCAAAGCACACTCTCGCTGCTCATAAAGAGCGGCGTCCGCTTTTAACCTCTTGGTCTGGGCGGCTAGTTCAGTTCTACAAACTGTCAGAAACTGCAATTCCTTTTGATCCTGTGCACCCCGCTTCTTAAGAGCGGAAACCTGAGCCACTAACTCTTGGCAACGCAGACACCACAGGCTAGTAGTACCTGGGGAAAAGAGGCTACTGCTAGTCCGTCTGGTCGCCTCAGCCTGAAGTTCGTCAACTTGACGTAATTCAGCACTCTCCTTTTCACACTGTTAAGCTGTCTCCTTGGCACACTGTAGCTGACTGTGAGCTGTCCTTAAATCAGACTCTAGCGATTCAGATTTAGTTTGCAGGTGACATAATGCCTTCTGCAGTTTGTCAGTAAAAATATGCAGCACACAGGCATGCTCGGCTACCATATCCACCGGTAATTTAGCCTTATGAGCAAGAAGCCAATCTAGGAACTCACTGAAAAAGCTATCAGCCCTAACAAGCTCTTGCGTATCTGTTGTAAGGCACTTAGAAATTCTGTCAATGTGGTCGGCAGTGGTATCTTTCGACCAACATAGGGAAGCTAATTTCTGGAATCCCAAATCAACCTTATCTGCGTGAGCCATCATAAATCAATAGCTGAGACTGTCTGTAAAAACAAACACAGGAATAGCTGCTGAAGAATTACTCTAATGCAGAGATCCTGTAATGTGGGTTCCAAAGCCGTCTCAACAGACAATGCGCTCTAGCCACAAACCTCAGCATAAACAGCTGCTTGGACCACAATAGGACAATTCAGAAATATTACACAAATTCTGAGAGACGTAGCACATTCAGAAATACTCATCCCTTGGATGAGACCACCATTATTATGTAGGGTATATTAGTAGCATAAAAATAAGTTAGACTCTCGGTTGTCCAGGGGAAATAGCTACTAATTCCCAGCCCAAAGTTCGGTGAGTTATTCTGGCAATGAGCCACGAAAGTTGTCTGGTCTGCAGATATATATTAGACTTTATTATAGGCAACCAGGTAGAAAAATATATACACACACACACACACATAGCTAATTAGAAACATGAGGTAGAAATTTGTTATAGTACAGATGTACACTTGGACAACGTAATAAATCACTGATTAGTAACCAGACGTCACTGATTCGCTCTGCACTGAGGAAAAGTAAGAAATATATTGCTAACCCCTTACCCATCCGGAGGAGGAGAGATAAGTCAGTACCTTAGTTCCGTCGGGCTCTCAGGAACAATGCAGTCCAAGGAGGCAGCTCCTAGCTAATGCGGGCTCTAGCCTCGTCAGGCAAGCCGCAGTAAGTCCGAACCGGAGGTATCTGTGAAAGTCTTATCTCAGACCTGTGGAGGACGGCCTAGCCCACACTTAGTGGCTGTCTTGCGGAAGGGTCAGGTCGCAGGAATCAGGTACAGCACAGCAGAGAGTAACCGGTGCAGAAGTCTGTATGAACAGGTGGGAAAAACCCCCAACTCTCTCTACTAAAGTTCCAGTGCAGATTGCATTATTCTGTGTAAGAATCCTCCGTCATAGGTCCGATGATTGGTTGGCACCAGGCAGTCTGAGGTGTTCTCAGCGAATCAGGAAGTAGATGATGAGCAGCTTCTTGCAAACAAAGGAGCCTTGGTAAGAAATCAGACAGAAGCAACAGTATGTAACTTCTGGGCATATACAAGTGTCTAAGGCCAGCCACGGACAATAGCTTCTGTATGTATGCTTAGAAACGCTGCGCCAGCAGTTGCTTGGAGGTCGTTTGTAGCTGAACACAGCAAAAGTGAAGTGAAGAATCCATCTTGTCTGTGCAGGTTGGTTCAGGCCTGAGTTGCTGAGCAGGCCGGAGATTTGCATGTAGAATTGCAGGGGTACCAGTCCTACATCCCTTCCTACTCTGACGTGCGCATATGTTAGAGGAGGAGGGATCAGATCTGCATGCAAGCGTGGAGTCGGAAAGTCCTGTGGGGTGTTTTCCCCCAATTGGCTGTCCACTGTGCTGCTGCCGCTTCGCCAAGGCAACAGGAAACATGGTGATGGGGCAAGGGCAGGCAGTGTGGAGGGGGAGCGGAGGCTGGCAGCCCCAAATGCACCCTTATTTCTTTGCACCCTGTGTGGCTGCACCGCTCGCACTTGGCTAGGTACGGTGTTGGTTACTGGTAATATATCTCTTTATCCAGGACAGCGTCATCCTCCTTGTTCTTTAGCATGCTCTGTGCTTTTGGCTTAATTTTTCTACAATCGTTTTGAGCTCTGGAAGTTGAACAGTGTAAAATAGTGGATTTTTCCAAAGAGCGAAGGTCATAAAAAGACATTCACCAGATATCTAGCCAGGAACATACCAAGCTAGTCCAGTAACTCTCTCACTCTTTTTGAGCTTCCCGCCGGTGATATCGGTGCCCCTTCTATACTTGCACCTTGTGTGGCGGCACTGCTCGCACAGTCCTTGGTAATTGCCCTATGGCTAGCACAAAATATTGGTCATGGATTAAAAACTGAGGTTTGTACCATGCAGAAAGAGGAGCCAACATAGATGGACCATTAGCGGATAATTTTCAAAGACGTTTCCCCAGATAAAATGGCTGGCTGAAAATTGTTCTCCCCCAATGCATCTAAAAGGATGGATGAGGTCCACAGAGCAGGCACCTTCATCTAGATCGAGGGGGGGGGGGGCATTCCTGGGGCATATTTGAGTGGGACTGGAAAAAAAGAAGATGAGAGGTTGGATTTTCCAGCCAAAAAAGGCCTTAAAGAGCAGGAGTCAACATATTGTAGGCATTATAAATAAATTTAAATAAATGGCCATAGGCCTCCTTTGATGATTAAGTGCAATCCATGGAATTTGTACCTGGGTAGGCTGTTATGAAATTGCCCTCTGTTCTGCCCATGCTTATTTATTTTATAAATAAGTACAGTGTGAAATATCATCAACTGATCTTAAATACACAGTTTAAGAAATAAAATAGAAAACAAAGTACCCCAAACTGTTGTTCTCTTCCATATGTATATCACATATGGCATATGCCCACAAATACCTTTTCACCTCTTGCTGCCCTTGGACTTCAATAAATGTCTCCGTGCTCAAAGTTAATGTAAGCCCAGGTAAAAATCCTGCTACACCTCTGAAGTTCTTATTACTTCCCAGAGGTGCGAATCTGGCAATTTGAAATTCTTTACACACTTGGGGCATCCCAGAGAGCCAGGTCAACCTCTTTGTTTACCCAGAAGACTTAGGTCTAGCAGCTGGAGTGTGATAGGCGATGGCCTAGTATGTAGCAGAGCTAGGTCTGAAGCCCTTTTTCCTGCTTTAAAATGTTATTGCTGATTTTGGAAAATTACGTAATGCTGTTAGCTGTTAGAAAGAAATACTGTTCTATTCTGGTTTGATAACATGTTCTGCTCTCCTGGAGATAAGAGAATTAAACCTTGGTACTGTTTATTGCTTAGGTAAGTCAGATGTCTCTTTCAGTAGAATGCCGAGCCACTGTATCTTTGCTGATTGTGCACTGACCTCGTAATTAGGATGAAAATATAGCAGAGAAACTGAACAGTGTAAGAATATTTTGTCTAGCATTATGAAGATTGTTTAGTGTTTTGCGCCAAGGCTGGAGATACGTCTTAGCCTTGCTATGTTTGGCCTCGCTTTGTTTTGCTTTTGTTAAGAATGCTTCTGATATGCCTTCCACTATCTTTGCAGAAGTAGCAAAATATACTGTAGTAAAAGTATTATGTTTAGTGTTATGTCTAATTGCTGACCCGTGGCTAGTAAGACCCAAGCAGGGGGAGCGAGTCCTGGGCCCGGTCAGAGATGTCTATTGGATGAGAGTAAGTGGGCCACTGTGGCCAATGAGGAGTTTTGCCTGTATTAGACTGGAGAAGAAAAGTATATAAACTGTCATTTTTCTGAGCTCTGTGCTCAGACCATTTTGAATGCTACTGCAATCTGAGTCTGTGCACATTAAATTGGCTTGAATCTTTGCCTGACTCCGGGTATTATTTATTGCATTCTTATCAGCTACTACAGGAGTACGCCTTTTCCTTGACCAAACACTGCCCAAAGACACATGATGGCTGTGGATTGCCTGACTGTGTTTGTGAAAGAAATTTGTCCTCCATGCTGTACATTGCTGTTGAAAAGGGACTTGAGAAAAAGGCAAAGTACACAGAGGAGTTTGAGGGTTATTTTCTTGTCTTTCACCAGCATCTTTACATTCTTTATTTCCATTTTAGTATTCTGTTTTAAGTCTATCTTGTTTATGACAGCCATGTTGCCATCAAGTTTTGAAAAATTTTACCTCATCCCCCCCCTAAACTGATTCCTATGGAAATGGATACATAAATGGTTTGGAACATATTAAAATGATGCAGTTTGTTGATTAAAGTGTGGATAAGCATTTTTGGCATCTTGCTATTATTTTGAGTTGACATAAAAGATGGAGCATACACATACTGTTTCTTCCACACTGTATCTAGATATTAGTGACAAAGACAGTGAAGGTTATGCATATTGCAATGAGGCTTATAATGACTGTAGTGTAAAACATTAAGCATGGGCCTGTTTAAACCTTTGCATGAAATGGATTTATTGTTTCCCTAAGATTTGTAAAACTTATGAGATGTGATTTGTTTGTCACATTTTGCCAAATATCTTTTGGTTGTAAAGTTTTCTAAACTGAATCCTATTAAAATATATCTTATAGAATTATATGTTTGTTTATTTATTTATTACAGGCTCTTATATACAGCACTATTTGAGATCAGCACGGTTTACAATATAACAATATACCAGAACAAGCAGCTGTTTGGTTTTACATAGAACAGGAACAAGAACTTGGATAAAACAAGGGGGAAATTATTAACTGAAACTATTTACATATGTAATTACATGTATATACAGCAGTGGTATGTTGGTGAAATTAAAGATTGTCAAATGTATGTAGTTTTTCTATTTTCCCTGCTCCTTGCATAGGTGTTTGGATTTATTTTGACCTTCCTGCTACCACAAGTTTTCAGTGCTATTTGTATTTCTTAAATTGTATTTCATTATTTTGTAGGTTGCTCTGAGTGTCCTATGGGACGTATTAACTCATCTAATCTTAAATGTGAGGGTCACTTTGTCTTTTGGATAAGGGGTAAAATGTTAGAGAATGAACGATTGCAATCGCACTGTCCTCCACTGCCTCAGGTACAAACTTAGATTGTAAGCACTTCTGTACCTGAATGTAACTGGAATGCGCAACATGGGGTCAAGTGCTGCCATTTTCGAGCTGACCCCGGTTGTGCCTTCCAGGATGCAGCCTGGGAGGATCACACTGTCATACGGGTATAAAACAACTTTTGCTGTATATGGCAGACCGCTCCCACCCAGTGCATCACAGGATGCACTATATGGGGTCAGGTGCTGCCATTTTCCAAGATGGTGGTATAGGGGCAGGAATGTGTGGGCATTCTTCTGCCCCCCAACAGTTTAGATACAGGGAGATTTGGGCTGCTACCAGGGGTTGAGGGGTGTTAGGCTACCATAGAAGGTCTTTCAGAGGTTCATTGGCCCACCAATGATCGGTGGTGTGGGGTTGGGAACTGCAATCTGGGTGGTCTGCATTGGTCATCTGAGGTGAAATGTCAAACGTTTACCTCCTGAAGGCATTTATTTTTTAAGCAATCAATACATGCTTAGAGGTGCCAGACTGCTATCAGAAGCCCTTGTGCATGTACATCTGGCTTGCTCCTTTTTATTTATTGCAAATTTTTTGCACAGAGCTTATTTGCATGCAGTCTGCTTACAGCATTGCTATGCAAAATGTCTGTGCTAAAACTGTTTCTTTTCTTTCTTCTGCTCTTTTAAATTTATGGTGTTACTTTCCTTGATTAGAATTTATTTATTGTAAACACTTTGCATTGAGAGAGGTGGTATATTAAGTTTTAAATAAACCATAACTCATGAAACCCTGTGCTGGACTCTAGTGCACGGTTTCTGCATTGAACTGTCAATGTCTCGATTTCTCTCCTGTCTCTGCTCTTCTCTCTACCCCTGGCCTATTCCTTTTATTCACATCCTCCTGCACAACTCCTCCTCCTCGCTCCGCCCATGCCACTTACTTTCTTCTTGCCGCATGTCCTCATCTATCTGATACTGTACCTCCCTTGTCGCTCTACCCAAGTGTGTTGGCTCTTATGGTACTTCTTTTTGGCACTCCTTTCCAAATCCCTTTTCTCTCTCTCTTTCTCTGTCTGTAGCATTGTTTAGCAGTTTGAAAATCTCCTTATTTGGGCCCTTTCTTTTAATTTGTCCAATCCTATCCTATATTTGTATTAGTTGCCTTTATCAATGGGATAGACTCTAGCCCATTGTCAGATACTGTCTCAGCCAGCCCTGGAATATCTATCTCTTGGCTCCGTGTCATGTGTGAACATGGGTTTGGCATCTTGGGGGTGTGTTGCGCAGCTTCCAGGATGATGCCATCACCTCCTTTCTCCAGTTCACATTAACATAGTAGGTGAGATCAGAAAAAGACAAAATTTTTCCCATCTGGTTGCCCAGCTATTCCTACTCCTACTGGCAAGGATATCAGTCACTCTCTGTAACTGGAAGCTGACAATATGTGGGTTATCTTCCTTAAGATGGTTTTTGTTTTACTTTTTTAGATAAATTGGTATACAATATTTCCTATTTTGTTCACATTCAGCACTCCTCTAGTCTCCTTGTGTCTAAACACAAATTGATTCAGCTAATTTGTTTTATTTATTTAACAGTCGCTTATATACCGCTACCTTCCAATGATCAGGTGCGGTTTACATATAACAGGTAAAGAAACGGTATAACATATCTGTTTTTACATTAAACATGCTTGAATTATGTACATCTTAACTTTAACAAATAAACTTTGGATAACTATGTACAATCAACTATGTACAGTCAACAGAAGTTGAGTTCAACGAGCAAGGTAGCTATTTACAAGCATCATAAACTGTGTTAAAGGTCATGTTTTCATGGGACATTATGGTGTTAGACTCAATGTGTTATGTATTATCCCTTTTCATTTTGGTATTGGGAATTCGCAAGTGGCCTGTAGTGGGAGCTAAATAGGTGGGTTTTTAATGTTTTGCGTATTTCTTTAAGATCAGTTAAGGCTCTAATTTCATCAGGTAGGGAGTTCCAGAGTATAGGGGCTGCATGGGAAAAAGCTTTTTTATTTGTTTTTTTAGTCTTTGTGAACTCTTTTGGAATCCTTATTTTATTGGTGTTGCCTCTTCTCTGAGCAGATTGGGGTGTGTCTTTAGTGAGTAGTTTGTTTAGAGTAGCTGGGGCAGTATTATTTAAAGCTTTGAAGGTGGTTATTAGTTTATAGTTTATTCTGCATTGGATTGGGAGCCAGTGTAGTTTAGCTAGATAGGGTGATATGTGCTCAAAAGGGTGTACTTTCATTATGGTTCTAGCTGCAGCATTTTGGGCCAGTTGAAGCCTTTTGATGTTGTGCCTAGTAGCGTGAGATTAGTTAGCAAAGTCGAAGTGCGGTGTAATAATGGCTTGAATTATGCTTAGGAAGTCATGCAGGTGGACTAGTGGGCGTAATTGTTTTAGTATTTTGAGCTTAAAGTATATTTTTTTCATGGTATTTCTTATGTGGGTGTTCATACTGAGGTGTGTATCTAAGATCACCCCTAGGTATTTTATCTCATTTTTTATGTAAATGTCATGTTTCTGAAGTGTAATGTGGGTAGGGGGGGTGTACGATTTGTTTTTTGTTACAATCAATATGTCTGTTTTGTAATGATTAATGTGAAGGTTGTGAGCTTCTAACCAAGTTGTTAATTCATTGAAACAGTCAGTTAATAGTTGCAGTGGAAGCGTAGGGATCGTGAAAGGAATGTACATCATGATATCGTCTGCGTATATGTGGTAGTGGATTTTGAATTTTTTAAAGATGTTGCAAATTGGTTGTATATAAATATTAAAAAGGAGTGCAGAGAGGGCAGATCCTTGGGGGAGGCCTATTTCCTGTTTGTATGTGGTGGAGGTTTGGGTGTTGATCCTGACAGTTTGAGTTCTGTTAGATAGATAAGAAGTGAACCATTTATGTACTAGAGTTAGCACCTATTTGTCTGAGCCTGTTGAGCATTAGTGTGTGGTGTACACTGTCAAATGCTGCAGATATGTCCAGAAAAAGTAATAAGAATGCGTTTCTAGGGCTGTCAATTCCTCTTACTAGGGTGTCAAGGAGTACTGTTAAGAGTGTATCAACTCCATGACCGGGGCGAAAGCCATATTGTTGGTCAACAAGGGGAGCTGATGTGTCGATGTGTTCCTGTGTTTGGGTTTGAACTACTTTTTCTATGAGTTTGGCCATAAAAGGTATACTTGAAATAGGCCTATATGAATTCGGTGATGTTTTGTCCAGGGTATTGTTTTTTAGTATAGGTCGAATTTGTGCATGTGTTAGTATGGGTGGAAGGTAGCCTTGATTTAATGAGAGATTAAAGGTAGCATGAAGGGGGATAATGTTGGAAGGGTATTCTTTATCCAAGTTATAGGGCAGGGATCTAGGTGAGAAGTTGTAGTATTTAGGTTTGACATAATGTTCTTGAGTGTTTAGTTATGGGGTAGGATTCATTCCAATCATCTGGTAGGAGTTGGTGAGAGATGGCTTGTGTAATTGGTGGGGAATTATATATTTTTGACTTATTTATGTAGTGGTTTGCTAAGGTTTGAGCAGATATATCGTTAACTTCATGGCTGGAGTTGTATGTGTTCTTAGTTAAGTTTTGGACAATGGAGAATAGTTCCCTTAGTCGGTTGATAGATTTGGTTAGAATAGTTGAGTGGAAGTTTTTCTTAGCACTGTCTGTAGCCTCTTTGTAATTTTTGAGGTGGGTAAGATATAATTCGTTGTATGATGTAGATTTAGTTTTGCTCCATTTTAATTCAGTTTTCCTGAGTGTTCTTTTCATCGCTTTTAAGGTATTGTTAAACCAAGGGACATCGCCATTTCTGGGTCGGATGTTCTTCTTGTTTGGTTGATTATATGCAGCTGCTTTTGAAATTGTTTTATGCCAGGTTGCAATAGCCTCGTCAAGGTTGGAAGGAGATGGAGAGAGGTGAGGGATTGTTAGATCGAGGAAGTCTTCTGCATTAAAACTTTTAAATCTGGGGGGTGGGGATTTTTGTGGGCTATTTTTTGTTATTTGAGTCAGTGTATGTAAGATTGAACTTAATCAGGCAGTGGTCTGACCATGGGATAGGTGTGCACTGCAGTGATTCCTGATTAAAGACTTTTATGGAATGGTTCTGGGAGAAAGATGAGGTCCAAGGTACCTCCTTTATTATGAGTTTTTGTTTTAATGATTTGGTGGAAGCCTATGTCGGAAATAGATTCAAGGAAGAGGGTTGAATGTGTAAGAGGTAGGGATGGGAGGTTACTCACCTAACATTATTATTGGACTTAGGTCAGTGGATGAGCTAAGTAGTTCGATTAGGGCATCCATATTTTCTGATTTATGATCAGGTGGTCTGTATATCAAGCAGATTCTGAAATGGTTGATCTTTATGATGAGGGTGTCGGTATTGTTAATGGGTTCAGAGGATTGTGGTTTAGCATTTAGGGCTTTTTTTAGTGATAAGTACTCCTCCTTTTTTATTGTTTCTATGCGTATGATAAATGTCATAGTCATTCTTATTTAATTGGTTTAGGTAAACCACATCTGTGTCAGTCAGCCATGTTTCCGTAACACATAGGATGTCAGGTTTATTGTCATTTAGCAGATCGGTGAAGATGGGGAGTTTATTTTTCATGGATCTAGCATTTGTTAGAATACATGATGATATGACTGGGTCTTTGGTAGGGTATTTTGCTTGATATAGTGTAGTGGGTTTTATATGTATAAGGCGGTGATTTACCTTTGAATTGAGTCTAGTGGGTGCCTGTGCTGATGGTAGGTGAGGTCGGTTAATACCATCTGCACGATTAATGCTCAGATGTTCAGCTTCCTGGGTCTTTGTGGTCTTCCTACTTGGCTACATGAGTGCTTATGTTTCCCCTAGAACTTCTGTCGTTAGCAGTTGGGTCTGATAGGTTACAAGTATACTAATTTTAATGTTCTCTCGTCACTTTTTTTCCAACTAACGATTCTCTGTGCTCATCTCATGCTCTTTTGAGGCTTGATTTTATAACAGGATGTTTATGTGAAGTCCAAAAAAGGTACCTAATTTAAGCCTAGTTTATAAAGGCAACATAAGCACCCAGAACAGCAACAAATTTTACACTTTCTCCAAAGTTTGTATAAATATGAACATGTACTCTGTATACATATTTTAGAAAAGTACACGCATGCACTGCATATCTGCCTCTGGTAATGCCTACATGCAGACTGCATAAAAATAGACCCACACTTTTCATGCATGTACTTTTTATGTGTGTATATAGTCACAATTTTATAAAATGCTTTTTCTACATGCACTATGTTCTGGACCTTTTTGATTGTTGTAAACTGCTGTGACAGTTGTACCCAAACTGAATGGCAGCACAATACATCTAACCAAGTAACTAAGTAAATACAATTTATAAAATTACCCCCTTGAAGTCCTTCACTGATTTCAAAAGGGTATGGAAGAAACGCAGACAAGACCATATACTCCATGGTTGGCTTTTTTTTTTTAAGCACCAGCTAGAAATGAATATTCAGTGCCAGAATCCAGATATCCTCTGTTCCTAAATATTGGAATTCTCCATGAACAAGCAGGAAGTAGATCCTCATGTATGGGTGACTTCACCAATGGAGCCCACGCGGAACACTCTCCAGCTTCCATTGGATGCTTTTGGAAGCCACAATGCGCAGGCGTGCCTACCTTCCTGCTGTGGTGCCATCTTTTTCAGTCTCTATTTTCCATGGAGCCTACTGGAAGTGTCCTGCACTAGTGGAAAAATATTCTATCTGCCTCTTTTGGGGGTTTTACACCGCCTGTTGGTTGATCGACTCTCTCAGCTGATATTTTTTCATTTTCAGATTTTCTTTTCCTGTTGTGCATTTTGCTTTTCCCTTGACCAGGCCTTTTTCCCGCCTTTGACCTCAGCGAAGTGGTCTTTCCAGACATGTCTGAGCCGGGAGTGGCTTTAAGAAGTGCACGAAATGTAGACTTATAATTCTCCAGGACCAAGCAGGAAGTCAGTCCTCACATATGGGTGACGTCGGCGCCGACGGAGCCCTCGCGGAGCAATTTTCCCCAGCTTTCAAAGAAAGCCTTTGGGAATTGCAGCGCGCATGCGCGGTCGCCTTCCCGCCCAAGGGTGCCATCTTAGCCAGTCTTCTTTTTTCCGCGGAGCCCTACAGACATACCCGTCGTGTCCCCGCGAAAAAGTTGATTTTACTCATAATTTTCTCTTTTTTCCTTCGGTTCGACGCCGGTCTTTTTCCCGCCCGGACTCGCGACGCCGGTCACGAGTCCTCTTCTTCTTTTTCGGTTTTTCTGACTTAGTCAGTTTCGTTTTCGGTTTTTCCCTGGCAGCCCGGTCCTTTGACCTCGCAGGGGCCCTTTTTCCCCCGATGGCTGCCAGTGGTTTCAAGCGGTGTGGTCAGTGTGACCAAAATATGTCACTAACTCACACACACGACAATTGCCTCCGCTGCCTGGGCCCGGATCATGAAGAAATGATCTGTGGGGCCTGCGGCAAAATGTCCTCCAAAGCGTTGAGAAGTCGGCGGCATCAGCGGGATAGGATCTTCGCTGACCCCAGCCGTACGCGGACCTCGTCGGAGGCCTCCGCGTCCAGAGGTTCCAGCTCGGACCATCGCCGGAGTTCCTCCGACAGGGGTTCTCCCTCCGGGGACCATCGACGGAAGGTGAAACCCGCGAGGGCGGCGTCGGACGCTCCTGGCTCCGCGAGGGCCAGGTTGCATAGCCCCGATAGCCGTCCCGGGTCCTTGGAGAAGGAGCACCTCTCGAAGCGACCTCGCCTGGAGTCGGAGCTGCCTGCTCGGGTAAGTCCTGTGGTCCTCCTGGACTCGCCTCCGAGACCGCCGACGTCGGGCCCGACGCCGTCGGGGCCCGAGTCGGGGGCTGCTGGGTCACCTGAGGTCGGACTCAGGTTGACGGCCTTGGAGAGCAGACTGTCTGCCTTCATGGACCAGCAGCGGGCACTGCTCGCTGGCCTCGCTGGCGCCGCTGCCCCGACCGCCGGGACGTCGACGTCTAAGTCGACCCCGGAGACCGAGCCGATCCTCGAGTCCATGCGAAGAGTCGATCCTCGGTCGAGGTCACCCTCGGCCTCCCGTTCGGGACCGAGGTCGCCGACGCCGACTCCCTCGGCGTCGGGGCGGCAGGCGCCGCGGCCTGCCCGGGCCGACCCCACCGATTCCTCGTCGGAGTCGGTCTGGGAGTCTGAAGAGGAAGAGTCACCTGATTCTTTTCGGACTCGGTGTGTCCCCTCGGACTCACCTGAGTCCGAACCTCGGAAGCAGTCCCCCCCGGAGGATGCCCGGTTCTCGGACTTCGTCAGGGATATGGCCAAGACTTTGGCCTTCCCTGCGGATCCCGAGGAGGAGCCTCGAGCCGAAGAGCTCGACGCCCTCCAGTATGACTCTCCCGCCAGGGAACACTTTACTGTACCGGTTCCTCCCATGCTGGAACGACTACTCTTCCGCATGTGGGAGAGTCCGGCCTCCTCGCCGGTCCTGAGCAAGCGGGTCGATTCTATCTATCGAGTCCGCAAGAGCCCTGGCTTCCAAAAAGCACAGCTACCACACCATTCCATGGTAGTGGAATCGGCCATGCATCGTCTTAAGAGCCAGAAGATGCACTCCTCGGTGCCTCCTGGCAGGGAGGCCCGTAACCTGGATGGCCTTGGTAAGAAGTGTTTCCAGGGCTCTATGCTTGCGTGTCGTGTCCAGACCTACCAGCTATACATGGGCATGTATCTCCGAGACCTGGCTAAAGAGCTAGCCGGATTCTCCGCTGGTTTGTCCGAGGAACCCTTGCGGAGGTTCCTGGCCTTGTCCACTGGCATTCGGGAATGCTCAAAATTCATATCCCGAGCAGCCTATGATGGCTTTGAAGCATCGGCTCGAGTGGCCGCAGCCGGCATCGGTGCCCGCCGACAGGCTTGGCTTCAGTCGTCTGACCTTGAGCCCTGGGTGCAGGACAAGTTGGTCGATGTCCCCTGCCGAGGCGAAAACCTCTTTGGCAAGCCCATGGCTGAAAAGGCTGCACAAATCCGAGACGGAGACTCTCACCAGGACTAGGCTTTCTAGTAAGACCTCCGCCCATTCCCAGAAAAAGAAGGGCTCGGGAAAGAAGTCCTTTTACCCGAGAAAGGCGGCTGCCTACAAACACTACCCCCAATATCAGGCCCCTGCAGCTCCCCAACAGGGCCAGCAGGCCAAGGGACGGGGTAACGGGTCCCGTAGGCAGCAAGCCCCCAAGCCTGCACCACCAGCCCCTGCTCAGCAGGGTGGGGGCTTTTGACTCCTTAAGCATAGCCTCTCCCCCTCCGCTGGCTCCTCCCAGCACCGGAGGCCGGCTGGTTCACTTCGCCCACAGGTGGTCCAGCATCACTTCAGATGCCTGGGTGCTTCAAGTCGTAAGAGAAGGCTATCTTCTCCACTTCCACCAGGTCCCTCCCTCCTATTTTCCGGGAGAACCTCCACGACTCCCTCTGCACAGGGAATTACTCCTTCAGGAGTTAGCAGGTCTTCTACAGCAACAGGCGGTGGAACCGGTGCCCCACCACCTGAGAGGTCAAGGCTTTTATTCCAGGTATTTTCTAGTACCGAAAAGGACGGGAGGCCTCCGACCCATCCTGGACTTGCGCAACCTCAACAGGTTCCTCGTGCGGGAAAAGTTCAAAATGCTTACCCTTGGAATCCTTCTGCCCTACCTCCAGCAGGGAGATTGGCTATGCTCCTTGGATCTAAAGGATGCCTACACGCACATCCTCATCCACCCAAGCCACCGCCAATACCTAAGGTTTGTGGTGGCAGGAAATCATTACCAGTACAGAGTACTGCCCTTTGGCCTGTCCTCCGCACCGCGAGTCTTCACAAAATGTCTCGCGGTGGTGGCGGCCCATCTCTGGCTTCACGGCCTCTGTCTTTCCGTACCTCGACGACTGGCTCATCAGAGCAGCGTCCGCTCCGGAGGTCACCAACGCCACACGCCGCACAGTGACTCTTCTGCAGTACTTGGGCTTTGTTATAAACTTCGCAAAGTCCACTTTGCTCCCCTCACAGGATCTCGAGTTCATCGGCGCAAGGCTGCACACTCCTCAGGCACGAGCGTTCCTACCGCTCGACAGGGCTCAACGGCTCATGGACCTAGCCGACCGTTTTCGCAGCCAGCCCCTGGTCTCCGCCAGGCGCTTCCTGAGACTACTCGGCCATATGGCTTCCACCATCCATGTGACCCCCAATGCCCGCCTGAATATGCGGCCTGCTCAATGGTGTCTCCGCAAGCAGTGGCAACAAGCCACAGGCGGCCTAGCAGATCTAATGCGCGTCTCCGAGCCGCTGGCCTCGTCTCTCCAGTGGTGGCTTCATCGGCCGAACCTGGTACTCGGCATGCCTTTTCAGTCACCTCAGCCGGCCCGGGTGCTGACGACAGATGCATCCCTCCTGGGCTGGGAAGCACATTGCCAAGGGGCGCGTACTCAGGGCCTCTGGACCACGTGGGAGTCTGCTCAGCAGATCAACTTCCTGGAGCTCAGAGCGATCCGCCTGGCTCTCAAGGCCTTCTCCCACCTGACCTCTCACCAGTCCGTCCTTGTCCAGACGGACAATCAAGTTGCCATGTTCTACGTGAACAAGCAGGGGGGCACGGGCTCCTTCCTTCTCTGTCGGGAAGCACAGAAGCTCTGCTCTTGGGCCGTCAGTCACGGCGTTCTTCTCAAGGCAGTTTATCTCCCAGGCCAAGAAAATTGCCTGGCGGACAAACTCAGCAGGATCCTCCAGCCGCACGAGTGGCGCCTGGATCCCTTGGTAGTTCAGAAGCTCTTTCTAAAGTGGGGCCTCCCCACAATGGATCTCTTTGCCAGCCCTCTCAACCGGCAACTTCCTCGCTTCTGCTCTCGTCAGCCACATCCCCTTCGAGTTGCGGCAGACGCTTTTCTACTCTCATGGTCGGAGAGCCTTCTGTATGCTTTTCCTCCCATCCCGCTAGTCTCTCGGACTCTTTTCAAGGTTCTCCGAGACAAAGCTTTCATGATCCTGGTGGCCCCTCGCTGGCCCAGACAGCCGTGGTTTCCACTCCTGCTGCAATTAGCAGTAGAGGATCCATTCCCTCTGGGGTTAGAACCGGATCTCCTCACTCAGGATCAGGGGTCTCTGCTACACCCCAACCTCAGGTCTCTCAATCTAATGGCCTGACTGCTGAGAGGGTAGTCCTTGCTCCCCTTCTCCTGCCGGCAGAGGTGGAAGAGGTCGTCCTAGCTTCTCGGCGACCTTCTACCCGCAAATGCTACGCCCTTAAATGGCGTCGCTTTTCCGTTTGGTGTACCCAACAGTCTCAGGATCCCTTCTCCTGCCCGGTGTCGGTGATCCTGCAGTACTTGCTATACCTCTCTAATCTGGGACTTAAGTCCAACTCCGTCAAAGTTCACCTTAGTGCTCTTTCAGCACATCATGTGCCGGTGGACGGCAGACCTCTTTCCAGCGACCCTCTTGTAGCGAGGTTTCTCCGAGGTCTCCTTCTGCTTAAACCACCTCTGCGCCCGCCAGCGCCTGACTGGGATCTGAATGTGGTTTTACAGCGGATCACCTGTCCGCCTTTTGAACCTATGGCTACCTGTTCTCTCCGTTTTCTTTCTTGGAAAACATTGTTCTTGATAGCCCTCACTTCCGCTAGACGCGTAAGTGAATTGCAGGCCCTCGTGTCTGATCCCCCTTACACTCGGTTCTACAAAAATAGGGTAGTCCTACGGACTCACCCAAAATTTCTTCCAAAAGTGGTCTCCCCTTTTCACATCAATCAGGAGGTGGTACTTCCAACCTTCTTTCCCAGACCACACTCCAGCCGAGCTGAAACGGTCCTCCATACCCTGGACTGTAGAAGGGCATTGAACTTCTACCTTGACCGTACGCGGGAGCACCGTAAAGCTGCTCAGCTTTTTGTGTCTTTTGACCCCAATAAATTGGGGCTCCCGGTCTCCAAGCGTACTCTGTCCATCTGGGTTGCGGACTGTATCACTTGGGCTTATGGGGCAGCCGGATTCTCCTTGGAAGGTCGAGTCACGGCTCATTGCGTTCGGGCAAAGGCTACGTCAGTGGCTTACCTCCGCTCTGTTCCGCTGGCAGACATCTGCCGGGCCGCTACTTGGTCTTCGAGCCAGACTTTTGCGGTCCATTACTGTCTCGAGAGGGAGTCCCGCAGGGACAGTGCTTTCGGACAGGCAGTCCTCCGTAATCTCTTTGAGGTTTGAGCAACTCCTACCCTCCATCCCGGATGTGGGCTACCGGTGGGTAATAATTCAGCGAAGATTCCTTCCTTCTGTGCTGCTGAGCTAGAGGGAGCTCATTTTTGTGCTTAGGGTCTCCGGTAGCCTTAAGCTTGGGAGTCCCATATGTGAGGACTGACTTCCTGCTTGGTCCTGGAGAAAGCGTAGTTACTCACCTGTAACAGGTGTTCTCCAGGAGCAGCAGGAATCAGTCCTCACAACCCTCCCTCCTCCCCTTGGAGTTGCAATCATCTGCTTTAGTTTTTTTGCAAATTTTTATGCTGTCTTTTTTAGCTATGTCATCTGACTGGCTAAGATGGCACCCTTGGGCGGGAAGGCGACCGCGCATGCGCGCTGCAATTCCCAAAGGCTTTCTTTGAAAGCTGGGGAAAATTGCTCCGCGAGGGCTCCGTCGGCGCCGACGTCACCCATATGTGAGGACTGATTCCTGCTGCTCCTGGAGAACACCTGTTACAGGTGAGTAACTACGCTTTTTGGTCACGGACAGGCACAACTGGTGCCTTGGTCCTGACCACCAGCCTGCATCCTGCAACCTTTGCCTGCAGATAAGGGGCCTGAAGGGCCAGGTAGAGCAACAACCCAGTCTAAGCGTGGTAGGAAAAAAATCTATTTATTCAGTAAATCTTCAACAGCAGTACAGATGTTTAACCCCACCAGGGGTAAACTTGCTGCCAACCCGACCCAGCTGTGTTTCGGCTATACCTTCTTCAGGGTTTCACTGGCACACTAAAACCATAAAAACAATATAACATAAAATAGATGAGAGATGTTTGTTTTAGGTTAATGTTTATTTCTTTATGTACAAACATACATTAAAACAAAAAACAATATGGGACAATATCAAAACCTTGTTAAAACATGCTGCTCCATGAAACAAAGAGCAACTAATATGAACAATATCATAACATCAGTAAACAAGTAAATATTAAATAACCAATAAAGAAAAATAAATAAAATATTGATATATAAATAATTAAGATGAGTCTATAAAAACAAACTTAAGGGATGTGACATGTCCAAAGAATTAGACAGTATAGAGTTAATGACTTAACTGTTGCTGATAATCCCTCCGACAAGACACCTTTTGTTGTACACGTAAAACTAAGGAAAAGGAAAAAAGACATCACATATCTATTCATACAGTTGCTTAAATGACATGCATGTATCATAAGCTGCCCTAATACTGTATGTGTGAACGAAGCAAGAGTGACTAAATATATCACACAGGCATCACTTGAACTATATCCACTAAAGAGAATAGACTGATTTACTATGTCTCAGTTGATTGATATTTTAAGACGTCACAGCTAATATTTAAAAACAAATTTAGAAACGTATGTATATCATACCGAAGAAATATGGCCACCTTTTATATTACATCTGATGGGTGGAAGTAAGTTACCTTTAAGCTGTGCAAACGCCGGCATTGTCAAACGCATGAACTGCCTGCAATATCTTATAAGGAAATTTTTATTCTTGCATTACCCCATTACAATTTCAAACATTAAGCATTACCTAATGCAATTGTAAAATTGCACCCACTATCTAACATGAAAAAAATGAGACCTTATCGCCGTGCAGTCGCAGATTTGATCAAAGGCAAAAGACACCCGCTCCTGCGCAGTAAAGGCTTTATATTCTGGCACGAACCAGCCAGCATTTAAATATCCCTGCTGTTCACTATAAATATCTTTGTGTTATAAAAATCTATTAATTTGAATTCTTTTTACAGGGTCTGGACTGGCCTTTATGTTCCGATTAGCAGGCCATATAACAATCCTCATTTGATATCTATCTTGTAAAACCCGTCGAAACCATGAGTTGACCAATACTAAACTAAACAAGGAGTTAATGATCCACTTATAAGTAAAAGCCATTCAAAATGGGTTAAAATTAAAAACTAAAAAACAAAAACTCAATCGTACCTACCTGCTCATTAGGAAATTAAAAGGATCTATAAGCGTGCTTAAAGAAAATATGCCCCAGAGAGCTCAAACCATGTGAGCAGATATATTTCAATGTTATAAAATCATAAATAACATCTATACTTTAATCAAATAAAATCATAGTAAAACACATTAAAACAAGGTATTGCCAACACTCCACAACCTATTAGGTGAACAATCGTGGTTCAACATAATATTCTTAAAGAAAACAGATTAAAATTAATTAATTGTAGGATCAAGAACCCCGTGCTTGTTGGGAATAAATAAGTCAAATACAAGATTGGATAAGAAGTAAAAAAGATTAAAATGAACCGCATGCATAGAAAAGCTACATGGTGAATACCTGATTCAATAAAAAAAAATTTAAACTATGAAAAAGCTAGGACACCTACAATATCAAGTAGCCCACTGCAACAACCCTGGTGGGGGGGAATGGTGGGGGGGAATGGGGGGGGGGAGGGAGAAGGGGAGAAAAGGGGGGGAGGGGGAAGGGAGAAAGAAAAGGGGAAACAGGAAGGAAGGGAAGCTGGTGAGAAGGAACAGAAGGAAAAGAGGAAAAAATTAAGGGGGAAGGTAAAGAGTGGAGGGAAAGAAGGAAGTAAAGGGGAAGGAGGATGGAAAGGGAAGAAAAGAAGAAAGGGGTGAGAACAGAAGGAAAAGAAAGGGGAGGAAGGGAGAAGACAAAGGGGAGGGGAGGAAGGGGAAAAAGAAAAAAAATAAGGAAGGAAGAGGAAAAGGAGACGGAGGAAGGGGAGGGAGAAAGACAGAAAAGAAAGGGGGAAGAGGAAGAGAGAAAAGGAGGGGGAAGGAGGCAGGGAGGGAAGGAAGGGGGGAGAAGGAAAGGAAGACAATAAGGGAGGGGGAAAAGAAAGGGAGGGGGCAATAGGGAAGGGAAAGAGGTAAGTGAGGGAGAAGGGAAGGATGAAGGGGGAAGAGGAAGGGGTCAGGGATGAAAGGGGAAGAGAAGGGGGTCAGGGATGAAGGGGGAAAGGAAAAGAAGAGGAGGGAGAAAGGGACATGGAAGGGGGGGGGAGGTAAAAAGAGGAAGGGAAAAGGGAGGGAGGAAGGAGGGAAGGGGAGACCAGAGTATACTAAACTACAGAAAAACTGACATCCCTATCAAGGTTAAGACCATTTGGAGTCAAAAAATCCAAGGCAAAAATATACTGCTGTTCTAACTGCAGAATGACCTTGTTAGGGTTACCTCCTCTCCGATTAATCTTCATCTTTTTTTAAAACAAAAAAAGTGTATATCCAAGATCTTGTGCCCCTGCTCCTTCCCATGGGAAACCAATGGTTTGTCAGGCCCCTTTTAACTCTTGTGT
This sequence comes from Ichthyophis bannanicus, assembly GCA_033557465.1. NCBI lineage: Eukaryota > Metazoa > Chordata > Amphibia > Gymnophiona > Ichthyophiidae > Ichthyophis > Ichthyophis bannanicus. Next base: position 857,371,632 of record CM066034.1, read on the forward strand.
TCAACAGTCCTGGTCCGTATGCTCCATGTTGTCTTCTCAACATAAATTTTTTTTGCATGGACATTGAATAACATAGATGACATTAGTAGTCTCATAGCTCGAAAAATCATCTAGATAAAATTTCTGATTTGTTGTGGGATGAATAAAAACATTTCTTACTGGTATGGCGTGGACGGAGATGGAACATTTCCCACATTGGTATTGACTCTTATATTTGGAAAGAAATATTCTTTCAGTAAGAGCAGATGAATGAGCATGTTTTGCAAATTCACATTGCGTTTGTGTGCTACGGTAAGTTGCATATTCATAAACTCAGGTATAATTTGTACCAAATACCACTCTTCTTGCTGAATCTTCATAATATCCCGTGAATACAACAGTGGATAAACCATTTTTGTATCTGACATTCCATGACCCTCTGCATGCAATAGAAGCAGGCCACAGGCTGCCTTAGGGACAGGATAGTGGTCACTGTGCCACTGGTAAGGTCCTTCAGCTGGTAGTTGGACTCGCTGAACCTGCTCCAGAGCCTTCCATTCTGTGCATAGTACGCTCCTGAGGACACTGACATGTCCAAGCTTGGGTGGGAGGCCCACTTGGATGGCCTGCAGACAGAGGGTCTCTGGTCTGAGCAGGAAACCCTGCACCAGATCAATTTCCTCAAGCTGTGGGCCATAGCAAACGCCCTCTGGGTCTTCCAAGCACACCTAGTGAACCAGGTCATCCTGATCCAGATGGACAGCCAAGTGGCAATGTTCTATATGAACAAACAGGAAGGCATGAGCTCGCACCTCCTCTGCTGGGAAGTGGTCTGGCTATGGAAGTTTGCGCTGCTTCACTGACTTCAGCTCCAGGTGACCTATTTGCCCGGCAATCTCAACATCCTGGTGAATCAGTTGAACAGAGTCCTCCAACTGCATGAGTGGACCCTCCACAAGAGTTGAGGAGCCCGTCTTTCAGGAGTGGGGCACTCCCATGATCAATCTCTTTGCCTTGTCAGACTGCCCAAGTGGATCAACTCTGCTCCAGAAGGTCAACCAGTGACTGCGTAGGCTCAGTTGCCTTCATTCTCCACTGGTGAGTGAGTCTGCTTTACTCCTTCCCTTCAATCCCCCTTGTGGCAAAAATGCTGTTGAAACTGCAGGTCAACAAGGGCAGTGATTCTCAGCACCCCATAATGATGCCAGCAGCCATAGTTCCTCCTGTTCCAGCTAGCCCAGAGGGAGCCACCCCATCTGGGCTTCACTCCGGACCTCATCTCTGAGTACGGGGGGGATCCTGTTGCACCCCAACATCTGCTTTCTGGCACTCATGGTCTGGATGCTGTGTAGGTAGTTCTGTCAGAGCTCAATCTACCCGATGGGGTCACAGATGTCCTTCTCGAATCACGCAAGGACTCAACGCATTGGGCTTACATGTTCAAGTGGCAGAGGTTCACAACTTGGTGTGAGGGAAGAATGCTGGATTGTTTCTCCTGCGAGGTGGATTGCTTGCTGGAGTACCTTCTGTACTTGGACTCTGGCTTGAAATCCAACTCTGTCCAGGTCTACTTCAGTGTGATCAGCAACTTCCATCGCAGCATGTGGGGCGGGACCATCTCGGCTTACTTGCTGGTGGCTCAATTCAGGCATGGTTTGCTTCTCTTGAAGCATCCCATCAAGCCCTTGATGGTCGCTAGGGATCTTAGCGTGGTCCTCAGGTAGCTTATGCGTGCTCCTTTTTGAGCCGCTAGATCCTGCCCCTTTAAGTACTTGACCTGGAAGGTCCTGTTCTTACTGGCAGTCATGTCTGCCTGCCATATCAGTGAGCTCCAGGCACTGGTGGCCCATCCGCCTTACCCCAGGTTCCACCAGAACCAAGTGATCTTGCAAACACACCTGAGATTACTGCTGAATGTGGTCTCAGAGTTCTACCTCAACCAGTTGATTGTCTTGCCGAATTTCTTCCCAAACCACATGCCAATCAAGGGGAGGCAGTGTTGCACATGCTGGACTGTAAGCATGCCTTGGCCTTTTACTTAAACTGTACCGAGGTCTACTGGCGGTGCACGCAGCTGTTTCTTGTTTGACCCTAGTAAGTTGGGAACTGCTGTTACTAAGCACACGCTCTCCCTGTGGTTGGAAGATTGCCTTGGCATACTCGCAGACCAGTCTGAGCCTTGAGGGTCATGTCACAGCTCATAATGTTCGAGCCATGATCACTTTGGTTGCCAACTTGCACTCTGTCTCCATAGAGGAAATATGCAAGGCCACCGTGTGGTCTTCAGTCCATATGTTCACAGCCCACTATGGTGTGGATGGGGGTCCTGTGCTCTGGTACCTTTTTGGGTATTAGTTCCAACTCCTGCCCACCAGCCCTTCTGTCCATCCAGGCTACCTGCAAAAGTTGATTAGCCTCTGTGCGCTGTTTGCTGAGGATGCTGAATAGGTGGAGCCCTTAGAGGGTCTATCATCCTGTTCTTCCTGTTCTCCAGTTTTGTTGCCCTTGTTCGGTTTGGGCCTTCTCGGTTTTTGGTAGCCTGTAGCTTTGGAGTCCCCTATGTGAGGACTGACTTCCTGCTTGTTCACGGAGAAAGCATAGTTACTCACCTGTAGCAGGTGTTCTCCATGAACAGCAGGAATAAGTTCTTATAGCCCTCCCACCTTCCCAAGAAGTTGTTCTTGGCTACTGCTTTGAAATGACAGGAAAATATGGTGCCGCAGAAAGGCAGGCGTGCATGTTTGGTACAGCTCCCAAACCTTTCAATGAAAGCTGGGGAGCATTCCACATGGCCTCCATCAGTGATATCACCCATATGTGTGGACTTATTCCTGCTGTTCACAGAGAACACCTGCTACATGTGAGTAACTACGTTTTCATACTGACCAGTGGCGCTATCCAGAGAGCAGCGATATTCAGTCATTATTCAGATAGCAAACCGTATAAAGTTAGGCCTATCCTTTTGATGGCCTAACTTTATGCAGTTTGTTTCTGGTTAACAGACTGAAAAAGGCTGCAACTGTACAATGCTGGGGTCTGCCCTGGCACTATCCGGGCAGTGGTCAGAGGAGATTAGTATATCGGGATAGTGCTGCAGAATATCCCCAGGGCCATACCGAGAGTTGTGCGAGTGGTATGGCCACAGAGGGCGCAAGCATGGAGAAAAGCGCCAATATCACTGGACTTCCAGGAAGCTCAAAAAGAGTGGGTTATTGAATATGGCTAGGTGGAGAGGGTACATCAGTTTCTTTAGTCTCTCACAGGGTGCATTTTTAGCTTGGTACCTTCCTGAATATACCTCTCACCTGCACTTATCCAGTTAGCAAAAGAAAGTGCCGCGATTGTATTAGCAGTTGGGTCTATATGGCAACTGAGCTTTCCTCCTCCTTTTTCTTTCATGTACTGTAGCTCCTTTGGAGACATCGGAAGTACATGTTTTTGTCTGGCATTTTCTCAAGTGAAAGCTGCCTCTTACCTTCTGGGATCTAGCTATTCTTCCAATTCTGCTGTCAACATTGACAAGCAACCTCATTTAGCAAAATTGCTTTTAAACAATTGTGCAGTATCCAGGCAGAGACTAGAGGGAAGGAGGACTGAGCATGCTATTCATCTTTCCCACGCACATGTTATTAACCATTGAATTTTTTGGTCGATGTTCATGATGATGATATGGACAGGCTACTGGGAAAATATTTTACTGCTCGCATGTGGCATTTCAAGGTGCTGATTCAATTTTTACCTACTCACATACTTTTTCTTTTGCTCAAATCTTACTTCTCAGGGCCTCTGAATATTAGAACTTTAAGAACTGCCATACTGGGTCAGACCAAAGGCCCAGCAGTGGTCCAACAGTGGTTAAGCCAGGTCGCAAATTCCAGAAGTAACCAATTTTATGTGACTTACGGTACCTCTATCGTATCTCCCCTCTGGCATCTCTAATCTCTTTAGCCTTTCTCGCGCTCCTATTTATTTCTGATGTTTTCTAAAATTCTTCCTAATTTTTTTTTGAACTTTTTTCTGATAAAGGGATTGGTGTGTGTGGGGTTTTTTTTTTTTTTTTTTTTTTATGATCAATCTCTTTGCCTTGTCACAGACTGCCCAAGTGGATCAACTCTTATTAAGAGTTAGAGACCTGGCTGGATGTTTCACTATTGCAAGATAAGTTTTTCAGTGCTTAATATTGGCATTGTTATACTTTTGAATTTTTCACTGTTTCTATTATAATTGCAGGTATCGCTCCAGGATTTGATTTAGGCTGCGTCCAGCCTTTTCACTTCAGTTGTACGCTGATTGGATTGACGCTGTTTCTTATGTTAAGGATTAATGTGTGAATGAAGTTTGTAAGTGTGAATGTGTTTTAGTGATTTCATTTTAGCTCTTTGGATTTAGAAATAATTTGAGACTTTTCCCGTGATTGAAGTTTAGGGTGTCTTTAATTAATGGAAGATTTTGGTATTTTTGATTTTGGAAGGTAGGGTAGGCTATGACCGGTGATGTGAGCGTCTAACAACACCTAAGGTGATTCATCATCAAATGTGGAGTTGTGCCATCTGAGGTCATTAATAGCCTGAGATTGAATTATATGTTGGATTATATGTTGTAGTTTTATTGGAGTAATTGTATATAGATTTTTGGGAGCAAGGTATTTTTTGGTTCAATTTACAGATAGTCCATGTATGTTTGGAAGTGTTTTTTAGAAACCTCCCTCATTATATATGTATTTATAATACAAAGTTTAATATTTAAAAGTATGATATACAAGTATGTGTTCTAGGATTTTCTGTGAGAGATGGTGTTGAGACGATTAAGATTTTGATTAAATAAAAAACATAGAGGGTCTAAACTAATTGTGGTGGGCACAACGCTTAGGATGTCTAATATCCGTACAGGAAAGATGCGTCTAGGATCATTTCTTAAGTGGTCCTTCACTAAAGGAATTGCTCGGCTATATTTCTGAATGCTTTCTACATTTTAATCTAACTAGGCTGTGAAACATTTTGTTGCATTGTTGAATAGCATTTAAAATAGAATTTCAGCATGTGAAAGTTGATTGTGCTTAAAGCAGTGCCCTGCCGATGCGTTACAGTATTTCATCTCCATATAAACAACATGCTTATCAGGAAGACGGGTCTGTCTGTCAGCAAGTAGAGGCAGCCGAGGCGCTGCCCTTGGGGAGACTACTGGAGACATCTGCCAACCATTTGCAGAGGCCTCAGCACTCACTCCCACCTGATTCACTGATGCTGCTCTCCTACTGCTGCTTCATCCAGAAAACATCTGGATCACCTCAAGCAGGTTGGAGGAGGCAATGGTAGGAGCACAGCCACTGTCAGAGGAAGGGGACTGCAAAATTGATGCTTTGCAGATGGGGTGCAAGTACTGGAGTTGCCATTAGTGTTTTGTTTAACAGTTGTTTTTTATACCGCTTTATCATTTCAATCAAAGCAGTTTACATTGGCTGGCTGAGGTTATAGAGATGCTGAAGAGGTTTTGTGCACAGTGCTTGGGGAAGAGGGAGTTGTGGTCATTGCTACCTAGTAACTGGATTACTGTATCCTTGAAGTCCTGGTGCATGGGCCCGGACCTTTTGCTGTCATGGGTAGGAGGCTAAGGTACTAAACCACAGAATTTCATCCATTTTTGCATGATGTTTTGCCACCATTGTGGCTAAATAATTTGTATGTCTCTGGCGAAAAGGGCTCCCTGCAAAAGCTCAGGAGCCTACAAGGAGGTGTCTGAAAGAATTTCAGCACTAATGACTTAAAATAAAATGGTGCGAGGGATCATAACTGCTTGCTATGTACCATTCGGAAACCCTAAGTGGCACACAAAGTATAACTTTTTTTTAATGCTAGTACTCTTATCATAGTTGCTGTTATCTAGATAGGATCTAAACATTTATGATGCTATCATACATTGGTAACTGATGCTTCCTTCATATGAAAGTGTAGGAAAATGATTTTTCTATACCCAACTTTTCATTTCTGTGAACAGTATGAATGCTCGAGGACTGGTCCAGTTTGCTGAGATGCAGCTTTTTTTCACACCAGCAGTTTTTACATGTCACCGAAGGCTTTATAAATATCCATGCATTTGCAGTTTGAGAACTATAATTACCACTAGGCATGTGCAATATTTTATTATTTACGAGACACAGTGAGCAGAATGCATTTTATTACTGGAGCAGTTCCAGCTAAAATAGTATTTCTGCTAATAAACAGGAATATCTGATACCGAGTCTGATTCACTAAACCTTTCCTTCTATATGCAAAGAATGGGGAAAAAAGCCTTAGTGAGTTAGATTCTGAACATTTAAACTTATGAAAAGTATCATGCTTTCCCAGTAACTAAAATGTGGCAAATATTAGCAGGTCTGTGGTGAGGAGAGATTATTTCTGTCAGTTTGTCGTCATACACAGGAAGTGGGGCCCTTTCAATGGAAAGGAAGTCCGGAATGAGGGCACATAGGAGGAGGGTGAAAGAGGAGACTTGGGAGTAATCTAAGGAAATATTTATTTACAGTGAAGGTGGTAGAGATGAGGACTGCGTCTGAATTGAAGAAATTGTGGGGCAAGCAGAGAGGAACGGACCTAGGGCATACCAGTTAGTATGGATGGGCAGACTGGATGGGTCATGTGGTCTTATCTTCAGTCATTTAGTGATTTTTCTGTGTTTTCTATATAGTCATGATTGTGGGGAGATATGAGCTAGACTCCCCTCCTACCACAGGCACCTAAAATGGAGGGGCCTCCCTAGAATTCTAGTCAGACAGCAGGAGGTCCCATCACTCAGAACACTGGTTAGGTGGTTTCACCAAGAAAAAAGAAAGCAAATTATTCTCAGGTTATGTTAAAAAAAAAAAAAAAAAAAAGTGTGCAGCAAAAATTGTTTAATGTAGCTTGAGAATATTATGTGCAATTTTGGTCGACATATCTTAAAAAGGATATACATAGCAGAATTGGAAAAAATGCAGAGAGCTACCAAAATAGTTACGGGGATGGAAGGATACCCCTACGAGGAATGGCTTAAAGGATTACGGCTCTTCAACATGGAAGAGAGATGGCTGGGGGTAATTTTCAAAAGCAACAGCAGAGATGCAAAGTCCACTGTTAATTTAACTAGTTGGATTGGCCACTATTGGAAACAGGATACTGGGTTTGATGGACCTTGGTCTTCCCTTACGTTCTTATCTAATATAAAACATACTGACTCCTAACACTGCACACTGGACCAGCATGGTATTAAGTGTAAATATATATTCTGAAAAAAATATAGGAGATGCAAGGTGCTTACAAACCAAGGAGCAAAAAGTGTGAGAATCAGTGTAGTTTATAACACCAAAAATAACATTATTGTGGCTACTTTTTTTTTTTGGTGTCACAAATTGCACTGTGATTTTTGCTTTTTCTTTTGGAGCCTATATTTTGCATCCAAAGAAAATCCTCTTCCAACAATATGTGCAGAGCAGAGCTGAGACTTTTCCCATAGAACTCTACATACAAAAAAAAAAAAATTGATTCTAGTGTCATTTCAGCAACAGCAACTTAAACCTTCTCCAGTACCAGGCATATTGAAAAGTAATATAAAACCCTACCAAATCACTCGGGACATACAGAGAAAATCTACCTTACCACAACAGTGTCCATTTCCAAAACATGCACAAGGAGTCCTCCCAGAAAAGAGCATGACTAAAAATTGCAGTGGGCCTTAGAACATCCACATACCTATTTGGAAATCTGAACAAGCTGGACTACATATCCCTACATAGGTTTTCTGTTAGCATGGAGTTTGTCTTCAATCACACACTCAGAATGTAGAAAGATCCTCAAGTACAGAATAAATTACCACCAATTAAAAACAACTATATAAACAAAAATTACACTTTAAACCAGGGGCAGCTTGAGGCAATCTGCTGCCTAAGGCGAAGGATGAGATGGTGTGCCCCTCCCCCTAGTAGGGGGTGCCTTCTCAAAACTCCAGTCGGGACTGAACCAAACCAAACAGCCGATTAGATTATATGGAGAAAATGCAAGATTTTTGCACACCAAGGAACTAAAAGAGCGAGAACCACAGCATGGTTTATAATACTAAATTATAACTCCTTTTTATTTTGTTGGTATAAACCGCGTTATGGTTCTTGCCTTTTCTTTTTGAACATATATTTTGCATCCACAGAACACCCTTCAACAGTGGGTGCAGAGCAGAACCAGGACATTCACTCACAGAACTCAATATTTTTTAAAAAAAAATATGATTCTGATTATCTCACCAACAACAACAAACATTCTCCAGCACCAGGCATATTGTGAACTAAAATAAAATCCTACAACAAAGTTAGAGTACCTATAGAGCAAATCTACCCTACCATATCAGCACCAACTTCCAAAACTCACATAAGGAGCCCATCAAAAAAAACCCATCACTGTAAATACTACAGTGGGCCCTGGAACATCCAAACACCTATTTGAAAAGCTGAACAATTCAGACTACTACAGTACAGATCCCTATGTACAAACTTCATGTTAACAGAACACCTGGCCTCAGTCACATGCTCAAACCCAGCCCCTCACCAAGTACAGAATAAGTGACTGCAACCTAAAATATAGAAATACGTAGACAAAAATTAAACTGAAACCCCAAAAAGCCAGACTCCGTATGCAGTGCAACATCAGATAAATAAGAGATGCAGTTCCTCATACTGTGTAAAATATAAAGATAGCGCAAAGTCCAATCATTTAAAATGGAAATAAAATTTTTTTTCCTACCTTTGTTGTCTGACCATTTTATTCTCTGATCCTGCTGCTCCCGATTTGAGGCTTCTGCTTTCCTGTCTTCTCTTGGCTCTCTTTCTATGGTCTATGGTCCATCTGCCATTTCTTATCTCTTCTTTTTTTCTTCACTTCCTTCCATCAGCCTATTTCTAGTCCCAGTAATTATCACCAGTATCAGCCCCCTTTCCAGTCCTCCCCTCCCAGTACTTTCCAATGTCAACTGCCTTGCATTCCCAGGACTGCATCTGGTGTCCATTCACTTCCAGTCCCCCTCTTACCCCACTATCCAGCCCCTTGTAGTCCAAATACCATTGCAGGTATTCGCTCACTTCCACTCTCGGTGCCAAACCCCCCCATCAGCTCCCTTTGTCACCCTACCCTCTTTCCATCCCCTTCCAGTACCATCCCCACATGTCAGCTCCCTTCCAGCCTCCTCTCCATTACCAGTCCCATCCCCAAGTGTCAGCTTCCTTCCAATCCCTCTTCAGTACCATCCCCACATGTCAGCTCCCTTCCTGCCCCCACATCCCCACCCATGTCAGCTCCTTTCCTGCCCCCTTTCCCTGGCAGACCCTCTCACATCTGCTACCTTCCAGTCCTATTCTCCCATCCCCCCCACATCAGCACATTTGTAGTTCTAGCCCCTAGTTTTCTTCCAGGGTCAGCAGTACTCTGCTCCCCCCCATCAGCCCATTTCCAGTCCTAGCCCCCCTAATCAGTCCACTTCCAGTCCTTGCCCCCCCCCCCTCAGCCCATTACAAGTCCTAACCAGCCCAGTCCAGCCCAGCACCAGACTTCTCATCCGATTTCCAGTCCAAGTCCCCATGGGGAAGAGCCCTGCCATTGCCTGACCAGCTCACCTTTGCAGAGCCGCAAGAGGGAACAGCGTTCTCTTCTTTCCCGGTCCTCTGTTAAAGTTGAGCCTGCCGACGTTGAGGGTGAACAAGGCACTTCCTGCCTCATGTGAGACAGGAAATGCCTCATTTACCCTCAGCGTAGGTGGGCACAACTTTAACAGAGCCGCGGGAAAGAAGAGAACGCTGTTCCTTCTTGCGGCTCTGCAAAGTTGAGCTGGGGCATTGGCAGGACTCTTCCTGGGCAGCAGGGGTGGCTGTGGGGTGGTTGATTCTGCTGCTGCCGAGAAGCAGCGGCAGCAGTTTTTCCAGGTTTTTTTTTTTTTGTTTCAATTTTGAAGGCCAAGTGAGGCGGCCTTTTTGGAGCATTTTTGCTGCCCCCAAAAAGTTGCCTCCTGAGGCCACAGCCTCACTTGGTCTTATTATAGAGCATCAAGGAAATAGAAAGAGGTGCAGATGCCCCTGTACTATGCAAAATATGACAGACCATGTAAATTCCAAAGACTGACTTATTCCAATGACTTTTGTTGATCCCAGTCTCTGGTGGTATGTGCAGGAATTTGTCCTTGGTCCAGTTCTTTTTAAACATCTTTGTTAATGATATGATATTGCGGAAGGACTGTCGGGTAAGGTTTGCTTGTTTGCAGATGATACCAAAATTTGCAAAGGAGTAGATAACATGAGGAGTGATCTAGCTCAGCTTGAAGAATGGTCTAGAATTTGGCAGTTGAAATTTAATGCTAAAAAAATGCAGGGTCATGCATTTGGGCTGCAAAAATCCAAAGGAGTGGTACACAGTGTAGGGGGTGAGGTATTTCTGTCCACAAAAGAAGAGCGAGACCTGAGCGTTATTGTGTCTGACGATGTTAAAGTAGCTAAACAGATAAGGCAACTGTGAAAGCCAGGAGGATGCTTGGGTGTATAGGGAGAGGAATGGCCAGTAGAAAAAGACGTGATAATGCTTCTCTAAGTCTCCGGTTCGATCTCAATGGAGTATTCTTCTCAGCAGGCTGGAGTCTATGCAGAGGGTGGCTACTAAAATTGTTAGTGGTCTTCGTTATAAAGCATATGAGGACAGACTTAAAGATCTTAATAGGGGCAATATGATAGAGACATTTATCTCTAAAGGTAAAAAGGGGACTATTGTAGTTATGTAAGGGCAGGCTAGATAGGTCATGTGGTCTTTTTCTGCCATCATGTTTCTATGTTTCTCTAACTTTTGGGGTCTATGGTCCATATGCCGCCACTTGCCCCTCCTTTGTTCATTTCCTTCCATTTCTGACATTGATCATTTCAACTTTCTTCCATTTATTTTTTTAAACTCGGATTTCCATCCTGGTGATGTAAGTTCAAATGAGGAGCCCTCGAGAAAAATTTGCTTATAGCCCCTCATAATGGTGGTGCCCACAAAAAGGGGGAAGAACACTTTCCCCTCCTGTTCCCTTCTCTGCCCTCCCTCCCCCAAAAACCTAGGAAAAAATGTGGCAGACGACAAACATCATTCTTACTTTTAAAGAAGTCTGCTGCACTGCTCCTTGCCCCCTCTCTTTCTGTAAAGTGCTGTCCTACAGCAGCCGGAGGCTCAGAAAGGCATTTCCCATTCAGGGGCCAATATCATGAGTATCGTGAGATTTCATTCTGTCAATGGGAAATGCTTTACCAGGCCTCCGGCTGCAGTGGAGCAGCACTTTATAGAACAAGAAGAGGCACAGAGCCAAATGGTGCAGCAAACTTCTTTTATAGTTAGTGTGAAGAAGATTGCCATTGCTATTTTGGGATCGCTGGGCCCTCTTCTGGCCTGGGGCCCCCCCCCCCCCCAATTGCAGGAGCTGCTTGGGGGGTAAATATGCCACTGTTCACCCCTTTTATTTGCCATTTAGTCCTCAATCTCCTTTTTTTTTTTTTTTTAAATTTAACTGCATCTGCCCATGGTTTTTCAACCCTTAACATAGTGCTTCCATTTCCCAGCTATCTTTCTGCTTGCCCAGTCTCTTATCTCCAGTCTTTAACTAACTCTCTCTTTTCTGTCTCTCTCCTCTCTCTCTCATCTTCCATATGCAGCAACTCTCCCACTATCCTCTATCCCCTATGCCCTCCAACCATGGCCATAACCACTTTCATCTTCTCTCTTAAAGTCTCTATGGCTCCTGGAGGTAATAAAATAAACAAGTGCCAACTCTCTGATTTCTGTGCACTTCCACTTTGTCCCATCCTTTATGATGAAAAAAGCAAGTGTGAAAGGGGGTGACGCTGGAAGGGCCTTCAAAACCATAAGACTATAACATACTTTATTGTTTATTGTCACTGCTGCCATTGTGGTCTTGGGTGAAGCAGCAGCCACCAGGGGGATGAGGTGAGGCCGTATTTGGGAGAAGCAGTGGCTGGGGGAGGTGGTAAGGCCACAGGGGAAATGCTGTCACCTGCTGTTGCTGTCCGTTCTGTTTTCTGAAAGTGACCAGGAAGAAGTGAGATGGCCACTCCTCATAATGATAGATTTGATCATTTCTGTGATATATATTATGGCTTGTCTGCAGTTATTTTGCCATTAAGTCTGGATGCTCTTGCGACATGTTTTAAAACTAACAAATGAATTGTCTGGAGTCATAGTGGAAGAGATTTAACACTTAAAATTTCATACTGTAGGGGCCAGGAGTCAAAGATGGCAGCATGAATCAAGTTGAGTTCCTTTCTGTTGTGGCTACCAAATTATTTTTCCTACTTTTATTTCTGATTTCCTGATGCTTCATAAACATAAGGGCAAACCCAAAACTAACTCTCCTAACGTCTTCTGACTGGGCCGGGGGCAGGGCAGGACAGCATTAAAGGATAAAATACTACGATTACTAATCATTTATATAACACTACAAAGCATAATGAGGGCTGTACATAAGAGTATACACATAAGAGTTGGTCCCTCAATGGAGTTTACAATCTAATCAAGACAGACAAAGCAACAAACTGGGGACTAGAGTAAGTCTAGGGGAAATGGTGGTGAACAGGAGAATATGGGGATCAGTATCCAAAACCGCTTTGAAGAGGCGGGTTTTTAGCTTGAATTCAAATAGGAAAAGAGAGAGAACCTGATGTACTAACTCGGGTGGTTCATTCCATCTTGCTCCATCTGGAACAAAGTCTGGAGTTGGCAGTGGATGAGAAGGGCACAGATGAAAGGGATCCGTCAAGAAGAGCAGAGTTCCCGAAAAGAGGTGTAGGGAGAGATAAAGAGGAAGGGTAGTTAGGTGCTGCAGAGTGAATGCACTTATAGGTCAGTAGGAGACATTTGAACTGGATGTGGAAACACAGGGGGTCATTCTATCCCGTGACTGGCGGGGATGGACATATCATTGGGATTTATTTTATTTATTTAACAAGCTTTTATATACCACCCCTTCCTGAGATCAAGGGTGGTTTACATGGAACATCACAGCAACTTTTACATAAATGTACATAGTTTCAAAGTTTTAACTTGTTACAGCTATATACAATAAACGTTTTATATCTATATACAATAGTCTGTGTGGTATGGTTGTATACATTGGTATCATGAGGTGTGTTACGAATTTTGCATTACCACTTTTATAATGTGTTAGATGTCTTGGGATTTATTGATACTATTTGGATCACCGAAATAATCAATGAAAAGAAATGTTTTTAAGTCCTTACGGAAGTGCAGGAGGTCCTTTGTTACTCTTAAGTCATTGGGAAGTGAATTCCATAATATTGGAGCAATGTAAGAGGAGGCTTGGGAACTAATGCATTGGTTTGTGTTGCAGATATGGGAGGGGATTTTGTAGGTGTCTTGAACAGCTTCTTCGTTCCCTTGAAGAGTTAGGTGTTGTAAGGAGGGCTGATAGTGGGGTTGTGGCAATGTTATGGTGCTTAAATATGATCATTAGGTATTTATATTTTATTCTAGAGGTGATTGGTAACCAATGGAGGTCGTAGAGTATGGGGGTGATGTACTCAACACGCCTTGTTTTTGTTGCTACGCGTGCAGCAAGTTTTTTGTGCTAGTTGGAGCTGGTGGGTAGTGTGTGTGGTTTTTTTTTTTTTTGGGAAGTCCTTGTAAGATACTATCGCAGTAATCTATGTGTGGTGTTAGAGATTGTAGGACCGTTCTGAAATCGTTACCTTCTAAGAGTGGTCTGAGCCATTGGATACTTCTTAATTTGAAGTATATGCTTTTGTGTTGGGTCATGCATAGAGTTTTATCTAGAACTATGCCTAAGTATTTTACTTCTTCCTTGACTTCCAGTTCTGTCTCCTGTATGAGTATTTTATTGGGGGGGGGGGGGGGAGGTGAAATTTGGGTTTCTTGAGATAAAGAGGACTTAGATTTTGAGGTGGTGAGTGTCAAACCATTCTGTAATTTTGGCCATGCATGCTGTTTGGGAGAGATCCAGGTTTGCAGTGTCTATTGGATGGTATATCACATAGAGTTAATATTGTGTGAATTGAAAATGTTGCAAATTGGCTGAATGTAAATATTGAACACTATTGCTGATAATGACTAGCCTTGGGGGATTCCTTGTTTCCGTGAAAAGACTGAGGATGAGTTTTGGCCTATTTTTACCTGCTGCATTCTACATGTAAGGTAAGATGTAAACCATTGTATTCTTTGCAGTCCAATTTGTTTTAGCATGTCTTTTAGGAGGATGTGATTTACTATGTTACTATGCTGTCAAATGTTGCTGCTATGTTGATAAAATTAGTATAAAAGCCTGTTTACTAGAGTCTAGGCCATGTATCAGTTTGTCTAGTAATGTTAGCATAAGGGTCTCAACACTATGTTGTGGTCTAAATCTGTGTTTATTCTCATCCAGTGGTGCATTTAGTTCAATTAAATCTTGTAGTTGCAATTGTAGAATTTTTTTCTATCACCTTCGTTAGGAATGGTAAGCTTGATATTGGGCAATATGAATTGGGTAGATTTTTGTCAGAGGATGGCGTTTTTAGTATGGGATGGATTGTAGCCTGTTTTAATGCAGAAGGCATGTATCCTTGTTTCAATGAGGAGTTTACTATATCAGATGGTTGGGGTGAACATATCTTTAGTTGCTTTCAACCAGCTGACTGGGCAGGGATCACTGGGAGAGGTAGTGGTGTTTATATTAGTAGTTATATTTTTACGATGCTTGTCTATAGTGTAGAATGTTGACCATGCTGCATTGTTCTGTGGATTTGAGTTTGTGGTCTGGGGGCTGTGTGAGACCATAGTATTCTCATTGTGGATTTGTGGGTTGAGTTTGCTTATAATTTGTGGATATAGTGTTGTCATTATTATCCTCGGGGGGGGGGGGGGGTTCTTTAGGGATTTCACAATGGAAAATAGTTCCCTTGGTCAATTAAGTGATTTTTTGATTGTTGTATGATATTCTTTTCTACTGTTTATGGCATCTTTATATTGCTTTAATGTTTACATATATTGTCGGTTGTCATTTTCTGATTTTGTATGTGTCCATCTGTGCTCTATAAATTTTTGTTTCAATTTTTTTTTAGATCTGTTGAACATTTATTTGTGTTTCCGTGAGGGTTTGGAGCTATGGCTGCTTTGGCTAGGGTTGTGTTTCAGTTTTGTATGTCATCTAGGTTAGTGAGTGAGCTGTCAATATTGGGTATAGTATCGTCTAGAAATGATGTTTTGAATTTAGTGCATATTGTTTGTTTTTTTGTCTGTCATGTTTTTAATAGGCATTGTTGGTAATGCAACGGTTATAAGGAAATGATCTGTCCATGGTGGTGGGGTGGTTATTGGTGGGTAGTAGTTTTAATGTCTTGGGTGGTATCTGTTTGGAGGAATATGAGATCTAGTGCATTGCCTTTGTTGTGTGTGTGTGGGACTTTGAACTACTTAAGGCCCATATCTGCCATTGCATTTAAGAAATGTGTAGAGTGTGTGTTATGTAGCGAGGGGAGGTTAAAGTCACCAAGGGTGTATTGTGTTTTATTAATCTTTGTGGAGCATGCTAGTTCTAAGATGGAAGCTAGGTTGTCGGGGGGGGGGGGGGGTCTGTAAATTGGGGTGAGGGAGATATTCTTATTTTCTATGGTCAGGATGTCCATTTCATCAGTATTTTTGCTCATATGCTGGGTTGTGTTTAGCTCTTTTTTGGCTAATATTAGCACACCTCCCCTGCATCTATTTGTTCTAGGGCAGTGGTATAGGTTGTAGTCGGGGAGTACAAGCTAATTCGTTAGTACCTGGTCAGTTTCTGTCCATCTCCGCTATTTGTCCCCCTGCTGGCCCTGTCAATTCCTTCCCCATACGTACAGCACATTTGTACAGGGAGGCCAAGACGGGTGCAGGAGGGGGTGTTCCAAAGACGGAGCGAGGGCAGGGCATGGGCGGGCCATGATCCCAGACGTAGAGGGCCAATTCAGGGCCTTGAATCTAGATGGGGGACTTATTCCACATCAAAGGTAGACTAAGTCCCCTGGATGGAGGGGGATCGTGGCATGGGACCCAGGGACACAGGTGAGGGGGTGCAGGGGGTTCCTTGCAGCCTGACCCAGGCCTTGGAAGGCTCGATTGGCTGCGGGGAACAGGCATCTGGGTTTGACTAAGTTATCCATACAGAGGGCTTGGATGTGCATGAATGGAATTGACCTCATAGTCAAAGTGACTTGAGTAGAGGGGTTATGTGAGCATAGCGACATTGGCAGAAGATTAGTTGTGCAGCTGAGTTTTGAACAGATTGAAGGGAAGAGAGATGATTCAGGGAGACCAGCAAGGAGCAGGTTACAATAGTCTAGACCAGGGTTGGGCAATTTACGGCCCGTGGGCCGCATGTGGCCCACCACAGTTTTCTGCGGCCCATGGAATCGCTCCTAGGCACCATGTGTGCTGCCTCCCTGCTTCTCTCTTCTCTTCCCCCTCTCACGCATGGCCCATTATTGCGCCGGGGGGTGATATCACGCATAGCCGGAGCGGAGACTGGAGAGAGCTGGGAGGCAAGGAGGGATGAAGCGCATGCGTGCCGGCTCCTCTCGTGCAGTGCCATGCCCAGCTCCATCTACCAGCCAGAGGGGGAGACGGGCTGCACCGGGCTGGAGGCTGCAGGGGGAGAGCTGCTGCTGCCGCCGCCGGATCAAGAGCAGGGGGAGCAGCAGCCACTACCTCCACTGGAGTTGCTACCGGAGGGAGGCAAGGAGCAGCAGCAGCCCGACGAGGTCTTTAAGCTGGCCCTGGATCTCTCCATCTTGGAACTGGAGGAAGGGGTGAATGGAGTAGAGGAAACTGGGCAACAGGAAGAGGAGGAGTTTCAGAAGGTGCAGCCCTCTGCTAACCACGGCCCTCTCAAAGTGGCCCCTGAGCCAAAACAATTGCCCACCACTGGTCTAGACAGAAGGTGGCTAGAAAGTGGATAAGGGTCTTAGTAGTGTGTTCAGAAAGTAAGGGAAGAATTTTGCTATTGATAGCTAAAACCTGTAATTTTTCTCTATCTGTTGGATGTGCTCAGAGAAAGGCAATGTCAAAGATCACCCCAAAGTTGTGAGCTAGGCAACAAGGAGGATTATAGTGTTATCCACAGAAAAAGAGAAAGGAGGAAGGGGGATGTTCTGGTGCTATCGAGAGTTCCTTTGCCTCGGTGGCTGGCAGTGGAGGCTCCGAATGGTTTGAGGGAGAGGTTTCCCTCAGCCCTTGATTTATCCACCTCAAAGTTCAGCAGTGCAAGTTGGAGGTGCTGGAGGGTCCAGATGCTGTGTTGGCATGTGTGGACATTCTGCTGGAGGGAACAGGAGCCCCTGCACCTCATAATGTGGCAGTGGTCCATGAATCTTAGTTTTGACATCAGGAGAATTGGGGAAGAGAGGAGGACATCATAAAGACCTTGGAAAGTGGGACAAAAGTTATCATAGGGATAGTGAATACTAATATACAGGATAAACAATCGAAGATTGAAGCAGGTGGAGAATTACTTTGTATATTTAAACCTAAGATGTTTGAAATTTTCAAGGGTGGTGGGTATGAACTAATGAAATAAGACATATTTGGTGACAGTATTACAGATACCAGATAATGCTGTTTTACCTGAAAATTAAACTTTATTTTCTCCAGACAAGAAAGTGGAGTGTTCTTGAAGGATATAGATCTTGGATGTTTTTCTGCCATCTTAGAGGGCCACCAACCAAGAGGTTAATGATAGGGCAACTTTGCTTGCTAATTTCATCTTTTGAACAGGACTTCAACATATGTTTGACTGTACTTTCGAAATGCAGAAACCAATTTTATGGGCCAAAGAATATGGATTGTCCCAGATGTTTCTCAAGAAAGATGGAAACAATTTTTGGCAATGCGCCAGACAGTGGCATTCCCAGTCCCCTTGGTACCTGGGGCAGGTGCACCCCCCCCCCCCCACACATGCAGCACGGTGCACAGCACTGCAAACAACCCCCAGTCAGGCCCATGGAAGCAGCATAGCAAACCTATCAAAAAGTTGGCTTGCTGTGGAGCCTTGTGTTCCGTGGCCTGGCTCCTCTTCTCTCCTGGCTAAGGTCTCACGATTCATGACTCTTCGGCCAGGAGAGAAGAACAGCTGTGCCACGGAGCCTGAGGCATCATGGCAAGCCAGCGTTTTGGTAAGTTTGCCACACTGCCTTCGTGGGCCTGGAGGGAGTGCGCCTTCCTCCTGGTTGGCACTGGGGGTATGCTAGTGGCACCTGGAGACTTTGGCTTCGAGTGCAACATTTTATTCTTCGATATCCATATAAATGTATTTTCCAATATGTAGGGGTTAAATATTTATTCTTTGCCCCAGAACATCTGAGATCCTTCCTAAATGTTAAGAAGCTGGGAGTCTCTACCTTTCCCCAAGTTGAGAGAACTAGAGAAGATGGTTGAAGCTTTATGCTACCAGAATGTAATCATGTTAGGCCAATTTTGTGTTCAATTTCATTTTTTTTCCTTTTCATAGAGCTCGACTAATTTGTTCTTGCCCTCCCCCCTCCTCAGTTATTGTGGTCTAATGAATGGCCTAAGATATCATGTTGTGCTTTTTTGAACATTTGCTACTGGTTAATTATACTTCCTTTTTCTCTGACTTATTTTTCTTTCACAAGTTATATGCTTGACATATTTTATAAATTTAATAAATATAAAATAATAAAAACTATGTACTGTAAAGACAATCAGATGTGGGGTTTTTTTGATGCTCTTTTAACTTGTCTCTTGGAGTCAGTCATCTTTCAATACATGTGAGGTAACCAAAGGTGGTGGCTTTATACCGACAGTCTGTAGACATTCCACCTACCACAGCAAAAGAAGGCAGGGTAGGCTGCTTTGTATAAACTGAGTCATGAAAACCTCCGCAGTGCTCTGAAAACAGAGCATTTGTTCAGTCGATCCATTGGTAAGGTAATTTTCAAAAGCAACAGCAGAGATGCAGTTAATTTAACTAGCTGACTTTGTGCCATGTTTCAAAGGTATGTCCCTCTGAAAACTGACCTGGGTAAAAAGCACCTGCAAAGATTTGCACCTGCTTTGTTGGTAGGTACTTTCTTCCTTTAAAACATCCATAGGTCTTCATTTACTAATGTGCATTAACAAACTAACACATTAATGTGCATTAATTTGAGTTAAGTGCATAATCACTATATATGTCCAACTGAGAACAAATGGGGCTTGAGTTAACAAGCATTAAATCACATTAATATGCGTGAACTGGTTAACACAAGTTAGTAAATGAGGGCCATTGATTTGAAACAATTGTTTTCTGACCCATACCCTAACAAGAATTTGAATTTTACTTTATGCCTGGGTAAAAGTAAGCATTTTATTTTTATTTTTTATTTATTTATCGCTTTTATATATCGCGCTTTTTAAAATCAGTGTGGTTTACAAGTAACACTTTTGTACGGAACAGGAAGCCTGTTAAGCACTTACATTGAACAGGTAGAATAACTAGGATTTCCAACTGGGGAAACTATCTACAACTAACTACTGCTATTTACATCTAACTATCACTATCTACAGTATATACACTGGTTGCTTTTTCTTCACAGTATACACATGAGATTGTTTGTTTACAGATGGCTGGTTGATTATAACTATCTACTCTTATCTACAGTAAGGCATGTTCCCTGCATATACCTTTTGCCCGGTAATGGATGGCAATTTTCAAACAACTAATTAATTTACCCAGGTAAATCGGTATTTTTCCCAGGTAATGGCTGCTGTAAAAGGCCTTCTAAAAGTGGCATTTATCTATGAACCAATGCACTGTTTTAACCACTACTGGGATCTAATTGAATAGCTTTGGCTATGTTAGACTATGGATCCTGACAGTTACTAGCAGCGCAGCACATGGGGTGTGATGCAAGTCATTCTTTGAAGGCAGTGATTGCTAATTAGGTTTGTTTTCTAAAATAATGAGTTTATACTAGGTTAAGTTGTGAGCATCGGTCTTGCATTTTGCCTGTAAACAAAGAACCTTCTAGTATAGCCTAGCACAGTACAGAAAACATCTCAAGATGTTTTAGTACACAGTGGCGTATAGGCCCTGCCCAAGAGTTGGTTAAAGGTGTTGGCACTCTAGGTAAGCCTTATAGTCCCCTCCCAGCTGTCAGAATCTATTGTTTAGCTTTGAATTGCTCTTTGCCCCCTTCCCCCCCCATGAGGTTGCTGCTCTAGGCGACTGCCTGGTTTGCTTGATAGTTGAACCATCCCCAGGGTGTGCCCCAGGGATCTGTCCTTGGTCCGATTTCTTTTTAACATCTTTGTTAGTGATATAGCGGAAGGGCTGTCGGGTAAGGTTTGCCTCTTTGCAGATGATACCAAAATCTGCAATAGAGTAAATACCCAGGAAGGGGTAGATAACATGCGGAGGGATCTAGCTAAGCTTGAAGAATGGTCTAGAATTTGGCAGCTGGGATTTAATGTTAAAAAATGTAAAGTCATGCATTTGGGCTGCAGCAATCCAAGGGAGCAATACAGTATAGGAGGTGAAGTACTTTTTTCCACTAAAGAAGAGCGGGACCTAGGCCTGGTTGTGTCTGATGATCTTAAAGTAACTAAACAGGTAGAAAAGGCGACGGCAAAAGCTAGAAGGATGCTTGGGTGCATACGGAGAGGAATGGCTAGCAGAAAAAAGGAGGTGATAATGCCTCTGTATAAGTCTTTGGTGCGACCTCATTTGGAGTATAGTGTGCAATTCTGGAGACCTCACCTTCAAAAGGATGTGAACAGGATGGAGTCAATGCAGAGGGTGGCTACAAAAATGATTAGTGGTCTTCATTATAAAGCATATGAGGACAGACTTAAGGATCTTAATATGTACACCTTAGAGGAAAGGCGTGATAGAGGTGATATGATTTGAGATGTTTAAATACCTCTGAGGCATAAATGTTCAGGGAGAGAGCCTCTTTCAATTGAAAGCAAGTTCTGCTACGAGGGGACATGGGATGAGGGTGAAGGGAGATAGATTCAGGAGTGATATGCGGAAATATCTCTTTACGGAAAGAGTAGTGGATCCGTGGAATAGTCTCCCAGTGGAGGTGGTAGAGATGAGGACAGTAACTGAATTCAAAAAAGCATGGGACCAACACAGAGGATCTCTAAAGGTAAAAAGTGGACTGTTGTAGTTGTTGATATGGAAGGACAGATGGTCTTTTTCTGTCGTCATGTTTCTGTTTCATCCCTGGTGGTGCAAATTCCACCCAAGCTATTCCTGTGGTGCAGCGAGGCTCAGAGAAAGAGGGGGCCCCCACTTACAGCCATTCCCATATCTTCTGAAATGGATTCCCCCTGCTCTGGGGGTCTTTCAGATATTTTGCAAGGGGGGCCCTCTATTTTAATGTTTGCCACTGAGGACACATCAGCTGTGCTTTTTCTAAGCGTATATTCAGTGCAAAGTAGGATGCTCTATAATTATCCAAGTGAAAATATTTTAATTAACTTGAGCAGTATGAAGATATATAAAAAGTATGTAGACAATTTAGGGATCTAATAGTATGGAGGCAAAAATGAATATTGTAAAATGCACAACTGCAGTATGTACATTTTTATAGATTAAAATATTTCTAGATGCTTAATTAACAGACATCTCTCCCTTTTTTAGTTTAACAGCCATAATTTAAGGTGAGTCAGATGCACCAGAGCTGTGTGCTCATCACTGTAACAAGGTAACATGAGGGTATCAATCAGCCTTACTAAATTAACATTTCACTGATAGTTATGCACAAAGCCTTTTAATAAGGACTTTCAAGCCTCTAAGCACAGGGCTTCTGATTCCCTGTTCCTAAGCAACACAAGGATTGGCAGAAGCTAGTTTTTTTAATGTGCTGAACGCTGCATGGGAAAAATTAGAATAATTATGATTTTCTAGCACAAAGTTCAAAGATCAACAGCCTCTGGGCCTTACAAAGCTTTCAGATCAATATTCAAATAACTGCTGAGTAGGTAAGATAACTGGACAATTTTAGATAGATGTCTATAGGTAAAAATTCAGCTGAATCTAACTGGGCAGGTTTTTCAACAAAATATTCTTCTAAATATAGCCAGAGAGAATATGACTAGAGGTAGTACAGCTCAGAAAGTGCAGGAATGCGGGAAAGCCATCCCTGTTTATATGTGGTCACATAGATTACCGCTTATAAAAAGTACGTACTTTGGCATGAAGGCGTATACTTTGCCCGTAGGTGTAGCCAGGGATGTCGTCTGGATGGAATGCAGGCAGAGTTCCATATGTGCAAGCATAGATCATAAAATACCTTACTCTATGCATGTATGTGCGTAAAGTGTGGACTTTGATTTACGCATGGTTACGAGCAGGTATGACACTGCCTACATTCAAGGCACATTTTCTGCCACATACCCTAGTATTTTATAAAGACGAGCAAACTGAGGCAACACAGCCGTGAGAGCATTTCCGTTTGTTCCCACAGCTGTGCTAGAGTCACCGGCGCATTTTGAAAGGTACACAGGAAGTGTACCTTTCAAAACATGCCAGCGTCAGACTAGCACAGCCCTGAGAGCAAATGGAAGTGCTTCCACAGCTGTGCTACTTTGGGAGGGGGCTGGTGGTGGGAAAGGGCTACTGGTGAGCAGGAGGGCTGGCTGGTAGCACAAAAGGGCTGCTGGTGAGCGGGAGGGGGGTATTGCTGAGGGCTGGAGATGGGCTGCTGGTGAGTCGGGGGTTGGATGAGGCTATATCTTAGAGCAGGAGAAAAACGGTGGGACCAGGATAAGTTGGGGACAGAACTCTGACTGGAGCAAGAGAGCTAAAGAGGAAAAAGGCAGGAGAAATTTCAGGTCTAGAGGAGAAGCTGAGCTTTATGATGGAGGAATTCTGTGAAAAAATGTACTAATAAAGCATGCAAAATTTTCAAATACTGCAAGCAGATGTTTCAAAATGATTGTGCCGAATTTAAAATATTTTTTTGTGCAGAATTCCCCCAGGTGTAAAAATGGTACCTAAATAGATACCTCTTTATGTGCCTGCCTTTTGGAACCCTATGATCAAATTAAGAACATGAAGTAACCAGCCCTTTCTGTGTTGTAGCTGCTACTAGCAGCTTGCCAGATAAGGAGGAACATTAATCCAATTAACCTTTTTTATAGTGTTTCAATCTAGTGCTCATGAATTTTAATTATCAGGGGTTATTGTTGGGGACCGGTATACACCAGGAGGCCTTTGACACTCGCATCTCTTCCCTTCTCAAATAAATGAGCCCAGGCCTTTGGTGCAGAACTTGGGCAGCAATGACAGAATTCTGTCTTAGGGAGTGGATTTTCCTTCCCAGCGGAATTTACAGTATGCCGTTTTTCAAGATGGTGACATGGGATCATGTGGACATCACTCCTGACCCCCCCCCAACAGTTTAGGTACAGGAGGGGAATCGGGCTATTACTGGAGGTTGAGGTGTGTGGGTAAGGGCTTCTGGGCCACCAGGAAAAGTCTCTCTCTTTCAGAGGTTTTTGGGGGGTGGGGTGGGGAAAAGGGGCATGGGCCAGCAGGGAAGGTTTTTCAGGTAGGTGAGAGATGGCGGCCACCAGTGATCAGTGGGGTCAGGGTTGGTGGGAGGTGGGGGCTGCAATTGAATGGTCATCTGAGATGAAGTGTCAAACTTCACCTCAGAGGACCTTTTATATTTTAATTTTTTTTTAAACAATCCAATATATCCATAGTGGTGCCAGACTGTTAATGCAGATCCCTGTGTGCATGTGTCTGTCTTGCTTCCCTTGCTTAGCATATTTTTTGCACAGAGCTGGTATTTCCTTCCTTTTTTATGGGCTGTAAACCACTAGGATCTTTCTGCTACTACCGGTATATTTTATTTATTTGACAAGTTTTCTATACCACTTCATCATATACTCAAGCAGTTTACAATTAAAACATTACCTTTACATTGAACATCGAACTTTACATTGAGCAAGGGATTACAACTTATAAAGAGATACTATTTGCAAATAAATAAATTTGCATGCTGTTTGCTTACAGCATCACTGTGCAAACCTTCTGTGCTAAACCTGTATTATGAAACTCTGCGCTGGAGTTTTAACGCCAAGCTCCAGCACAGGGCTTCTGCATCGAGCCCTGAATGTCACCTAGATAGGTGGATCCAACTGCACCGAGTTAGCTGCAAAGCAGTTAACACAGCGTGAGAGAATTTTTCTCTGTTTAAACAGTGTGGGATAATGCTGGGAACACCCTCGACACTTAATAGAGGCTTTGTGTTTACTGTATGATAATGTGGGCTATCATTGTGCTGTAACTGTAAATCTTCATCGCATTTTGATGCTAAGGAAAATGCTTGTGTATGTAACAGAGTATTTAGAAAGAAATTTTCAAGAAAAGGTTTGTGTCTCTAACCAGTACTATTAAAGATACAGATGATATATATTCTCTACTCAGCATGAGCGCCTACTAATGCAGACTTCTTTTTAACTTGCTTAATTATTTCACAAAGAGCTCACTAGGGCAAAGTCTCTGCTACAAAAAGAATGCAAATAAACCTTAATTTGCACCATTTAATTTATGCAGTGAATATCTGCAGATGCCGCCGGTGCACGCCCCGATGCTAACCAGTTAGCATCAGAGAATTCCGAGGATGGTACCAGTGATAACTGGGCAGTGGCAATATTGAGTTGCTGCCTGGTTATTGCTAAGTGGCAAAAGTCAGGCGACGTACAGGCTAGCCTAACTTTTGCTGCTGAAGCTAACTGGGCAGCAGCTGAATATCGCGCCAGCATTCAATATCCAGGTTTGGTAGTGCTAGCCACCGTCACCGTTTAATATTGGGCTTATTTTTTAAGCTTGTGTAGACAAGCTCTCACCTCTGCCAAGAAATCTGCATTCTCATGGCCCAGATAGGGTGTTAAACTGGTACTGTGCTGCTCACATGTGATACACCATGCTGCAGGCCCCTGCTCCACAATATTCCCTCAATGGAGGCTGCTATCTACTCAATGTTTTTGCAGCTGGGAACTTCTGGGGTAAGTATAGACACTCATATCAATTGCTTTTTTTCTTGTTCGACATTCCCAACAGTGCTCATGACCAATATTCTCTTTCTTTTCTGACCAAACTGGCCTGCTACTGTGGCTTTTGGCACTATTCTTTTCTTTTCTCAGGCTCATCTGACCATTTGAGCTAGGTGGCCATTTTTTTAGTGCGAGGTCACCAGCCTCTAATTTATTCAATGAAAAGATACCATCAATATGTGTGTGTTTTTTTTTTGGTTTTTTTTTTTGGCCTACTGAATTCCTCCTGCTTGCATTTCCAGCTCAATCAGAATCATTCTCTGTCAGGTTTTATCGCCTGGTAACATACCTGCCTGGTGCGAAGGTAGCAGATCTTATGTGCCACCTAGACAAAGTTTTTTTTAGATAGCACGAGGGAGGAGTCTGCTACTTTCGTACATGTTGGTACCAATGACATAGAATGTGGGAGGGAGGTTCTGGAGGCCAAATTTAGGCTTTAGGTAGGAAGCTTAAATCTAGAACTTCCAGGGTAACCTTCTCAGAAATGCTTCCTCTTCCATGCACAGGACCCAAAAGGCAGGCAGAGCTCTAGAGTCTCAATGCATGGATGAGACAATGGTGCAAGGAAGAAGGTTTTGCATTTGTTAGGAACTGGGCAACATTCTGGGGACGTTGGGGAGGGCATTTCCAAAAGGATGGGCTCCACCTTAACCAGTGTAGAATCAGGCTGCTGTCATCAACCCTTAAAAAGGAGAGAGAGCAGCTTTTAAAATAGATAATAGGGGAAAACTGACAGTTACCCAAGAGCACATGGTTCAGAAGAATGTATCCTTGAAGGATATTAGCAAAAGAGAGAAGTTAGGGCAATCTGATAGGAAGGTTCCAATAAAAATGAAAGTAACCCAGATGCCTTTAAATTCAGAGCAGACATAGCTCTAAGATTACAAATTACCCTTGTCAACAGATAATCAAATTGTTAATATGGATAAAATGCAACCTCTAAAATGAATATATAGCACTAAATGAAAGGTTAGATATGATTGGCATCTCAGAGACCTGGTGGAAGGAGGACAACTAATGGGATTCAGTGATCGCAATGATAGAGTAGATCAAATTGGTGGAGGTGTTGCACTCTGTTAAAGGGGGCATTGAGTCACTGAGGATAAAAGTAGAATCTCTATGGATAGAAATACCATGTAGAAAGGGGAAGGCAATAGCAGTGAGGTATACTACCGTCCGCCTAGCCAAAATAAACAGATGGATGATGTAAGATATAAAAGAAATTAGGGAAGCTAACAGTTACACTACAGTAATAATAGGTGATTTCAATTACCCCAGTATCAACTGGGTCAATGTCACAGCAGGACATGGTAGGGAGATAGTGTCTAGATGAAATAAATGACTGCTTCTTGGATCAGCTGGGTCATGAAACAACAAGAGGGGAAGCTATTCTGGACCTAGTCTTTAGTGGAACACAAGATCTGTTACAAAAGATAAGGGTTTTGGGGCCACTTGGCAAAAGTGATCATAGCATGATTGTGTTTGATGTAATAAATGGAAGAAAGACAGCAAGGAAATCCACAGTACTACCTTTTTAACTTTCAAAAGTGAGACTATGATAAAATGAGGAAAATAGTTAAGAAAAAACTAAAAGGAGCAGCTGCAAAGGTTAAAGATTTACATCAAGCATGGGTGTTGTTTAAAAGTACTATCTTGGAAGCCCAGGCCAGATGTATTTCATGCTTTAAGAAAAGTGGAAGGAAGTCCAAAAATCTGCCAGCACAGTTTAAAGGTGAGGTCAGAGGCTGTTGTAGCCAAAAAAAAAAATCTTTCAGGAAATTGAAAAAGGAGCCAAATTTATGTTAAAACCTTTAGACTGCCATATGCGCAGTCATTCAAGGCAGTTTACAACAATTTTAAAATACAGGGAAACCAGAGGACGCATGAGCAGAGTAGGCTACCAGCTCGCTAATGCTAAACAAAAACTGCCCAGAAAAGGGCTACCTCGAATGAAGACGTTGCCACTTCTGGGAGCCCACCACACAACCGCACCAGCAGGTCATGAGAAATTGGGTGCTTGGCATCATGCATAGCCGGTGAGGACCACTCCCAACCCTGCAAAAGCCTGTGCACCAAAAATCCCCCTAAGGGATTACCCCAGCCCGCCACTCTGGAGAAAAGGCAAATCTAGCCAAGTAAGAGTGCACTGCCGACCTAGACATGCCTCTTGCCTTTCGCAAAAATATAGTGGCCCAGTAGCTGCTCCCCCCGCCTTATCCCGCTGCCAAAAAAAGACACCATCCTCTCATAACCTCTACAATAAGCGGACCAAATAGCTGGCACCACCAACCTTTGGCCGTCCGGGATGCTGAGTCTCCTACAATCTGCCAGAGCTGTGCCGGGACCGCTGACCCCTCTGCATCTGCTCCAGGTGCTAAGGTCCAAAACAGTAATCACTTGAAATGGGAGTTAGCAATTCTGTTAACAGAGCCAGGTATATGCCAAGCCTTGGCAGTCACATTCAAATGTAAGCAAGACAGCACGAATGTGTGCATATGAGCCGATACACTCACGCAGTGTGGGGAATAGCGATTAATTACCTCAATCACCACCGCATCGTCACAACAGAAAATCACCCTCCAGTCACTCAATCTGTCAGACCACAATAGAGAAGAGTTCTAAGAAAATAATGTTACGGGTAAGCTCAGACTCCTGCCAATTAGTTGGGCCATTGCTCAGCACACCAAACACCCTGAAAAGAGATGTCAAAGCCCAGGCCCCCAGCTACATCCACGAAAAACTGCAAGTCTACATTTGAAATCTTGGACTGCAACACAGATGTCCCATTGAACTCTGATAAGAAAGCATCCCAGACACGGAGGTCCTCATGCATGTACTTGGTCATGCGTATGTGGTGGTATGGCTGAACAATTCCAGAAATAGCTACGGACAGCTGATGGGAGAACTCAGCCCATCGGGATCTTCACATGCAAGGTTATCTTGTTGGCCAACCTGGCAGATGCAACCAAAGCCTGCAGCTTGGACACTTTATCGGCAGGAAGCCAGGCCACTATCGCCACAGTATCCGGCTTAATACCCAGAAACATGAGCTTAGTCATGGGACCTTCCATCTTCCCACAGCTAGAGGGATGCCAAATTTCCTGGACAAGCTGGGAAAGTCATCAAGAAGAAAACTACAGCATCAGAATGAGGAGGCCCCACAAACAAAAAATAGTCCAAATTAGCCACATTAGGGTTGCCCATATGGTGCACTAGCATCCAATACAAGAAGGTGCTGAATTTCTCAAAATAAGCATGGGATATAGAGCAACCCATCAGCATGTATTTATCAAAATAGAACGAGCCCTGAAAGCAGAAGCCCAACAGAGAAGGCTGATGGATGAACTGGTAGCAAACGAAAAGCTGACTCAATATCCACTTTTGCTAGGAGAGCATCAGGACCACATTGGCGACCGAGGCAACAGCACCATCAAAGAATGTATAGTGTACTGTATAGGACACCTTAGAAATATATGATCATTGACCGAAGCACAGCAGGGAAATGAGAGATTGCGGATTAAATGAAATTTCCCAAGTTCCTTCTTGTGCACCAAGCCCCCAAGGAGAAACAACAAAAACTGGAAAAGGCCGCTTATCAAAAGGGCCTGCAATTCTGCCCAGTCCCAGATCCCCTGCAAGCTTCTCCCACACCATGGATGAAAAACACTTAACCAAAGGTGCATTGCGAGCAATAGAGCTAATGGCCATCACCCAATTAGGATAACAAAACCAAACCGAAAACCACTCTCCAGGATAGCCCCAAACCATCAACGCTGGTAACAGGAGTATGGCCATGCAGAAAAAAGTGATATCACTTGCCCCCTGTGTTGGGGGCCTAGAGTGCCTTTTCTGGCTGCACTTGAGAGCTGAATGCCTGTTACCACACAAGGAACAGATATGGCAGAATTTGCAATACGTGAAGGGGTAGGAGGACTTGTTGAACCTCCAACAGATGTCGCTGGTGCACTCAGCCAGCCCCAGCAAGAAAGGCGTGATCAGCTGCTGCCATAGTCACCGACCCGCCCTTACCCATTGGTCTGACAGCATTCCTAGGTCTGCCTGTCAAACAGCAACGGTGGTCAATGTGGCTAATAAAGATCAATTACCAGATTGGGCAGTGGGTAATGGAAAGGGGGTGGGGTTTCCAGATTCAACATCCTTGGGTAGAGGCTGGCTACTTTGGCAACATACAAGCCCATGGGGGTTCGCTTCTCCCCGGTAGGACTGTATATCTCCAGGAACAAGCAGGAATGTAGTCTTCACATATGGGGTATCGTCGGTACTGACAGAGCCTGCGCGGGAACGCTCCCTAGTGTCCAATTAGAAAGCCTGTGGGAGCATCCCACAGCGCCTGCATGCTGCCTTCCCGCCTTTCCCAACTGCCTCTCTCCAGTTCTTCGTTTTCCGTGGAGCCAGCAGGTTGTCGTTCCTGTCACCGTAGAAAATTTTTCCTATTCTCCTTTTTTGTGGTCGCGTCTGCCTTCCCTCGACGCTATACCGGTACCACCGGTTCTTTCTTTCTTTTAAAAAAACAAAACACTTTTTCCAAACCTTTTTTCTTCAAGTGCACGTGCCATTTTGGGCCTTGGGCCCAAAAATTTCCTTTACTATGGAAAAACCCGCTTTGGGTTTTAAGAAGTGCACCAAGTGTGGCGGTACCATCTCCATCACTGACACCCATGAGTGGTGCCTTAAATGTTTTTAGGTCCTGACCACTCCATTTCGGAGTGTATGGCCTGTACCATGATGTCCAAGAGGGGTAGACAAAACCGAGCTGCTAAGCTCAGCACCCTTTTTCCCTCCGATGCAGCCTCTGTGGCATCAACGTCTTCCTCCCATAGATCTCAGGTAACTAAACATAAGTCTGGCCGGTCCTCAAAGGGTAGATCTCCTTCCAAGCATCGAGATTCTGTACCGGCAAAATTGCCCCGGCGGGACGCTTCGGCTTCCAAAGCATTATCGGGGCTCCAGGATGTTCGAGGCCTTAACCTCGGCAGAACTACTGGTGCCATGCTCTGGGGTATCGGCTGTTTCCTCTGGTACCGATACCCAGGCATCGGCAGCATCGCTAGACCAGAGGTTCCTGGCTATTGAACGCAGTCTGGCGGCTCTCCTTGCGGCATCGACACCCTCGGACCCGTGTCACAGTTCAACCGGCACCGATTCCGACTCCGGCACCAGTATTGGTACCAGTACAGACAGCATTGGCATCGACATCAGTGTCTGCATTGCCGGCACCCAGTCATGCTATGCCTTCCGGTACTGATACACTGGTACCGATTTCCCCCCGGCACCGACTTCGGTCGGTACGGGTATCGTGTTCTACAAGAGCATCTGGATAGAAAGTACTTTGGTACCGATAGAGCTGTCAGAATCCTCAGACTCCTCAGAGGTTTCAAAGTTCTTCTCCCGGAGGAGCCTTCCTCTCCTCTCCTAAACGTAGGATGTCTCCTCCAGAAGATATCTCATTTCAGGATTTTATCAGGGAGGTGGCTAGAGGTCTTTCCATTACTGTGGCTCCTGAAACAGAGCCCAGGGCAAAGGAGTTGGAGATTCTACAATATCCCAAAG
The DNA here is from genome assembly GCA_033557465.1 of Ichthyophis bannanicus. Classification (NCBI taxonomy): domain Eukaryota; kingdom Metazoa; phylum Chordata; class Amphibia; order Gymnophiona; family Ichthyophiidae; genus Ichthyophis; species Ichthyophis bannanicus. Next base: position 857,402,288 of record CM066034.1, read on the forward strand.
CTCCTAAGGAGGCAGCTACTTTGCCTATCCATGAGATCTTACATGATCTCATGTTAAGAATGTGGGAAACACCTCTTACCACCTCTCCTCACTCTTGTAGACTGGATACCGTGTATAGAGTACCTCCGTGTCCTGGTTTCCAGAAGACTCAGCTTCCTCACCACTCTATTGTAGTGGAATCGGCTATGAGAAGGATCAGAAATGCGAAGAGGCATGCCTCTAATCCTCCAGAACGTGAGTGTTGAACTTTGGATGGCCTTGGACGTCTTACTTTCCAGGCTTCCATGCTTTCTGCCAGGATCAGTTCCTATATTTTATATATGGGAATGTTCCTTAAAGAAGTCACAGGAGACTTGGAGATTTTGAGCCCTCTTCTTCCTGATAAGAAACAGGATTTTCTCACACTGGTTAAACATGCCCAGGATGTTTCTAAGTTTGCCAATCGTGCAGCTTTTGACTGTTTTGAGTGCATAAGCAGAACCTCTGCCATTGCCATAGGTGCACATAGAATTGCCTGGCTCCAGGCATCCAATTTGGAGCTCTGGGTGCAGGACAAACTGGGCAATATCCCTTGTACAGGTGAGAATCTATTTGGCAAAAATTGGCAAGAGAGAGCCAATGAGTTGGATGCTGACAACTCCACTTTGGATAGATTATCCAAAGCCACAGCTCATTCTGCAAGGAAGAAATCTTTCAAGAAACCATTCTTTTCCAAAAAGAAGAGGTTTTATCCCTCTTATTCCCAGCAAGGGCGTTCTGCAGGTCAACCTGCCCAAAAGAGTCAGCAACCACCTAAACAGAGGAAACCAAAGACTGCTAAGCCTCAACCGTCTCAGCAGTCTCAGCCTCCACAAGGCCTTTGACTTCCATCTAGAGAACTTAGCCTTCTTGGCCCTCAACGGACCAGAGCCTTCCACCATTCCAGCAAGGTTGTGTCACTTTGCCCTCAGATGGGGGCAAATAACAGCAGAACATTGGACTCTCTCCATTTATAAAAAGAGGGGTACAAGCTTCACTTTCTCTGCATGCCCCCTCCCACAATGGTAAGACTGTGTACTTCTCAGACCTCTCTCATCAACCTGTTTAGATCAAGAGGTCACTATGCTTCTTGCCCAAGAGGCAATATAAGAAGTGCCCATTCCTCGACAGGGTACAGGGTTTTACTCCCCCTATTTCCTTATCCCAAAGAAAACAGGGGGACACAGACCCATTTTAGACCTCAGAGAATTGAACAAATTCCTGTTCAAAGAGAAATTCAAGATCTCTGGGAACGCTGCTGCCATACCTTCAGAGTCAGGATTGGCTTTGTTCTCTAGATCTCAAGGATGCGTACACATGTTCTCATCCATCCAACTCACAGAAAGTTCCTTCGGTTCCTTTTTCAAGGAAAGCACTACCAATACAGGGTGCTTCCTTTTGGCCTGGCCTCAGCACCAAGGGTGTTTACGAAATGCATGGCTGTGGTAGCAGCATTTCTTCGCACTCTGGGAATATTCATCTTCCCCTACTTAGACTGGCTCATTCGAGCCCCATCAGTCAGAATCCAGGATCTCTCTATCTTGCACAATGTGTATCCTTCAGTATTTGGGTCTGGTCATAAACATCCCAAAATCCAGCCTAACTCCCACTCAGTCTCCAGAGTTCATATGAGCTTTGCTGGATACCAGAAAAGCAAGGGCCTATCTTCCCCAGACCCGTTGACTTCGCATGGTGTAGTTAGCTTCCCAAGCAGTGCTAAAGCCTCATCTCACTGCTTGAGAAATGTCACAACTACTAGGCCATATGGCATCTACCATGCATGTGGTTCCTTATGCTCGCCTCCATATGAGCAGCCCAGTGGACTTTATCCACTCAATGGACCCATGCATCAGGGTGCCTGTCAGACAAATTAGCAAACACAAATCGCCTTATTTTGTCCCTCCAATGGTGGCTGTCCACTCAAAACTTGTTGGCGGGGTCCCCTTTTCAACAATCTTTACTCCAGGCAACTCTCACAACAGATGCTTCACCAATGGGTTGGGGAGCTCATCTGCAAGATCTCTCCACCCAAGACACTTGGACTCCACAGGAGACTCATCTACACATCACTCTCTTAGAGCTCAGAACAATTTTCAAGTGTTCCACACCCTGCTCAGCTACAAGACAGTCCTCATTCAGACGGACAATCAAGTAGCCATGTTCTATGTGAACAAGCAGGGAGGAACAGGCTCTGTCACTTTGCAACGAAGCTTTGCGACTATGGGCCCTCGCCAGAGAGCATCAGATTCATCTCCTGGCAGTGTATCTTCCAGGTATCCAAAACTCTTGGGCAGACAGACTCAGTTGAGTTCTGCTTCCACACAAATGGCCTCTACATGCAGACCAGGTGGCCAAGATTTTTCAAATTTGGGGAACCCGGACATAGACCTCTTTGCAAGTCCGTTGAATGCCAAACTTCCCCGATTCTGTTCCAGAATTCCAGCTCAGGGCTCTCAGGCTGGGGATGCTTTCCTCCTTCATTGGAGTCAAGACTTCCTTTATGCCTTTCCACCCATTGCCCTAATTCCCAAAAACCCTGTTCAAGCTTCAGAGAGACAGAGGCCGTATGATTCTCATCGCCCCACATTGGCCACGGCAAGTGTGGTACCCTCTGCTTCTACATCTCTCTCAAGCTCCCTCTCTGGAGCAGACCCTATCTCAGGAGGACGGAATGTTATGGCATTTCAATCCCCAGTCTCTGCATCTCAGGGCTTGGTTGCTGAAGGCCTAGATCTTCATGATCTTAACCTTTCTCAGTAAGTAAAAGATATCCTTTATGCTTCCAGAAAACCTTCCACAGGATGCTCTTATGCTTTCAAGTGGAAAAGGTTTACCATATGGTGCTCACAGAAGGGTCTTAGCCCCCTTGTGATACCTCTGGAATCATTACTGGAGTATCTCCTTCATTTATCCAATGGAGGACTTAAAACTAACTCAGTAAGAGTCCATTTGAGTGCTATTGCAGCTTCTTTCAAGCCTTTAAATGGACAACCTATTTCCTCCCATCCTCTTATAGCAAGATTTGTGAGAGGCCGCCTTCTAACTAAGCCTCACATTAGGCCACCACCGGTGGCATGGGACTTAAACCTGGTTCTTGGCCAGCTCATGAAGCCACCTTTCGAATCCTTAGCTACTACCTCGTTGAAATTCTTTTCCTGGAACGTTATTTTTCTCGTTGCAATCACATAAGCATGTTGCATCAGTGAGTTGCAGGCACTAGTGGCTGATTCTCCTTATATAAGGTTCCATCATGACAAGGTAGTCCTTAGGACTCATCCACACTTTATGCCAAAGATGGTCTCGCCTTTTCATTTGAACCAAGCGGTCTACCTGCCTGTGCTTTTCCAAGGCCTCATGCATCAAATGCAGAAAGGAATCTTCATACTTTGGACTGTGAAAGAGCTTTAGCCTTTTACTTACAAAGAACACGGCAACATAGAAAGTCCTCGCAACTCTTTGTTGCTTTTGATCCTTCTCATTTGGGACTTCCAGTCTTCAAGAGAACACTGTCCAACTGGATTGCACAGTGTTTCTTTTGCCTGTCAGAGTAAGAATCTTCCTCTGGAGGGCTATGTCACAGCTCACAATGTGAGAGTCATGGCAGCTTCAATGGCTCATCTGCACTCTGTGTCTATCGACGACATTTGTCGAGCAGCCACTTGGGCCTCGGTTCATACCTTCACAGCCCATTACTGCTTGGACAAGGACTCCCGCTGGGATGCCTTGTTTGGTCAGGCTGTTCTCCAACACCTGTTCCATACCTAATCAACTCCTACCCACCATCCCTGGTAGGATGATGGAGATCCATGGAGGGAAGTGAAGCCCTTTCACAGGGACACACAACTTCTGGGGTTCTGTCCCTGGCATCTAAAGCTAGGGAGTCCCCATATGTGAAGACTACATTCCTGCTTGTTCCTGGAGATAGCATAGTTACACACCTGTAACAGGTGATCTCCAGGAACAGCAGGAATTTAGTCTTCACAACCCACCCACCTCCCCTAGGAGTTGTATCTCTCTATCTCTTTCTCTTTTCCTCTCTCTCTCTTTGTCTCAGCTTTAAACTCAACTCAAGAGAGGCAGTTGGGAAAGATGGGAAGGCAGCACGCAAGTGCTGTGGGATGCTCCCAAAGGCTTTCTAATTGGACGCTGGGGAGCGTTCCCATGCAGGCTCTGTCGGTACCGACTATACCCCATATGTGAAGACTAAATTCCTGCTGTTCCCGGAGATCACCTGTTACAGGTGAGTAACTATGCTTTACTGTTGAATGATTGGTGGAAGGCCTTCAAATTGCTTGGACATGATAATACTTCCTGGTCACAGCTTTAAGGGGTAGTGTGTGGGGGTGGTGCTGTTTGACTCTGGCACCTGCCACCAAAGCTGGTGGGCAAAGTTCCAATCTGGTTACCTGAACTGTTTGGAATTAAGGGAATTTGGCCTTGATCAGGGGTCAATTTAGGGGGGTGGGCAGGGGTAGGTGAAACCCGGGCATGGATATTCACCTGGAAGGACTAGCCTTTGCTATTAATATGGCAATGCTGGTGGTGGACGCTCATGGTGGCTGTGGCGTTGTACCACGGCTAGTTTAGGGGTAGATGCGATTACATCTTGCTTGGAATATGGCTGGCGTGAATTCAATATCCAGAAAGAAGGCTGGGGGTTGTCGGGTGAGGGGCATGACTCCATTCTACCCTTCCCACCTTTACAGTATATTGGTTTGTCTTATGGTAATTTCAAATACATAAACTTCCAGGAAACATGTAGTAATAGCCAATATCCAAACTCCATCCTAACGGGATCCAGTATCCCACCTGCCATACTACTAGTAAGATGAGACCGTCTCCACCCTTCCATCACCATCGTTCCAGTGGGAAATAAACACCCCCACTGCTGGTCTCATCATATTACTAGCAAAGGTCGACAAGCTTCAGGTGTGGACCCCAATCCTGGGGGAATAGCCACTCCTGGAAATCCGAGCCACGATCACCTAATCATGGCCCTGCTGTAATCCTTCAAAAGACTCTGGCCCCAATGGAAAACAACATAAGCACTGGCAAGTTAGATGCAAGGCATAGGTAAGGCAGGCAAAGAGAATTTGAAAAAGTTTGCTGTGGAAGCAGAAATGCACAATAAAAACCTTTTCAAGTACATGTGTAGCAAATAACCTGTGAGTCAGTTGGACCATTAGATAAGAACATAAGAGATTCCATACTGGGTCAGACCAAGGTCCATCAAGCCCAGTATCCTGTTTCCAACAGTGGCCAATCTAGGTCATACGTACCTAGCAGTATCCCCAAAAGACACAGGTTCCACAGTGCTTGTATTGGGTCAAGCATTGATATCCTGGGTCCTTTTTTAATAATAATTTATGGACCTTTCCTCCAGGAACTTGTCCAAACCTTTTTTTAAACCCAGCTACACTAACAGCTCTTACTACATCCTCCGGTAACAAATTCCAGAGTTTGATTATACGTTGAGTGAAAAAATATTTTCCCTATTTGTCTTAAATAGTTTACCCTGTAGCTTCATTGCATGTCCTAGTCTTTCTATATTCTGATAATGTAAACAATCGATCTACGTTTACACGTTCCACTCCATTCATTAATTTATAGATCTCTATCGTATTTCCCCTCAGCCGTCTCTCTTCCAGGTTGAAGAGCCCTAACCTTTGTAGCCTCTCCTCATAGGAGTAGCCTTCTATCCCCTTTACCATGATGATGAAGGGTAAAAGGGGTGCTAAGAGGACAAGGCCATTGCGGAAAGACTGAATGAATTCTTTGCTGTGGTCTTTACTGAAGAAGATGTAGGGAAGTTACCCATGATTGAAATGGTATTTAAAGATGTATCAGAATTGGAAGAAATGTCTATACGAGGAAAGATGTATTACAACTATTTGGTAAATTAAAAAGTAGCAAATCAGTATACATCAGAGTGCTGAAAGAACTGAAATATGAGATTGCATGTCTACTATTAGTAATCTGTATACTATCCTTAAAATCTTCTGTAGTACCTGAAGATTGGAGAATGGCCAATGTAATGTCTATTTTTAAAAAGGGTTCTGGGGAGCTCCGAGAAACTATAGAGCAGCGAGCCTGATGTCGGTGTGAGGCAAAATAGTAGAAGTCAATATAAAGAATAAAATTACTAAACATGTAGATAGTCATGGTTTAATGGCAGAAAGCCAACATGGCATAAATCAAGGAACATCTTGTTTTACTAATCTGTTATTCTTTTTGAAAGTGTGAATAAACAGATAAAAAGTGAGCAGATTAATATAGTGTACAAGATGTTCAGAAAGCCTTTCATAAGGTCCCTCATGAGAGACTCTTGGTGAAATTAAAAAGTCATGGGATAGGAGGCAGTGTACTATTTTGGATCAGGAATGGATTGAAAGATAGAAAGCAGAAATTAGGGCAAAATGGCCAATTTTTCTTAATGGAGAAAGGTGAATAGTGGAGTACCGCGGGGATCTATGCTGGGTCTGCTGCTTTTTAACATATTTATAAATGACCTGGAAATGAGAATAACGAGGTGATCAAATTTGCAGATGAGACAAAATTATTCAAAGTTGTTAAAACACAAGAGGATTGTGAGAAATTGCAAGAGGACCTTTATAAATTGGAAGACTGATGTCCAAATAGCAGATTAAATTTAATGTGGACAAGTGCAAAGTTATGCACCTAGGAAAGAAAAATCGAAACTATGGTTACACAACGCAAGGTTCCACATTAGGAATCACCACCCAGGAAGAGGATTTTAGGCATCATCGTGGGTAATACATTGAAAGTCTCTGCCCAGTGTGCAGCTGCAGCCAAGAAAGCAAACAGTATGCTAGGCATCCAAAAGGAAAGGAATGGAGAATAAAACCAAGGATGATATAATGCCTCTGTATCGTTCCATGATTCGATCGTACCTTGAATACTGTGTGTAATTCTGGTCATCCTATCTTAAGACTAATATAGCAGAATTGGAAAAGGTACAGAAATGAGCCACCAAAATGGTAAAGGGGATGGAAGAATACCCCTTTGAGAAAAGGTTTAAAAGGTTAGGGCTCTTCAACTTGGAAGAGATGGCTGAGGGGAGATATGATACAGATCTATAAATTAATGAATGGAATAGAACAGGTAACTTTTAGATTGGTTACTCCATCAAAAAGTAGAAATACTAGGGGACATGCAATGAAGCTACAATGTAACCCATTTAAGACTAAGAAAATATTTTTTCACTCAACAAGTAATCGAACTCTGGAATTTGTTGTTGGAGTATGTAGTAAAAGCTGTTAGTGTAGCTGGGTTTAAAAAAGGTTTGGACAAGTTCCTGGAGGAAAGGTTCATAAATCTATTATTAAAGAGGACCCAGGAAATCCACTGCTTACCCCATTGTGTAACCGATGTACCTTTTTGAGAACCTGACAATTACCTGTGATCTGTATTGGCCACGGTTGGAAACAAGATTTTGGGCTTGATGGATCTTGGTCTGACCCAGTATGGCAGTGCTGTCCAAACCTGAAATAACAGCGTTCAGCCTCCTTCCCCTCCCAGTACTCGGCATGGGTTTCCAGTCGAACAGGAAGCTTATCTAGGAGGGAGCAAGGGTCTATGGAATGTTCACTGGCTCACAGGCCACATGCTGACTGGTGACTGCTACTATCTGGCATAGGTCACAGTGAAACTCCAAAGAGAAAGGGAAATGGCCATGATTCTGTGACCACATCCACTGGTGATGTGACCCCATTTGGGCTCCTGACCCCAAGTGGGTCCCACTGCAGTATGACAATTCTTATGTTCTTATGTCTTGAGCTTTCATTCATACCCTCTTGGAGAGGAGTTAAATAAAATCTATTTTATTCCATTCCCAAGTCTTTCAGCCCAGTCGCTGTAGCAACAGTCCTCAACTGGGGGCAGGGCCATACCAAGGGTAGGATGAGTGATGTAACCGCACAGGGTGCAAGAATAGAAAGGGCACTGATATCATCACTGTGCTTCCAAGAAGCTCAAAACAGAGAGTGAGTTACTGCATGTGGTTGGGGCGGAGAGGGGCACTAGACTTGTTGTTCGCACAGGACTCATTTCTATCTTGGTACAGTCCTGGCTGGGGGACTTGCACCAGGACTCAGCTTAGTTATCGTGCAACAGCAACACCTACTGGCTGGATATAGGGCCTAAGACTGATGGATTCCAAACATTCTCTAGGATCTATGAACATTGCCTCCACAGCATCCCCAATTATGTCTGGGCCAGGAACTGGAAAATCTGACCTAGGCATTGAATCCTGGTACTTAGCAGTATGGAGCACTGCAATGCTATAGTGCTGCAGTGCCAGCCCATGAAAGTGTTTTTTTTAAACCACACACACAAGAAAAGAAATCACCAAAAATACATTTGAGATGTGACAAAAGCAGGTTAAAATATTAACTGAGATAAAGATGATCAGTTTGTAGCAGGGTTGCCCTAGGGTCATGAATACATTTATAAATGGAATTGCCAATAAACTGTAAACCATGACTAGTGAAATGATTTGAATAAAAAATGTAAACATCCATGTACTTTACAAATTAAGTATTGCCAAAGAAGGTCACAGCAAATTTACTGGTGAAATATGGCCAAGTGGCTTCTTGGATGTCATTCAAATATGATGCATGCCCATGCACTGTCCATATTATTAAGCCTTTGCTCATAAAAGGAAAATATATAAAGTTACAATAATGAAATACTAGGAAAGCAATTAGTGAAGATTAAGAGGAGGGATATTGACTTCAGAAGGTAGGGAAAGGAATGTCATCATTTTATACTCTGGGCTCAAGCCTCTCAGCCCTCCTGTTTAATATTTTCATACAACCAATATGCCAAGTCTTCCACACACACAAAATCCAATATCAAATTTATGCCGACGATATAATGATCTTCACCCCCATTAACTTCCTTTATCCTGACCTTGCTAGCCTCTGAAACTGTTTCTAGAATGCAAAATTAATGACTTAACCAACACAATCTACACATCAACAATGAAAAGACGGAAGCCCTATACATAACTACTCACCTGACCATCTTATCACTAATGCTGAGACTTAACACGTGGAAATCAGTTAAATCTGAAATAAACCTAATCTAACTTAACCTTCCAACCACACAAAAAGAAAACAACTTCCTCTGTCTAACAAAAGCTAAGGACCTTGAAAAATCTCTGCCCCTTCTCCCTGCAGATCTATTCCACACCATCTGCCAAGCTAAAGTTACACCTATTCTAGAGTATTTTATCATTTACCAAGGCCTCCCCAAACACACCCTCCACACCCTGCAAATGGCCCAGAACACAGTTGCACGATTAATCACCATAGCACCCCGTCGAGAGCACATCACCCCAATACTAATGCAGCTCCACTGACTTCCTATTACTGCCAGAATTAAACACAAAGCCCTCACCATAACATTTTAAAATCTTACACAAGGGATTTGCAACCTGCCTTCAGCCTCTCATCTCCGAATCCACAGCTAAAAGGTCATGAAGAATCACCACTCTTAACCTGCTGATAATCCCAACTCAGAAAATCAAGAGCAAGCAAACCATTTGCAATCAAACCTGCTCCCTATTTGTCCCTACGGTATGGAACTCTTTACCACCAACACTAACGGGCCAATGCAGAAAGCTAGTGCTAGACCCGCGCAGAAGTTTGTTTTTTTGTTTTACGTTCCTGACAATGCACACAATTTAACGTGCGATGCAGGAAGGATAGGGTATGCAAATGATCCCGGCGTTAACCAGTCACATGCAAATGATCCACTACAGCATTAAACTGGGAGAGCAAGCCAAGACATGCGCACAAGAAGTCTGTGCTAGTTTGGCTTGCTCTCTGGGCACTGCATGGCTAAGTTGCATGAGAGTATTTTAATGGTATTGGGGACCATCATGGCATCGGGGAAAAGACCCCAATGCCATCAAAATACTGTCTGGGATAGTACTTAACAAAAAAACAATCCCTGGTGTCCCAGCGACCCGTTTCCCCCTCCCCCCCCTCCAACAGTGTTTTCATGGCACAGGGGATGATCACAGCCTTCAGGAAAAGCCCCCAATGCCATCAAAACACTGAGCTGGTGCCCCATCAAAAAGTAATTACCTGGTGGTCTAGTGGTCCCTTGAACCCCTCACTCCCTAAACCCAAGTAAAATTAAAATTACTTTGGTCTAGCAGTCCCAAAATCCAATCTCTCCCCCCCCCCGTACCTTAAAATAGGTGGGAGTGCTGCCTACGTGCTTCTGCTCTGGTCCACTATCTTGTAAAATGGTGCACCTGACCCCACACGGAGCATCCTAGGATGCACCCTAGGATGCACTGGGCAGGGTTAGACTTTTGGGCATCGGCCCCCGATAGTGTTTTGATGGCATTGGGTGCATTTCCTGATGCTGTGATCATACCCCGATGCTATCAAAATGCTGTCAGGGGGGGGGGCCGCTAGGTCACCAGGGATTCTATTTTGTTGGGCACTGGCTCCTGACAGTGTTTTGTTTTTATTTATTTAACATTTCTTATATACCGCCTTTCATGATAAGGCGGTTTACACTGAACAAACTGAAATTACATTGAACAGGGCATTATAACTTGGAGATAACCCTCTATTGCCCATGTTCTCTGTAAAATAGTTTTGATGGCATCGAGGGCTTTTCCCGATGCCTTATCTAGTTGGGCGCTAGCTTTTCTGTCGACATTTGTTTTCTGCATTTAAAGATCATAAAATGTACTTAAACATGGCGTTAGAGGCCCGTAAAGCCCGCACTACTTTTCTGCATCTGCCTGTAAGACTTATCTGAATTCAGAAAAAAAGCTTAAAACATATCTCTTTCAAACGGAATACAACGTAAGCCCGGACTCAAAGACCCAACCACATAAAAAATGCACCCTAAGTATTCAACAAACATTCCTATAAATGTATTTGCTAACCAATTTAACCACTAGAGCCAAAGTTGTAAATAGTTTGAAAGTTAAGCTATTATGTTACTGTCTAGTTCTCTGTAAAACAGTGTGCTGATCAAAGCCCTGTTACATGTTTGATTGTTAACTGTCATAGAAATTATTTTATTTAAACTTTAGTATCAATGTAAAGTATACCAGCCATTTATTAATTATTAAGCTGAATAATGTTTGGCTATGTAATGTATATAGGTTTGTGTGACACTCTCAGATTTAACAAGTTGAAAAGGGTCACACAATGGTGCGTTTCCCACATTTGCATGATATGCATGTCTCTATTGAAGTGTTAGGAGGTGCGTGCATGTGTGTGTGTTACAAGCTACTTCTGGGTTTGTATGTGTTTGGAGGTGTGTATGTATGTCGGGAATTGCATACATGTGTGTTGGGGGATGTGCGTTTGTATGTTTGCCTTGGGGGCTGCATGAGTGTGTGTGTGTGTGTGTTGGGGGGCTGCATGCATGTGTATCATGGAGCGTGCAGGGGCTTTGTGTGTGTGTGTGTGTGTATACATGTGTAATGGGGAGTGTTGGGGAGTGTGTGTATCATAAGGTATGTCAGGAGCTGTATGAGTGCGTATGTCATGGAGTGTCAAGGGCTGAGTGCCTGTTTGACTCTTTTTTTTTTTTTTCTCTTAACTCCCCCAGCCTTCCTCGAGTGTGTGTGTCTCTCTCATGACATCCCCCCCCCCCAGCTCATTATCTCATGACTCCCCCATACTTCGTCCAGCATCTCTCCCTCTCTCTTTTGACCCCCCCCCACCCCAGGCCATGGCCCAGGCCCAGGCCCCCCCAGTCCATGCCATCTCTTCCTCCTCCTCTCTCTCATAGCCTCCTTCATCCAGTCACACTCTTACTTGCCTCCGGTTCTCGAAACGCAGTGTTTGATCCTTCCGCCATTGTGATAGGCTGGGTGCACGGTTCAGCAGTGCAGTGGACGGAGTTCAGACTGTCCTTCCTCTATACTTCCTAGGGAGTGTGGGGGTAGCCTAATGGTTACAGCATCATGCAAGGAACCAGGGGGACTAGGTTCAAATCCCTTTGCTGCTCCTTGTGATCATGGGCAACTCATTTAATGCTCCATGGCCTCAGCTACAAGCTTAGATTATAAGCCCTCCAAGAAGCAGGAAAATACCTACTCTACCTGAATATAACTCATCTTTCAACTTCTGAGCAAGGCGTGACCAAATCCTGTTCCCTTCCTCTTTCTCTCCTTTTTTTTTTTTTTTTGGCGCTCTAATCATCTCTGTACCACCCCTCCACTGCCTTTTAGGATCTGCTGTCTGGTCTTGCCTGTGAGTGCCAAAATCTTCAATCCAGCCCTATCTGGAACAGAAAAGTTAATGAACTATTCATAGAGAAAGCAGACTCGCCAACACTATGCTCATTTTTATATTATGTAAGTGCATTTTCATATTTTTTTCTTTAGCTAGTGTAGTAGAATGGTCTTATTGTCAGAGAAATCCAAAGCACTCATAAACCAACCTCTGAGGTTTGCTTCAAGATATATTACGCAAACTTTACAATTGTTGTACAAAGCAGACATGTTAACGGCAGTACACAAGAGCACCATATGTCACTTAAAATCCTTGTGTTTGATCCAGTGAACTCCTTTCCTTGCCCACTGAACAAGTTACTAGTACTGGTTTTCAAATGTAGCTAACTTCTCTGCTGTGTGCTGCATCAATATTGATGTTTGAATTTGTATGCAATTTTTTTTTTTTGTAATATAGCCGAACATCTAATTTATTTATTTTCATGGCAGTTTCAGATTGAACCAAAAGCTTTTGAGATTTTCCTGCAATGCCTCCTAAATCCCTTTTCTGTTTGATATGCTCTTTGCCTTTCAGCTGAAGGCGGCATTTTCTCTCGTATTTTTTTTTTTTTTTTTTGGTTTCTCCTATTAGACCCAGGAGTTTCAGTGTATCTGCTCTGAATAGCATGTGCTGCGCTGCTCTGCCTAATGATCCCAGTCTCTCTCTATGCAGCTTCATTTAATTGACTGCTGTCTGAAAGTTAAACATTTATTGTCTGGAAACCTACACAGGAAATCTTGTTTTAAATAAAGACTAGAAACATAGAATATGACTGCCAATAAGTGCTATAAGACCCATTTAGGATGCCTAATTTCCTTCTCGTTGCACTACAATAGACTTCAATTGATTTCTGGCTAACCGTTCACTTCCTTGAAATTAAATCTCCTCTGTTTTTCCCAGGTTTTTAAGAATTCTCTTGCTGTTTTTTGCTCTACCATCTTCGCTAGGAAGCAGTTCCATGGATCAAGCACACTCTGTGATGGCATATTTTCTTATGTGATTCCTGCGCCTACTGCCTTTTGAGTCTTTATGATTTTGTTCTGGAACATATTCTCAATGAGAAATATTGGGTTTATTTAAACCTTGGAGATATTTCAATTATAATCTATTATTCTATAGGGAATACATATTTCAATCCTTAATTCTCATTTTATAGAGCTTTTGGTACAGACTTTGCATCATTATGTGTGTGGAGCATTTGTGTCTTCTGGAGATCATTGTAGGAATCTAGTTCATGCACGTAGGGTACCCATGTTGCCTTTATGAAATAATATATGCAAAAAATTTCATTGTATATAAACCAATTATTTCATCTTTCCTGTATGTATCCTTATAAATTCAGTACATTATTTGTGGACCTTCAATGTAGGAATTGACGAAAGATCAAGACCTTCAAATACTATTCGTTATAATCATCGGTTCCAATTCTTCTTTCATATAAATTTAAACTTTTAGTCACTTTCAACATTTGTTGTTTATCTGAACATCCAGTACCCTCCCAACATGAATTCGTGTTTAAATGGTTCCTTCCCCTGTGCAGAATTATCTAATTCAATCTGTCGTGCTTACTTATCGTTTCTTTTATGTAAATCCATTCTTATTTTCAGCCAATCAATTTAAACACCCTTTTCAATCCAGCCTGCATTTAGAGGTCAGTTCTACAATAATTCTCATATGACATAAGTCTATATGTAAAAAATATTTAAAACTTTGGAATTACAGAGCTTAAAAGGGAGTGAGGAGGCACTGTGGGTTAAACTAGAAAGAGGGAAAGGGAAATCTATTTGCATTGGCGTGATATATAGACCTCCCTCACAAGAGGAAGAGGTGGACAGAGTTAATTGAAGACATACACAGCATTGCTAGGAAGGGGTAGTGCTACTGATAGGGGATTTCAATATGCCAGATGTTGATTGGCACATTCCTGCTGCAGTATCATCTAGAAGTAAAGAGATCCTGGATTCTTCACAGGGAGAACTATTCAGGCAATTGGTAACAGACCCTACACGTGGAGGGGCCATACTGGACTTGGTGCTTGCCAATGGTGAAAGTGTTTCTGATGTTATAGTGAGATCATTTTGCATCCAGCGATCACCAGATGGTATGGTTCAGTATTAGGACTAGGGGTGTTAGAATCCATACAAAAGCAAGGGAGTTGTTAGTGGGATGAGAACAGCTAGGGGATGTAGAAAAACAGTGAGCAAAACTGAAAGGGGATATTTTAAGGGCAACCAACCTTTTTGTTAAAATGGTAAATAAAGGTAAAAGGAAACCACTATGACTTTTGAAAGAAGTAGCTGAAAAGGTGAAGAAAAAGAGGGAGGCCTTCATGAAATACAAGAGATCAGAGAGAGAGGAAGATGGGCATCTATATTTGGAAAAACTGAGAGAAGCTAGCAAAGTAGCCAGGAAAGCAAAGATTCAAAAAGAGGAGGAAATAGCCGATGCAATAAAATGGGGGGATAAGACATTTTTCAGATATGTTAGTGAGAAGACGAAGGTCAAAAGTGGTATTGTCAGACTCAAGGGTGAAGGGGAAGAGTATGTAGAAGCTGATTTTATTTATTTACGTTCTCTTATATACCGCGCTATTCTGCATCAGTGCGGTTTACATTGAACAAACTGAAATTACATTGAACAGGGCATTATAACTTGGAGATAACCCTCCATAGCCCATGTTCCCTGTAAAATAGTTAAGTGGCTTGCGCAAGACCACAAGGAACACCTGTGGGACTAGAAACCCCAGTCCTTCCGGCCCAAGGTTGCTGTCCTCTAGTGGGATTTGAACCTCCAACCTTCCGGCCTGAAGTACCTTGCCCCAACCACTAGGTCACTCCTCCACTCCACTGATGAGGATAAAGCAGGCTTGCTTAACAAATATTTCTGTTCTGCATTCACAGATGAAGAACCAGGAACAGGACCTCAGAAAACACTTACAAACAGGATCAGAAACGAGGGGAATCTTGAACAATATTCAGAAGACTATGTTCATGAGAAACTAGCTAAACCTAAAGTAAACAAAGTGATGGGACCGGATGGGATACATCCTAGAATACTGAGGGAACTTGGGGATGTTCTAGCAGCTCCGCTGACTGACCTTTTCAATGCCTCATTGGAGTCAGGAGTGGTGCCACAGGACTGGAGATAGGCTCATGTGGTGCCTTTGCACAAAAGCGGAAGTATGTGGTTGAAAACTACAGGCCAGTTTAACTTCAGTGGTGAGTAAATTTATTGGAAATGCTGCTGAAAGAGAAAAGTGAGGTTTCTGGAGTTCAGCGGATTACAGGATCTGAGGAAGCATGGATTCACCATAGGCAGGTCTTGTCAGACAAATCTGATTTCTTTGACTTGCTGACCAGGGAGTTGGACCAAGGGAGAGAACTAGATGTGGCATATTTAGATTTCAGTAAAGCCTTTGACACCGTTCCTCACAGGCAACTTATAAACAAACTGAGCACTCTAGTGATGGACCTTAAAGTTACTGACTGGGTTAGAAATTGGTTGAGTGGGAGGCAACAAAGAGTACAGTTAAATGGAACTCACTCTGAGGAGAAGGAAGTTACCAGTGGTGTGCCCCAGGGATCTGTCCTTGGTCTGATTCTTTTCAACATCTTTGTTAGTGATATAGCAGACGGGCTGTCAGGTAAGGTTTGCCTCTTTGCGGATGATACCAAAATCTGCAATAAAGTAGACACCCAGGAAGGTGTAGATAACATGAGGAGGGATCTAGCTAAGCTTGAAGAATGGTCTAGAATTTGGCAGCTGGGATTTAATGCTAAAAAATGCAAGGTCATGCATTTGGGCTGCAGCAATCCAAGGGAGCAATATAGTATAGGAAGTGAAGTACTTTTGTCCACTAAAGAAGAGTGGGACCTCGGTGTGGTTGTGCCTGATGATCTTAAAGTAGGTAAACAGGTAGAAAAGGCGACAGCAAAAGCTAGAAGGATGCTTGTGTGCATATGGAGAGGAATGGCTAGCAGAAAAAAGGAGATGATAGTGCCTCTGTGTAAGTCTTTGGTGCAACCTCATTTGGAATATTGTGTGCAATTCTGGAGACCGTACCTTCAAAAGGATATAAACAAGATGGAGTCGGTACAGAGGGTGGCTACTAAAATGGTTAGTGGTATTCATTATAAAGCATATAAGGACAGACTTAAGGATCTTAATATGTACATCTTAGAGGAAAGGTGGGATAGAGGTGATATGATTTAAGACATTTAAATACCTCCGTGGCATAAATGCACATGGAGAGCCTCTTTCGATTGAAAGAAAGTTCTGCTACGAGGGGACATGGGATGAGGGTGAAGATAGATAGATTCAGGAGTGATATGTGGAAATATTTCTTTAAGGAAAGAGTGGTGGATCTGTGGAATAGACTCCCAGTGGAGATGGTAGAGATGAGGACAGTAACTGAATTCAAAAAAGCATGGGACAAACACAGAATCTCTAAAGGAAAAAAGGGGACTGTTGTAGTTGGTGATATGGAAGGAAAGACTAGACAGGCTATGTGGTCTTTTTCTGTCATTTTTCTGTTTCTATGACTTCTCCATTAAGGCTATGTTAATACACTGTAACTTAAAAATCCATTGCTGTTCTTTATAATTTAAATATTCATTGTGATTACCACTTCACCAATCACCTGCCATTTAAAATTTTGGTTTGTATGTTTCTCTAAAAAACAATATAATGACCCACTATCAGGGTTGACTGATTACTAGTTTTTATCTACTGAGATGTACATTCAGTCTTAATTTGATCAAATGCTTGGTTCTCCCTACATTTCCTAGTGGACATATGCTTACAATAGTATAGATTGCATATGAGAAATCATATGTTGTCATGGAAGGTTCTATATTTAACCCTCATATTTGGATATGTCCACCATGCTCTGTCAATTGTAGAAGCACATCATTTACAGTGGCCACATTTAAGTATGTTTAAATGTCCTGTCTTCATATGTCAAAGGGTATGGAATAACACATTATTTGATCTACTTCTTTTACATTATAATTTAATAGATTATCTTATTAAGCATATAATACCGCTTTGATTGAAGGATAAGGCGGTATACAAAACTGTCTAAATAAATAAATAAATAAATATAAGATAGATCTGTTGAGCACAATAATATGCTTTCACAATTGCTCCTCAAGGGCATCCCCTCTCCATAAATTGATTTTATCATTTCTTTGGTTTTTACTCTAAATTCTTCTAATGATGTACATATCCTTCTCATTCATAAAAACCGACCAATTGGAAAATTATATTTCAGCCTATAAGAGTAATGGCTCTCCAAATCTCGAATTGTTGCTCTGCGTAGGCTTATGAAGCGGCATTTTAGAAGGGAAGTCTAGGAAGAATTTGAGATGTCCAAGTGGTGGCAGTGAAGGGAGGCACATAAAGTGCTCTGCTCTGTTTCTACCTGAAAAGATGCATGTACCTGCAACCAGTTTCAGAGATGGGCCCATGCAAATGGCATGGCTGGATATGTGCATGTTTGCAGGCTAGTTTATAAACATGGATGTCCCTGAAATGCACAGCTACAGAAAAGGATAAGCAGATGTGCCAGCTGAGGTATTTTAGAATGTAGGCATCTATACTATGATACATGCATGTTTCAGCCTGACATTTTAGATCTGAAGACACATGATGGTGGGGCAGTGAAAATGAAAGGACTGTTAATTAACATACAGGTTTTGCTGACCTGGCAAAAAGTACTATGGTGGCGAAAGCACATTTCATTCTTCCCCCTGCAAGTGTTTCTCCCATGAAATTAGTACTTTTTTGCAACTTATTTGAGGTCAGGAGCAGGTATAGACATGAACGCATCGGTCTTGCTGAAATCAGAGTGACATGCATCACCGTAGGACCGCCCAGGCCATGACTCCACCATATCCCCTTGAAACATGGACGTGATCATGCTGGGTAAATCATGCTGGGAGGGAGGAGTAGCCTAGTGGTTGGGGCAAGGTACTTCAGGCCGGAAGGTCGGGGGTTCAAATCCCACTAGAGGACAGCAACCTTGGGCCGGAAGGACTGGGGTTTCTAGTCCCGCAGATGCTCCTTGTGGTCTTGGGCAAGCCACTTAACCCTCCATTGCCCATATTCCCTGTAAGTATTAGTGTATGTGTCTCATATCCCCGCGTGTTAAATGTATCCCCCAATTGTGTTGTGACCGCTTTGATTGAAGGATAAGGCGGGATACAAAACTGTCTAAATAAATATACTTGGCTGTCTGCCTGCTTTCTGTTGTCCAAATCATAAACAGAGCTTCTAACATGTCCCTCATAGTATCTGCAAGATGAGTTATGCTAGAAGTCTATAAAATGAGTGGGTTAGAATGGGTAAATGTAGATGAGTTGTTTACTCCTTCAAAAAGGAGAAAAACTAGAGGATGCACAATAAAGTTACAAAATAGCATATTTAAGATTCATCGGAAAAATATTTTTTTCATTCAACGTACTCAGACTCTGGAATTCATTGCCAGAAGATGTAGTAAAAAAGCTGTTAGTTGTAACTGAGTTTAAAAGGGGTTTGGACAAGTTCCTGGAAGAAAAGTCCACAAACTATGATTAAAGTGAACTGTAGAAATCCACTGCTCATCCTTGGGATAATCGGTCTACCTTTAGGGATCCTGACAAGTACTTGTGACCTGGATTGGCCACTGTTAGAAACAGGATACTGGGCTTGATGGATTTTGGTCTGACCCAGTATAGCATATCTTATGTTTTTGAAATATTTATATGACACACATTCAGTTATTCCTTCCCCTGATACAGACATTAATAATTTGAAACATAAATTCATGTCCGGACAGTATTTGTCGAGATGAGTACTTGTTGTGAGATAATATACTGACTCATAATTATTGAGATAAGGAACCAATGTTGGATAGGACCTGTTCAAATAAAGAATGTTTATAAAGTGACTATAGCTTTAAATTTATATGCAAGAGAAGTTGGGACTTCTGATTATAATGGATGGGATATTGAAGATCTTGATAATTTGTTAATTCCCACAATGAAGGTCCACAAATAATTTATTGAATTTGTAAGGATCTATATGTATATATTAGCTTATTTATTTTATTTAACATTTCTTTTATACTGCCTTTCAGATTATCAAGTCAGTTTACACAGAACAGTAAACTTGTTATACATGGAATAGTGAGTATAGAATGTAGTACAAGTGGGGGATAGGGAGAGAACATATTAGGAGGGTAGTATGGTAGAACTATGTACAGGAGGGCAGGGGCGGCCCAAGGGGGGTGCAGGGCCATGTGCAGAGATTAATTGTGGGGCCTCATTTGTATAGCTATTTGCATAATGTTAACATGCATTTTTAGTAAACATGCTTCTTAATGAGTGTCTGGATAAAGAAAGGCTAACAGATTTCTATGTTACTATATTCCAGTGCCAACCACCAGGCCCATTAAGAAGTACTATAAACACTAGGGTTATGACTTTTTGACTTTTTGCAAAATTATTGAATTCCTATGTCATGAATCGATGAATATTTGCTAAAAAGTGATGATAAAAGGTTTAATTCTGTTTTGTTTTCAAAAAATGTCACCCCGCACACGAAATTTCTAAAATCGTATATAAGTAGTATATTCAGGTAATAGAACTGTCTGGAGCCCCTTAGAACTTTCTTAATTTCTAGAACTTTCTTAATTTCTAGAACTTTATGGAACTTTCTATAAGCTTTATAATTGAGCATGCTAATTGATTTTCTGTATCATTTTTAGATCTCTTGAGATTATTTTTTTTTTATTCACAATGTCTCATAAGAAAAATGCTTCTACAATTGAAAAAAACAAGAAGATTTGGACTAAGAATCAGGTGTGATTTAAAGACACACAGAAAAAGAACTGTTCCACTGGAAGAAGAATCACTGGAAACCAAAAGCAGAATACCACTTAAAATCCAAATTGTTGGTCGCTATCTGTTCCTTGGAGCATCAATAAAAGGAAGGAAAGAACGTGTAAAGGAAATCGCGAAAGAAATAACAAGTTTATAGCAAAAGAAATTTAATTTTCCAACTTTATCAATTCAAGTCGTACAAGCTAAACTGGACCAAGTCCTGCACACCTACGATGAATGTGTAAAACGAAGAACATATGATCCTTTGAAGTTTTTGACATCACAAAAGAAAATGGTGAATGGTTATGCAGCGAGGACCGACAGTTAGTTATATCACCTTCAGATCGAAAGCAAGGGCCAGGTTGGGTATGCATCTGGGAAGGCTTCGAGTTTCAAAACTATTCATCCATCCAAAAGAAGGAAAATGACCTTGGAGTCTACGTCAACAATAGCAACAACAACAATCCCAACTGCTGAATCAGAAACTGAGGGTGAATATGAAGAGTCTGAAAAATCAGAAGAACAGTCCACAACAAAAAAAGTATAGCAAAACCAAAACTGCACAAGCACTATAAAATTATATCAGAATACTTCTAAAAAAATATATTTTTTAAATATTCAGTTATATACGGCATTACACGCATATATCTGAAAATCAAATTTTTGTTTTGGGGGTGACCTTTTAAAAAACAAAACAAAAAAAAAAACCCTAAATCAAACTGATACCTTTTTCATTACTTTTTAAATAATTGTTCATTGAATTATGACAAGGGAACATAGGGTTACAAAAACGTCATAACCCTAATAAACACTAACCATTTAGAACTCGTAGCAAATCCACCATATCATAACAGCTCTGCCAGGACTCAAAAAGCACCAAACCCTACCTATCAAAAGGCAACACTGCAAATATTAAACCAATACATTTCAGAGAATACCAGTGCATCTCCTACTGGGGAAATAGGAACTACATGAACAGAATCCCTCAGCTTGGTTAAAATGCAGAACATAGACCATCACCAAAGAACAAGGGATCACAATTTAGAAATAGGAAGACAATTAAACTGGGAACCCCAAAAGCCAAACCTGGGATGTACAAGAACACTAGAGAAATAAAACTATAAATTAATTTTCTCTTGTACTAAACAAAACACAAAAGATGTTAACAATGCACATTTCCCAGAGCTGATATATTCCAGTTAATAAATTCAAAATAAAAAATATTTTCTACCTTTTGTTGCTTGTGCATTTTCTTTTTCAGTTGCAATTGCTCAAGTCACTTTCTTCTGGTTTCTTTGTGTCTTCTGCGAGTTATCCATTTGCCCTTTCTTCTCTTAGAGAAAATTTTTGGAAAAACATCAATCTGCTTTAACATACTGATCTTTTCCCTTTTGCTCTTTCCTCCATTTCTTTCCTTATTCCTTTATCATCAACTCAAATTTAACCCTTCCATTCTCAATCTCCACTTACTCTTCCAATACCCAGCCCATCGTAGACTTTTCTTCCCTCCCACACAAAATCTTTTCCCCATCCATTCTCATTTCCCATCCCTTTCTAGTCCTTCCCCAAAATCATCTCCCTTATAGTTCTAGACCCACCCAGCATCTGCCCCCTTCTAGTCCCAGTCTCCCAAGCTTCCATATCAGCCCATTTCCAGTCCTAGCCCCCCATATGCTGTTTTCCAGTTCCACTCCAGCCCCTGATCAGCCCATTTCCACTCCAAGCTCCCCCATCAGCCCACTTCCAGTCCCATTCCAGCTCCTCATCAGCCCATTTCCAGTCCACATTCCCCCATATGCTCTTTTCCAGTTCCATTCCAGTCCCCCCAGCAGCCAGTTTCCAATCCTAGCCCTCTCGTCAGCCCACTTCATCCTATTTCAGCCCCCATCAGCCCACTTCCAGTCCTAATCCAGCTCTTCATCAGCTCATTTCCAGTCCAAGTTCCCCCCCCCACCATCACAGCCCATTTGCAGTCCTATTCCAGCCCCCATCACAGCCCAATTGCAGTCGGTCCCCCCCCCCGAAGAGCCCTGCGCCATTTAAGGGGCTGCAGAGGTAGCCAGGGAAGCCCGTGTGAGGCTCCGGCTCCCTCTGCACAGCCCGCCAGCGTGAAGAGCCTTTTCCTTCATGCTGGCGGCTGTTTCAATGAAGCTGTGAATGCTGGGAAAGGTTAAAGGCAATGCCCTTTAACCTCTCCCGGCATTCGAGGCTTCTTTGAAACAGCCACCAGCATGAAGGAAAAGGCTCTTCATGCTGGTGGGCTGTGCAGAGGGAGCTGGGGCCTCGTGCGGCCTTCCGACTCCCTCTGCAGCCATCCATTTAGCCAGAATGTGGTTCGTGTGGGGCCCCCTGAAGTTCAGGGCCCTGTGCGAACAACATTCTCGCTCAATGGATGGGCCGGCCCTGCAGGAGGGTGATATTTACCTAGGGCTAAATACAGCAGTTATCTGGAAACCTGAAAGCATATTGGTAGCTTGAGGGGGGGGGGAGGGGGAGTCTTTTACGTTAAGTGTTGGGGAATAGGCAGGTTTTTACTTTTTTACCGAAATTGGTGGAGTCATTGGTGTCTTAGTGTGGTTAGGAGTGAGTTCCAGATTGTGGGACCATATATAGAGAAGGATCTCAAGCATGTTGCTTGGGTGCTAGTTGTCTTGAGTGTTGAAATGTTGAGCATGTTCTGGTTGTGCAGTCTTCTTAATCTTGACTAATTGGTTTTTGAATGAAGTCATGAAGGCAGCCTGGAGCTTGGTCATGGGTGGATTTGTAGGTGAGCATAATGGCTTTGAATTTGATTCGCAGTTGTATAGGGAGCCAATGAAGAATTATGAGCACTGGGGTGATGTGTTTGCATCTTGGTGTCCCTGTTAAGTCTTATTGTGGTATTCTGAACCAGCTGGAGAGTATAGAGGGTATGTTTTGGGAGGCCTTGAAGGATGGAATTGCAGTAGTCCAGTTGCAGGGTGATTGGCATATTGGCTGGGGTCCAGGAGTGGGTGAAGGTTGTGTAAGGTCTTCATCTTGTAATAGGCAGTAGATGTGATATTCTTTGTGAGCTTGCAGGTTCAATTGCTCATCCAGACTGACTCCGAGGTATTTGACTTTCTGTTTGACTGGGAGGGTTATCTTGACGAGTGTGATCGTTTTTGGAGAGGTGAAAGAGGGATCTTTTGAGATGAACATGGCTTCAGACTTTGCATCACGATCTCATAATAGCGATTACTAGTTATAGCTGCAAAGTGGAATTTCAGAAAGGACGTCTAAGTCAACTCGGGGACATCCAGGGCGGAATGTGCAGAAAAACACTAGGGACTTCTATGTCTCCAGTTGATTTTAGGAACATAGATGTCCCTGATGTGGACATCCATGCTGGCGGTCACATAGATATCCCCCTTAGGAAAGTGAGGCGGGGATGTTCATCTCATGCAAGCTAGCATAAGGGTACATCCAATGGTATAGAAAACTGAAAACATGAGCCCCCATTCCCCATCACGGTTTGTTGAGATATGCTAAAATAAAGGGAATATTAGTATAGCTGCTTCTTCACACCTTCCAAATGTTTGACAACACAAGCACTTTTCTGATGCCTGTTCATGTCTGGAGCACGTATAACCTTAGGCACAACTCCAGGACATCTCTGAGATGAGAACACCCCAGTCATGCCTCTGCCATAACTCCTGTTCATACTGGGATGTCTTCAGATCCGGCTTCTAAAATGGCTTTGCAGACATCTGTGTCCATTTACAGAAGTCCAAAACATGAATGGGGCTTCCAAAATGATCCCTTTATATTTATTTATATATATATATTTATTTATATAGTTATATAGATATATATATAGTTATATAGATATATAGTGTGTGTGTACGTGTATGTTTTTGGATTGCAGCTTTCAAAGCAGGACACAGTGTTCAAACTGAGGGTCTGACGGGTACAGGCAATAATGTCGTCTTTTGTATTTTTTGTACTTTTCTGATGCATCTTAGCATGTTTATTGCTCTGGCCATTGCTCTGCCACACTATTTTGAAACCTTAAGATTATCCGATATGATCATGTTGCAATCTCTGATCTGTCTGGTGCACATAAATATTCAGCTTTCATGTAATCTCTCCCCTGCAAAACACTTGACCATGCTCAAATGCTTTTAGCTCATGTCTCATTCTCTTTTATCCTTTAGGAGTTTCTACTTGGCTGTAGATATTAGGATCATATGTAACAAGACAACTTACTCATATGTCTAATATTGTTCCTGAAAATATTGAGCAGAACTATCCCCATTACTAATCTCTAAGGTACTCCACTAATAAATCTTCCCTTTCTTGTATATCTCTCAGCCAATTTCTAACTCTGTAACCACTTTGAGGACCATTCTCAGGCTGCATACTTTATTTATAAACATCCTTTGTGGGGCAGTGTCAAAAACTTTACAGAAATCCAATTCTACCACATCCAATGCTTTTGTTCTCTCAATTGTTCAATAAAAAATTGTCTAGGTTTATTTGACATCATCTCCTCCCATAAAACAATGCTGTCTTGGATTTTACAATATGCTGAAACTAAGAAAACTCACTCTCCTTTAGTTAGAAGTGACTTCATTAATTTATCCATTACTGAGATCAGATTAACTGGACTGTAATTACCAAATTTCTCCTTGATTCCACTTTTATGAAGTGCCTGTCCTCCACTCTCTTCTTGAACAACTTCTGCAAAGAGTGACTAAACAGGATCATCAGTGCAGCTCCCAGAACCTATATGAACTCTTAATACCCTGGTTCTATGCAGTCCCTTTCATCTATCATTGGCGTGATGCCTACTCGTCCACTATTTGCATCCCTGCCAACTATTGGTGGTCCTTTTGGCATGAATCCAAGATCCCAGAACTAATCCATTAAGAAAGTTCTTCACTCTTTCTATAATGGGATTGCTTTATATTGTAGGTCGGGCAACAATTCAACGTGCAGTATATTATACTCTTACATATTGCAGATTATAGTTTGCCATTTTTTTCTGGAAATGCATAATTTCACAAGGAATTTGAGCATGATATATCAGATTATCACTTTTCTGAATTTCTGTTGTGTATTCTTTCCTCAATTGTTCATTGCTAAATGGTTGACATGCCCTGTTTTCTTTCCTAATGCAATCATTCAAGTATAAAATGAACCATCTATTGATATTAAAGATAAATCAAATATGCTATCATTAGTTAGAGAATTCTAACACCAAGGACTCGAGGCCAGAAGCGAAGGAGAGCGATAACGCCTTCTTTGAAAAAGTCATGTTAAAGGAAAAATAAACTTGGCTTGTGCAGATGGCTACCTGAAAGGATCAAGATCACCAAAGATAATGAGAATGATCTAAGACATCAAGCTGAAGTATGCTGCATTAATAAAAGACTTAATTTATAAGCTCTAACTCTAAATTGAATGTAGCAGCACAAGCAGAAAAACTGGAGATATACAGAAGCAGGAAAGAGAGAGCTCAAAATAAAATAACCCAAAGGAATACAGGAAATGGGGGAAGAGCCTTAGTGCAGTGGAAATACCACCAACTAAAGATGGAACAGAAGCTTTGGAGAAATTTGTATGAGTACCCAATAGAGAACAGCAGAGGTAGAATATAAAGTTATGGAATGACCTGAAGTGACAGTTGGAAACCAGTACCCCAAACTGGAAGAGGCTGGCCCAGATGAAATAACCAATTTTTGGCTCAAATGTTAAACATCTCTCCACCAACAGCGAAACCTAACACTAACAGGGCAAATATTTCCCTTTCCAAAGGGAGCTCCATGCAGTATTCCCCCCCCCCCCCCCAAATTGTAGAAAGACAAGTTATTGGTCTATAATCTATAAGATGTTCACTCCAATAAATGTCAAAAATATGATATTGATTTCAATGACATCATGGCAGTAGAACAAAAGGGCAGTAAGAATCACGGGATAGAAGGCAGCCTATTATTGTGGATCAGAAACTGGTTAAAAGATAGACATGAAACAGTAGGACTAAATGGCCAGTTTTCTCAATGGAGAAAGATGAATAGTAGAGTACCCTAGGGATCTGTGCTGAGCCTGCTGCTTTTTAACATCTTCATAAATGACCTGGAAATGAGACTGAATGAGGTGATCAAATTTATAGATGACACAAAATTATAAAACACAAGAGGTTTGTGAAAAATTTGCAAGAGGACCTTGATAAATTGGAAGACTAGACATCCAAATGACAGATGAAATTTAATGAGGACACGTGCAAAGTTATCCATTTAGCGCCCAATTCTGTCCCGTACGTAGATCCCCTCTGTGCATTCAGTCTGAACTCGTTGCACAGAGGGGATCGTGATTCTGATCCCGCGGGGCACATCTAGCCCCATGGGATCAGAATCACAAACAGCAATGTATGTACAGACCGGGACGGCGATTCAGTCCAGCCTGCATGTACATTAGTAGCCCGACTAATGGAGCCATGGCTCCATTTAAAAGCTGCGATGCCAGCCGCTAAGAGTTTATTTCCAGCAGCCTGACCTCCGATAAGGCCTCCTAAGGCTAGAGTCGAGCTGCAGGGAATAAACCTTGCCCCCCCTGCCTCATCTGTGCCCCCCAGGCCTTCCGAACAAAAATGTCCAGGGAAGTTATTCTACCTCGGAGGTGGAATAAGTTTCCCGGACATTTCGCTGGCCCCGGAAGTACAGAGCCAACATTAGAATCGGCCCTGGGCAACTGTCCACTGCCTGCCCACTTTCCACCCCTGTGCTGCCCATGCCCTGCCCCCATCCAACTTCCACGCACAACTGGCGGGGAAATTATTTGGGGGCAGGTGAAGCCACGAATAGCGGGGATGGACGTCCCATTGGGCCATCCATCCCCGCTATTCGTGGCTCAGAATACCCCCTTTAGGGAAGAACAACCCAAACTATCTTTACACAATGCAAGCACCACCCAGGAAAAGGATTTAGGTGTTATTGTGGATATGTTGAAACCATTTGCTCAGTGTGCAGCAAAGAAAGTAAATAGAATGCTAGGAATCCTAAGAAAAGGAATGGAGAACAAAACTAAGGATATTATAATGCCTCTATATAATTCCATGGTGACCACACCTTGAATATTGTGTGTAATTCTGGTCATCATATTTTAAGAAGGATATAGCAGAATTAGAAAAGGTACAGAGATAAGCCACCAAAATGGTAAAGAGGAATGGAAGGATACCACTTTGTGGAAAGGCTTAAAAGGTTAGGGCTTTTCAACTTGGAAAAGAGACAGCTGAGGGGAGATATGATAGAGTTCTAAAAATTAATGAATGGAGTGGAACGAGTAAACTTAGATTGGTTGTTTACTCATTCAAAGAGTAGAAAGACTAGGGGACATGCAAAGAAGCGACAGTGTAATCCATTAAGGACTAATAAGAGAACACATTTTTTCACTCAACGCATAATCAAACTCTGGAATTCGTTACCGGAGTATTAGTAAAAGCTGTTTCGCTGGGTTTAAAAAAGGTTTGGACAAGTTCCTGGAGGAAAAAGCTATAAACCATTATTAAAGAGGACCAGGGAATCCACTGCTTAACCTGGGATAGGCATTGTGGAATCTGTTTCTTTTTGGGAACCTGATGGGCACTTGTGACCTGGATTGGCCACTGATGGAAACAGGATAATGGGCTTGATAGATCTTGGTCAGAACCAGTAAGGCATGTTCTTAAGAGGGTATATATGGAACTGTAGACCAGCTGATGCTGAATAAAAGCCATTATGACCAGTGGTAAGAGAGGCATAAAGCTCAGTGTATTATGGATTAATTATAAGAGTTTTTGATAGCATCCCACAATTTTGGATGATAATGCGCTTTGAAATGTACAAATAAACCCTGGATTGAGTACATTAAATTCACTATGAAAATGTATTACACCCTACTCCTTCTGATATATGAAGATGGACAGTTTGTCATCCCAAATATCAAGATCCGGTAAGGAATATTTCAGAGAGATTCTTTGTCATCGCTCTTGTTTTATATGGCACTTAATCCACTGAGAGCTCATATTAACTCCTTGGGGTATGTTTACCAAACCGTGTTAGGACTTTGCAGCTAATGCCAGGCAATAGCTGCAAAAACCGTATGGCAGGGCTGGATTTACCTATACGCCATGTACGCCATGGCGTAGGGCCCACAGCTGGTAAGGGCCCACAAAAATGGAAGTTAGCTATTTTTTTTAAAAATAAAATTAAAAAAAAAACCTGCTGGCTGCCGCCGCGGGGCCCCCTCTGCTGCCGCGGCAGCATGGACTGACCCGCGGGGGCCCCCTCTGCAAGGTCGATCCCTCCCTCCCTCCGTGTAGGCTGTGAGAGGCGCGAAGGGAGCGTGTCTCCCTCGCGTCTCTGTTAAGCCCGCAGGGGCTGATGGGAAATTTCCCATCAGCCCCTGCGGGCTTAACAGACGCGAGGGAGACACGCTCCCTTCGCGCCTCTCACAGCCTGCATGGAGGGACGGATCGACCTTGCAGAGGGGGGCCCCCGCGGGTCAGTCCTTGCTGCCGCGGCAGCAGAGGGGGCCCCGCGGCGGCAGCCAGCAGGTTTTTTTGTTTTTAAATTAAATTTTGCTTTAGGCCGGGGGGGGGGGGGGAAGGACTGGTAATGGGCTATTGGGGGGGCTGGGGCTGGGTCAGGAAATGGGCTGGGGGGGTTAAGGCTGGAGGTGGGCTGATGAGGCTAGGCCTGGTCATGGGCTTTGGGGGGTTAAGACTGGTAATGGGCTGTGGGCTGATGGGGGCTGTCTGGTAATGGGCTATGGTTGGGCTAGGACTGGAAAGGGGCTGGGGGGGTTAAGACTGGAGCTGGGCTGATGGGGTTAGGACTGGTAATGGCCTGTGGGCTGGTGGGGGGGGGTTAGAACTGGTAATGGGCTTTGGGGGGGGGTTAAGACTGGTAATGGGCTGTGGGCTGATGGGGGCTGTCTGGTAATGGGCTATGGGGGGCTAGGACTGGAAAGGGGCTGGGGGGGTTAAGACTGGAGGTGGGCTGATGGGGTTAGGACTGGTAATGGGCTGTGGGCTGATGGGGGGGGTTAGGACTGGCAATGGGCTATGGGGGGCTGACTGGAAATGGGTTGATGGGGTTAGGACTGGAAGTGGGCTGATGGGGGGTTAGGACTGGTAATGGGTTATAGGGGGGGCTTAAACTGAAAATGGGGTGATGGGGGTTAGGACTGTAAGTGGGTTGATGGGGGGCTAGGACTGGTATTGGGTTGGGGGGTTGCTAGGACTGGAAATGGGCTGATGGGTGGCTAGGACTGGAAATGGGCTGATGCAGGGACTAGAAGGGAATGGATGCTGGGTGAGGCTGGAACTAGAAGGGAGCTGATGTTGGGGGAGGATTAGAATGGGATGGGGCTGAAAGAGTAAAATGGAGAAGGGAAAAATATTTTGTGTGGGAGGGATAAAAAATCTACAATTGGCCGGGTATTGGGAGAGTAAGTGGGGATTGAGGATGGAGGGGTAAAATTTGAGTGGATGAAATAGGAATGAGGAAAGAGCAAAAGGAGAAAGATTAGTATGTTAAAGCAGATTTAGAGAGAGAATGGAAAAAAACTAGAAGAGAGAAGAAAGGACAAATGGACAGCAGACGATGGAGAGTTAGCAGAAGACACAAAGAAACCAGAAGAAAGTGGCTGGAGCAATTGCAGCTGAAAAAAATGCACAAAAGGTAGAAAAATATCTCTTTATTTTGAATTTATTAATTGGACTATGTCAGCTCTGGTAAATGTGCATCATTAACGTCTGCGCTTTGTTTAGTACAAGAGCAAATTAATGTATAGTTTTATTTCTACAGTGTTGTACATTCCAAGTTTGGCTTTTGGGATTCCCAGTTTATAATTATTGTCTTCCTGTTTCTAAATTGTGATTCCTTGTTTGGTGATGGTCTATGTTCTGCATGTGTAACTGAGCTGAGGTGTTCTGTTTATATAATTCCTATTTGACATTGCCACTTGTTCTCTTTCCCCAGTAGGTCACGTATTGTTGTTCTCTGAAATGTATTGGTTTAATATTTGCAGTGTTGCCTTTTGATTGGTAGAGTATGGTGCTTTGTGAGTCCTGGTAGTGCTGTTAGGATACGGCGGGTTTGCTATGGGTTCTAAATGGGCAGTGTTTGTAGTAGTTCCTAATGTGTCTGGCAGTTGGCACTGGATTATAGTAATGTAGAAATCTTTTAGTCTTTCTTTATCCATACACTCATTAAGAGGCCTGTTTACTAAAAGTTAGTATATGGTAACATTATGCAAATATTTATGCAAATGAGGCCCCTTATGCAAATGAGGCCCCGCACCCCCCTTGGGCCGCCCCTGCTGGGGGCCCACAATTTTTGTTGGCGTAGGGCCTCACTCAAGGTAAATCCGGCCCTGCCGTATGGTATCTACAGGGGGCATTGCCAGTATTTCCACTGCAGATACTGTGGAGAAAACACAGGCTTCGCAGGAGGACACTGAGGTCGTTGTAGCTACCTCTGCGAAGCCTGCAAAAAGAGCAGGTACCATGCCATGCTAATACCTGTGGTAGCTGCTCTGATTAGGAAGGCCCACTCTCTGCCTATCTCCTGCTCACTTGTGCATGCAGCCTAGCAACTGCAGCTACAATGGAAAAAGGCCCATGGTAGCTGTATTTCTCGCTCGTTAGCCATCTTCACAGCGCGACAATCCCACGTTAGCACCATAAAGGCAGGTAGATTTAGATTTAATTCTAAAGATACTAATGATCCACAACTAACATTGCACTTACTGTGTATAAACTATTTGAAGCTCTATAGCTCAGGTGACCAAAACTTAGCAAAAAAATGATTTTTGATCTGAACAAATACCCTATGGCAAAGTTTCTTGGAGGAAAACTGAGCAAAACAGAAAATATCTTTGACTGACGATAGTGACAAAAGCTTGAAGGTGTATATAAATATCTAGGCTATAGGAAGAAGGAACAATCCAGCATAAATTACTGAGAGAAAAAAGATAATGAGATTACAGCTGATATTGAAAAGTGCTTTAATAGCCTGCAATTTCTGTATTGTCATACAGCTTTGGAATGGTAAAATGGCCGCCTAAAGATCTTGAAAAAATAAATGTACAAAAAAGGGAACTCTTTTCCCCCCCCCCCCCCCCACCCATGCCCACAAGAGCTACTATCATTTGCCTTCAGGCCAACTTACGTAACAGCATCAACAGACCCAAATATGCAAAGAGTGTTTGTTTGAAGTATGAAGCCAACCGTCCAGAATCCGTCTCCAATGGAGACTCTCCATCCTTAAACGTGTTCAAGCATTTTCACAAATAGAAAGAATGAGTGACATCTGCAACAAAGACTTGGATCAGCAAGCATGGGAAAACAAGTGACAAATAGGAAGCAACACTGCAGGAATCATATGTTGATGAAAACCAGACAAGGGAAGGTTAAGGAGAGGTGAATTCAATGCTAAGGATGTAAAATGGATAGCTGCAGCATTGGGCAGTGGACTATGGAAGAGATGACTCATGGCAAGCAGTAAAAAATGTGGATTCTGTAAGGATAAACTGAAAGTGGCTATTCATCTAATTACTGGCTATAAATCTCTGCTGGGAGGAAATCTGTACACAGAAAGGCACAATGTTGCATTTCTCATCCACTGAAAATTGTGTAAAGACTATAAAACAGTGCTGTAATGGAAAAAACGGGAATTGTGGCCCTCTCTCCTCACTCCAATTCAGCTTGCTTTCCCAGGGCCTCCCCTTTCATGGGAGCATGCTGCCACTGTCACAAGTAGAGGTCCCAGGACAAAGGTACCAATGATGCAGAAAGCATGGGGGTAAGCTCCTCCCTGCTCTAATGCATCACTCACCAGTGCCGCACACACAAAGGCACACACCACAAGCGCACCCATGCCTTAGATGTGGTCCTTGGAGTGGACCACGAGTGGACAATGTTGAAGAGACCTATCTGGATACCCTCTCAATCCGAGGTAAGTGCAACAACTGCACTACAACCTTAGAGCTTATCGCCAACAGTTATCCCAACATCCACAAGCATTTCAACACAAGATACCATAGGAATTTAACTTCACAGCATTATGACACAATACTAAACACTATATCAAAATGATCTCCACAATGAATTCACTACTGCTGCTCATCCTGCTCCAGCTGCTACTAACTCACATGGGAACTACCCATTCATAAACAACTATTACTTTCATAATACCACTACTACAAGAAACAAACAAACCACTGTGCCAGTATATCCACAGACTAGCAAGCAAAAGGCCTCAGACTCTTGCAAGTCAAAATCACCCCCCTCCCCCTAGAACACAACCTCCACCACAACCCACTCTTGAATACACCCATAAGATGTTCACTCATCAATGCATGCTTGACACGGAACAAGATACTCACTATATTGTTTACATATATGATCTTCAAATAGATGTAATGGTCCAGATTCCCAGCTATATGTGCAGGGAGCCTGGAGGTCAGAATCCGCTCCCTGCGAATAGCGGGGGTTAGACATCCAGGTCGGATGTCCATCCCCTACTATTTGGGGATCGGAATGACCCCCAATGTGTGTAACTGAATCCTGGCTAACATATACAGACAATGTCCTCCTGAATCAACTTATCACCTCAACTCACTCTATATACAGCTGCCCTAGAACTCACAGGAGAGGAGGAGGAGGAGTGTTAATAATAGCAAGAAGTCACTTTAGGTTTAACACAATCTCTGCTACTAGCATAGATGGAAGCAACACCATAACAATCACCAACAAGCATCTCGCTATATGCCTCACATATAGAGCCTCAAACACCAAAGCGGATGGACTCTGTCTTCTTGCAGACTGTATGTACATGTACATCACCACACAAACCCCTCATTATCCTAGGGGATCTAAACCTCACATCAACATTGTATAAGGAAACAAACTCCTTCCTCAATGCCATGGAAGCCCTACAATATACACGACTAATAAAAACCCCTACACACAAGCAAGGAAAAATTCTGGATCTCCTCTTTGTCCCCAACTACATGCTAGACCATAACATCTCCTCCTATCCCACAACGTCAGTAGCCTAGGCTGACCACTACATGCTAACATTTGACATGAACATCGATTCAACACCAACCAAACCAGAAGACCCACAAAATGAACACAGAAGATTCAAGTACTTCAACAAAGATCTCTTCCTACGAGAAGTCTTACCACAACTAAACTGAGACATGTTGGACCTGGACACCCTAATTGACAACTAGAATGACACCATCTCCAATGCTGCATCAGCACCACACAAAAAGAACACTAAGCACAGAAACCTCCTTGGGTCTCCAATGAAATCAAAGACTTAAAAAGAATGCTAAGGAGGATCGAATGTAAATGGAGACACAAAAGAACCCAAGAACACCAGCAACAACACAGTACCATACAACATGAATATAATGATCTAATCATCAAATGTAAGCAAGAGTACCATGCCAACCTCATT
Source organism: Ichthyophis bannanicus (assembly GCA_033557465.1). Taxonomy (NCBI): domain Eukaryota; kingdom Metazoa; phylum Chordata; class Amphibia; order Gymnophiona; family Ichthyophiidae; genus Ichthyophis; species Ichthyophis bannanicus. The sequence continues at coordinate 857,435,915 of CM066034.1, forward strand.
ATGAAATCTATCAACACACCCAGAGAATTCATTTGAAAATAGCTCATTCACTCAAAGAACCCTTACACGTGAAAGGCGACAACATAAACCCACATCGAATAGCAAACTTTCTGGAAACAAAACCCACTTTAACATCCTACTACAGGTACGAGAAAATGCAACATGCCTCAAGGCCAGCAGAACATGAACAATTCCCATATACCAACCTTAGGAACAACTTGATCACAACATCTCAAACCTGAACACCACCACATCCTCACTAGACTCATGCTCTGTCATGGATCAAGCTAACAAGAAAAGTAAGCCCAACCCTGCTTAAGATGTCACAGCTATCTCTCTTGCAAGGCTACATGCCTTCTGCCTTTTGAAGACCTACTTTAAATTTTTAATCCACATTCTGCAGCTGGGTTAATGTTTGCATATTCAGGAAAATTGTACCTATCTTATTCAATATGTTCTAATAGTGATTTTCCTTCTGCTATGGTCATGTATTATATACCATTTGATAGGAATATTTAGTCAGAATTTTGGATCCCGAGAGTTTTGGGCTCGGCCTGGAAAGGGTTAAATCAAGCTTCCATCAGACCATTTATAAAAAATTCCTCATTTGATCAAAATGATCCCAGTGCATACCAACCAAGATTATAGAGAAAATAGTACAACAATTACATGACCACATAGACCAATATGCACCTTTTAGACCCTCACCAACATAGATTCAAACCTAACCATAGAGTAGAAACCTTACTCACATCACTACTCGACAGAATTATAAAAGACACAGATGAACTAAAAAAGGCTTCATCCTAATTTTCCTGGATATCTCAGCAGCATTCAGTATAGTCTACCACCACATACTGTTACAAAGGCTAAAAGAAATAGGCCTCAATAATACCACCCTGAAATGGTTCCATTCATACATGGATCTCTGACTGCAACAAGTCAGAACTGGTCCAAACACGTCAAGACCATTTCAACAGGGCATCCCACAAGGCTCCTCCCTCTCTTTGCTGCTATTCAACCTTTATCTACATCCCATCTGTGATATAATAAGAATCCACAATGTACAATAGCATCTGTACGCAGATGACATCACGATATACACACCATTCAACACAGACAAGCCCAAATGCTCAACAATAACCAAATACCTGGAAACAATGGTGAAGTGACTAAACATAAATTACAAGAAAATAAAGCCCCCCTCCACATCACTAGAAATGCAACATTTAAATGGATCATTTGCCCCCCCCCCCCAACAACAATATACTATCATATGATAACTTACCGGTAAAGAGCAAAGTGAGATATCTGGGAGTCACATTAGACCAAAACCTCAACTTGCGGTCACACCTAAATAAAAGAACAAAGAATGCATACTAAAAATGAGTCATCCAAAAACTAAAACCACTGCTCAACCAAAATGAATTCCAGACTGTCTGCCGGGCAACAATCACACCCATTCTAGACTACTGCAACCTCATGTACCAAGGTCTCCCAAAGCACCCTTTACAGATGACCCAAAATATGGCAGCACGAATCTTTACAGGGGATGCAAGTCATGATCACACAGTACCCCTCCTAAGCCAACAGAGGGAGGAGTAGCCTAGTGGTTGGGGCAAGGTACTTCAGGCCGGAAGGTCGGGGGTTCAAATCCCACTAGAGGACAGCAACCTTGGGCCGGAAGGACTGTGGTTTCTAGTCCCACAGATGCTCCTTGTGGTCTTGGGCAAGCCACTTAACCCTCCATAGCCCATGTTCCCTGTAAGTATTAGTGTATGTGTCTCATATCCCTGCTTGTTAAATGTATCCCCCAATTGTGTTGTGACCGCTTTGATTGAAGGATAAGGCGGTATACAAAAACTGTCTAAATAAAAAATAAATAAAAAAACTGCACTGGCTCTCAATGTATTCACGCATCAAATATGAATATGCTACCTCTGCCACTGGCCATGCCCCATTCTACCCCCTTGGCGTCATCTGTGGACATTTCCATGCAAGCGAGATAAACGTGTGCGAGCACCATATACCAGAATTTATTTGTAGATGTTTTCTGCACATAAAAGTTCCCGGAGCACATCTAAACACTTAGACGGCTTTTGGAATAACCCTAAATATGTGTAAGTTCATTGTTATGATTTACCATGTTGACTGCTATGATCACTACGTAACAGTGTCTACTATAAAGTTTTTCAAAGTTTGTCTTATTGCAAACCACTTTGATGCCTAATTTAAAATGGGTAAAAATGGTTCATTGGTTTGAGACTGTCGACAAAGTTGCATTCACTTGGCACAAATGTCAGTTATACAGTCTCATCTCTGACCTTTTCCCTCATGAACTGGTATTTGATGGTGATGCGCTTTGCTGGGGACTTGTCCACATGGGTCTTAACATCAGCAATTAAAGCTTGATTGTCTCACATTATTTGTATTGGTTCAGTAACAAATTGTGCTTAGTTTAGTTGGCATTGAAGTTTTCCCATCCAAGCCACCTCATTCAAGCATGTTTATGGTTTGTTTATTGTTTATAGGGCATTTGATATACCGCCCCCCGTTACATATGGGGCGGTTTACAATATAAATAAAAACAGAAAAATCAGAAACAGAAAGAGAAAGAGAAGTTACAATTACTTGAAGAAAAAGGAGAGGAGACAGAGGGCAGGACAGGATAGAGAGATAGAGCCAGGGAAGTCAGCTAGATCCAGGAAAGGCACAGGAGAACAGATGAGTTTTAAGAAGGGAGCGAAATTTAGAATATGATTCTTCGAGACGGAGGGCAGTGGGTAGTGAGTTCCAGAGGGAAGGACCAAGAAAGAAAAATGCTGATTTGTGGGTGGATTGGAGATGTGCACGGGAAGGGGCTGGAAGGTGAAGGCGGTTAATATGGATGGACCGGAGGCTTCGAGAGGGGACATGGTAGGTGAGCAAATCAGAAAGGTATTGGGGTCTGTGAAGGTAAATGGCTCGATGGACCAGAGTAAGGATCTTGAAAGGAATCCGGAATTGTAATGGCAGCCAGTGAAGGTGTTGTAGGAGGGGAGTGATGTGATCACGCGGAGAAGCATGTAGAAGCATCCGGGCAGCCGTGTTTTGTATTAACTGTAGTCGATGTAACTGATACTGAGGGATACCTGCATAAATGGAATTACAAAAATCTAAACGAGTTATGACTAATGAAAGAAGAAGGGTGGTGAGTGCCTGGGGAGATAGGAAAGGTCGAATGGCACGAATCTGTCGAAGGCAGTAAAAGGAGCGTTGAGAGTGTTGACAAGGCCACTTGCTTGGATTGCACTCGGTGTCTTCTTTGTACTTCTCCAGTGAACAGGTGATCTTCAAGCATTACTATACAACCATTATATTGTAAATAGATGAACAAAAAGATTAAGGGGGTCTTTTACTAATGGGAACTATGACAGCACATGTTCTGGCGCACGCTGAAGGTATAATGGGATATGTTGCCCAGCAGCGCGGAGCCATGACAGTTAATGCAGCATGATTCCTGCACTAACTGCGCAACCTGGGTTAAGGTCACAAGTGGGCATGGCCAGCTCGGCATAGTTAGCACTGTGGTCACACTGTGTGCTAATTCTATTAGCATGGGTTCACCTAAGGTGCTCCCCTTGCTAATGTAACACATACTAGGGGACAGAGTTTCATGGTAACTGCCAGGGAAGTGCTTTCCATGCCCCTGACAGTTGATGGGGAGGGGGGTGTGGCACTTAATGCACCATGGTTTCACCGCTATTGGCACATTAGGTGTAACAATGTCTGTTACTAAGAGACCCTCTAAGTACCTGATCCCACAGTGGTGCTGAGTTGTGAGGGGCCTGTGGCCTGGAGACTGGCAACATCAGGGGTGAGATGCTGGGAGGTCAGGGCAGCAGGATCATGACATTGTTACTGCTGCCCAGGGTTGGGGCTTCAGATAGCACTTGGGTCACACAGCTCAAAATGTGAACCCCCCCCCCCCTCAACTGTAATCCACAGCAATGGCACTAAGTTCCTGAATATAATTTGTGATCTAGTCAGCAAGGGTTCCTAGTTTGCTCATCCTTGAAAATGGTTCACGTAACAAGAACAAGCTCCTGTATGTTTTCAGTAGAAGGGCCATTGGCCTAGAATCAATGATTGTTGAAATCTGGGAAGAGTAAAATAACTGTTTCGAGAGAGCTTAAGATTTTATAGTTTACCAAAGCATTTGGGGCAGAATTATGATGGAGTTTATAGCGATTTTTATTTGAAGAGGAAGAAGTTGGGTGGGGGTAGGTGTGTTAATGTCTGTGTCTATTTTATTTATGTATGCATTTTTGTAACTTGCCTAGGAGTGACTCAACAGGACAGATACAAATATTTTAATACTAATATTCCTATTACTACTACTAGTACTATGAATTGTTAGGACATCTATTTTATTTTATTTATTTTATTTACATTCTCTTATATACCGCGCTATTCTGCATCAGTGCGGTTTACATTGAACAAACTGAAATTACATTGAACAGGGCATTATAATCTGGAGATAACTATTTTACAGGGAACATGGGCTACGGAGGATTAAGTGGCTTGCCCAAGACCACAAGGAGCATCTGTGGGACTAGAAACCCCAGTCCTTCTGGCCCAAGATTGCTGTCCTCTAGTGGGATTTGAACCCCCGACCTTTGGCCTGAAGTACCTTGCCCCAACCACTAGGCCACTCCTCCACACTTTTGAAATGACCCTCAGTGTGTACTCTAACTGCATACCTGGAGGGCAATTTTCAAGAAACCCACTTCTATGGATAATGCATGTTTTGCCCATTGAAATGGCTTTGAAAATTGTTCTCCAAAACAACTTTTTAGTCCAAGAGTATGGAAACCTTATGCTGTACTTAACTGTTATCTTGACATCTAGTGTGCAGTTTACAATTCAAATACGCTTTATCAACTTATTCAAAACAAAGTTACTTTCTATCCAATTTAATTTATTTTGCCTTCCCATACTATTTTGCAATAATCCCACAGTGCAGTTAAAGTATTTTAACATTGTGGGGGATGACCGGCAGTCATCTATTTGGCCATCCTCCTCTTAGTGCCCTTTAGACTTTTTCAGCTTTGATTTCCCTGGAGGCTTAGTAATTCCATTCTAAAATGAAGTCCAATGTTGAGTCAGTCTCAAACATCATCTGTCCAACGTTTATGCAAATTGCTTAGTATGGGAAAGAGCTTTAACCAAAAAAATGAGAGCTTGGGGGAACTATGAATCTTCCTTCTTGTAAACAGCAAATGCTGGTTATATCGTCATTTCCATCTCTCATTTAACAGATCATAATACTTTTTATAACTTATTTTTAGCATCTGTCTGAGTGCAAAGACTGTGCGCTAACTGTTGGGCATGATCTGTTAGCATGGGCATGGTAACGGTATTGACAGTGCAAATATACTTTGCTGTCTATAGGGGGTGGTAAGTGCATCTGCACTAAATGCAGCAGTGAACGTGCTTAATATGCAATGCAGTTAGTGCTGTCCCCAGGCGCCCCTACTGGCCTAAGAAATAAGGGCGTCCGGTGACATTTAATTTGTATTAAGGAGTGGTTGAGCTGAAGGACCAGGAGGATTCTGGTCCTTGTAGTGCAGAACTCCTTATAAAGAACAGTCTACGCCAAAGTGTAGGGTAATAAGGCTTTATTTCCCCAGTCAATGCTTAGGTTCAATAAGACACAAAAGAAAATAAAGGAAATTCTTTCCTCTAACAAAAAGGTTCCACCACTATATAAACAGTTAAGGGTTGTAGGCTTCACAATTAACTGTTTAATTGGGTTAAGGCTTCTTTTAAATCAATAGAAATTAACATCAGGAAACAAATGGTTATCAACTTCACCATATGCAGAGTTCTCTTTTCTCTATACAACTAGCAAGGCAATCAAGCTAGTTCTTGAACAGAAGTTACATTCCATTGGTTCACTCTGAGGAATGGGAACACTGGTTTCACAATCACAGTCCATTGATTCTGAGTCACTACCTTCTTCAATGCTATGACTGGCTTCAGTATCTGCTAACTCCTCACAGGGGTTCTTCTGTTTCTCATACAACTTCCTTATCACACTGTTGGGAAGTACTTTTAAACTTTTAAAAGGTTAGCTTTACTTCTAACTTTCTGAGGCTTATCTATTTCCATAAGGTTTTCATCACTTAAACTTTTCCTTATAATGAGAGGTTTTTCATACCTTGGCTTCTGTAGGCTGCCACACCCAGTACTCAGCTTGCTACGTAGCTTCTCAGGCTGACAAGCTGTTCTGTGCACTGCTCTACAATCAGAGTTACCAGGAAAACCTGATGTGGATTTCCACTCTCTGTGTTTCTTGGCAAAAGTATCACTGTAGAAGGAATCTCCTTTCTTTGTGCCTTTATGGTTTAGCATAGGAGACTTACTTGGGCTAGGAGAGTTGCTTTCCTCAGGCAAGCTGCTTCTTTGGTATGCTTGGCTTTGGACTCCATTCCAATACCTTTGGCCTCTCTGGACTTTATCCCTTTGAGAATAGCTCTTTTGGATTCTGTCTCCTTGAGTTGGCTGCACATGGAAGCCTTCCTCTTCCAGGCTTCTCTCACTGGTCCTGCTGCCAGTCCTTCTGACCTTGCTCTTGGCACATCCCCAGCACTGGCTCTTGCCTCCACCTGTGCCTGTTCTCCTTCTTTTGTTTCTCCTTCTCTCTCACTGATCATCCGATTTCCTTTATAAAGGGATTTCTGGTTTGCACGTTCTGAGTTTGAGAACAGGTGAAACTGCTTGTTATTAGTGTGATCAATGCTAGAGCACGTTGCTTCAGGTACTATGTAATTGTTCATGCGCCCTCTGGCTGAGCTGTGCTGGAACTGCGCTCTCTGCCTTTTCCGAGTTCCATGAAAATCAGGAGTTTTTTTCAACACTGTTTCTTTTCTAGCTCCAGCCTCATGACAGTGCATAAATTACTGCATGCTGCCACAGTTAGCACACTTGTGCATTAACAGCATGCATTAATTCATGTGCTTTAGCAAATGAGCCTCTTTGTGTGCAATATGGCAGTGCGGGCCAAGTTATCTAGACAAAATAGGAGTCAGGATAGAAGTGCCATCAGGATGGAGCGCAAAATCTAGGTAGGTAGTGCCATAATGAGCTCTACTGGCTAAATTTGAGCGAACAAGGTCTGCATACTTATGAGAGAAATCGGAGTGAAATTTTATCCTCTTGCATTTATCTGGATTCATGGCCATATTTCTACCTGGATAAATGTGATGGTAACTTATCCAGTTAACACTATCTGGTGACAGCTGACTGAATATCATGTTTGTTCATTAGATAAAGTGGCATACGTATAGTGTAAAAAGACTAATTTGCATAGCTTGGTAATGCTGAAACGTATATCTGTTTTATGGCCCTCCAGGATCAGAATACAAAAACTTTGGTTTAGAACATATATTCTAAACTTTTGTCAATGCATCGAGTACCAGAATAATCGGGTATCTAGTTTTTTCTTTTTGAGAGGGGTGATGTGTCAGTCTAGCTAGTAATCAAAGGCTGACTATAATGAAAAGTTCCCACTTAACAAATACCACATCTTTCCAAGAAGATTTGTGGCCCTCAAGGAGGAAATTGTGAACTTTGTCCATTGTAGGTAATCTAGCAGAAGTCATGCTTTTTTAGGCGAGTTTGGTGCATATTGTTGATGGTCAGTCTGCCCATTTCTCTGTCTGTGTTTCACTATCCATACACGTTTGTTTGCGCATGTGCAAAAAGCAGATGAATATTGGGTAAACTAGAGTCATAGTGAAGGAGCAATGAGTCAAAGGGTGGGAGGGAGGCCACACCTTGCCACTGAAGCCTGGGCCACAGCAGAAAGGGCAGAGAAGCTTACACCCTGCCACTAGAAGCAGTGGAGAAGATGACCCAGGTTCTGAATGGGGAGATACGACATGTGACAAAAAAAGAAACGAGACTGTGGCAGCTAGGCCATGACTCGATGCCAGTTGGCTAACCGCTTATGTCAGTGTGTTGTGCAACATCTCGCCACTATTTTGCTATATTTTTAATTTCTCTCACTCTATTTTTCTTTTTCACCCTGCTCCATCGATTTGTCACGCAAATGGAGGTGGCAGAAATATGGAGCAAAGAATCAACTTGAAATTTCTGGTTAAGTTGGAGAAGGGCCCAACTGAGTGTCTCCCAACTTCTCCAAAAGGCTTATGGAGAAGATGCAATGTCAAGGCCCCGAGTCTTCGAGTGGCGCAAACACTTCAAGACTGGCCATGAGGAGGTGGAGGATGACCCCAAGTCAGGACGGCCTTCCACGACAAAGACGGCTGAAAACATTGACAGAGTGAACCAGCTGGTATGGAATGATTGCAGATTGATGGTGCCGGATGATAGCTGAGAACCTCAGCCTGAACAGGGAGTCAGTGCGGTGTCTTGGTGCAGGAGCTGGGGATGAGGAAGGTGTGTGCCAAGATGGTGCCCAAGCTTTTATCGGATGACCAGAAGGAGCACTGGATCAATGTTTGTCAAGACTTGCTAGAAAAGATTGGAGAAGATCCAGAGTTCGTTGGCCGAGTCATCACAGGAGACGAGACTTGGGTCTTCAGTACGATCCTGAAAGCAAGAGATAGAGCCTGCAGTGGAAGACTCGATTTGTAACCCAGACCCAAGAAGGCATGCATGTCCAGATCAAGGTCATGCTGATTGCATTCTTCAACCAGAAGGGAGTGGTCATGAGTTTGTGCCTGACAGTCAGACAGTCAACCAACACTTCTACCAGCAGGTCCTCAATCGCCTTCAAGACTGGGTTCGGTGCAGCAGACGGGCTCTGTGGAGAGACAAGTCGTGGCTGCTCCACCACGACAATGTGCACACTGCGCTCAAACAGATCACAGCTCTCGACCACCCTCCTTATTCCCCAGATCTCTCACTGTGCGACTTCTGTCTCTTCCCAGGCTGAAGACTGTGTTCAAAGGAACTCATTTCACCTCACGGGAGCTGAGGGACCTCAAGGAGGAGGACTTTACAGAGTGCTTCTGTACGTGGCAGAAGCGAATGCAGACCCGCTTTGACCCAGTGAAAAGTGGGATATAAATACAGTTAAATAAAATTAAAAAATAAGTGCATTAATTCAGGGGGGGGGGGATTACTTTGAAGGGGACAATGCGTAATTTCTCTGTAGATTTTGCAATAAAACATTTTATGGGACAGTCGTTTCTTTTTTGTCACACTTCATATGACACAAGAAAGAAAGGAGGCGGCAGCCTGGGTCATGGTGGTAGTAGCTTAGGCCATGTTTATTTATTTATTTTATTTATTAACAATTCTTATATACCGCACTATTAGACATCAGCGCGGTTTACATTGAACAGAAAACATCCGACAGTTTACACGTGTCATCAGCAATGGAGGAGCCAGCCAGGGCCATGGAAAAATGGCACTTTATTGGATCACCTTGTTGGTTCAGTGGAAGTAAGTGCTGTAAAAGTCCTGTTGTCAATTAACAGGGCAGGAATTTGCTTTCTAGGTCACCCAGGATACTGTGAGGAACATTTATAGTCCCTGATGAAGTTTCACCTACTACTCAATGGTGACATCTAGTGGCCCAACCCACCACAACATTCCCCAGATCCCAGAGGGAGTCATGGTACAATAGCCTCTGACTAAAAACTGTCACTGCAATGACTGGTTTTAATTGAAAGGGGGGTATAAAACTGGGTAAGCAAAAACCTAGGTATTTGCACATGAAGGTTTATGGTAACCTTCCCCAACAAACTGGTTTCAATGAGGTGGAAATATAAAAAAAACTAAGAAATGCAATCCAATATAAAATTGAATATCATCTTCACACAAAGTAAATTAATTACAGATCTTCTCTGTCACAACAAATTCCCATTAAGATTTTCCAAGTGCTTTTATCTTTCACATGATCAGTAAATAACATATCTCAGACTCTTTTATAAAAGAACTTGGACCATCTATTGGCCAAAATGCAGCATGCTCTAGAATCAGGGGTCTCAAACTCCAGTCCTGGAGGGCCACAAACCAGTCAGGTTTTCAGGGTATCCCTAATGAATATGCATGAGATATATTTGTATGCACTGCCCCATTGTATGCAAATATATCTCATGCATATTCATTAGGGATACCCTGAAAACCTGACTGGTTTGCGGCCCTCCAGGACTGGTGTTTGAGACCCCTGCTCTAGATAGAGGTTACAGCTGTACAAATGAACCTAATCACCAGTGGAATAATAAAAACAGATTAAGCTTAATCTAATTATGAACAATTTTGTTTTGCTTTTTATATTTAACTCATAGTGTGTAAGAAAGATGATTGCAGTGATTTCAGACTGTACTTGGTATGCACTGGATTATATTAGAGGGTAGAAGGAGGAAGTTAAAAGGCTGCAGAGGAGAAGAGATGCAAGGAGGAGAGGTGGGGGCTGGGCAATCTGCCCTGAGTTTTATAGTGCTTGCTTTCCAATCTGATGCAAGGAGAAGCAGTTTTGGTATAAGAGGGAAATTCCTGTGTGCCTGGGTTTGGTTAAAGTGTCTTTGGACTAGGATCCTAAGGGCATCAGAGGAGCCACTGGATGAAATTGGGATCCCCTCTTGCGGGTTTGAGGTAGCATTTCCCACGGAGCGGACACCAAAGTGATGCAGAAGGAGCCAAGGAGGGCACAAAAGAGGATAGTTTGACTAAAGAGAGAGTTCCAGGAATCTTAGGAGGTGAGATACTGAATTCTGGACCAAAGAAATGTCTCTGCCACTAGAGTATCCATGGAAGGAAAGAGGGAAGGATTTTGGAATTCTCACATCATTCTTAGGAGTAGCTCAAGGTGAGTTACATTCAGATACAATCATAGGCATAATTGGGGGGTGGCAGTATCCCCGCCAATGTTGCAGGCACTAACAGTAAACTGGTCCCCCTGCCCCCCTGCCTCCATTACCAGTATGATTTCCTTACCCTTTGGCCTCCCAAAGTGAGAAGGCAAACTATATCAGTGGGTACAGTAAATATTTTCCTGTCCCCAACAGGCTTGCCATCTCAATTTGTATCTGAGGTAATGGAAGTTAGCCTAATTAAAGCAGTAGGATGACAATGAGGGAAGCCAGGTTCAGATCCCACTGCTGCTTGTTGTGGTCTTTGGCAAGTCACTTAACCCTCCATTGCTTCAGGCACAAGCTTAGATTTTAAGCCCTGCAAGGACAGGTAAATGCTTCCTGTATTTGACTGTAACTCACTTGAACGTCTGAGAAAAGTGTGAGCTCTAATCAAACTCCCACTGAAAGGGCTAAAAGGTTGTGAGGGTCTAGAGGCACTAATTTGTTTGGAGCTGTGACTAACTGTTCAAGTTTAATGAGGATGATTATACATTGAGTTATGGAAAAGTGGAATGAACCATTTTGTAAATTGCATCAATCTTCAGTAAATTTGAATTGCTGTTTTGGAACACCATTTGCAAGTCTGTAAGAGATTTTTTTGAAGTATGGCTATGCCTAGGGCCCTGAATAAGTGTCCTGTTATCTTTTCACCACAGTAAGGGAATATATGCAGGATTTACCAGGATGAGGAAGGGATTGGAACCAGAAGCCATGACTTCCACCACTCCTCCACATTTCTAAAGGGAGTTCCTCTCAGGGGGCTACATAGTACATTCATAGCAAAAAATCACTGAGTCAGTTGGACTATTAGATGATAGAGAGGTAAAAGGGGCACTAAGAAGGGACAAGGGCATATCAGAAAGACTGAATGAATTCTTTGTTTCCTGAAGAAGATGTAGGGAAGTTAACCATAACTGAAATGGTATTTAAAGATGATGCATCACAAGAATTGAAAGATTTATCGGTAAACTAAACAGTAGCAAATCACCTGGACCAGATGGTATATACCTCAGGATGCTGAAAGAACTGAAATATGAGATTGCAGATCTATTAGTAATCTGTGAACTATCATTAAAATCATTTGTAGTTCCTGAAGATTGTAGGGTAGCCAATGTAACGCCAATTTTTAAAAAGGGTTCAAGGTTTGATCCAGGAAACTACAGGCTGGTGAGTCTGACATCAGTACCAGGCAAAATAGTAGAAACGATTATAAAGAACAAAATTACTGAACATGTAGATAGTAATGGTTTAATGGGAGAAAGCCAACATGGATTTAGCCAAGGAAGGTCTTGTCTTACTAATCTGTATTTTTTATTTGAAGGTCTGAATAAACAGGTAGAGAAAGATGAGCTGGTCAATATAGTGTATCTGGATTTTCAGAAAGCTTTTCACAAGATCCTTCATAAGAGACTCTTGGTGAGGTTAAAAAGTCATGGGATAGGAGGCAGTGTACTATTGTGGATCAGGAACTGGTTAAAAGATAAAAAGCAGAGGATAGGGCTAAATGGCAAATTTTCCAATGGAGAAAGGTGAATAGTGAAATACCCCAGGAATCTGTGCTGGGTCTTCTGCTTTTTATCATATTTGTAAATGACATGGAAATTGGAATGAGTGAGGTAGTCAAATTTGCAGATGACACAAAATTATTCATAGAGAGGGAGGAGTGGTCTAGTGGTTAGGACAAGGTACTTCAGGCCGGAGGGCCGGGGGTTCAAGTCCCACCTGGGGACAGCAATCTCAGGCCGGAGGGACTGGGATTTCTAGTCCTATAGGCACTCCTTGTGGTCTTGGGCAAGCCACTTAACCCTCCATTGCCCATGTTCCCTGTAAGTATTAACATATGTGTGTCATATCCCCTCGTGTTAAATGTATCCCCCAATTGACCGCTTTGACCTGGTGAAAAGCGGAATATAAATACAGCTAAATAAATAAAATAAATAAAAAATAGTTTATTAAAACTCAAGAGGATTGTGAAAAATTGCAAGAGGACTTTGATAAATTGGAAGACTGGACATTCAAATGGCAGATGAAATTTGATGTGGGCAAGTGCAAAGTTATGCATCTAGGAAAGAACAACCCAAACTATGGTTACATGATGCAAGGTTCCACATTAGGAACCACCACCCAGGAAAAAGATTTCAGTGTCATCATGGATAACATATCAAAACTCTCCACCCAGTGTGCAGTGGTGGCCGAGAGAGCAAATAGAATGCTAGGTATCATAAGGAAAGGAATGGAGAATAAAACCAAGGATATTATAATGCCTCTGTATCGTTCCATGGTGCGACCGCACCTTGAATATTGTGTGCAATTCTGGTCGCCGTACCTTAAAAAGGATACAGTGCTATTAGACAAGGTACAGAGAAGAGCCACCACAATGGTAAAGGGGATGGAAGGATACGCCTATGAAGAGAGGCTAAAAAGGTTAGGGCTCTTTAACCTGAAAAAGAGACGGCTCAGGGGAGATATGACAGAGGTCTATAAATTAATGAATGGAGTGGAATGGGTAAACATAGATCGACTGCTTTCGCCATCAAAAAGTAGAAAGACTAGAGGACATGCAATTGAGCTACAATGTAACTCATTTAAGACTAAAAATATTTTTTTCACTCAACACATAATCAAACTCTGGAATTTGTTACTGGAGGATGTAAAAGCTGTTAGTGTAGCTGGGATTAAAAAGGTTTTGGACAAGTTCCTGGAGGAAAGGTCTATAAATCATTATTAGAGGACACGGGAAATCCTCTGCTTGTCCCAGTACAAGCACTGTGGAACCTGTGTCTTTTTGGGAAACTGTTAGCTACTTGTGACCTAGATTGGCCACTGTTGGAAACAGGATACTAGGCTTGATGGACTTGATCTGACCCAGTATGGCATTTCTTATGTTCTTATGATTTGAGCTACAGGGAAAACAAAATATAGAACATTTGTCATTCTCAGAAACTGGGGATGGCAGTTTTCATAGCTGTTTATGTGGGCAAATAGTGATTTACACATGAATGTTTTCTGCTTGAAAGTTGTGCCTCGCGGTATTGCTAAAAGTATGTATGCAATGTCTTTTATTCAGGTCTCCAACAGACAAAGCAGAACACTTTCATGTACTGCTGAGACCAAGCACACTCACTGCTGTCCCAGGCGTCTTCCATACAAGCGGAAGAACTCCTAGGCCCTAAAGTATCCATTTGTATCATTCCAAACGCCTTTCCAATGGAAAAATTGAGGGGATGCCTTGATCAGATCAGTACTCTTGTTGTCCTCTACACCTTCTCTTCAAAACTTTCTCTCTCCTTTAGAAGCAGCAGACCAGCCTGGAGTTGTCTCATTTACACAAACATTTTACTACTACTTATGAGTCTCCTTATGAGTCTATTTGAGTGGAGAAAGAGCCTAGCAGTTAGAGCAGCAGCTAGTACCCAAGAGATCAGGCTGTGAATCCCACTGGCACTCTTTGTGACCTTGACAAGTCACTTTACCCTCCTGGCAATCTATTGCAACATACCTTATCCAGGGGTTACTGGGTTGCCAGGAGTCAGCATTGACTTGACAGGCACTTAAAAAAAAAATTTGTCGTCTATATAGAGGGGGGGGGGGGGGTTATTTTATAAAAGGAAGTTTTGCTTGTAAACTCTGTTTTATGTAATTGCCTCACAGTATGCATAGTAACAAAAAGATATATACTTCTACAAGACCTGCAGGGGTGCTGTTTGGGTGGCGTGTGCTTGAGTCATGAAGTATGCATGCAGTTTATAACATGTGCAACTAAGGAGTCCGCCGGACCCAATCTCCACAACTGGGGGGACTTATTCTGCCTCCGAGATAGAATAAGTACCCCATCCATCTCCTGCAAGCCAGACATACAGGGATGTGACCTCAATTGGCCCTGTACATCTGGGGTTGTAGGTCCACCTACGCTCAGCCCACTCTCTGCCCAGTCACCACCCCCTCCCGCCCCCATCCAGCTCTCGCCACATTGCAGCTCTGTGCGTGTGGGGAGATTTGGAGGCAGCATGTGGTCCTGGCGAACAGCAGGGCCGGACGTCCAACCCCGCTATTTGCATCTCTGCATGGGGCCTATGTAGCTGGTTATCTGGTTAGTGGGCTGAATATCACCACTAACTGGGTAACTTGAGCTTTGCCCACGGACTGGATAGAGCTGAGGCAGTCATATGAAACATGGGCAGTGCTGCTGAATGTCTCACAGGCCAGCACTTGTGCACTTAGCAGGTGCTTCTGAACATCAGCCCCCCAAAATGCATGCATATTTCATAAAAGAAACTATCTCTACTGAAGTACCTGGAGGTCTTTGCATGTACATCTAGCCACATTGAGAGGAGGGGTTCCTGGGGGGAGGGGGTCTCTAGGCTGGGGAGGAAAATGTGTAGATTTGTAGTTTTCAAACCTACATGTTGCTTTCCGTAGTAACTATACAAAAAACACACATAAATGGCCATTTATTTATTTATTTCAATTTTTTATATACCGCGCTATTTACAATCAGCGCGGATTACAGAGAACCAAAGACCAGAACAACAGGCTGTTCGGTATTACATAAAACAGGAAAATAAATTTGGATAAGATAAACATGGATAATATGGGGGTAAAACTATATACATTGAACTATATACATAGAATATTGATCTGCTAATTCGATCACATGAGAGAAGTATTTATGTAATATCAATAATGTTTGGAAAAGGAGGGGATTCTGTTAAGTTTGTGGTGAATATTATGCACTTTATGTGGGGTAGTATTTGATGAATAAGTTATGTTTGAGGGCCTTTCTGAATTGGACTATGCCGGTTATGGCACGAATTTCGGGTGGTAGGGAGTTCCAATGTTTTGGTGCGCAAAACATGAAGGCTCTGTTCGCTGTTGCTTGGCTACAGGTTGTTATGGCCTTCGGCATTATTAGGGTGTTTGTCGCTATTTTTCTTCTGGTTCTAGTTGGAGGTACAACTTGTGTGAGATCAGTTAGAGAGTTTGCAGATAAACCATGTATGGCCTTGTATGTGAGAATTAGGGTTTTGAATATGATTCTGCCTTGTATCGGGAGCCAGTGAAGATGTTTGAGAATTGGTGTCACGTGACTACTCCTGGATGCTCCTTGTAGAACCCTTGCAGCAGTGTTCATGGCAAGTTGAAGAGAACTTAGGGTGGATTGTGGGAGACCTTGTAGAATTGAATTTGCGAAATCGAAATGTGGTAGGATGAGTGCTTGGAAGATGGTTCTAAAATCGTCTGGGTCCAGTAATGAGCGTAGATGCCTGAGTGTGCGTATCTTGAAGTACACAGCCTTTGTTATATTGTTAACGTGTGATTTCATATTGAGACGGTGGTCCAGTGTTACTCCAAGGTATCTTATTGCTTCCTTGGTGGATAGATCAGCTCCTTTGACGCTTATTTGTGCTGGTGGAATGAAGTTAGGGTCTCTTGTAACAAAGAGAACCTCAGTTTTCTTATGTTGGATGCGAAGGTTCTGTGAGAGGAGCCACTCTGATACGGCATTGAAGCAATTTATTATGGGAAGTAGATCCAATTGCATTGTAGAAAATGGCATATAAAGTAGGATGTCATCTGCATATATCATACCTTCCACGTTGAAAGATCTGATGATATTGCAGATGGGCTGCATGTAGATGTTAAACATGAGAGATGAAAGAGATGACCCTTGTGGTACTCCTTGTTTTTGGTGGAAAAGGTTTGATTCTCCTGTTGCAGATTTTACATATTGCATTCTGGTGTCCAGGTAAGATTTGCACCATTCCAGCGCTGAACTACCGATGCCTTTTTCCTTCAATCGTGTAATAAGTATCTCGTGATTTACCGAATCAAACGCTGCTGCAATATCTAAGAAGATTAGCACGACGCCTTGGCGGATGTTGTCTATATTGGTGAGTATGTTATTGAGGAGGGTGGTGAGGAGTGTTTCAACTCCATGGTGTTCTCTGAAGCCATGTTGAAAGTGGTCGAGAGGAGCTGTGGAGTCTATGTGGTCTTGAATTTGGCGTTGCACCTCTTTTTCAAAAAGTTTTGCTAGGAGGGGAATGCTAGCGATAGGCCTGTATGAGTCAGCCCTTTTAGGGTCTAATTTGGAATTTTTTAATAATGGTTTGATGGATGTGAGCTTTAGAGCAGATGGGAATGATCCAGTTGAGAAAGAGAGGTTCATGATTCTTGCAATGAATGGGCTGAATACACTTCTAAGGTCCTTTATCCAGAAGGCTGGGCAAGGATCGGTTTGAGCAGTGGAGGTATTGAGTGAGGAGATTATGTCTTCAATTTGTTTAGCTGAGGGTGCAGACAGTGAAGATAAGGTGTTTTGGCAAGTTGATTCTTGAATAACTGTATTCTGTAGCTCATCTGTCTGTAGGAGTTTAGATTGCAAGTAATCAGCAAATTCTTGTGGGTGAATATCACATTTTTGTTCTGAAGATGGTTCATTAGATAAAGATTTTACTAGGTTGAACAGATCACGAGGTTTGTTTAGTGATGGGTTTCCGAAATGACGGGAAGCCTGCAGGTAAAATGTACATGGGAACTTTTGCCCCAATGTGGACAGTTTGAAAATTTTCCCTTTAAGTATAGTCAGGGCTGGCACTAAACATGTATGTGATAGCTCAAGGCAGAAATTGAGGTGTGGGACTCTCTACCTTAGGCCTGGTTCCTTTTCCTCTCCGCCAATGATCCCAGTTCCTCTCCCCTCCCCTCCACCCTCAACATGCAATCCAGCCCTCACCATCCACATCTACTCCCCTAGCCTCAGCTGTTGGGGCCAAAAGGAGTGAGAGTAAGAACTAGGCTTAGGTTAAAACTTGTGATTTTTTTCCCCTTCAGTTTTATTTCCTTTCCTACTCTTGGACATTGTTTCCATCCATCTCACCTGGCTTGCTGGCTGGCTAGTTCTGGGCTTAGCAGGGACTGGCTTTATCATTAGGCACAGAAAATGCTTCTATGGCAATCACCTCACTTTGCTTCCAGGTGGGGGGGGGGGGGGGGAGGCTACTTTTTCTCCTTCTCCAGACCACCCTGGTGGGGAGCATGATGCTGACATTATTGGGGGGGGGGGGAGAGGTTCCCTCAGGGTTGATGCAGTTAAAAAAAAAAAAAGGAAGCTTGAAAGACTGGATGGTGAAAAGGTGGGGTGACATCTGAGTGTGTAGAGATGTAGAAAAATAAATGGAATAAGGCTGAAAGTGAAAGATCAATGTCGGAGATGGATGTAGAGAAGGAAGGGAAGACAGGAGGAGACAAAGGAAATAGCAAATAGAGGAAAGAAGACACAAGAGACTGGGACCAACGAAGGTAGAAAAAAAAACACGTTTGAGGCAATATTTAAAACTCCACAGTTGGTGATTTTATTAAATGCCGACCACTGTGTTTAAATAAAATCTAGATATTCAATGCTGGTATTAGGACAGTGACTGGGGCTAAATATCTGGATTCAGCACTGGCCACTGGCACTTAGCAGATACCCAGGACAGCCTTTTTGCTCTCTAAGCTATGTGGATAGTTATATGGATGGCAACACTGAAAATCATTACTATGCGGATAATTTCCAGCTCCACCCCAAAACCACTGCTAACCTGCTAAGTGCCGCCGAATATTGGATCCTTTACTTTCAACTTAGTGATTGGAACATGCCAGTTTTTGGAATATAGATCTGCTGTCTTTGCCTTTTGCACAGTACATGGGGGGGAAAAGCGCCCCTGCCTGATTTCAGAAACCTCATGGAGGTCTGGCATTGCGTCTAAGTTTAGACCTGCTCCAAGCACAAACAAGCATCTGAAAAGAGCTTATTTTGGTTGAAAAAAATATCCAGAGGGTTTGGGTAGGGAAGAAGGCCCGCCATCATCCTCAGTATTCAGCACAATGTCAACAACAGCAGCAGTGGGATTTGAACCCTGGCTGCCCTGTTCCTAGCCCACTACTCTAACCATTAGGCTACCTTAGAAGTCCAGGTTCTGCAATACAGTTCTGGCGATGTCTATGTAGATGCCCCTGCAGATATCCAAATTGGGCACATCCACAGTTGTGTAATCATGTTTGCACCTGGACGTGCCTGCATCTCTATCAGATGTTCCAGATTGCACTTGGATGTCCCTTCAAAAATCCCCCTCTACATGAATACATGAAATAAAAATGAAATATTGCTTAAGAGGAGCAAGGGAGTCTGTCAGGGTGCAGAAAAAAGGATCATTTTCAGCTCTGCCTGCCAAGGTGCAATAGTGACACAAGCTAATTGCCCTGAATTCTGTGACATATCATGTTAAACTGAGTTAGGTAGAAGTAATTAATCTCATTGAGAACATGACTCCTGACTGTGTTAATCTGTGGCATATTACAGCAAGCTTGTTACAGATCATCATCGCAGCTTTTCAATTATCCTAAAGTATTTTTATTATCATGCAAACAGGCCATGTGGCCAGCCACTAGTCACCAGAGGAAAGTTAGATTGCTCCTACCATCACAAGGATTATTTACCTAATGAAAAATCATCATCCTTTGATCAGAACTTATAGTGCTTTGTTCTATTAGAAAAGATCCTCTCGAAAAAATTAATGCACTTTTGAACTGTTAATACTGGCACAGCTGCAGATCACAAATGGATGGAAGGAAAAATATTTCAGTATTAAATAACTGCCGTGGAAGAGTAGCCTAGTGGTTAGAGCAATGGCCTAAAATCCAAGAGGATCAGCATTCAAGTCCCATTAGCACTCCTTGTGACCTTGGGCAAGTCACTTTACCTCCGTTGCCTTGGAAGAAAAGACCTGGCAATCTACTTCCAGTCACACCTTGCCAAGAAAACCTGCTGGTTGGTGGTGGGTTTGTTTGCCTGATTGCTTCTATGCAGGCTGATGAGCCGTTTTTCATTAGCATAGTTTTGACGGCTGCTGGCGATGCTTTATTAATGTTATTGTTAGACTTTTTGTGCGCATGCGCTGGTGTTTTCCTTATAAATTTTTAGAGCGCCTGCGCTGGCGTTTTTGTCTGATGGTCTTTTGAGATCGCCAAGTTTGCAGCCGGTGCTTGGCTCTAGCTTCTGCATAGTGGTAATGTTTTTTTTAGGCATCTTGTCTGGCTGGCTACCTATGACATTATATTTTGAGTTTTTTTGTTTTGTTTATTTCTTTTGGGCATGAGTGATTTTTCCAATGATAATGTATTGTTTTTCAGCTCCTGCTCTGCTCCTTTATGTAGTCTTTTGTCGAGGCCATCGTCAGCGTGTGGAACGTGGACTTGAGCTCCCTGAGGAAGCCGCAAGGTGAAACATAAGATGTCGGAGCTCCCTGCCTCCTCCGTTGGATTTATCATCTTCACTTCCTTCTGCTATACTGAACAGTCTGTTCTGCTGACTCTTGTCTTCTATTTTTGTCAGATAAGTGATTCTTTTTTTGTCTTGGAGCACTGTTTTGCTGGAGCGTTGCTATCTGTGTTTTTCACTATCCATTGACCACCTGCACCAGCCTTTGGTTTATTTGTCCCTGGCTGGTTGGAAGTTTTTTGACCGCTGATGTAATCTGAGTCTTTTCTTTTGTATCATTGAATACTGTCTGATTTGACTCTACCCCTGTGCTTTTAGTGGGGTTGCTGAGGTCTTTTTTCCTCCTGCCTCGGGTGTTTCTCTATGGCTGGTGTTTAGCTGTGTTGGTTTATGCCCAGTTTTTGTTTTGTTTTTGTTTTGGTTTAAAAGGGATTTTTCTGCCCAGTTTGGAGTTATTTATTGATAGTTTTTGGGTCACCAGGAGTCGGCACTAACTTGACAGCACTTTAAATAAATAAATGAAAAGTTAGATAACTGAATATTCACATTATATCACTAGTCTTTAAAAACCTTATGTTCTAGTGTATCAAAAATTCTAACTTGCTGTGTCCACTCCTTCAACAATATATAGCAAAATAAAATTTTTTAAAAATAGAGGAGACTCAAAAAGCTATCTAGATTGGTGAAATCAGCATAGGGTATAGTCTAAAAAGCGCCAGTGACAAGATTGTGTCTTTTACTGCATAGAGAAATCATGGGCCACATCGACAGTCTCACAATAATATCAACATAAGGCGTTTTAAATAAAAAATAACATTGTCAATATCATGTCTCTTATAAAAAAAAATAAACCAATGAGTAGTGCTGACAGTCTCAGAGATAAAAGGTCCAGCTTGTAATTTCAAATTAATTTACGCACTTTCAACTTTCTGTCATATGTTCATAATGCTTCCAGTCACTTCTCAAGATGCCACAAATGCTTATCAATGTCTATAAAAGGGAAATACATTACTGACCAATAGGACTGCTCACGGCCATTGGGCCACATGGCTTGGATAATATCCCATTATTTGTTGTGGTCCAAAGTACTCTCGTAACGCACATGTAAAGGATCTGCTGGTGCCAAAAAATATCTAGAAAATAAAGTGGAATAGTTAAGGCTACTTCAGAGATCTATTTCTGCTGCAAAAAAGTGCTATGTTATGCCCTACAGAGAGTAAAATTGTGACAAGAGAACATTAGAATTTGTAACTAGGTATCATGAAAACATAACTTACCAGTTCAGTGATCTTTATCAGGCTAAAAAGATCGGGAAGGGGTTTCAATAGTTTTCCAGTTGCGCTGGGAGCTGTCCATTGAACTCCGAAGTTCCTTATAAGCCAGTATCATTACATCAATGTCAGAATGTCATTGTATGCTGCTTTTGTTTAAACATTGTAAAGAAATTGGTTGCAAAGAGAGCCTCAGGGCCATTCATTTTTCCAAATATGACAATTTTAATGCAAATCCTTCTTTGCCGTAAGCTATATTCTTACTGGAATCGAGGTTGGTATAGTTTGAAATACTGAGGCAGGCAGTCCTTTGTCAAATAAACTGAGCCATCACAATATCTCTTGAAAAATAATGACTGCAATTCTCAAAAGTATTTTGCAGCCATCAAGCTACTTTTTATGAGTTTTCACATACAGCTGCGAAGGAGCAAGATAATATGTTTATAAGAAATCATTTTTTAGGTAATTTGTTCATAGAGTATACTTATGGGTATGCAGCCTCTGTTTGTTGTAATGACTTGGCAATGTTAATTGAGATGATAGCATTATATCGGGCAGGGGATAGGAAAGGAACATTACAAAATTCCCAATTACTGTAGCTAAATGAAAGTCATCTGAAAATCTTGTTTATTAGCATAAGGCAGCTGCTGGCGCCTACAAGGGAACAGCCTTCCACAAATGGCCAACCAATTCATTTGAACGCATGCAGTTTATTTATACCAATGACTCAGCAATACTGGTGCAAGCAGGAGACTGTCCAGATTGAGCACAGTTTGCTGATTGCACTAGACTGATCTGGACTACTGCAGTGTTAAGCACTTCAGCCAGCTTCAAAGACACAAGTCAGCCTTTTACACCTGCACAATCATGATATGAATAAAGCAATTGCCAACTGGAATGGCATGGGTCGGATTCACTGCACAGATCCTGCATTCCTGAAGCAAAGTTAGTGCCGGAAACAACATCTGTAAGCTTACAGATTCAAAGAGGGCAACTTTATAAACGCCTGTGCAGTTAACATGTGTTGCCTGTTCATATTGGGAGCCTATTTTATAAAGTATGTGTATAAAGATGTGCCTTGAGCTAGTTGCTACAGTTTCACCTGCTGTACAGCAGGTCTAAATGCCCATGCCTAGATTTTTCAGAAATGCGCTGTTTTTTTTTTTTTTATTATAACTTTTATGTGCGTAAAACTTCACGTTGCCCAAGTTCCACCTCTGCATGCCCACACAAAGTACGTGCAATGGGACCTATGTGTGCGCTTACAGAATAGCAACCAACTAAAACATGAGCATAAGCCCTTTAAAATAGGGACTTAATGTGTGTCAATGGCATGTAACTAAATGCAACTCTTATAAAACTTGACCCTGAATGGGGAACGGATCCAGCTATAAGCAGAACTCCTGTGGTTGTCCCATGTTATCTAGTGCTGTGCCTACATGCTCAGTATGAAAATGCCAAATCACCAAAGAAAACCCAGCACAAGGTAAAAAATAAAACCAAACAAATAACCCTGGCAAAAACCTCCGTGTAGCAAAATTACAATAAGTAAGAACCTATTTAAAGAAAATTTTGTCTTTTTGTTGGAGTGACCATACAAAAGGGGAAGGAACTCAAACCCGCCCCTCGCCGTCGTCACTCCTTTTTAATCATTTATTAACTTGAAAAAAATCAAGCTTCATCCCGAGCCACAGCCACTGCAGAATTAATGGGACAGACACAGCGTGCCACGTTTCGGGCCAGCCAAAGTCCTATGGCCCTGCATCAGGTGGAAAGAATGAATTCCAAAGTTATGGCTTCTTTTTGTGAAGAACTAAAACGGTCAGGTTTTAAAAAAAAGCAGTGTGTGACGTAAATTGCAGAAACTGGAAATCATCAGCCAATCCGCAGTCAGATCATCGCAAGCCGTGATAGTTGGGAAAACCCCACAGTCAAGGGAACCCCCAGCATCATCAAGCAAGCCATAAAAGGTAATCCAACATCAGAGCAAAGTATGCCACTCAACAGAATGAAAATGCAACAAACATCAATTCTGTGCTGAATAAACAGCTGCTGAATTATCAAAGCTGCCTTAAAGCAACGAGTTTCCCAACAGTTAGCATTTTCTTGCTGGAACGGTGTTGACAGATATTCAAAGAGTAATGGCCAGCCAAACAGAGCAAATGCTAAGGAGAGGAAAGACGCTCGGGGGTTATATTCAGCAGAAGCTCTATCCACTTATCTTTATGATGAATATTCAGCAATCCCCATCTGTTTAAGTATGTCCGCTGAATATACTCTCCTAAACTTAAATAGGTAAGTTATCAGTTTAAGTTAGGACAGCTCTTTGTGCAGCCCTCCTACAGTAAATGCATAAAAAGATCATCTCTAATATTCTTTCTATACCACTCTCTATGTATAACTTTTGGCCCTGCTTCCCGGAATGCCTTCCAATCTGTTTCCTTCTAAACCCATGACATCTGGACATCAAGACATCACACTTGAAGGTCTGTGTAAAGTTCAGAACCTTCAACGCTGTATTTTGTCTGGGATGAACTGTTAAAAATGGGAATAGATTGCATCCTGTCCCCTAGACCCCATTCCTTCTTCCTGGCTTCTTGACCCCTCTTTAGCACTCCTTCCCCACATCCTTACTATGTTCAAATCTAGTCTTTCCACAGGGACCTTTCCCCGCTCTTGGAAGCGTGCTTTAATTCGCCTTGTCCCCAAATTCCTCACTTGATCCCTCGGTTCCCGCTCACTATCGCCCTGTCTCTAACCTCTCTTTTCTCTCTAAACTCTTAGAGAAATTTGTCTTTGCACAACTTTCACATCACCTTGACTCCACTAACTTTCTCCACCCTCGTCAATTGGGATTTCGCCAGGGTCACAGTGTCAAAACTATCCTACTTGCCTTTACTAATGCACTGCATGTAGCTCACAATCGTGGTGACATTTCGGTGGCGGTTGCCCTTCATCTCTCAGCTGCATTTGACTTAGTTGACCACTCCCTCCTTCTTCTTCGCTTACAGGAGGCGGGTCTATGTAGTACCGTTCACCATTGGTTCCACTCTTTCCTCTCCTCTCGATCTTGTGCAGTCCTCTCCTCTTCCTCTTCTGCCCCCCCTTCGGATTCCTTCCCTCTCCCCTGCGGAGTTCCTCAGGGTTCTGTCTTGGCTCCCCTTCTTTTCAACCTCTTTCTGGCTCCCCTTGCCCTCTTAATCCAACAGTCTGGAATATCTGCCTTTTTTTACGCAGATGACATCGTTCTGCTTCATCATACTTCCCCCTCTTGCCCAGACCTCTCTGCACTAAATTCCTGTCTCTCTGATGTGGCTAACTGGTTGACACTTACCTGTCTCCACCTTAATCTTGCTAAAACTATCGCTATCTGGTTTTCTCATGGCAGTCCACCTCCCCTTCTGGCCCCTTCTTTCTCCAGTTCCCTTGTCCCTTTAGTCTTCACCTTCCGTTATCTTGGCGTTCACTTTGATTCTGACCTATCATTTCATGCCTATATTTCACAAGTCACTAAGACATCCTTTTTTTTCCTTCGTCAAATTCATGCAGTTCGTCCTTTCCTATCTTCATCAGCCCTCACCACTTTGTTATCTTTAGTCATGTCACGTGTGGATTTTGCTAACTCGGTTTTCACTGGTCTCCCTAAATCTCAATTGTCTCGGTTGCAGCGGATCCAAAACGCTGCTGCCCGCCTTGTTACCCATACCTCTCTCCGGGACCACATAATACCTCTGCTATTCCGCCTTCACTGGCTACCCTTTCCCTATCGCTCTCAATTCAAGCTACTTACCTTGGTTCACAAAGCTCTCTACACTGGCATCCCTCAATACTTAACAGACCTTTCTTTTCACTCTCCCAGGTACACTCCTCGTTCCTTCCACCTCAACTGCCTCACCCTTCCCTCCCCTTCCCGTGCTCACTTACAATCCACTCGTTCCTCTGTCTTCTTTTTTTGCCGGCCTTGCTCTTTGGAATTCCCTCCCCTCTTCCCTTCGTCTGGAACTTCATCACACCACGTTCAAAGAAAATCTGAAGACTTGCCTTTTTTCTCTGGCTTTTGATGTCCCATCCCCTTTCGTGTAAACTCCCCCTCCCCCCCACCCTCTACTTACCTTTTTGTTCTCTCCCTACTTATGTTTGGTCTTGTCTCTCCTGTCTCTACTGCTGTCCTATCAAGAAATTGTATATTCCTTTTTCCATTTTGCTGGCTTTGGCCTTCTTTTAACTTGGTTTTAATTGTACACCGCTTTGCTTGTTGTAGAAAGGCGGTTTTTATCAAATGTAATAAACATAAACATCAGCTCATGAATGTAGAAATATCATCTTTTCCTGCAGCAACTTCTTATAACATGGCAGCAAATTTGACTACAATGTTTTGCTTAGGTGTCATAATGAAGGTTTGGAAGGATTTATGTTGTTGCTGCTGTTAATCCAAGGGATGAAATATTTTCTGTGCTTTTCTTGTGGGTTGTCTAAATTCATTGTCCAGATGTGATCTGTCAGTGAAAAAACTGATTTCACTTAAAATAAATCCATAAATTGGTGGTAAAATGTTGCTGTGACATCCACTGAGAAATCTGATCAACCTTCTCCAGGGAAGCATTTGCCTCAGTGGCCCACTGCACCACCTATTAACTAGTAAATCAGAGGTCCTTACCATCACGAGAGAGGCCACCTATACCCCACCTGATGTACTCAAAATCAACAACTTTGCCATTCCAGTAAAAAGAAGTCAAAGATCTGGGAGAAATACTAGACCAGAGGCTCAGCTTTCAATTACATAGGAACATAAGATATGCCATACTGGGTCAGACTAAGGTCCATCAAGCCCAGTATTCTGTTTCCAACAGTGGCCAATCTAGGTCATATGTACCTAGCAGTTTCCCCAAGAGACACAAGTTCCACAATGCTTGTACTGGGTCAAGCATTGATATCTTCGGTCACTTCTTAATAATGGTTTATGGACCTTTCCTCCAGGAACTTGTCCAAACCTTTTTTAAACCCAGCTACACTAACAGCCTTTATGACATCCTCTGGTAACAAATTCCAGAGTTTGATTACACGTTGAGTGAAAAAATATTTTCTTTTATTAGTCTTAAATAGTTTACCCTGTAGCTTCATTGCATGTCCCCTAGTCTTTCTATATTCTGATAACGTAAACAATCGATCTACGTTTACCCGTTCCACTCCGTTCATTAATTTATAGACTTCTATCATATCTCCCCTCAGCCGTCTCTTTTCCAGGTTAAAGAGCCCTAACCTTTTTAGCTTTTCTTCATAGGAGTATCCTTCCATCCCCTTTACCATTTTGGTGGCTCTTCTCTGAACCTTTTCTAAAATCGCTATATCCTTTTTAAGATACGGCGACCAGAACTGCACACAATATTCAAGGTGCGGTCTCACCATGGAACGATATAGAGGCATTATAATATCTTTTGTTTTCCATTCCTTTCCTTATCATACCTAGCATTCTATTTGCTCTCTTGGCCGCTGCTGCACACTGGGCCGAGGGTTTTAACATAGTATCCACAATGACGGCTAAATCTTTTTCCTGGGTGGTGGTTCCTAATGTGGAACCTTGCATCGTGTAACCATAGTTTGGGTTGTTCTTCCCTAGGTGCATAACCTTGCACTTGTCCACATTAAATTTCATCTGCCATTTTGATGCCCAGTCTTCCAATTTATCAAGATCCTCTTGCAATTTTTCACAATCCTCTTGGGTTTTAACAACTTTAGTTTTGTGTCATCTGCAAATTTGATAACCTCACTCGTTCCACTTTCCAGGTCATTTATGAATATGTCAAAAAGCAGCGGACCCAGCACAGATCCCTGGGGTACACCACTTTTCACCTTTCTCCATTGGGAAAATTGGCCATTTAGCCCTACCCTCTGCTTTCTATCTTTTAACCAGTTCCTGATCCACAATAGTACACTGCCTCCTATCCCATGACTCTTTAGTTTTGCCAAAAGTCTCTGATGAGGGACCTTGTCAAAGGCTTTCTGAAAGTCCAGATACACAATATCAACTGACTCACCTTTGTCCACCTGTTTATTCACTCCTTCAAAAAAACATAACAGATTAGTAAGACAAGATCTTCCTTGTCTAAAGCCATGTTGGCTGTCTCCCATTAGGTTGTGACTATCTACATGCTGAGTAATTTTATTCTTTATGATGGTTTCTACCATTTTTCCCGGTACTGACGTCAGGCTCACCGGTCTGTAGTTTCCCGGATCACCCCTGGAACCCTTTTTAAAAATTGGTGTTACATTGGCGATCCTCCAATCTTCAGTAATCTTCAATTACATATTAAGAAGATGATATCCACAGCCTGCTACAAAACCCATGCTCCCTACTAGACCACAGTCACTTTTGCACTGTATGTCAGCCATAATTACTCCACACCTGGACTATTGCAACCTAATACTGCAAAGCTTCCCCAAATGCACCATCCAAGCCTTACAACTAGTTCCAAAACAGTGCAGCCCGATTAATCACTGGAACCACACGACAAGAACACATCACAGCAGTTCTTAAATCACTGGTCACTTATACAATCCTGCATAAAATACAAAGCAATAATGATGACATATAAAACTGTACACAATCAGCTGACTGCCTGCAAGCCCTGATCTGGATGGCCCCAGAATCTTGAACAAAGAAGACAGCATCAAAATGTCCTCCCCACCCCAGCTCTCAAGACAAAAGGTTCTCGAACAACCTTCCAGAGAGCTTTCGAGATCTATGGACCAACACTCTGGAACTTGCTTCCATATGAACTAAGATCAATTGATGACACCTCTGACTTCAGGAAAAAAGTTAACTCACCTTTTTATTGAATATTATTTATTTATTTATTTAACAGTTATTTATATACCGCTCTTTCCCTAGTATCAAGTGCGGTTTACATGGAACAGTAGGTTAATTGGTATGTAATATACCAAGTCAGTTTACATAGAACAGATAATTATAATTTACAAGGAATGTTGTAACATTAAAGGTATAACATATTAGAACATATATACATTGTTAGTTTAAATCTATAATCATCATGTGAATGAGAGTGTGGTATGGTTAATAGTGTATTAGTGATATTTATTTTGAAAATAGAGTATGTAATAATAATGTATAAATGTTAGCCTGTATCTATTTGAGTATTCTGTTCTGAGGGTGTATTGTAGTGTAATATGAATAAGTGAGTTTTTAATTTTTTTCTAAATTCCTTTATATCAGATAGCAGGCGAATGTTGTCAGGTAGATTGTTCCAAAGAATTGGAGCAGAGTGTGAGAAAGCTCTCTTATTTGTTTGTTTTCTGGCTTTTGTGAAATTATGGTCCAACAACTTAGCACCTATTCACATGTCTAAGTATCCGTGCCACTCATTAACATCCTCACTATTACTCACATACTACTCTCAGTTGAACTATAAACAAACTTCAGCTCGTTAACCCCTACCCCAAATGTCAACCCTCCAATTCTTAAATGTAAATTGTTGCCACTGTTCGATGTATCATGGTTGCCACCGTTCGATATATCACAGTGGTCGTCTCTTTACAGGTTCCATGTATAATTGTTGAGTTAAATGTAAACCACTTTGATAATCTTGAAAGGGGGCATATAAGAATTGTTAAATAAATTAATTAAAAAATAACTAGAACTCAGAGCTCAAGTTCAGGCAGAATAACCTACATGGGATTATACATTTTTTTGAATGTTTCCACCACTTGTATTTGTTTAGATTTAGCACAATTTACCACGTCCATTATTACATTTAAGCCTATTCAAATCCAAAGCTGGCTGGGCAGATATGCTAACCTATAGGCACGTGGGGTAATTTTATAAGGGGATGCCTATTTTATCCTTATTTTACAAAGGTGACAAACGTCTTGGTGCCTTTAAAACAAGCCCCAGTAGCATGCAAATTCTAATGTTTTTGGATCATGACTCACCTGATCTCCTTTATCTTTTCCTTTCCCCCTTGTTTTATCCCAGCCTACACCTCCTGTGTTGTCTGTCTTGACTAGATTGTAAGCTCTGAGCAGGGACTGCCTCTTACATGTCTGTGCAGCGCTGTGTACGACTTGTAGCGCTATACAAATGCTCAGTAGTAGTAGTAGTAATGTCCAAATTTACATCTGCTCCAGAGATCATGTAAATGTGTAGATATATTCTATGCCTGTATCCAAATATAATATAAAATGCCATGTAATATGCCAGGTACATCGCAACTTGACCCATGCTCCAACCAAAGTATGCTCTTGGGAGCACCTACATATAAGCATGTGTGATCTTTAGGTACATAAATGTTTTGCATGCATATACAGCAGTGCTATTTTATAAAAGGCCTTTTTTTGCATATTAAATAGCCTTTGCTTATGGGAAAACTCTTTGTAAAATTAGCCCTATAGGGCTAATTTTATAGCAGGGTATCTTTACAAAAAGTCCATACAGCTTGCACATGAGAACAATGTTTTGCAATGTTGCCCAAAGCTTCTATTGTCTAACACAATCAAAGGCTTTTCTGTAATTGATTAAAACAAATCCAAATGAACACCTTTTTGATATTCTTTTGTCTTTTCCTAAATCCATCTCATACCAGTGATCTCTTTAGTATCTCTTCCTTTCCTGAAACCAGCCTATACATTGGGCAATTCTTTTTCTAAATATGGTTGTAGCCTCCATTGAATGATATTCAGGAGCTTCTTGTTCACATGAGAAATCAGAGCAATCATTAAATAACGTCTGCAATCTGTTGGATTGCCTTTCTTTAGCAGTAGTATCGCCTTTCTTTAGCAGTAGTATCCTACATGGTCTACCTAAACATCCCCTAAATCAACTCCAAATGGCTCAGCACGTCGCAGCAAGAATAGCCTGGAAGGTTAATATAACAGAACACATCACACCAGTCCTATATAACCTACACTGGCTCCCAGTCCAAAGCCGCATACGCTACAAAACTGGCAACATTCAAACTCATTAGAGAAATTGCACCATCCTACCTCACAACACTCATCACCAAAACAGAAGACTCATGCCAAAGAAGAAGTTCCACTAAACAGTCCCACCTGACCTCTGCAAACCAAGCCACTAACAGAGTGTTCACACACTTTCTGCCAGTACTATGGAATGAATTGCCCGATACACTAAGAGCACTCAGACTTAGCCACATTCCTTAAAGAACTAAAAACACATCTCTTTAAACTGCATTTTGGAAATCCACACAAACCCATAAAAGCTGACCCTACTTAAGATCACATATAAACCACACAGATCACAGCCTCCCAACATGCCACAAGCACATTCCCATCACCCTTACTCCACGAAGTACGCCCCCATCCGATTCAGTCCAATTCCAGACCATAAGCCTACATCCAAGTTATACTTTATTGTACATAGTAATGCCTCATTGTATGTAGTTCATCAAGACTACTAGATAGGTCACAAGTTCATTCTTCACTGTTCATTGTACATAGTTATTGAACTGTTATGATTGACTTATTATTCTTGTTCAATGTAAACTGCATTTGATCCCTGGAAAAAGTGGTATATAAATACAAATAAATAATAAAATAGTGTCTATATTAATCTCTTATAGTCAGTTGGCCATATTGCTGTCTTCCAAATTTCCTGGCATAGATTAGTGAGGATTTCAGCACACACTTCTTCCTGTAAGAATAATTAAATTGGAATACCATTCACTTCTGGAATGTTACTTTTTAAGCATTTAAAGCTGCTCAGACTTCCTCTTCCAAAATCAATGATTTTTGATCATAGAGTACCTCTTCAAATGGCTCTGATTATCTTGATCTTTTTTTTTTTTAAACTTTTTATTTTAATAGGTCAGGCAATACACTCCAGGCATCACAAACATAGCTCCTCGAGTACAAAAGATGATTGGTACAAAAGATCCAAGAAATAATATATACAGGGCCCCCCTCAACACACACAGACAACCCTATACACAAGATCAAAAAAGGCAACCCCGAGGGTAGTCATCTATATACAAGCCCTTATCTGTCCACTCTTTCTTCCATTTCCAATATTTCTCCAAAACAATATTATATAAATCTAATTTTCTCCACAATACGTAGGTCAGCCTCTCCAATCTCGGACCTTTGCTGAAGCCAACATAGATATGGAGGAACCTCTTTCCAATAGGTTGCACTCCTAAATTGGGCCGCCAACATCTAGCTTACCAAAGCCTGCTCCTCCCTGGACAATGCATCATCCCACCAATAACCCACTAAGCATAGCAAAGCGTCAGCATTACCCATTGCCTCAGCAGCATCTCAACAGCCCGCTGTACCCTTCACCAGAAGGATAAGTCCACCACATGTGAAAAAATGTATCTTGATCTTTTGACACAATGATTCTGTATAGTGTTTCAGCTTTCTTTAGCTTGGTATTGTGTGCATATTTCAGAATTCAGATTTGTGGGAAGAAACCTTTTTATCTTTCTTATCTTCATGAATACAATTTTTCTCTTCCCTTTCTCAGTCTCCATTTCTTTGTATATTTGTTATACAGTAGTATTTTCCTTATTCTGTCATACAGCATATAGAAAGTCAGTTTAATTCTTATTAGGTCTCTTCGTCCTTCATTTTTGACTTATTTCCATCTTTGAGCAAATTCAATATTTTTTTGTTTTTAATTTATTATTTGTATTATAATAATGAAGGAAACCAAGAAATATAGTTACAAAAGAATATATTCATAATAACATAAAACTAAAACAAACAAAAAATAGCCTACAATAAAAGAAATGGGGGGGGGGGGGAAGAGAAAAAGAAAGCATAAAAGGAAAAGGACAATTGTAAGGAATAAATGAAATAGGACAACGTCAAACGGTCAGCTTAAGAGATGTCATTATTATTCAACTTAACCACATCTTCTCTTGATACAAAAAAAAATTAAGGAGCTATTTGGGTTCAAGAACATGAATTTCTTCTGATAATAAAAAAAAAATAAAGCATCTACAGTATAGTGGAACATTTAACATAAATATAGCACCCAGAGCTTGAGTTCTCAGCTTAAGAGTCAGTCTCTATGCTTCTTCTGGGTGTCTCTTGAAAAGTCAGGCAAAATGCATACTTTGGCCCCCCATAAACAACTCCTAAATATTACGAAAGAAAAAATGAAGAACAGTATTTCTGTTGGACTCCATATCAAAACTGACCAGCAGCATAGATCTCCACTTCCTGCAAACTTTCAAAGAATCCTGTCAAGTGAAAACTACCAGGCTGGGATTGATCGTGATCTTTCTGCAAGTGTCCCAGGTACCAAGGATAGATAATGAGCCCAAAGAATAAGTGGCAACTCATCCTTAGGAATTTTCAAAATTTCAGGCATGTGTAGGATTTCAACTGGAGAAATCATGAGCGATCTGAGAAAGTTCAAGAAACTAAGATGATTATTCTGAGACTGATTTTCCAAGTGCTCTATCTATGGGACAACAATATTTTTATCCTTGACTTGCATACTGCCCAATGCTTGAAGCATGTCTCCAAGGCTGCCCATCCTGCCAGCCTGTTATGTCTGCTCTTGGGTGACAAATTAACTGTTAAGGTAACTGCAGTCAAATCCTGATTAAACTTTCTAGCAAATGCCAATCTTAGAAGTAACATACCACAATGAATTCATTGTGACCACAGCTGGTTTTACCACCAAACCCAAGGCCAGAGGTCTCCCTTCTCCCTCCACTAACAATGAAGACAAGCCATTATCAAAGGAACTTGGTGTAGTATGTTGGAATTCTTCCTTGCACTCTGAAGAGAGGAGAAACAGTCTGTGGAATGCCCTCCAGGCTTCCCTTCAATGGTGTGCCGGTTTGCCCCTTCACTGGTGAAACCACTCTAGCAGCAGAAACACTTCTGGGTCTGGGGGGAGAAGTCCTGTGCTCAGGGCTCAACAATATACCTTCTGTACTAAGGTCTACTGCCACTGTGGCCAGACTTGCCAAAGTCTGAGACTGGCCTGCAGGACTGGAGATTCTGTATACCTTCAAGGTAGGCTGCCCACCCAAAGGCTGCAGTGAAGCTGAGGGCTGTCTTCTCTGCTTTCTCTTCCTCTGCACCATCTCGCTCTAATTTTGAATAGTGAGCAGTCGGGGCAAGTCAGGAGAGCAGAAACTTCCTCATTTGGGAGAACTCATTCCCATACCTCCTGCTGTTCCACTATTTCCCTCCCCAACCACCCCCTGTCCCCAAATTTCAATGTGTGGTTTTTTTTTTTCATCATCCATTTTGCCTATTTTTGTTTGATTATGTACAATGACTTTTCGCATTCAACTTTCATAATGCCTTTAATCTTTTCCCATACCTCTTCTGGTACTCTATGGCAGTGAAACGCTTTGTTTGAATTCTAGTGGTATGTTTTCTGGATTGTATTTCGGTTTGCAGTTGACTGATTCATTTTATTTCAGATTTAACTTGTATTTGCATGCATGTAGTTGGCAATCTGTGCCACAATATGCTCTGGGTCTTGTCTTTGTTGATGATATTGAACTTCTCCGTTTCCGGCTTCCACAAATATAGTCAAGTTCATTCATATGCATGTTAAGTGCCGTGGAGTCCATTAATCACCATCCAATGGGACCAACAGCTGAATATCATCCACTTTTATATAAAAAAAAGTGCAACCCAAATTGCTCAATGATATTTCCCAATAGTTATAAGTAAATATTTAAAAAAAAAAAGAGAGTATTGCTGAGGGATGACACAAGTTAAAATCTCTTTGCTCAGTCACAATATTCTGGATCCACCATAAGTCACTTTTTCTCAGAATCTCTTCATTTGTAATGTGAATGTGATGGGCGAAACCAAGGATTCTTCTCGGGCACCACTAATGGAATACATTCAGTTTTTGTGCTGTCTTTGTATCTTTTCTGAAATCCTGAGCTAATAATGTGACAGTTTCAGAACAAGACGACTACTTGGAAATGGGGAAATTATAGAGCAACTGCTTAAATAATTTAATAAACAATCATTTCAAAGTAACGGAGTTTAATGCTATTGTATAGTTAGCTTATTAGTTTATTAAAAATTTGATATACTGCCTAATCGAAACAATAAGGTGGTTTACAAAATAACCGTAAAATTAGTTGAAAATTAGAAAGGAAAAGGAACTACAAATTAAACAGTAAAGCCAATCAGCCAGAGGAAACCAGAAGAAAAGGCAGGGGGTTAGAGGGAGGATCAGGCAATTGCAGAGTCGGGGAAAGTTAAAAAAAAAAAAAAAAAAATTGTTGCTGTTTGGCATGTTAACATGCATGAAGTCAGCATACTGCATAGAAGACAGTGAGTGCAATTTTTTTAAACAATGTTAATACTTAGGAATACATTTTGTAACTGGTGTATAGATAAATGCAAACCATTTCGGGCAATTTAACTGTTGAGCAATGCTAAAAATGACAGTCAGTAGATTCCAAGGACTGACTTCAAGCGTTTTGGCAGGGCATGGTTTTATGTAAGCTTTTCAAGTGCTTCCTCCATCCTGACTAGCTTCTCCAGAGTAAGTTTAATGGCTGGTGTTTTTCACGTATTCCTTAATTAACTGCAGTTAATCAGTGCAACAAGGTTTAACAAGTCAGCTGAGGCAATTCTTTGTCATTAAGGTAGAGTTAAGCAAAATTAATTTAGCATTTTCTGTGAAACTTCAGCGATTCAGCTGAAAGCAACGCATTATGTTAGTTTGAATATATCATTCAGCAGATTATGGTGGAGCATAGTGAAACAGATCATTACCACTGTGCCATCTGAAGTCAATTTATACCCCAGCAGATTGACATCTGTTATTAGACAGCAGCTCCCTTTCTTGAGTAATTCTAATTATTGTCTTGAGTGTACCTTGTCAACAAAATGACACCCTTGTAGATTTGACTGATGTGAGTGAGAGATTTACTTCAAAGCTAAGCAGATATTGTCATGTCCATGACGAAAAGTGGTTTATTTTTATTGAACCTCATTATTTCTAACTTCAGGATGAGTTAATTGGGTTTGCTCATTATCTTTAAGCTAATGATAAATTAATTGTGAATGCTGGTAAGGGAGGACAGGAAACTGTACAAAATAAGCACTCATTTCTGGCACCACTGGGAAAAAATGCACTGCAATGTTTGCCTTCAAGTCAGTGCTAACTCCTGGTGACCCATCAGCTCCTGGTTTTTTTGGCAGTGTAACTAGAAGTAGTTTGCCAGGTCTTTCTTCCAAGGCAATGGAGGGTTAAGTGACTTGCCCAAGACCACAAGGAGTACTACTGGGAATCAAACCCTGGACTCTTGGTTACTAAGCCAGTACTCTAACTGCTAGGCTATTCCTCCACTCCAGCACTGGTGGGTAGCGTAATAATAATTTTGTGATCCTGACAGATATTTCAGGTGTAACCCCTCTGCCTGTGTGTAGTCCTCACAGCATGCTCCTATGCTATATGGTAATAGTTGCAACACTCCAAGAGTAATGCAATCCTTCAGTCTCTTAGGAATAAATAAGAGGGTTCTATGAATGGGACCACTTACACTGGGTGCATTAGCACTGAAAACTCCACTCATTCCTCTCACATCTCCAAATAACGAAGTCAAGGCAAGAATGTTGTTCTAAACCAGAGGATTACGTGATGAACTTTAGGGTCACTAATAACGACAGCAAAAAAAAAAAAAAAAAGTACCCTATAACTGACAAACAAGAGTAGAAGTATATTACATGCAATTAACTTGTCTTCCATTTGTCATAAATGTTACAAGCAGATCTATTCTTTCTGTTCTCACTCTGTTGTATCACAAAACTTTTACATCCAGTACTCCTTCCCTGGTGCTGGCATTTTGCTCCAAGTTTCTACACATCTCTACTGTTAATACTTCTCATGGTTACCCTTTGTGAGAACCCCCCTTCTTCTCAAAGCTTCTCAGTGTACCTTGAGCTGGTAATTCTGCACAGTGCAGATGCAGGCCCCTGATACTGTGCTGTGTTCACTCCTGGCTGTGGTGTCAATGATGAACTTTGTTAGTTTCTTAGAGCTGGCGGCGTCTGTAAATGCAGGTTCTTGATACAGCAGTGCAGGCGCTCTTGCCTCTGGTATACCTGGGCTGCTGAGATGCACTTCTCAGAACCCTTTTTTTTTTTTCCATTCTTGGAGTATCTGATTCCCTTATTCCTACTTCTTGACTCCTCCTTTTTGCATAGGCAGAGCTGCTCTCCTGCTCAGCCAGTGGGGGTGCCAGCCGAGTTTTCACAGTCACTCAGGAAATCAAGATGTAGACTTGAGTTCAAGATACCCCTTCCCTTTTGCTGCTCTTGGGCCATGGCTCCCTCTGGATGGTATGAGGTGCTGGGTAACGGCCACTAATATCTGTCCCCCTGGGGCCGACTGTTCCCTCCCTCTTTATGGTACAGTGACTGGCTGCCAGAGATAGAGTTCAGTCTTTTTGGGAGCGGTTTAAATAGAAACTGGATTTTCCTTCCTCAACGAGTCTCCTTCCAGCCTGGTTGTAACTGGACAGAAGGTAACCTCTAGGCTACCAGGTTGTCTCTAGGCTACACTGTAGTAATTTAGTAGAGACACTGGAAGTCTCTGCTGCTCAAACAATGACATCCAAGTAGTCTCGTTTTCAGTTGGCCTTGTCATTATTTTGGACATTTCTTATAAAGACAGTGCTATAAAAGGGTCTCTAAATAATTATTATTTTTACAATGAACTGTTATGGAGCAGCAGGTAACTGTTACCAGTGCTGAAATGATTTGTTTTTGGAATCATCAGTATACTTTTATGGATGTCCTTGCGGGGACATTAAGGGTGTGACTTAATGCACGTAAATGGTTTTTCTCTCTGTTTTTTATGGGCTCTAAAGCTAGGGTTATACAGCAACTTAAAGAAAAAATGGCTAAAAATACAGAATTAACATTTTTCTGATATTTTCTTGCCTTCCACTGATCCAGGGAGAGGAAATGGCAGGGCTGTAGCAGAAGAATGGGGAAAATGCCTGGAGGATGTGAAGAAGATGGGGGTTGAGCAGAGAGTGGCCGAATACAGGGGAACATGGGAGAGGAAGGATCTCTGGAGAAGAGGGAAGGGAATGCAAAGAGAAAAAAAGCCAAAATAGAGGGGGGGAAAGTCTCCAAATTCTCCTGTCCCTTAACATTTTTGCCTAGCCCTAATATTCAAAATAGTTTTCCACCCCTGGTTGTCCTTAACCTCCACTTTCAGGAGGAGAAGCTGGTTATAAACAAAAGCACAGGTCCAATTTTTTTTTTTTTTTAGTGTTTTGTGTTATGTTTCTTTCAGATTTCTTCTAAAGTAGGACCAGGGAAATCCAATGCTTGCTTCTGGGATAAGCAGTATAGAATCTGTATATTGTGATGCAGCGGGGGCTGAGGAGAGCCCTGATGAGAGAAATGAAACTGTTTTACACAGAGGAAAAGATGTGCACAGAGTGCAATGTTCACAGGGACCAGCTAGAGGGAGCAGGAGTGCGGTCAGAGAGACTGGAGTGCCACGCCCAGCTGGTCAGGAGCACATGAAAAACAATTCACAAGCCTCAAGGAGAGGAGTTATTTATAAGGCTAAACAGAGGACCAGGTCGGATCAGGTCACGTCCAGGAGAGAGGACCAGGTCAAGCTGGAAGAGAATCATCTCAAGCCAGAGAAGGATCTAACAATCTCCAGGAGCTAACAGGAAGCCACAAGGAGCCAAGGAAGGACCGGCTCAGGTTGGTGAGAAAGCTGTTGGCTGGCGGAAGAGGAAGCCTTACATTGATTGCAAGCAAGAAGCAAGTGGGAATCAGCTGGGAAGGAAAAGCCAGGCTGAGCACGGAAGCCAGGATTTGGGCTGTTGCAGGAGCAGGCATTTACCAGGAGAGCTGTTCCCACGGTTGAAAGCTGAAGCAAACTTTCAGAGAAAGGATTGGCACGAAGCTTCTGAGTGGAGGAAGCAAGCCAAAGGAGAGAACCTTTCATCACCAGGCAGCTGCAATAAAAGGTATGGAAATTATATGCCTAAGAAGAATGTTGTGAAGGATAAAGGTTTATATAATGCTGATATAAAACCTCCAAGAAGGGATACTTGTGAGCTCAATATAGCACAGGGCCGACGCCCTAGGTTAGGCCCAGAACATTGGGACTTGATAGAGCAAATATATAAAACCCCTGAATCTGGTTTGCATGAAACCAGGGACACTGAATCAGAGGTATCGGATTATGAGCAAATGCAAGTGGATCCCATAGAAGATGTATCTGACCATGACATGGATTGTACATTGTGTATTTCAGGAAGTCGAGAATCTCTGCCGGAGTTGTGATTTGTTTAAAGCATCAACAGAGCATTCTTGACTTGTTTAAACATTCCCATTCCTGTAATGTATGATAGTTTTGTTTGAAAAAGCCTAAGTTTGTTATTCTACCTGAAGTAAGGACTTTTT
This sequence comes from Ichthyophis bannanicus, assembly GCA_033557465.1. Classification (NCBI taxonomy): domain Eukaryota; kingdom Metazoa; phylum Chordata; class Amphibia; order Gymnophiona; family Ichthyophiidae; genus Ichthyophis; species Ichthyophis bannanicus. Next base: position 857,474,725 of record CM066034.1, read on the forward strand.
GCTTTCACGTTGTAACCCAATATTTTTGAACCTCAGCAAAGACGGGAAATAAAAGCCTTATTTTTCCCACCACTCTGCTTAAGTATTTTCTTAAAGACTTGGAGCCTCAGGAAACTACAAAGACCAAGAGCCATTTGGGCCTTGTAAAAGACTCTCAAATCTTAACTTTATATTTTTGTCTCACCTGCCCTGGCATCCACTGGCCACCAGGGAAGTGTTGCTGACAATATCTTCTGGGAATCTGATGGGTACTTGTGAGCTGCATTAGCCACTGGAAACAGGATACTGGACTTGATAGGCCCTTGGTCTGACCTAGTATGGCATATCTTATCTTCTAGTCCAATAAAAAGGTATCACTTAAAGCTTGCTTGTTGATCCTTATTTGCACTAACCAAGTGGACCAACATGGCAACTACAACTTCCTGCTCATATGTGTTGGACAATTTTCTTGCAATAGGCTATAGCTGATTTCCCAAACTTGGAAAGAAATAACCAAAACTTTGTACACTGGACTCCCTTCCTAAGTTTTTAATGCATTACCTTTTTTTAGCCTCTCCCTTAACCCATAACTCTAGACTGCATGACCACATCACCTCTCACTGTGAGATTCTCTTCCAAACCTTGCTGAATGCTACCTGAGGCTGTGCTCCTCAGTGTGTCACGGGGGACCTCCCCCTTCCCATTGGAGTCCGAGGGCAGCTGCTCCAGCTGAGTTTCTCCACAAACTGCTCGTTTTTTTTTCTCCTCTCCCAAATGCTTCTTACTGTGGGCACAGCTGAACTTTTGCAGCACGGCTCCCTCCCTCCCTCTTCGAGCCCAGAAGCATGTGGTCCTACAGCACTGAGTGCTGTCTCCCTTACCGCTGATACAACATGGTGTGGCTGGTCCAAAATTGCCGTGTTGTCTGTGCTGCCAGGACCCTGCAGCATTGCTGCTTCTCCTTTATCTGGGGCCCTGGGTTGCCTAGATTACAGCTGTCATGTTGTACTGTGGTCTGCTGCTGCTACCCAGCTTCTTCCGCCTCATCTCCTGCTACCAAAGGTAAACCTTGTTTTAGACTGGGATCAGGCGATAATTGGAGGGTGTAGGGTACTTGCTATTGCAGTTCCCCCAGTGAGCTTCGCAGTCCACCTTTGACTGTGGCACCCAGCAAGTTAGCAGTATGTATATTTGGTGCTAGAGAAGACATGCTTCATTGTACTGCTACAGCAAGAGAGAAATAAGGGAAGACATGTGCGCAATATAAATTTTCTTTAAACTAGGACAACCACTTATTGAAAGTGGACCATTTGGGGATTTATATGTACATTTTGGGATAATCCCCGAAAATCAGGGATGCTAGGTCCTTCCATCCATTTGCCTGGAGTTAGGAGCCTAATTTATGAGCTTATTGCTTATAGTACTAAGCTCCTAATTTTTTTCCTAGCTCTAAATCTGCCCCTGTTGCCACCAACCTTTTATGCTCCTAAATTTAGTGAAATTTTAGTATAAATTTAGGCACTCGGTCCTATTTAAATTTTCAGCAAGGCTAATTTAGAAGTATAACTCTCAATTAGGTGCATCAATCCTTTGAATATCTGTTTAAGCTTAGGACCTCATATTCAATATTCTTACCTAAATGAATAAAACCCTGAATATTGCATATAAATGTAAATGAATACTGTAAGTCTTCCGCTTAACTTTGTGGTGGTCATGTCTCTAAATATTGCCCCCAAAGTGTAAACGTAATGCAAGGGAGGAAGAATAAATATGTTTGTTTTCTTAGGAGCTAAAAGACGACAAACTCATTATGCTGAAAGAATACATCGTAATTTACTTGGTGTGGTATAACCTTTTGTAGATGGAGCTTGAATGAGGACACCACAAAAATAGGAGCCATTGAGAAATGAGAGAGACAAAAACTTATAACTGATATATATATATTTTTGTGTTTTTGAGAAATTGTCCTATTTTCATGACCAATTGTGGATGATTCTACCCCATGTCTGAATCGAGCATATTAAAAACAATGAAAAATATGTTAATTATCATTTTACATTTACCTACTATTTTAAATGGTGTCCTCTTGACATTTTTCTTTGGAAAACTTTTTCACTATGCTGTATATTGGTGGATGAAATTTCATGAGCTGGTAAGAGGGATTTTCAAGACAATAGTTTTTATAATCTTTCAATGTAACAAAATGCCTATTCAATGAAAATGTAATTTAAGATGAATTCGTAAAATAATATAAAAGGACCTGCTGAAAGAAGATAACGCACAAATCTTTCTTCAGCTGAAGGTCATGTTAGTTAAGAATTTAAACCATTGTGCAGTGATGTGTACTGTAATTGCAACTTAGAATGAATCCAGCTATTGTACTATAAATCACATTTAGCTTGTTCATTCAACCAAAAAAGATATTTATATTAAAAACTTACCTATCCTCTACTGCATCATAGTCATATGTATGTTCATTGTAATCCTTAAAATTTGTTACGTGTAAATGGCATTGACTCTAGGAAATGCAGTATATTAAAAAAAAATGCTAAATAGGTATGTCATTTGTTGACATGCCATTAGTTCAATTATGTACCTTTAAAATTGCATGCAAAATATAAAAAAGTATTAATGTAGGAATCGGTACAGTTGATTTATGTATTTTAAAAAGTTCAATTGCTCAAAAGAAAATTAGCAAAAAAGTATGAAATTGAAATTGCAAAAAAAGTCCTAAACTGCATCAACAATTAAATGAAAATCTTTTCTGTATACACTGCTAGTACAGGTCCTTATCTAAAGACCAATTAGATACTCCTGTTATCTGGAAAAAATTCTGGTCCTCAGCATGTTTACTTATCTAGAAAAACTTCCATTATCTTGTGCATCTTCTGCATTTTATAAGCTGGCACCAAAGCCTCATTCCTGTCTTATTCGCAAGCTTTTTGCAACCAATGCAAACATTGGCTGGTCAGCAGCACTATTCCTCTGGCAAGGGTGGCGTAGTGAGCCCAGCAGAAAAAGGACAAAAATACCTTTTAAGCATTTAACTACTTGCAGAAGAAAATCCAGGAGTGAAAGGACAAGGTACGTGTTCATTCAGTAGAAAGTAGATCTGCTTAGAGAGATGTATCACAGGGCAAGCTTTGCAAACTTTGAGCAGGAGTACAGTGTTGAGTAAATGACTTTCTGTGATTTGAGGGCATAGAAAAAGTTTAAAGCTTTATGCGGTGAATTCTATAATGGGTGCAATAAGAAAACCCCCCACAAGGTCTCAAAATTTAAATTTGGCATATGTGCTGTAAGGGGGGTTCTGTAGCATTGCAATGAAGGTGAGTCTGTCTGGACCTATGTCAATGCAATTCATATTGCGAAGACATGAAGGAAAGTCAATGTGACCATGCCATTGACTGAGTTTCATAATGTTACAAATTGCCATAGAATTCATAGCGTCAGAACGGCTGCTGAAATGTAGTCATGAGGCTTCAGAAAAATATATGAAAGATTTTGCTCAGATGGTATCTAATTGTACAACAGGTCTACAATGCAGCTGAAATCGGATCATTCTAGAGATATTTGCCAGGCGACTCCCTTGTCTCCAGTGATAAGAGACCTGCATACGAGATATGGGGTGAAGGAAAATAAGAGAGTGACTGACTATCCTGACATATGGAATTCGTTTCCAGAGGATGTAGTAAAGGTTGTTAGTGTAGCTGGATTTAAAAAAGGTTTGGATAAGTTCCTGGAGAAAATAATCCACTATTAAAGAGGACCTGAGAAATCCGCTGCTTACCCCGAGACAAGCTTTGTGGAATCTGTACACCAATCAATTGTATCTGCATTAATTCGGCATTATACATGTGCACAAGGGATTTGTGCATACAAAAATATTTTTGTATCTTAACATACTGGATATACACCCAGGAATACACACCCCTACAAGAAATCACCGATGGATGGTCTGCTAATTATTTGGTGACTGAAGCCAAGGAACAGTCCATGGGTTCCCTGCAACTTTTAAAATTGTTACTCCTGGACAACAGTTCTGCTCATCTGGATGCAAAAGCATTCATGAGAGACAGAGTAATTTTCAAAAGCTAAATGGCCTGTTTGCCAACCCTCAGTGTAGACAAAACTACACTTCTGCCTGGAGGTGCCTCTGAGACCAGGGTTAGGTTGGGGGATGCAACAACACTGATGGTTTTCCTATTTTCAAAGCTAAATACATGGTTTCCTAATCAAAATTACCTGTAGCAAAAGCAGGTGCAGAGATCAGTGGGTTTATTTTGCCATGACAATTTCAAAGGGATATTGCTGCAAAATACTTGGGTACAAGTGCCTCTGATTTTGCATGAACAGGAACAGTTCTGAAAATTGCTCCACCACGTTTTCGCTCTCCGCTTTTGACAGTTCTGCCCACTTTACTCAGTTGATGAAAAAAGGAGTTTTCTAGAACATGAATCATCCAATGAAGCTTACATACTTGGAAGGTCTGATGGCTCTGAAAACGTCAGGTCACCTGAGTCTGCAGCTGTCTTGAAATAAACCTGTTCTTGGCTGATCTTTGAAGCTAAGCAGGGTCAAGCCTGGCTAATACTTGGATGGGTGACCACCTTGGATTACCAGAGGCTGTAAACCCATTGTGTGGGAGAAAGGCCTGTGTGGCAATCTACTTCCATTTATAACATGCCAAGAAAACCCAGGGCTGGGTCATCAGGAGTCAGCATTGATTCAATAGCACACATTGCATTGCAAAGATGAAGAACAACATCCAGATCTGCAGATGAGGACAGTGAATAAGGCTCTGAGGTCTAGTTGTTAAGGTGAGCTAACATTAATGTGCATTTTGACACAGGTGCCTGAATGGGATCTACAGTAGTTACTGATAATTATGTTAATGGTGAATTAATGTGCGTAATCCTTAGTGCATCTTAGTAACTTGGAAAAGTGTAACAATCTACTATAACACGACCCTCATCAATCCCGAGTGATCAGCTTTGAAGATGTATCTGTCACATCCCATGATGCAATGGCTTCTCCTTTCTGAGATGATAACCTAAAACAGATGGACACAGTATTGTTGATGAGGAGGCCAATTTTTAAAGTATTTTCTGTGGGTAAAATTGTTTTACCTGTTCAGTCAGCGAATTTGGCATTATTTTTTTGTTTGTTAGGTTATAAATCTCTGTCAATAAATCAAACAATCAACCCTTGGGAAGGATCCCTATTCTTGTTAGATTACAAGATTACCTCAAACATGCAACTAAAATTGTGATTGAACCTACTAATAGTGATGTCACTCACATGAGAGAGAATGTATGATAAAATCTGTTGGGGGAAAAATGTGCAATTGTTAATTTCCTTAGCCTGGAAATTGGATCGGGATCTGGCTTAAAAATGTTTCATTAGAAACTCGGTACTCTCTCTTTGGGCACTAAGGTGACCCATTCTAGCTGGAATGAAGAAAAAACTCTGGTGTATTTAAAAACAAACAAACCTTTCTGGTCAACGTTCTAACATATTTATGAGGCCAGTGATGGTGGTGGTGCTGATGGCATAATTGCTTTTTCTTTTTTCTTTTTTTTTAAAGTCCAGACTAGATGTACATATCACTTTGGCCATTTTAGATGGGTAGCTAAGTGTGTAAAGACATAACATATGATTTGTGCCATTTAATGTGCATTAAATGGAAAAAGTGAACATTAATTGCCCTTAATGAATGTTTTGGGAGCAAAATAATAATGAGATGTAAAGCATGCAGGTTCAAACAAAGCACTTCATTGTTATATAAATTTAAATAACACAGCTTGTGTTTAACTTGCAACTGCATTTGTGGAAAGGTAATGTCTGCTTTTAATTTGTGTTATTTCCTCCCTGGGAGCATCAGTTTGCTAACATGTGGCCTGATGCTCCTGGGGAGAGTGTTAAAATGGTTCATGTCTGCATTTGAAATTCTTTCCAGTCATCCTCCCTCCCGACAGTCATATCCCCATGACCAGACATCTCCCAGCAGTCAAATTCCATCCCTTACTCTTAGACCCCTCTGGCACCTACCAGTGGGTTTTCTGTTGACTAGTAGGGGGTCATCAGCAATTCTCCAATTGCTCCTGCACAGTTGATCATTTGGCTTCAAAATGGTGTTGATTAACCCCCAGCAATAGTCTTGTAGTACTGCCTAGGGGCGGCTCTATAATGAGTCTGTGAGGCAATGGCCTCAGGCGGCAACTTTTTGGGGGCGGCAAAAAAAGTCTCCCTAAAAGGTCTCCTCACTTGGCCTTCAAAATTTAAACAAAAAAAAAACAAAACACAGCTGTAGAAGCTGCTTCTGCTGCTGCAGCAGCAAAATCAAGTGCACTGTGGCCCCCACTGCCCCAGAAGAACCCTGCCATTGTTTTCATAGAGCTGCAAAGGGAGAGAATTTTCCCTTCTTTCCTGTGGCTCTGTTAAAGTTGAGCCCACTGGTGCTGATGGTAAACAGGCACCAGGAAAACAATGGTAGGGCTCTTCCGGGTAGCGGGGGGGGGGGGGGGGGCGCGGAACACTTGATTCTGCCACTGCAGCAGTGGCAATATTTTTCTCTGCTTCTTACTCCTATCAGCAATTAATATTTGCAGTTTCCACAAACAAATGTGTATAAATAACAACAACTCAAGGAGATAGGTCTCGGACTAATTCGGCATGTAATTCAGACTATTGTCCATATCGTACTGCCTTTTTTGCATCAAGGACCTTTCTCCTTATTCAACCAGTAGTTTTCAATTTATAGCAATTGTAGACAGAGCACTTAACTTATCTGTCTCTTTCTGCCTCAAAGCCTCTCCTCGGCGCCTTTTTGCGTTTCACTATTTTAGATTCTTCAGGGGTATATATGCTACTGTTGAAACAAACCACATCACATTTTAAACTACTTTATCAATCTACCAAAAATGTATTACTATTCATATTATATTTCAAAGTAATGAAATACAGAAGGAAATCCATGCAGCATCGATGAGCACTGAAGAAGTTTTAAAATAACTAGTTAAAGTAATGGGAATGTTCGAACAGAAGAGGATCCTGATATGAGTGCACTACAAAACGTAAAAGAAACTGGGGGAGAATATTAGAAATGGGGAGTTCACGTTTACCCAAACAAAGTATCCTCTTGCGAGGGAGGTTTAACCATAATGATTGGAAGCAGTACTTTGGAAATATAGAAGCACATGGGGTGAATAAGTACTGAAAGTTAAGGCTGACCTAAAATAAGTTAACTGGCAGAGTTTTAATGTAAACAAGGAAAGCTAATGTATGAGAAGTTCAAATAGAGAGATAATTTGAATAGTAGTGGTCTAGAATTTGGGGACAGGAGTGATTTCCAGGCACTCTTGCCCCCTCTGGTGCTGGGTTCAGATGGACACTGGTTGACCCCCTAGTGGTAGTCTTGCGGTAATACTGCTAGGGTTCAAGAGGTTATAAAAGGGCAAAAAATCTTATATGGAAGTTTTTGAGCTCAATGTAATTTTTTTTTAACTTTGGGTCAGTACCATCCTCCTTAACCCCCCCATCCCTGAAACCTCACCCCGCTTCCTATCCCACATGTGCATCTTCATAGGGTAGGTGTGATCCGCAGTAATTCATGGTCCACTGGTAGTTTTTTTTTTTTTTAATGAAATGACATGAAGGAGCATCATTTTGAAAAACTGCATAATCGGAAAAGGAGAGACTGGGGATTTCTTGCCCATGAAGAACCATGGCCCAGGATCATATAAGAGATGGGGTGGGGGACCCAAGAGGGCTGATGCTGAACTGGAGTGTGGCTTTTCTGTTTATTGGGAGGGAGGAAGAGAGGCCCTGAGGCAGGGCCACTGCAAGGAGATGAGGCTCCCTAGAATAACATCATCCCTTGTGCTCACCTGCCTGTCCTCCCATCATTGCCACCTGCCCCTCACTGAAACAGCCCCGTGGTGCTTACCTTCAAACTTTGGTGCTACAGGGCTGTCCACTTCCACCCTCATCAATGGCAGACTTTCTCTTTGCATGGGGGAAGAAAATGCTTCTGCCCCCATGCAAATAAAGTCTGCCATCAGCGGGGGTGGAAGCAGACAGTCCTGCAGCACCAAAGTTCGAAGGTAAGCACAGTGCAGCTGTTTTCAGTGAGGCTTAGGGTTACCAACTTTTTCACTGAGAAAAACCGGACACCTGTGGCTCGTCATGCTCCACCCATTCTCTGCCCCTAGTCCCACCCCTGCCCCGCCCCAGCCCCACCCACAAAAATTACCGAGGATACTGTGACAAGGCAGAGCCCCAGAAACAGGAGAAAATGGGTTTAAATCACTTTCTGTCACCTCAGAGGCTTGGAGAGGCAGGACAGGAAGGGGTTAAGTTTCCTGCACACAAACATTCTCTGCAGAGAAGAGCAGGGAAGGAACCACACCCTAGCTCTAGGCTAACCCAGAGACATAGCCAATCAGGGAGGTGGGAGGAGTCAGACCGGATTGGGCCACTCTGCACTCATAACCAGGAAGCAGCAGTTAGTAGGGAGAAGGGGCTCGAGGAGCAAGCACGGGAGCAGCAAGCCCTCGAGGAGCAAGGCCTGGAGAAGAGGAAATGGTTACAGAGCAGTGCAAGCAGAAAGGCTGAGCCCAGAGGAACTAAGGAGAGAACCAGGGAAGGGAGAGTTCCTGCAAGTGGTCCAGGAAGAGGGACAGGCAGACCTCACCTCCATGAGAGAGAAAACCCTGGAGGTGACCCAGAGCTGGATTCAGAAGCCTGGAATACTGACTTGGAGTCAGGGGAGTTCCCCAGAGGCAGACGCTGCAAAAACCAGGTCAGAGCAAACTCTTCTAAGCCTTGTAAAGTAAATAGCTGTGAGAGAAGTCAGTCTATAGGAACTGACAATAGACTGCTTGCTAAAAGAGGCAGGGGTAAACCAGACCCTGAATATAATCCTGAAGTTAATAGAAGGAAGAGGGGCTATAGAAAAGTCCCTGTTAGAAAGCTGCAAACATTTCCATGGTATAGACAGCGTGACCTAAGCTCTAGTTCAGAGGAGCACACACCTGCTTGCCAGCAAGAGGCTAATTGGCAGCAATCGTGCAGAGAGCTAAGGGAACCCTTTGAGAACCAAGAGGAAGCAATGGAATTGGGGGCTCCATTATCTAGTTCCAGTGAGTCAGAAATGGAGTGTGGAATTTGTATGATGGAGTGAAGAACTATAAGTATTCCTAATTGATGATTGAGTGCTGAGAAGCCTTAAGCCAATGTTCTAGAACTTGCATGAGAGACAGCAGCGTTCTAGTGAATGGAATGAATCAAAGCTTCATGTGGTACAGCTGTGAATAGAAGGCAATATAGAGAAACTGCTCCTACACAAGAAGGCAGTCATTAATAAGCCAGAGTTGTGGAGATTGCCATTTCTATGGGAAGCTGTTTGACACTAGAAAGAAGTACAACAGGGGAAAGATTCTTTATTACCAGTAGATACTGAGAAAGCAGTATTTTTATTTATTTTATTTATTTATTTATCTATTTCTTCTATACCGCCCCTTCCAGAGATCAGGGGCGGTTTACATGGAACAAGTAAACAAATTTGTATACTAATGTATACATTACATGGAACAGAGATTTTTTAACTTTATACAGATAATAGTTGTTAACAGAGATTTATAACATTGTAACTTTATACAAATAACTGTGCATTAATTGTCGAAACTATTTACATTTTATATACATTAATAAGTTTCTGTAGCGTAGTGTTGATCAGAGTTTTTCTACCTTTTTATAGGTAGTCAGAGTTTTCTACCTTTGATATGTGTGTGTGTGGAGGAATTTATTTCCTTTTTTCATCTCTTGGGAGTATTTTGGGGTGTATGTGGTGGGTGTATGTGTGTGGGTAGTTGAGTGTGGTTTTAGGGCTTTGTGTTTGAGTGTTTGGGGATGGTGTGTGGTTGGACTTGGGGATATGGGATTTCATAGTGTTCGGAGAAAAGGTATGTCTTGAGTTCCTTTCTAAATTGGGTGAGGTCTTTTATGATCCGAAGGTTTATTGGGAGATTATTCCAGAGCATGGGGGCAGTGAATGAGAAGGCTCTGGTGCTGGTGGATTTTTTAGTTTTTTTGAATGAATTTGGTATTTCAAGTGAGTGTGTTGCGTTTAGTCTGCGAGTTCTTGATTCTGATGGGGCATGTAATAGCATGGATAGATATGATGGGGCGATGTTGTTCAGGAGCTTGAATGTGATTAGGAGGATTTTATATCTGATTCTGCTGTTTATAGGGAGCCAATGCAGTTCCAGCATTATTGGGGTTACATGATCTACTAGGCGGGCTTTTGTGACTACTTTGGCACAGATGTTCTGGGCTCTTTGGAGTAGGTATGTACTTTTTTGTGGTAGGCCAATTAAGAGACTATTACAATAGTCGAAGTGTGGGGTGATGAGTGTTGACAACTGATCTAAAGTCATGGGTGTCAAGAAGGGGTCTTAGGTGTTGTATGGTTTTGAGTTTGTAGAATATGGTTTTTACCGTCTGTTTTATATGTGGTAGCATGGTGAGTGTATGGTCTATTATTACCCCTAGGTATTTTACCTCTTTTTTGACGGGTATAGTTGTATTTATGATTGAGATTGATGTTGGATAGGTGTCCTCAGTCACGGGTGATCTTGTTACGAACATTGCCTCAGTTTTTTTGAGGTTGATGCTAAGGTAGTTAGATTCCATCCAGGAGGTGGTCTCCACCATGCATTTTGATAGGGCATCGTAGGTAGGATTTTTTTTGGTGGATATGGGGAGAGCAAGCATGATGTCGTCAGCATAGATAAAGTGACTAATTTTGTGTTTTCTGAATATTTTTGTAATGGGTTGGAGGTACAGGTTGAAAAGGAGGGCAGAAAGGGCGGATCCCTGGGGTATTCCTTGTCCTTGGGGGAAGGTTTCTGACACTTCCTGGTCTATTTGAACACGTATTAGTCTGTTTGTGATGTAAGACTTAAACCAATTGAGTACTGTCCCACCTATTCCTAGATTTTCTAGTCTATTGATCAAAGTAAGGTGGTTGATGTTGTCAAAGGCGGCAGAGATGTCTATGAAGAGGAGTAGGAAGCCTTGACTGCTATCATCTGTGCCTTTGATGAGGAAGTCTATCAGTGTAGTTAGAAGGGTTTCTACACCGTGGTAGGGGCGGAAGCCAAACTGGTGAGAGTCTAAGGGTTTGTGTTCATCGATATGGTCTTGTAATTGTAATTGGACGTTTTTTTCTATTATTTTAGCTATAAATGGAATGCTGGCTATCGGTCGGTAAGAGTTTGGGTCTTTTGGGTCAAGTTTATTGTTTTTTATTATTGGTCGAAGCGTTGTGAGTTTTAGGGCGTTGGGCATGATGCCCTGGACAAGGGATTGGTTCACCATTTGTTGGATGTTTTCAGCGAGTTCTTCCTTTGTGCATTTGATCCATGAAGATTGAAGATTAAAGATTGAAGCCCTGTTGTAGTAATGAAGCTGGAAGAATGATGAAAGCTTGTAAATATTTTGTGTCCCTGAGAAGTATCAGGAGAAGCTATATAAACACTTGAACTTTTATTTGGTATAGAAGGTTACCATTATACTTCTGTGGCGGGGGAGTAAGTCCTGTACGGTGTCCTTTGCTATACTTTGTGCAAATACCTTATGCATGAATAAAGCATTACTTACTTTGGAAACCCAACCTTGGCTGACGTCACTCACTCCACAACTACAATAGGAAGGCTTCAGCACTAACAAGGACTCTTTTAAACTCACCCCACTGTGTGGCTCACATCCCCTTGGCCTGCTTACGCCACAGGCTAGGCGGTGCATTGTCACAATACGTGTAGGCTAACTTCCTTGGTCAGATAATAATTAAACTGGGAACCCCAAAATCCAAACATGAAATGTACAACACTGGAGAAATAAAACTATATAAGTAATTTCCTCTTGCACTAAACAAAAACGCAAAGATGTTATCAATACACACTTCCCAGACCAAACATATTCCAGCTAATAAATTCAAAATAAAAAGTGTTTTTCTACCTTCTGTTTGGGCGTTTTATTTTTCAGTTGCAATTGCTCCAGTCACTTTCTTCTGGTTTCTTCGTGTCTTCTGCAAGCTATCCATTTGTCCTTTCTTCTCTTTTAGATGTTTTCCATTCTCTCTCTATTTCTGCTTTAACATACTGATTGTTTCCCTTTTGCTCTTTCCTTATTCCTTTATCATCCATTTAAATTTCACCCTTCCATTCTCAAGCCTCTCACTCTCCCAATACCCAGCCCATCATAGACTTTTCTTCCACACAAAATATTTTTTCCCCTCTCCACTCCTTCCTCATCTATTCTAGTCCTCCCCCAAAATCAGTTCCCTTATAGTTCTAGACCCACCCAGCATCCACTCCCTTCTAGTCCCATTCTCCCATGCCCCACATCAGCTCATTTCCAGTCCTATTCCAGCTCTTCATAAGCCCATTTCCAGTGCTAGCCTTCACATCACAGGCCATTTCCAGTCCTAGCCCCCCCATCACAGCCTATTTCCAGTCCTAGGCCCCCCCCATCACATCCCATTTGCAGTCCGAGTCCCCCCGCACCATCACAGCCCATTTGCAGTCCTACCCCCCCCACCATCACAGTCCATTTGCAGTCCTAGCCCCCCTAATCACAGCCTATTTCCAGTCCAAGTTCCCCCTCCCTCCACCATAGCCCATTTCCAGTCCAAGTTCCCCCCCCCCCATAGCCCTTTTCCAGTCCAGGTCCCCCTCCCCATCACAACCCATTTCCAGTCCATGTCCCCCCCCCCCACATAGCCCTTTTACAGTCCAGGTCCCCCTCCCCATCACAGCCCATTTCTTTCCAGTCCAATGCTCCCCCATAGCCCTTTTCCAGTCCTGGTCCCCCTCCCCATCACAACCCATTTCCAGTCAAATTCCCCCCTCCTAGCCCTTTTCCAGTCCAGGCCCCCTCCCCCCATCACAGCCCAGGCAGTCCTTGGCCTCCCCCCCCAAAAACCGCGGCTGTCTGAGGCTTTAGAGGGAGCTGGGGGAGCCCGCTAAGGCTCAGGCTCAGGCTCAGGCTCCCTCTGAACAGCCGCCAGCGTGAAGAGCCTTTTCCTTCACGCTGGCGGCTGTTCCTGTGAAGCCGCGATTGGTGGAAAAGGTTAAAGGGCATTGCCTTTAACCTTTTCCACCAATCGCGGCTTCACAGGAACAGCCGCCAGCGTGAAGGAAAAGGCTCTTCACGCTGGCGGCTGTTCAGAGGGAGCCGGGGCCTCGCGCGGGCTTCCCCGGCTCCCTTTGAAGCCCTCTGGGATTGGAGAAAAGCCGGTTTTTTGGCCCGGCCCGCTCTCGCTCTTGCGGCCAGAGCAAAAAAACCGGCTTTTCAAGGGCCGGTTTTGCCTCTGCGCCAGCTGCCGGCCTGGCCATGGAAAAACCGGCCAGGCCAGCTGAAAACCGGCCAGTTGGCAACCCTAGTGAGGCTTCAGGTTATCAGGCAGAGCAGGGATCCCCCTACACCCCCCTCCCCCACTGGAGATTTATTACAGGCAGGAAGACAGTTTCTGTGACACAGTTTGGTAACTGGTATTTCTAACCTATTAGGATCTAAAGTAACAGTACTGAAATTGCCTTAAAAGAGTAATTAGGAGTTTTATGGATGGGGGATTTTCTGTAATTGGTAGAAAATAGTGTGTTTGGGAAGGGTGCTTGAAACTATTTCTTTGGGAGAAGTGGAAGAATACTTTTCTGAGTGACTCGGAATGCTGGTGTGTAGGAGTGAAGAGTCCATTTTGTTTTTGGGACTAGGATGACCAACTCTTGATTAGCCAATTTCGGGATATCCACCTTTAAAAAAAAAAAAAAAACAAAAAAAAAAAACAACCCCCACCCCCCCCAAAAATCGGGGACAACCAAAAAATTTAGATTTTTTTTATTGGTACATCAGATTACAAAATACCTTCTGATATATAGAGTATGATAAAAATTCTCTCCACAGTGAGAACTATGTTTGGAAAGGCAGCCCGGTGAAGAAGAAAATGTAGCCACGAGCCGATAACGAGGACTGCTATCCCCACTCCATGGGAAGCACTTCCCATTATAGTAAGGAACATTTCAAGAAGAAAAAAGGTCTGTTAGTTTCCAAAGAACACAGGCATTATTAAAGAAGACTTGCTCACCGATCTGCAGCCCGGGAGAGTCGGCCAGAGCTGCTTCCATCTCAGAGCTCCAGGAAGCACTGCGTCTGGAATAAGGCTTCTTGTCAAAAAGAGCCGTTTCCTCAGCAGTATCATAGCCATGACAGACTCCTCAATTGGTTGTAACACAAATATATTGATGTCTTTGCTCAGCTAGGCACAAGGCCAGGCGGGGACTTATGCAGGTCTAGGTACATCATTTAGGTGTTTCGCTAGAACTGTTACAATGGAACCAGTTTTGGCTGCGTTCCAACAGGCATTCCTGTGCTGCTAGCTGAAATAAAATATACAGCCTGCTTCACCCCTCAGCAGCAACAGAACCTGAAAGATCCATGGACGGCACCAACTGAATGGATCTCTTAGCCTGTAGCCTACTTCTGACCAGATAGCAAAACTCAACCTTGATCCTTGAAATTCAGTTCTCTAAATTCAACTGCAAATAAAGCACACAGAATTATATAAAACCATACAACTTCAGCTTAAGTGAGGAATTCATAGCTGTGCACACTTGTGCAGGTTCCCATGATTCCCCCCTTCAGGTAGGCCATCACACCTCCTTTTATTAGGGAAACACTCTTACATTGTACAAATTCAACCCTACGTCAAGCTTTGATTATGTAGATGTTCTAGGTCAGAGCAGAGACATTTCTGCTTCAGCATTCTAAAAACAAAAACATTCTGTCTCCTAAATTACAACCTTGGCTTTTATAACACCTCTCTCTCCAGACTGCTGGACTTCAGACTGTCAGCAACATTCCAAGCCGTTCTCCATATTAACAATTTTTAGAGGGCCCTGGGACTCCACTTCATGTTACTTCCAACACTAGCCTAGTACAATCTCTATATATTTTGTTGCCCATAGGGCTCTATGGACCCTCTGGAAGAAATGAAGAGTTGGCCTGTCGGACAGTAATAGAGGCTGGCACTGTGAATCAACTCCAGGCACTCTTTGGCACATGCTTTTGGATTGCGCCATGCTCCAACAATTTTGGTGGAAGGTGAGGGAAAGATCGCAGGGCATCTTCCGCATTACCTCTCCCCTCTCCTATGGTATGCTAACTATCCATTTTCTGGTACTGACTGATTCTGATTCTGTTTCGCAGTGCCATTTATTTGATTTGTTGATGGCTATTGCTATTCAAGTGATCTTATCTAATTGGCAAAATGCTACTTTCATTTCATTTCTGATGGCACTATGTATGTTTGATCTATAAGTATGAGAAATGCTTGGTGCTTCACTCCGGCTCAATCGCTGGGGCAAAATTATGGCTGCCACTGGAAGCTTATCTTCAGGATCTTGACTCCCACGCCTGAAGGAATGCACATCCTCCTACCCAACCTGGTTTCTATGTTTTCCGCCATTTGTTTCTTGGGACTCGTCTGTATATGTAACGAAGCTCCATCGCTGCTGTGCATTTGGTAATTTTTGTTTGTACTTTTGAGTTGTGTTTTATGAAAATTAATAAAATTGTGTGAACTAAAAATGAGCGGGCTGCATATCCCTGGTAACGCTGTCTCCCAAAGTCATTGAGAAGAGTCAACTCCACCAAAGGAACTTCTGCTTTTTCCAGCAGCCCAACCAAGTAAGTTTGTATCTGTCTCCAGTACTTTTGAATCTTGGCACATCTCCACCACATATCTCCTAGAGTCACTGGAGAATGGGCACATCAAGCACAGCTCGCCACTGCCCCTACTCCATTCATATTGCCCACGCCGGGGAGATGTGGGTCCGACAAACAGCCTTAAATTGTATTTCTCAGAAATGGGCCCTTTTTAAATCAGCCCCCGGAGGCGTGATATTGCCTGCCATATTCTACCCTGTGCCATAGAGACTGCTAGCTCTCCTGCCATCAAGACGAGTGCTGCGTAGTCTGTCTCTGGGACTCACTTGCCCAACCAATGGTAGTAGAGGGAAACTGACATCTCACACTCCTCAAATTAAAAAAAATCATTCCATACAGTCTGCTCCCTCCCCGACCAAGGAGGTCTGAGGGAGGGAGGGAGCCAACATAATGTCTCCGTTGCAAATACGCAAAGAAATGTCCACTCTCTCTACCCAGTGTTCCTCACGGAGCCACTGGAAAGTCCACATCCCCCCCCCATCCCCTAACTAGTTTTATGTATTTAGTTGTGGGTTTTTTTATACTGCCTTATCAAGAATTAAAGCAGTTTACAGGGAACAATAACATTTACAGTGAACAGTCAACGCAACTAATGTAGTGAGCTATATTTCCATACAGGGTAATCCGTAGTAATTTATTTACAATCACAAACATATTTACAGTGTGATTATGGGGCAGTTTACAGCATTACATTTGATGTAATTACATGGGTGGCAGCAGATGAGTATGTGTGTTGGGTGTGCACATTGAACATTTTTTGGGCTTCATTTATGTTGGTAGAACATCTGTTTCCAATTATATAGTTTCCATAATTTTCTGAAAAGAGTAATGTCTTGAACGTGTTCTGGAACGTGGCCAAGTCATTTATGTTTGTTCCGGCTGGGATGGTGTTCCATAATGTGAGTGGCATAATAAGAAAAGGCTCTATTGCTTGTTGATTGACTGGTCCTTCTGAATTCTGTTGCGATGGCCAGGGAGTTTTGAGTAATTCCCCTTCTTTGTCTGTTGGGATCTTTTTAATCAGAGATCCAAGGTTGGATGGGGCTATGTCATGGATTAGTTTGAATGTGATGATCAAGTTTTTGTAATGGATTCTTCTGTGTATGGGAAGCCAGTGTAGTTGTCTTATAATGGGAGTGATGTATTCAGATCTGGGGGCCTTCTGGATTACATGAGCTGCTGTGTGCTGTGCCATCTGCAGAGGCATCAGTGTGTGCTTAGGTAGTCCCTGTAATATGCTGTTGCAAAAGTCAATATGTGGGTAAATCATGGCTTATAGGACCGAACGGAAGTCATATGATTCTAGTAAGGGCCTTAGATAATGCAATATTCTTATTTTTCTGTAGATGGCTTGGGTTGTGGTGTTGATGTGGGATGTTAGGTTTAGGTTTTGTCTAATGTGATACCTAGATATTTCACTTTGTTTTTTTACTTCAAGGGTAGCATCTTTTACTTGAATTTTAGGTTGAGGTTTGAAGACTTTGTTTTTGGTGATAAATAGAACCTCAGTTCTATTGAAGTTTATTTTGAAGTTGTATGACCAGAGACATTGAGAGACTTCATTAAAGCATGTAATGTGCTGTATGTTAGGGTTGTCTCTATTGATTGAGAGGTACATCATTATATTGTCCACATAAATGTGGTAATGCACATTCTGCTTTTGAAAAATGTTAGATTGGCTGAAGATAAATGTTAAACAGCAAGGCAGACAAAGACAAGCCTTGAGGGATACCTTGCTGTTGGCTATATGTGCTAGATCAAGAAGAACATCAGCTGTAAACCTGCTAGCTATACCAAAGGCTGCGACAAAGTCCAACACGAATACCACAAACAGAGCATTCAGTTTTTATGTCCCCAAATGCTGGAACACTCTACCCCCCGACATTAGGGCCATTACCAATCTATATCAGTTCAGGAAGGCTCTCAAAACCTTCCTTTTCTGCCAATACTTCCCAGACAGCAACTGAGCTAGATATCCCTTCCAAGAAATGACCCAGTCTAGAAATGCCCTCAACTTATATCTACAGTATAGATAGCTTATGTATATAGTTAACCCAGTTATCCTTGTTTGTACTCCTGTTCAATGTAAAACCTGACAGTTTTTCGTTATGGTCGTTTTGTTATGATGTAAACCGCGCTGATTCTAAATAGCGCGGTATATAAGAAACTGTAATAAATAAATAAAATAGATCTGGTTTGTCCAATTTTTACCTGTTGGGTGCGATTTGTTAGGTAAGATTCAAACCATTGGAGGGGGATAAGCATCAATCCTGAGCTTCTTCAGCCTTGATAATAAGATGGAGTGGTTAAGGGAGTCAAACGCTGCAGCTATATCAAGGAAAATCGGCATAAAGGCTTTCTTAGTTCCTGCTATTCCTTTAATGAAATTATCAAACAAGGCCAGGAGGAGTGTTTCCACTCCATGGTAGGGTCTAAAACCATATAGTTGTGGATCTAGCGGGACATGATTGTTTTTAGACTATTACAAGACCACTTAGATAATCTTCTCAATTACTTTTGTCATAAAAGGAAGGCTTGAAATAGGGCATAAGGGTTTGGGTTTGTTTTATCCAAAAAGTTCTGTTTAAGGGTTGAAATAATCGAGGCTCCCTTTAATGAGGAGAAGGATGTTACCAGTGGTGTGCCCCAGGGATCTGTCCTTGGTCAGATTCTTTTTAACATATTTTTAACATCTTTGTTAGTGATATAGCGGAAGGGCTGTCGGGTAAGGTTTGCCTCTTTGCAGATGATACCAAAATCTGCAATAGAGTAGACACCCAGGAAGGTGTAGATAACATGAGGAGGGATCTAGCTAAGCTTGAAGAATGGTCTAGAATTTGGCAGCTGGGATTTAATGTTAAAAAATGTAAGGTCATGCATTTGGGCTGCAGCAATCCAAGGGAGCAATACAGTATAGGAGGTGAAGTACTTTTGTCCACTAAAGAAGAGCGGGACCTAGGCGTGGTTGTGTCTGATGATCTTAAAGTAGCTAAACAGGTAGAAAATGCAACGGCAAAAGCTAGAAGGATGCTTGGGTGCATAAGGAGAGGAATGGCTAGCAGAAAAAAGGAGGTGATAATGCCTCTGTATAAGTCTTTGGTGCGACCTCATTTGGAGTATAGTGTGCAATTCTGGAGACCGCACCTTCAAAAGGATGTGAACAGGATGGAGTCGGTGCAGAGGGTGGCTACTGAAATGATTAGTGGGCTTCATTATAAAGCATATGAGGACAGACTTAAGGATTTTAATATGTACACCTTAGAGGAAAGGCGGGATAGAGGTGATATGATTGAGATGTTTAAATACCTCCGTGGCATAAATGTTCAGTGAGAGAGCCTCTTTCAATTGAAAGCAAGTTCTGCTACGAGGGGACATGGGATGAGGGTGAAGGGAGATAGATTCAGGAGTGATATGCGGAAATATTTCTTTACAGAAGGAGTAGTGGATCCATGGAATAGTCTCCCAGTGGAGGTGGTAGAGATGAGGACAGTAACTGAATTCAAAAAAGCATGGGACCAACACAGAGGATCTCTAAAGGTAAAAAGTGGACTGTTGTAGTTGTTGATATGGAAGGAGAGACTAGATAGGCCATGTGGTCTCTTTCTGTCATCATGTTTCTATGTTTCTAATGCTACACGCATATGTCCACAGGAGAGTGAAAGTCTGACTATTTTAAATATGTATGATGCCATTTCTTTTCGGGTTATTTTTAACCAGCTGACAGGATATGGGTCGGTTGAGGATGTGGTGGTGGTATTAATGGCCATGATATTCTCCAGGTGTTCTAGATTGATTTGGGAAGGAGTAGTGTAGCATTTGATTGTAATCGTAGTCTGCTCATGTAGTGATTGGCTAACATTTGAGGGAGCTTGGCGAGGGCAGCATGTCTGCCATCTTAGATCCCACCAGTGGGGCCTTTTGTCCCTCTTTGCATGCCAATTTTATGATGCTACGGCTTCCAATCACCTTGCAGCAGCTGTCGGGCAGGTCTTTTGTGGGGAACTGCCGATTTCAGCTCCGTTTAACAGTGGTGAAAGGGAAAGGGTCCCAAAGAGTGGCAGAGACGCGTCCTCCCGCTCTCAGCACATCATATGATCCCTCGAGAACTTTGTAACATTTAAAGAAGCCGAAGTGGTCTCTTTAATTGTTGGGGAAGCTGGAATAAGTGTGGCATTTTTTGGGGAGAAAAGGCGTAGAAGAGATTTGATTTGAACACCTTTGAAGTACCTCCATTAGGTGGGGTTCTAGGTATAATTAAACTGTTTAATATTTAATATAGTAACATAGTAAATGACGGCAGATAAAGACCAGTATGGTCCATCTAGTCTGCCCAGTAAGATGGCAAGAGTAGGTGCACCTGCCGTTCTGTGCAGGCCATCCCTCCTCATGTCTTTGTTTAGGGGTGAACCCATCGCTCCATGTAGGACACCCCTATTTGTTGAGAAATTAGATAGTTAAGTTTATTTTGATTTTGCCATTTTGAATTCTGTCACTGTATTTGCCCCCACCAGTTCCATCGGGAGGGCATTCGAAGCATCCACCACCCTTTCAGTGAAAAAGTATTCCCTGACATTGCCTTTCAATTTACCCCCTTGCAGCTTCATGTTATGCCCTCTAGTTTTACAGCTTCCCCGTCTTTGGAAGAGGTTTGTTTGTTCATTATTTCTCTTTAAGGTATTTAAAGGTCTGAATCGTATCTCCCCTGTCCCTCCTCTCCTCCAGAGTGTATATATTTAGGTCTTCAAGTCTCTTCTCATAAGGCTTCTGACGCAGGCTCCAAATCATTTTGGTCGCCTTTCTCTGAACAGTTTTCAGTCTTTTTACATCCTTTGCAAGATATGGTCTCCAAAACTGAACACAGTATTCCAAGTGAGGCCTCATCAGTGACTTATTCAGTGGCATTAGTGCCTCTTCCTTTCTGCTGGTAATTCCTCTTTGTATGCAACCCAACATCCTCCTAGCTTTTGCCACTGCCTTGTCGCACTGTTTTGCCACCTTGAGATCCTCAGAAATGATCACACCAAGGTCCTTCTCCTGGTCCATGCACACCAACCTCTCGCCCCCCCTATGGTTGAAAGCCTGAAAATTGATGCGAGGAAGGTTTCTGGTCAGAGGACTGATTTGCTGTTATAAGCTGACAAGCTGGGTTTAAGCTATTTGGAAGTAGTAAACCTTGAAAGGTTATTCCAGTTTGAAATGGATTTTTTTCAGAGTTTTTTTTTAAAGAAATAAGTGAAAAGTGTCAGCTTTGGGGAACAAAGCTGTTTTTTTGAGGAGAGAAATGCTGAGAATCTGTGACTGTATGTTAGGTGCACAGGTTTCCAGAAATGCTCCATTTTGAGGAAAATCTCTGGTTTTAAAAGTCTGGTTGGAGATTTGAATCTGTTTTTGCAGAGAAAAGGGGACTGAGGTCCTATAGCACAGCTGCATGTTGCGCGAGTAAATGTGTGAGGGAGGGGGAAGGGTCAAGTTAGGGATTACTTAATTATCTTTTTATTTAAAGGTAATTAGAGAGTTTGCCTTTGAGAAAAAAAAAAGGTGAAAAGCATTAACTGTTCAGCCACTGTCTGATCACCTGAGGCAAAATAAGGGTTTTATCTTATGAGTTTTGTAAAGTCAGGTTGTAGGAACAAGACCAACTGAAGAGTCACCAGAGGAAGAGTCAACTGTGCATCCAGAGAAACAGACTGAGAGGACCAGAACCAGCGTGGACATTGGCTCCAACCCCAAGAAAGAAGTTTTGGTTGGAAGATGAGTGTACATTTTTGTTGTTTGGGATCTGAGTCCAGGTGAATACTCCTGCAGAACTGGCAAAAAAAAAAAATCATACAGTTGGTAAATTTGTTGTAAAGGAATTTATTTAACAAATTGAGTTGTAAAAAGAAATACTTAACTGTATTTAAGAAGATCATTTATCCTAAAAGTAAAGCACAGGAAGCCACTACCGCAGCTAAGTAAACAAACCCCACAGTTCCAAATGCTAGAATATATTGCATTGGCAGTTGGGGAATACTTATCTGATATACTGTTGTCTTGATGGGAAGTATTCTATAAAACAAGAAAGAAAGCCTAGTTAGGTGATTTTAATACTAGCTGTGTTTACTGGTTGTTACTTAGATATTGTAATTCCTATACCATTCTAGGTATGCTACTTAATAAAACATTTAAAGTTAATACGTCAAAAGGACTCAGGATCCTTATTTAAAGGTACATATTGTTAAAGATTTATCATCTCACCTGAACATATAACAGCAATAACATCTTAGGCTTTACCATCCAAAAGGTATCCTGAATTTTTTTTTCTTTGCTCCAGTGAATCTGTGGTCAGTTCTCTAACAAAATTGCTGGGTGGTTTTTTTTTTTTTTTCCACCTTACCCCCTTCAGAGGTGTTCCAGCCTGAGGTACAGCTATACGACTATAGTAGCATCTAGTGGGGTATAAGTAAAGGCTGGTACGTCTGAAGGCCGGGCTACAAATACCATTTATGGGGAAGGCGATAATGAAAACCTTTCTGTGGGTAAACTATCATTATTGGTGGACATCACATCAGGGCTGTGATTGTTATCCATTTTAATGGCCGTTACAAATATGCATGTTGAACAATGTATATATTCTCTTACCTGCAGACAGCAGAGGCAGGCCCAGAAGTGGGAGAAGGCAGGACAGTGAACGTACATAGCTTTGTATAATCAAAAGTACATGCATGAATTCCAATAGGAAAATTACACATACAGAAAGCAGATACGGTATCTGCAAGTTTTTCCAGGACGACAATTAAAGCAAAAGCCTGTGGGAACTTTGGCTTTGACTATTGCTACTAACCTCATGCATAAAAGTACTCGCTGGCAGTTTTGATTATTGACCCCAAGGTCTTCAGTAATGTTTGTCTTCATCCTGTCAGAGCACAGGAATTTTATACTGTTTACCAGAGAGAGTCTGTAAATATAGGATCGAAGTTCCGAGAATAAAAATTTATTAGCAATTGAAGTGTAATAACTTTATCTTTATCTTTATTTGCCAAATTTGATATACCGGTACCGCCTTTAATAAAATATAAGGCGGTTTACAATACAAATAATTGTGGCTGCGGGAAAAAGAAACAGTGAAAGAGAACACCATTAACTAAGCAAAAGGGATAGAAAGAAATAATAGGATAGCAAAAGTAGGCTGTAAAAAACAGCATAGTAGACGAGACGGGACTAACCAAACAAGGACAGACAATGGACAGACCGTCAATGACAACAATAAGGGAGGGGACAGGAGCAAACGACCAAGACAGGATAAAGGGTGTGGTAGGCGGGTCATACAACAAAGAAACAACCATATAGGGAAAACAAACAAGGTGAGGGAACTGATTCGAAGGGCTCAAGGGACGCCAGGTGGACACAGAATGTAATAGCTCCTAGGCAGACTGTGTACATAGAAGTATGTTGGACTGAGAGGAAGAGAAGGAAGGGGCGGGAAGATCAAAAGCTTGAGCGAAAAGATAAGTTTTCAGCATAGCCTTGAATTTGGGGAAGGAAAGTTCAGTGCGGATAATGTGTGGGAGGGAGTTCCATATGGCAGGACTGGCAAAGAAAAAGGCAGCGTGACGGGTGGATTCAAGGTGGGCCTGAGTTGGGGAAGGGAGAAAAAGGCGATTATTGTGAATAGATCGTAACAATCGAGGGGTGGGTTGAAAAAAAATAAGGTCAGCTAAGTACTGAGGAGTGTTAGTGTAGAGGACTTTATGAGTAATAATAAGAAACTTGTAGACATAACGTGTTTTAATAGGAAGCCAATGGAGGGAGAGCAAGCAGGGGGTGACATGATCCCGGGGGGAAGAAAAGGTAAGCAAGCGAGCGGCCGTGTTTTGAATCAACTGTAATCTGTGAAGCTGGTAGAGGGGAACACCAGCAAGAAGGGAATTGCAGTAATCGAGACGACTAAGCACCAGGGAGACTACCAGTGTAGTGAGAGAGGGAAGTGGCAGAAGAGAGCGGACAGCCCGGATTTTGCGGAGCTGGAAGAGGGAGCTACGTACCACCCCCGAAATGTGTTGGTGAAAGGATAGGGACGAATCTAAAGTTACTCCGAGGTAACGGAGGGTGGGCGCTAACGGAATGGGTGAATTTGACATCAAGGGTGATAGAATGGGAGAGGGGACACTGAAAGTGAACCATATGGCTGAAGACTTAGTTGGATTGACAATGAGAAAGTTATCGGAAAACCACTGGGCAATAGAGGTTAGACAGCTATTCAAAGGGGAGAGATCAGGCGCAGAGGAAGAGGTGTGATGGACCAGGAGTATGTCATCAGCAAAGAAATACGTGGATAAACTGGTCTGCTGTATAAGTGGTGCAAGAAAGACATTGAAGAGAAGTGGAGCTAAGATAGACCCCTGTGGGACGCCACAGCAGAGGGAAAAGGGAGTAGAAGAGGAAGAGCCAGAGCGCACAGTAAAAGAACGAGAAGAGAGAAAAGAATGGAACCATCGAAAAACTGTACCCTGAATCCCAAGATCGGACAAACGTGAAAGCAGGGTGCGATGATCAATGACGTCGAATGCAGCGGTGAGGTCCAAGGAGACGGCAATTGAGAAGTTTCCTCTCTCATGAGACCGATGCAACTCGTTAAGGAGTGCCAGGAGGATTGTTTCGGTGCTATGACCGGCTCTGAAGCCGGACTGGTGGGGGTGCAAAGAAATAGTGGAATTTAAGTGTGACGTGAGTTGTTGAAAAACAAATTTCTCGAGAATTTTGGACAAAAAAGGCAAATTTGATACCGGACGCCAATTAGAAGGAATGGCAGGGTCGAGAGTTTTCTTCTTAAGCAGGGGGCAGACCAATGCATGCTTCCATGCAGAGGGGAAAATTCCGGACGAGAGGCTAGTGTTCATAATACAAAGAACAAAGGGAAGGAGAGTGAGAGAAGACTCCAGGATCCAAGGAGACGGAAGGGGATCAAGGGGACAGGTGGTCTTATGAGAGAGTGAAATGGTTTTGGTCAGTTCGGCTATGGTAATAGGGTGGAATTCGGACCAGGTATGAGGAAATATAGGAGCAGAAGAAGAGGGCTGGGGAGGGACAGGTTTTGGGGAGGAAGGTGGGGGTGAGGGGGGAAGAGGACAAGGAATAAATGTGGAGCGAAGGGTTGTGATTTTAGTTGAAAAAAAAGTAGCGAGAGTCGTGGGGCTAGGGGCACTGGATGGAGGGGATGAGGTAGATACAGTAGAGGTTGAGGAAAGGGAATCAAGAACACGGTATAACTGACGGGATGAGTTTGAAGAGGTGGTAATAAGGTTTGAGTAATAAGATTTTTTCGTGGAGGTCAGCAAAGAGCAGTATGACTTGCGGGTATCACGGAAGATTGACAAAGTAGTTGGGGAGGGACGCTTTTGCCAACGCCGGGTTGCACGACGGAGATAGGACCGATGTAAAAAAAGACCGGAATGAAACCAAGGATGGTGTGCAGAAGGGCAAGAAGGGACAGGCCGTAAGGGAGCAATGGAATCAAGGGTGGATGATAGGGTAGTAGTCCATAAATCAATCTGGCTGTCCAGAGGAAGGGACGGAAAGTCAGATGGAAAAAGCGAGTCCGCAGGAGGAAACAATTGCAGCGTTGTGGAGGTGAGACGCCGGGACATGCGAGGCGGAGGGGAGGTTTCTGAGAGGGACTCTGGTGCAGGAGGCAGGGTGAGGGAGAAGAAAAGGCAGAGGTGATCAGACCATGGTAAAGGTAGGGAAGTGATGTGAGCGGGCGGGAAGGGGTAAGAGTCCGAGGTCAAGATCAAATCGAGGGTATGACCGGAAGTATGAGTTGGACAAGTTACATGTTGGGTGAAAGAAAGGTCATCAAACAAGGATGCAAGGGTTTTGTCACGAAGTCGCGTTTGAGAATGTAGGTGAGCGTTGAAATCTCCCAGAACAACTAAGGGAGAGCGTAATAAAGCGGCCTCAGATAGAGTAAGGAGTAGGGAATCCCAAGTTTCTGTGTGTAGGGACGGCGGTACATAGAGCAGAAGAAAATAGGTGGGTGTTGAGGAGACGGTACAGAAAAGGAGAGACTCCGGATAGGGAGGAGGCGATGTAACAAGGGAAAGAGGAAAAGACGTACGATGGATAACTGCCACCCCACCCCCCACGCGACGGAGGCGTGGAGCATGGAAGGCCGAGTACCCAGGGGGGAGACATTGATGGAGAAGTCCATCTTCCCCTGGCCAGAGCCAGGACTCCGCGAGGAAGAGGGCGTCGAGGGAATGTTGTACCAAAAGATCATTAATCAGAGGCGCCTTGGAGCGCAAGGACCGGCAGTTCAGCAGAGCAAGAGAAACTGTTAGCAATGGTACACATGACGGAACAGGGGCAGTGGCAGAGTGGAGGGGGGGAGGGGTGAGTGATGTTGCAAGAAAGGAGATTCTGAGGGATGCGTGAGAGCACACCGCTTACCGGGGGTGTGAAGGCTGAAGGGCGATGTCCCCACCATACCGGTATGGTAGTCATCGCGTTTAGTTCGAATAACAGCAAGGGGAGCGAGATAGGGTCCAGTGGGGGGGAGACTGCAAAGGAGTTGATAACGCCAATATTATAAACCAATGACGAAAATGCAGGCCAAGTAAAGAGCGACAAAGCAATTAATAAACAAAGGGCCGACCGGCCGGCAGAGCGGTAATAGCCAAGACAGCGTGGTGAGTTTGCTAAACCAGCTACGCCCCCGTCGTCGCCCCAAGGAGCTCGCCCAAGGAGCAGGGCCTGCTCCTTGTGCGCGCTTCTTCGGCGCGCGCCCCGGCGGTGCGGGACGCCGCCGAGTTGGATTTTAAAGGGAGCAGTGTACCTGGAGTCTGACGCAAGCACGTTTCACGTGCCCACGTCACCGCAGGGGGGCGGAGCTTTTAAAGGGAGCAGTGTACCTGGAGTCTGACGCAAGCACGTTTCACGTGCCCACGTCACCGCAGGGGGGCGGAGCTGGAACGGAAGGCAAGCATGTATTGGTAACAAGGACAATTAAATCTCTGAGAGAACAGCAATAATGGTTGGACATATTTTGTCCCTTTAAAATAGGACAAGGCTCAGCTCAGACAAAAGTTGCAATGTCCACATAATATTTAACATGTGAATGAACACACATCAACTCATCCAGATATACTGTCCAATAAAGCATTTAGGTGTGCATAAAACACCCCTCCTGACAAAGTATTTTTATTATGTTCCGGTGATAATATTTTTATAGATGCTTACTAAGATAAGCCTAGAGCCAGCTGAGGATTTTTCAACTATTAGCACTTAATATCAGTTATTGAAATGACTTTTTATAAAATTAATAAAACTAAAGAAGGAACATGTTTTAACCAAGAAGATTACACATCCAGTAATAAATTTTGATGTTAATAAAGAGAAATGCTCTTCTAAACCAAAGGCTCAGAAGAAAATAATTTGTCCAGGATTTTTGAATGATAGTCTAGTAATTTTGACCTCTTTTCGTGTAGAACAAAGGACAGAAACCTGACGTTCTATGTAACCCCTCATAGGCTGAGTCCCTTCACGCAGCCTATGAGGGGGCACTGCAAAACAGCCTGGGGGGCACCTGTTCCAAGAGCCAGGTCAACCCCCTGGATTTTGTAGAGGGTTCTTGGGGCATAACCAGCAAAATTGTGGGAGGCTGGTTGCACTCGGATACCACTCTATCTCCAGGAACAAGCAGGAATGAGTCTTCACATATGGGTACGTCGGTACCGACGGAGCCTGCACGGGAATGCTCCCCAGCATCCAATCAGAAAGCTTTTGGGAGCATACCTCGCGCCTGCGCGGTGACTTCCCGCCTTTCCCACTGCCTCTCCTCAGTTTTCGTTTTTCCGCGGAGCCAACAGGACGTCGTCCTGTCACCGCAGAAACTTTTTTCTTTAAAATCCTTATTTTCTTGTTTTCTTGTGGTCGCGGCTGTCTTTCCCGCCGATACCGGTACCGCCGGTGCTTTATTTTCTTTTTCAAACTTAGAGAAATATTTTCTCCTCAGTTTTTTGTTTTAACTTTTGGGGCCTACCAGGCCTTTTCCAACATGGAGCCTTCTTCCCCTAAGAAGTGCCTTCACTGTGGAAACTTAGTTTTCTTTTTAGACTCCAATGCTTGGTGTCTAACCTGTTTGGGTCCTGACCCTTTTTCTCCTGATACCTCAGGCTATATTATTGGGAGAAGACCTTCCCTTTTTCGAGTTTCCCTCGATGCCGTTTTTCCTCCTGAGGTGAGGACACCGGTTTATTCTTCTCTCCAGGATCAGGTAACCCACAAACAGTCTGTTAAGACTAGCCAATTCTTGAAGGGTAAGTCTCATTCCCAGCATGATGACGGCTCCGGCCTTGCCCTCAAGATCTCATTGGCAATAAAACCCCGGCGGGAGTCTTCGGGCTCCAAAGCATTTACGGGGTTTCAGGTTGTTCCTGGGGCTCACCCCTCACAGAACATACCTGAGCCATGCTTGGGGGTGGTATCCGCTTCGAGTGGTACCGATAACCCGGCATCGGCACTGGTGTCGAGTGTTCCACTCTTCACCAGGGATTGTCATCTGGTATCCTCGGTACCTTCGGGGCCGATCGATATGACCCAGATTGACTTTCCTGTATCTTCGCCATGCTCGGGGTTGGTATTGGCTTCGAGCGGTACCGATACCCCGACATCGGCGCCGGTGTCGAGTGTTCCACTCTTCACCAGGCATCGTCTTCGGATGTCCTCGGTACCTTCGGAACCGATCAATACGACTCCGATTGACTTTCCTGTATCGGCATCGCCGATACCACCACCACCGTCGGTACCTTCTAGACATGTATCGATAGACTCGCTCCCTTCGATGCCGAGTCTAGAATCGATATCCAGTCTCGATGACTTGGTACCGACGCGTTTCGGAACCGATCCATTTTGTTTCCGACTACGCAGTACCGAGGATATTTACCAAGGCTCTCTGGTTACCTCGGCACCGCTTCAGAAGCCCCCGATTCCTGCTTCGATGACATTATCGTCTCCGATACCGGTACCGGTATCGATGTCGATTCCTGCAGTTCCATCGGTGCCATCGATCCTTTCTATGCCTAGTTTGGAATCGATCCCAGGCACTGACAATGCAGTACTAACTGCCTCAAATCAGAACTGTCAGTATCGCTGTCCATCTAGCAGGAATCTTTTTCTGCACCAGGCCAGTATGTCTTCTGGTGCTCAAGCTGCTCCTTCAACCTCAGCTTACCCAGGAATAGTTCCTATTGGAGATCCTTCCTTCTTTTCAGAAATTTCTCCTTGACATGGCAACCTTTCTTGCCATTCCTATTCCTGGCTTTACTCTGGACCAAGATCCTGCAGATAAGGAAAATATAATGCTTCCTTTACATCATTCTTTGCAGGATCTTCTTCTGAGGATGTGGGAATCACCCTTAAAGGTTCCTTCGCCTTCTACAGCCATGAATGTTCTGTATCAAGTGCCTCCCTCTCCAGGGTTTCAAAAAAATCAACTTCCACATCATTCCATTGTAGTGGAATCAGCAATGAGGAAGGTAAGAAGCAAGAAGAAGCATTCTTCTTATCCGCCAGGTAGTGCATCTAAAGCACTTGATACCTTTGGACGTCAAACCTTCCAAACTTCTATGCTGGCTTCAAGAATTATCTCATATATTTTTTATATGAGTCTGACACTTCAGGAGGTCACAGAGAAATTATCTCTTTTGTCCCCTTTTTTTTGTCAGAGCCTAAGGCCACTGACTATTCCTTACTTCTTAATCATAGCAGGAATATCTCTTGGTTTCTTTCTCGTGCTTCCCTAGACTCTTTTGAGTCTGTTAGCAGATCCTCTGCTATTGCCATTGGGGCACGTCGTAAAGCCTGGCTGCAAGCTTCAGACTTGAGCAGATGGGCACAACATACACTGGGTAATTCTTCAATAGAGAGGCTTTACGTCAGGTTGCTCATTGCTCCACTGACTTCCCTGGTTCTCGAAACCATCCTAAGCCTTCTTTTTCCCCAGGACGTAGGAAATGTCCTACCAAAACTCCTTTCCCTAAGAAAAGAAGGTTTCACCCTTCTCCTGCCCATCCTCCAGATGTACCCAAGCAAGGGACATCTCATCCTAGTCTGAGGTCTTCAGACTCTAGCCAGTCTAATCATAAACAGCAACTATATGTTTATTTATTTAACAGTATTTCTAAACCGCCTTATCTTAATAATCAAGGTGGTATCACAGCAAGCAATCAAGTAAAGTGTGTGCGTTGTACATGCAGTGAGGATGAAACTTAGTTGTGTGAGGGCTGTGTTGGGTGCTTGATTTGTTTGAGCTATGTACAAGGTGGGCTATTTACAGTGGTGCTAAAACACATTGCAATCTACAGTTAACTTCTTCTTAGCAGAGGTTTATTCTTCCAACTCTACACTGGTTTTTCAGTATGCTAAGCTGTTAGGATACTTTTGTCCATGGGTTACAAAATTCTCCCCTTCTTACTACTACGAAGGGAGGTTACAACTATCCCATGATAGTTTCTGTCCCCACATGGACATTTTTTCCTTCAGCTGACGTACCATATGGTAAGTCACCTTCCAACCCCCTCTCTTCCAGGGTTTTTCCCCTGCTTGAGTTGGTACCATACTGAAACACTTCTCTTTCTTTACAGTGTAGACGTTTTTGTTATCCTTCAATACAACTCATCAGACAGGGACGGGAATATCTCCGCTCCCTTTGTCTGTTTTTCTCTCTGTCTTTATACAGGAGAATCCCCTCTACTCTTTTGTTCAGTTGCTGTGCATGCAGGAGTTCCAATGATTACTCTAGTGCTCATTGCAAGCTACTTTCAACTATCTTGCATAATACTACTTCACTGCAAGTTATCTTCTAGCCATATCCTTTCCTAGGATGTGGCAACACACCTGATTTCAGTCAGTTTTATCTCATAATGCTCCTGCACAATGCTCTCTGCAATCTTCAGAGAAGCTTACTACTATGGGCCCTTGCTACAGAGCATTGAACTTTATCTCTGAGGGTTTTTTCCATATAGTAGAAAAAAACTTATATAATCATTCCCTGACTATATGGGTTCTTTATACCCTCTTGTCTCCTGTTGTGAAACAGAAGACAAGCTTTTTCTGCGTGAATGTCCAAGGAGTTCCCAATCTTGCAGGAATCTACCCCTTTTTCCTTACAGCTTGGCATTATGCTTTTCTGCTCCACTTGGACAACGCATACTTTTTTAATGTACCTGATACCCCTATGTCCCTTGGCTGGGTCATCCTGGTATCTTAGTTTATGCGTTTTTCTTTTGTCCTTTGGACATGTCGGAGTCCTAAAGTACTCCTGATGTGCTCTTGCCAGACTGCTATTATCCTCTGTTTTTTCACGCAACCATCCTGGTTATTCCACTGAACTACATTCCTGCACCGCAGAAATAGATTCTCTATATATCTTCAGGTGGTTTTCACCTCCTTATTAGATGAATCTTTTCCCATCACATTCCCCAAGGGAATGTTTTTGTGGGGCTCAGTTGCAGGCATGTATCCTCAGACTTATCTTCATGTATGTATATGTCCTATTCATACATATTTCTGTAGTCTGTGTAGGCATAAGTCATGCCCATCTATCTATATATCACACATATCTAGACATATATGCACATATCTATATATATGTATGTCTCTCCATCTCTCTCTCTCTCTCTCTCTCATATATATTCTCTATCTCTCTCTCTATATATATATAGAGATATCTCTATATATATATATATATATATCTCTATATATATATATATATATATATATTGGGAGATGTCCATAGGACGCCATGTATTACCTGCTATTCCCTCACTGTCTGTGCTATAAAGCTTTTACCTTCTTAAGAGGTCCAGACAGTTTACTTGCCTATTCTCATGCGGCTCAGTAAGTGGGAGCGGTTATACACACAATTACTGCTGTGATGTCAACAGCTTCTATTTTTGTTACAGATCTCCCTGTCTATGAAGTATCAAACTTCAATGTCTTCCTATCTCTCACCAGCTAGGAAAGACGGTGTACATCTTCAGTATTCTGAGTACACTTCTGTTCTCCTTGGGAATAGGGGCTTTTTTCCATACCCCCTCTTCCCTTCAAGACTGGGCTAATTCTCCAGATCGGTCAGTCTTCTTCTTTTAGTCCTCAATGTTAATAACTCTGTACCTAAAAGAGTTTTCAGCTTTTTCTCATAAAGCTTTCCATTGAAGACCTGCCGTTCTTCTCCTGCCCCAGTTGACACCTGGGTCACCTGTCCATTCCAGGTTTGGAACTTCATCCTCACTGCTGTGAAGTTACCTTGAGGATTCCGCTACTGCATCTACAGTACACTCCATCACAGTTCTACTTCCTACAATCCAGTAGGTAAGCTCTATATTGTACTAGTTCATTAAATATTTTAATGATACTTGACATACATTCTAAAGACTCATTTTTTTCTCTAGTCTTTAGATTCACTGTTCCTCGACAGCTCTTCTCTATTCAACTCCTACCCCCCATCCCTCAGGGGATGCCGGGGATCCAGGTTTGGGAAATGCCGTCCTGTTCCAGGGATATGCATTTTATGGGATCTCCCCTGGCACCCACAGCTAGGGAGTCCCCCCATATGTGAAGACTCATTCCTGCTTGTTCCTGGAGATAGCACAGTTACTTGTAACAGGTGATCTCTGGGAACAGCAGGAATTAGTCTTCACAACCCACCCACCTCCCCTAGGAGTTGTATCTATCTCCTTTCCTCTTTCTCTCCTTCTGTCTCAGCTATGAAACTCAACTGAGGAGAGGCAGTGGGAAAGGCGGGAAGTCACCGCGAGGGATGCTCCCAAAAGCTTTCTGATTGGATGCTGGGGAGCATTCCCATGCAGGCTCCATTGGTACCGACGTACCCATATGTGAAGACTAATTCCTGCTGTTCTCAGAGATCACCTGTTACAGGTAAGTAACTGTGCTTTCCACTCTCTCCACAAAAAAACCCAAAATTCGATTAAGTCCAGGAATTGGTTCTGAACCTGGTGAATTTACTCTAGCAACTAGTTACTCACAAAACTCTTCAGGGGCATTTAGAGGTGGTGGTCAGCACTGTTAAAGCGACTGGCCATTGCCACTTTATTTAACAGGTCTTCTATACTGCCTTATCATACATTCAAAGCGGTTTACATAGAACAGTTACAGCAACAAGCTTTACATAGAACAGGGGTCTACAACTTGGAGCAATTAACAATTGCTAACTATATGCAAAGAACTGCTGCAGTGTTTAGAGTTCTGTTTCATCATGGATCATAATCTTCTGGGGTAGGTACAAAGTATTCTAGGAAAAAGTGAGTTTTTATGGTTTTCCTAAAGTCCACTAGGTCTTTGATTGCATGTGTTGAGGTGGGGAGATCATTCCACAACTGGGGTGCATACAGGGAGAAGGCTCTATTGCAGGTGGATTGGTCTGCTTTTCTGAAGTTTAGTGGTGTCTTAAGGATGTTGTTGTCTGCTCCTTTTCTTCTTCTGGTTGGGAGTGTCTTCCTGATCAAAGGTTGGAGGGTTGCTGGAGAGAGGTTATTTAAGATTTTGAAGATTATGTGTTTGTATTTAGTGAGTACAGTGACAGGGAGCCAGTGTAGCTGGTGAAACGTAGGGGTTATATGGCTGTATTTTGCTGTTCCAGTGATGATCTGGCCACAGTGTTGTATACCAGTTGTAGGAGGAGAGGAGTGTATTTTTTTTTTTTTTGGAAGGCCCTAGTAAATTGCATTACAGAAATCTATTATAGGCATTATGGCTTGCATACAGTTCGGAAATCGTTGTCTGTGAGTAGTGGTTTAAGCTTTTGTAGCATTCTGAGCTTGTGGTAGGATGATCTGGTCATCTTTTTTGATATGAGACTGGAAGCTGAGTTGCTGGTCAAAGGTAACTCTGAGGTATTTGACTTCCTGTTTATTGCTTATGGTGTGGTCAAAGATCTTTGAGTCTGGTAGAGAGAATATAGTACTCCTAGTAATGTGCATTAATTCTCATTTTTTGTAATTTATGAATAGGCTTTGACTGAGCCATTCTGACATTGATTCTAGGCATGCTGTGATTTGTGTGTAGTCTGGATGTTTATGGGAGTGAATACCATGATGTCTGTGTATCTTCTGTAATGGATGTTGAATTGTTTTATAATGTTGCATATTGGCTGAATGTAAATGTTGAATAGTAGTGCTGAGGGCTGAGCCTTGTGGGGCACTTTGGTGTTGGGTGAATGGTTTAGACTGTTGGTATTTGATTCTTCTCATACCTCTCCTACCGTGCACAGCAAGAAAGAATCAATCTAGTTCTGTGCCATTTATTCCCACATCTCTGAGTCTTTGCAGCAGAGTGTTGTGATTTACTGAGTCAAAGGTGGAAGTGATGTCTTTGAAGCATAATACAAAGCCTTGGTGTATCTTGTCCATGCCTGTCACAAGGGTGTCCAAAAGAGATGTAGTCAGTGTTTCTATGCTGTGGTTTTTAAAGTTGAATTGGTGGGGGTCCAATGGGGCATAGGTGTCTATGTGGTCCTGTAGTTGATGCTGTACGCATTTTTCAATTACCTTGGCTACGAAGGTGAGACTGGATATTGGCCGGTAGGAGTTTTGGTTTGTTTTTGTCAAGATTATTGTTCTTAAGGACTGGTCTGATGGATGCTTTCTTGAATTCCTGGGGGAGGTATCCTTGAATGAGTGAGGATTCAACAATCAATTGTAGATGGGGTATTAAGTACTCTCTTGTTTGCTTGATCCAGGTAGCTAGGCATGGGTCAAGAGGTGAGCTGGTCATGTTTAAATTGCTTATGATGGAGTCGGAGTTGTTTTGATGGGATGTGGATTGTGTTCCATGTTTCTTCCTTTATATGTTGTATATTAGATTTGGTTGGTTTCTTGAGTGGGATCTGTGTGTATTTGAGTTGTATATAGTCTGCTATGTCTTGTGGTGGAATGAAGTTTGGATCATCGGTTTTAATCGGTTCTTTTGTGAGATTGCTTACTATGGAAAAGAGCTTTAATTTAAACCTGCATATTTAGAGCTGGGCCATATCCAGAGATCAGCAATGAATATCTGGTTTGCTCAGATAATGTTTTTTGCAATCTTGTCAGTAGTGATATTCAGCCGCTATCTGGATCGCAAAGCCGCCTAGTTATGATAGCTTTTCACCTGTCCTAAGTAGGCATTTTAGCTAGCTGGTTAGGAGTTGAATATTGCTGCTGACCAGCTGGCTACTGGTACCAACTCACTGTGCCCCTGGAACACCCTGTTGCTAACCAGTTAGCGATAGGGCATTTAACTGGGTTGGTTGTTCAGGAATATGGAGGAGCAAGGTGGAATGGATGAAGTCTGGAGCTGAACGATTTTCAGAAGACTATATTCGTGAGGAACTTGGGGACATTCTAGCGGCTCCACTGACTGACCTTTTCAAAGCTTCTTTGGAATCTGGAGTGGTCCCAGAGGACTGGCAAAATGCACATACTTCTGCTTTTGTGTAAAGGGACTTAACGATGAGGTTGAAAACTACAGGCTGGTTAGTCTAACCTCTGTGGTGAGTAAATTGTTGGAAACACTGCTAAAAGAGAAAATAGTGAGGTTTCTGGAGTCCAATGGATTGCAGGATCAAGGCAGCATGAGTTTTTACCAGAGGCAGATCTTGTCAGACAAATTTGATTTCTTTGACTGGGTGACCAGGGAGTTGGACTGAGAGAGAGCCCTAGATGTGGTGTACTTAGAATTCAGTAAAGCTTTTGACACCATTCCTCACAGGCGACTTATAAACAAATGGAGCACCCCAGGGATAAACCCTAATGTTACTGACTGGGTTAGAAATTGGTTGAGTGGGAGGTGACAAAGGATACTGGTAAATGGAGCTCATGCTGAGGAGGAGGTTACCAGTGGTGTGTCCCAGGGATCTGTCCTTGGTCCGAGTTTTCTTTTTAACATCGTTGTTAGTGTTATTGCAGAAGGGCTGTTGGGTAAGGTTTGCTTGTTTGCAGTTGATAACAAAATCTGCAATAGATGCCCAGAAAGGAGTAGATAACACGAGGAGGGATCTAGCTAAGCTTGAAGAATGGTCTAGAACCTGGCAACTGAAATTTAATGCTAAAAAATGCAGTGCCATGAATTTGGGCCGCAAAAATCCAAGAAAACTCTACAGTGTAGGATGCAAAATACTTCTGCCCACAAAAGGAGAGCGTAATCTGGGTGTAATTGTGTCTGATAATCTTAAAGTAGCTGAACAGGTAGAAAGGGTGACAGTGAAAACCAGGATGATGCTTGGGTGCATAGGGAGAGGAATGGCCTGCAGAAGAAAGGAGGTGATAGTGCCTATGTATAAGTCTCCGGTGTGACTCATTTGGAGTATTGTGTGCAATCCTGGAAACCACACCTTCATAAGGATATAAACAAGTTGGCATCAGTGCAGCGGGTGGCTACTAAAATAGTTAGTGGCCTTCGTTATAAAGCATATGAGGGCAGACTCAAAGATCTTAACATGTATACTTTAGAGGAAAGGTGGGATAGAGGAGATATGATAGAGATGTTTAAATACCTCCGTGGCATAAATTCACAGGAGGAGTCTTTTGATTGAAAGCAAGCTCTGCTATGAGGGGACATAGGATGAAAGTGAAAGGGGATAGATTCAGGAGTAATATGCGGAAATATTTCTTTATGAAAATAGTGTAGATGCATGGAATAGTCTCCCAGTGGAGGTGGTAGAGTCGAGGACAATATCTGAATTCAAAAAAGCATGGGACAAACACAGAGGATCTCTAAAGGAAAAAAGGGAGTTCTGTAGTTGATATAGAAAGGCAGATTAGATAGGTCATGTGGTCTTTTTCTATCATCGTGTTTTGATGTTTCTAAACCAAAGGAGTCTTCAAGCTCACAGGAAACTGGAGGCAAAAGAAATATGGCAAAAGAGGTATGCAAAACATCTTCTGATATCCAAGGAGGGAGTAAATGAGTGACACAGGTGGAGAATCCTGCAGAAAATATTGTTTATGCAGGGTTTGCCCCAAATCTGGTGCAAGGTAGTGGGCACCCTAGATGAACCTTCAGTCTTATGTCCCCCCCCCTGAGATTTTGATAATTAAAAACTCAACAATCATGATCATCTGAACACCAGCCTTCCAACAACAAGCCTGTAAAAGTGCATAGATGGCTATCATACTTTTAAATATTTAACTTTCCTTTGTATGTATGTGCATGTCTGGTTTTCCTGCAAGTAAACGTCCTACAGTCCTAGTCCCCTTTCCCCAATGGCTAGCTCCATTCCTGTCCCAATACCACCCCAGTGTCAACTTGTTTCCAGTTCCAGCCCCCCTCCCCCAACTATCTAGTCCCCTTCCAGTCTCATCCTGTGTCGGCTCCCTTACAGCCCAACCTCTCCCCTGTCTAGCCCTCTTCCAATCTCAAATCCATCCTGTCAGTTGCCTTGCATTCATAGTCTCCCTCCCCCACTGTCTAGCCCCAGTTCCAGTCCCTGTCCCATCCCTAGTGTAGGCTCCCTTCTAGTCCTCTCCCCCCCCCCCCCATTGAAGGCTTCCTTCCTGTCCCCCCTTCCCCCCATCCTGCCTCTCTCTAGCATTGGTCACCACTCGCCACCTACATTTACAGCCAGGAAAGCAGGGCCAGTGCTACCCGGTAAGCAGGTTAAGGGCGTCAGGGGGATGCCATCCTCGGGGGGGGGGGGGGGACATCATCTCTAGACACCTCCACTCCCTCCAAGCAGGGCTTTCCCTAGGCATGTGTGGGCACCAGGGGCCCAAGCACCTGACTGTCTTCAGAGGGGAGACAGTGAGGCCCGAAGCCCGGTGCCCAGGCTCATCTCTGCACAGCCATGGAAGTAAACAGTGTTTTCTTTTACTCTCGCAGCTGTGAGAAGTTACGGATACTGGCGTCACTAACTTACTGGAGGTTAAACAGGGGCACTTTCTGTCTTGTGCAAGAAAAAAAAGAAGCTAGGGAGTGACGATGGAGAAGGGGATAGATATATTGTGGGGAGGGAAGAAAAAAGGTCATACAGTGGGAACAATTGAGAGGGAGGGGCATAAGAATGCTGGGGTAAGGAGGAGGAAAGAGGCAGGGTCAATGAATATTGGAGAAGGAGGTAGCTGGGTGTGTGTGTGGGTAGAAGGGATGTAGGAGGTGGTATTGAGGAAAGGAAGAAGGGGGAGAGCAGAGACTGGGTCTTAGGTGGATACTTTAAAATTGGATGGGAGAAAAGGAGACAACATAATCTAAGATTGAATGTGTATGGGACAAGGAAGAGGGACCCAAATGGTGGGCTCAGGAGCTGGCACAACTCACTGTGTATGCAACTCCAGCAACTTGAGCATCATGCCCAGCTTTATCTTTCTTTCTCTGAGTCAGCAACATCAGCCAGTGCTGCCTGCAGCATTCACTTCCAGTGCACGGGGTCATTCACCGGAAGTGACTGCTACAGGCAGCGCTGGCTGCTGCGTGCTAACTCAGAGAAATACAGATAAAGCTGGGGATGGTGCTATGAGATCTTTCTGCCACTGACTCTGAAAAAGAAAGAAGATGCCAGGGATGGTGTCACACTATATTTTTTCCCAGGAAGGAGAGAGGGAGTAAAAGAGAGGTGATATGCTATGGGGGGGGGGGGGGGGGGGGGTGGGAGAGTGAGTGAGAATAGGGAATAATGGACCAGGGAAATAAAAGGTGGAGAATGGGAGGACTGGGGTGATGGTTGAAAAGTGGTAGGTAGACGGAGTTTAAAAAAAAAAGAGGGGGATTGAGGACTGGATAGTAAGAGAATAGTGAAGTCTGAGTGGACAGAGAAAAATAAACAGAAGAAAGCTGAAGGGAAAAGATCACTATCCAAGATGGAATGAAGTGAAGGAAACAAGACGAGACAAGAAATGGCACCAGGGACGTTAGTGCTGTTATAAAATGGTAGATTTGGGGCAATTTCTCCAAATGGGTAGTTTTGCACATTCCATGACAGTCATGAACCTCGTTTCTAAGCCAGGGTATGTGGAGTATGATCTCAGTCTCTGATTTACTGCTAATGCTCGGCGTAGTACTTTCATCATGCGAAAGAGAGTCTCCCTTTGGAGTTGTCAAAATGTTACGTGTATGGGTAATTTAGCAAGATGTGCTTGGACATTCTTCTTAATTAAGCCTATGGCACCCATCATGATATGAAATAACTCGGTATCTTTCTGCCAGGTTTCCTTGGTCTGTGACTGCATTTTTTGGTACTTGATGATTTTCTCCCTCTCAACACGATTCACAGAATAGTCACTTGGAACTGACACCTCTATAATCAATGCTGTTCTGATCTTCTTCTTGCTCTATAGGCCCTGGGGGGTGGGGGGTAACTGGAATATGCAGAGTCTTTTAAAGTTTGCAGTCTTGTTGTTCTTGATGCTGCTGGACTGGTCTTAAATTTTAAATATTTCATCAGTTCATATTCAAGGAAATCTCTAACTTTAAGGGAACATCTCAGTTTAAGTTTCTTTTGTGGCCTGATAGCTTCACTGTCACTGATTTCTGGGCTTTTCCAAATCTGGCAGTTTAGTCCAGCCTGAGCACCATGATATGAATTCATAGTTATCAGGATTTCTAATTTTATAGCTTCCCCCTTTATTATTAAAAAGGTCATAGCACCGACCAAATAAGTTCAGTAGTTATGCAAATGAGGCCCCATAGTGAGTCTCCGCACCACCCTTGGGCTGCCTCCGTCATCAGCCCCAGCTGCCTGCATCACCAGAGGTGACATGAGGAGAGAAGTGATAACACATTCCCAGAGAAGAAGAGGAAGCATTGCCGATCTAAGGAAGGAACACATGCTGCAGGCAAAACCCATGCCCAGAGAATCAAAGCAGATTCACATGAAGAGAAAAACACAGAAGTCTCTCACCACTCCTTCCGGAGAAGAAGAGATCCCCGAGAGTCAGTGTGTTGTGCCTAAGCCAGGAGAGTGATAGTGGAAAGCCAGATAAGAGCTGTGGAACCCAGGAAGACAGCCAAAGCGAATGCTCATAGCCACCAGTGTGTCAGTCGCAGCAGCCTATCAGCGAGAGAGAGAGAGAGAGAGAGAGAGAGAGAGCGCACCTCCTAGGAGCTGTAAGAGGCAGAAGGAAAGCTGCTGATTCCAGGGACAGAAACCCTGCTCGTGAGGGACTGTGGAGTTAGAACAGATCCCCAAAGAGATCCACCCCAGCCTCCAGAGTATTCATTCATAGCTGGGCCAGGGGTTCAAATCCTGCTAGAGGACAGCAACCTTGGGCCGGAAGGACTGGGGTTTCTAGTCCTATAGGTACTCCTTGTAGCCTTGGGCAAGCCACTTACCCCTCTGTTGCCTCAGGTACAAAAAAAAACATAGACTGTGAGCCCTTCGGGGACATGGGAAGTGTATATATCACAGTCTGTCTTTTTGTACCTGAGGCAACGGAGGGGTAAGTGGCTTGCCCAAGGCTACAAGGAGCACCTATAGGACTAGAAACCCGAGTCCTTCCAGCCCAATATATATATATGTGCATATACTGTATGTGCAGGTACTGTATTGTGTGTGTGTGTGTGTGTGTATATATATATATATATATATATGTATGTATGTATATAATATACAATACAGTACCTGAATGCACAGCGCTTTGACTCATAGAAAAGCGGTATATAAGCCTAGCTAAATAAATCGTTTCAAATTCTCATTTAGCTTGATTTTAAAAGTGCTTGGACAAGTTACAGCCTGCTTCCAGTCATTAAGGAAAAAGTTTCCACATTTAACATTTACATTTTCTGTTCAGCTTTCATTCCATCTTCTTACATGTAAATAATTCTCGATTACAGTTCTGATATCAATTAAATCTTTTCCAGCTGTTCCATACAGGTGCCCTGTGGCACGCCTTACCCCATCAGAAATCTTCTTCCCAACCTCCAGCTAAAGTTCCTGCACGAGTATTATATCAGCACTCTAAAAACGTTCTTCCACCTAGCTCCATTTGAAAATAGTCTCATATTTCTGGCTTTATTTCAACTTACACAGCAGTCTGTTAGTTTATAAAATTACCTTTGTGTGCAAAGGTCTGTTAGGGGCTTTAAAACACTATTTCCTTTAAAATTCACAGAGTATCTATATTTATTTAAATTATGTTCTGCACTTTTACGCTACTGTGAGCCCTTCCTTATGCTTTATAGTGCTATGTATGTCTTGTAGTGCTATACAAATGATTATTAGCAGTACTAGTAGTACAGTCTCAGCTGCTTCCCTGCATCCTGCAAGTGGACACCATGACACAGCGCACAATATAGAAACACCTTCACACATAGAAACATAGGCCATGTGGTCTTTTTCTGTTGTCATTTTTCTATCTAGTCTGTCCTTTCCATATCAACAACTACAAATGTGTGTACATATAATCACATGTACACACATTTGCATTTAATACATTTTTATTTATTTTCATGTTTATTTTCTTCGTGTGCATGTTCTTTTCTTTATTTTTGTTTAGTGTTGCTTTCACTCTGTTCTTATCAATCTTTCATTTTTGGTCACTTTTATTTATTTAGCTATTTTTCTGTACCACTAAATCTATAAGTCTAAGGGTAAGCAAATTGCTAAACAGAGCTTTATATAAAACATTATGACAATAAGACAGTGGGACAAGGTAATAACAGGAACATGTTAATTTGTTAACTAGGTTACTAAAACCCTTGGGAGGGTTTCAGCACTTAACATAGAAGTTGGGAGGGTGTGGGAAGGGTCTGGGTGAGAGGGAAAGGAAGGGGTGGGGATAAGTTGGGTTACATAGTTCGTTGAGAGAGGAGCTGCTATGTTTGATCAGCAAAGCGTCCAAGAAATAGGTATGTTTTCAGTATTTTTCTAGCGGACAGGCTGAGAAGAGTCCTCCAACCGCACGAGTGGCTCCTGGACCCCAGAGAGGCCGCCTGACTTTCTGACTTTGGGGCATTCCTCTAGTGGACCTGTTCACCAACCTGGACAACACGCAATTGCCCCGCTTCTGCTGGTTGCCAGCCGGGTGGCAGCAGATGCAATCCTCATCCCATGGATGGAAAGTCTTCCTGACAATACTGCTGGTCACAAAGACCCTCTTCAAGATCCAGCACAAGAGAGCATCACTGATTCTAGTAGCTCCCCAGTGGCCCAGGCAACCCTGGTCCTTGATGCTTCTCTATCTGTCGGCGGTGCCTCTGATTCCTCTGCTGTATCCCAGGACTACTTTCACAGAAGGAGCGCTCTCTCCTGCACCCCAACCTGGGGTCCCTGTTGCTCATCACTTGGCTGCTGAAAGGGTAGCTGTAGTACTCGTCAACCTCCCACATGACCATGGAGGAGGTCCTGGCCTCCTGCAAGGCCTCCACAAGAAGGGCGTACACTTTCAAGTGGCATCTATTTTCAGTGTGGTGCGCTGAGAGGCAGGTGAACCTGTTCTCCTGCTCTGTGCAGCTGGTGCTTCAGTACCTTCTCCACCTGTCCTAGGTGGGACTGAAGTCCAACTCAGTCAGAGTGCACCTGAGTGCTATTCTCCTGGAATGTTGTCTTTCTTGTAGCACACACATCAACTAGCAGGGTCAGGGAGCTTCTAGCTCTGATGGCAAAGCCGCCCTACATGAGGTTCTTTAAGAACAGGATGATGCTCCACACATACTCCAAGTTTCTGCCAAAGGTGGTGTCCCCCTTCCACCTCAATCAGGAGCTGGGGCTCCCTGCCTTCTTCCTGAGGCCTCACACCATCAAGGCGGAGACCATTCTCCATATTCTGGATTTTAAAAGGGCCCTGTCCTATCTGCATTGGACTCGGGGCCACCGCAAAGCGCCTCAGCTCTTTGTCTCATATGACCCCGGTTGTCTGAGGCTTCCCTTAACCAAGCGAACTCTGTCCACTTAGGTGAGGGCAATATAGTCTGCCATCCATCAGCACGCTGGGGTTTTGAAAGACCACCGGGTCATGGCACACTGCTTCAGAGCCATGGCTACCTTTGTAGTAAATCTGCGTTCCATACCTGTGATGGAAATCTGCCAGGCTGCCACCTTGTCTTGTCCTTGTCCCTACCTTTGCAGCTCACTACTGCCTGGAGAGGGAGTCCCAACAGGACAGTGCTTTCAGCCAGGCCATACTCCATAAGCTCTTCGGTTTGTAGGCAACTCTTGCTCTCTGACCCTTCTGTGTTCAGGCTACTGGAATGCTGGTTCCCCGCTGGACTCTTGGGTCTTGTGAAAATCTCTGTTTGGACTCAACTGCTGCAGCTCATGGCTCACTTTCTCTGGTCACCTGTGGCATTCTGTATAGGTTCTTGATAGCCTGTAGCTGGGGAGTCCCATATATGAGGACTAACTTCCTGCTTGTTCCCGGAGAAAGTATAGTTACTCACCTATAGCAGGTGTTCTCTGGGGACAACAGGAATCAGTCCTCACAACTCTCCCTCCTCCCCTTGGAATTGCTTCTTTACCGAATTTTATTTTTGCCATCTTAGTTATGTCATTAGACTGAGGCAAGATAGCGCCCTTGGGCGGGAATGGGACCACTAATGTGTGGTGCATCTCCCAAAGGCTTTCTTTGAAAGCTGGGGAGATGTTTCCACACAGGGTCCATTGGCACCAATGTCACCCATATAGGAGGACTGATTCCTGCTGTTCCCGGAGAACACCTGTTACAGGTGAGTAACTGCTATATCCGCTCTGCGATGGGTAACTAATGTAGTTTGAGCAGTGTGGTAATGTGTTCAGCTCTGGAGGCATTGCAGAGAATCCACGCAGCTTTATTTTGTACTAGTTGAAGTGGTTGAAGTGTGCAATTCAGTAGGTCTTGGAAGGGGAGGATACAGCAGTCTAAGTGGGGGAATATGAGTGCCTGGAACACTGTGCGAAAGTCGTGGATATTTAAAAGTTCTTTGAGATGTGTGAACTGTTTTGAGCTTGTGATATATGGCTTTTTTTTATGTCGGTGTGAGGAGTAAGGTTTAAGCCTTGATCTAGTATTATTCCCTGGAAATGTACTTCAGCTTTCACTTGCAGCTGTGTTCTAGCAATGATTATGGTGGCAGGAGGGGTGAAGTTGTTGTCTTTGATTATTATGTATAGAACATTTGTCTTTTCTGAGAGCCATTGTGTGGTGGATCCGAAGCATTTCTTTATAGTTGAGCTTGTTGGGCTGGTTGTGGTGAATGTGGTATAGATCCTTACATCTGCATATATGTGGTAGAGTATGTTGTGTGCTTGCATTAACCTTTGCTTTAATTTTTGCCCC
Organism: Ichthyophis bannanicus; assembly: GCA_033557465.1. Classification (NCBI taxonomy): domain Eukaryota; kingdom Metazoa; phylum Chordata; class Amphibia; order Gymnophiona; family Ichthyophiidae; genus Ichthyophis; species Ichthyophis bannanicus. Next base: position 857,518,713 of record CM066034.1, read on the forward strand.
TGAAGGTCCAACATGCCCCTCCAACCCAATTCGGGTCCAAAACAAGCATTTTTGAGCCTTACATTTATATTTTATTTGTTTTTTTTCATTACTCCAGTCCTTCCTGCTCCTTGCTGGCCCCCCTTCCCTCACTGGAGTGCTCTTGAGCATGCATGATTGTGCAATCACACATGCATGGGCACTTCTGGGTTCAGGCCGGCTGCATGCAAATATACTTTGTGCATATTCATTATGGTGATTCTGAAAACCCAACTGGCTAGGTGTGCCTCCAGGAGAGGTTTGAGAAACACTGCCCTAGGGGTCTCTACATATGTCTCTTGCCGAAAGGATATGTCATTAGTGACGACCAAATCAAGTTTGTAAGCATTCCCTATGGGAGGTGCCATAATGTTCTATGCATGGTTAAATTGAACATCTCTTAGTTCTTGAGGCAAGGATGGGAGGAAAAAGAGCGAGGGAGGAATTGCTCTCTTCTCCACTCCCAAAGTGCTTTTATAGGGATAGCACCACAGTTGTAGGCACTTCTTGTTTATTTGTTTAGCCAGTTTTCTATACCGCCTTATCCTTCAATCAAAGCGGTTTACATTATGTAATCACTACAAACAGGTACTGGATACATTCCCTTGTCCCCAAATGGCTCACAATCTGAGGCAATGGAGGGTTAAGTGGCTTGCCCAAGGCCACAAGGAATATCTATAGGACTAGAAACCCCAGTCCCTCCAGCCTGAGGTACCATGTCCTAACCACTAGGCCACTCCTCCCTTTGAAAAGGTCTTTTACCTAATTGGAATGGCATTGCATAGGCCCATTTCTCTTCATTTTCGAATGGAAGATGGCTTATCCTTATTTAAGTTTACCTTTAAGAACGGAAATTGTGTATTATTTTTTGTCATTCTCCAGAAATGTTATAGGAACTTGCATTGTTTTTTCTTGCTGCCATTTGTGTTAGAGGAGGTTTCATGAATTAGGACATTTGATAACTGGTTTCAGCCTGATCCTGAATCCAAAGAAGGAAAGAGTATGTGCACTAATAATGCTGATCAAAATATGTCAGTAGATCAAGCAGAATTACCATTCAAAGATCGTAGGTACTGAAGGTGACCTGAGGAGACAGAAATGCCTAGAGCTTGTTCCGAAAGGAAATCCTGAGAAAGTGTGATGAATGCTTTTAATGAGAGAAGAAATTGATTCATTTCCTGTATTTTATGACAGATTGCCACTCTTGAACAAATATTGTTTCAGTAAACTTTGATTCACAATTTAGTGGCATGTTTGCTTACAAGTTGCTGCTATCACTGGTCAGCACTGAAATCATTACTGACTTTAAAAGGCCCTAATCTGTAGTATCTTGGTGAGCTGAACACAAATATAACATTAAAAAAATTTTTATTGGCTCTCGTTTTGAAGATATTGCATGTAGTTCATTTTTGACGTTTCACCGTGTAAATTTATCCAGTAGGACATCAACAACATCCCAAATAAGCCTTGAATGATGTAATATTGCATCACATTGCATATTACCAGCATGCACACATCATCCAGAGTTGATTGCATCATTTTCTGATGCGATGCAATGCAATACTACTGCCAGACGGCTGCTGAAGCCATCTGACGTCAGCAGTGTACTATACACAATCGGAAAGGTTGAGCATTTAAAATATTTCAGACTGTGTGCGAGACAGTTTAAGCTACTGTTACATGTAACTTTTATTAATCATATAATTTTAGCCATTTAGGTACAATACAGAACAGTAATGCTGCGAAAGTGCATTAATACCGTTGACAATTTCTGCTACATTTGTGGGGAAGTGACATTTGCCAACCAGAAGAAAAGTATCACTTCTCAACTGAAGAAGGCATATCATCTTTACTTCAGATGCAAGATTGGTGACCAAGACAAGCCTTGGGCCCCGCATATATGCTGCACTACATGTACAACACAGCTTGCACAGTGGTTGAATTGCAAAAGACCATCAATGCCGTTTGCAGTCCCCATGGTGTGGAGAGAGCCAAGCAACCACATAAATGATTGTTACTTCTGCTTGGTTCCTCCTCTTTCCAGGGGAATAACGAAGCAAAAGAAGTCAAACATAGTCTACCCAAACATTCCGTCTGCATTGAGACCAGTTCCACATGGTGAGGGACTTCCTATCCCAGAACCTCCATCAGAATATTCTCTTGATTCATCTGATGAGGACAAGGGTGAGCCAACCTGTTCTTCTCCTGGTCCGTCAGCATGCAGTGACACAGATTTTCACTGGGATGCTTTATCAACTCCACACAGAATAATACAGGAAGAACTAAATGACCTGGTTCGTTATTTGGACTTATCCAAGAACAAGGCAGAATTGCTAGGATCAAGACTCCAACAATGGAAACTTCTAGAAGAAGATGTCAACATTACTTCATATCGAAAGCGCCACCAACATTTGGAGCCTTTCTTCAGAAAGGAAAGTAATCTGGTATTCTGTTCCGATATTGAAAGCCTCATGAATGCCTTAAAAATCACTCATGACCCACAAGACTGGAGACTATATTTATAGACTCTTCGAAACTGAGTCTGAAGGCTGTGCTTTTGAACAATGGAAACTGTCTTCAATCTATTCTAGTAGCGCATGCCGTCCACATGAAAGAGACATACGATAACTTAAAGCATCTACTGACTTCCATTAACTATAACAAGTACAGCTGGCACCTCTGTGGTGACTTGAAGGTAGTTGCCCTTTTAATGGGACTGCAACAGGGATATATAAAATACATGTGTTTCTTATGTGAGTGGGATAGCCGAGCAAGGGATTGGCACTACTTGCAGAAGGAATGGAATCGCACACAAAATGTAACAGAGAAGAATATCCAGCACCCAGTTCAGGTTGAGGCTCACAAAATCCTGCTACCACCCCTTCAGATCAAACTAGGTTTGATGAAAAACTTTGTGAAAGCCATGGACCGCACTTCGCCAGCTTTCCGATACCTGCATGAAAAATTTCTTCAACTCAGCGAAGCAAAGATTAGAGGGAGTTTTTGTGGGTCCTCAGATTTGAGAGCTCTTCAAAGATGGCCGGTTCAACAATTTGCTGCAGGGTGATGCGAAACAAGCATGGAATACTTTTCGCCTAGTGTCAACAAACTTTCTCGGGAATGTTAGGGCAGAAAACTACAAGGAACTAGTAGAAGACATGCTGATGCAGTATCAAACTTGGCTGCAATATGTCTCTAAAGATCCATTTCCTTAATTCCCATCTCGATTTCTTTCCTGACAACTGTGGTATGGTTAGTGATGAACAGGGTGAATGTTTTCACCAGGATATCGCAACAATGGAGCAAAGATATCAGGGAAAATGGTCCACTACAATGTTGGCTGACTACTGCTGGACACTCCCCAGAGAAGCTCCCGAACAGCTGTACGAGAGAGAGGCAAAAAAATCTAAAAAGTAGTCTGACTTGTTTTTTTACAGGTATTAACCAAAGGCCTATTATATTTGCTATTGACATGCATTTTGTGATGTAAACATTAATTCTTGTAGATTACAAAACAACTAGAGCCAACTTTGCAATTTCACTGTCATATTCGTGTTCAGCATATAAAAATTGATAAGAAATGACTATTTTATTTCAGTAACATGACTTTTGTAAAAATTTGTTGACCAGTGTTTTCTTAGTAGCAGACCCTACCTATATGGTGGAATTCGCTGCCTCAAGCTCTTAGAGAAGGTGATATTTTGGCCCTTTGTGAGAAAGTGAAGGACTTGGTGGTGGTTAAGAAATATGGGGGAGTTATATACACATACAAGCAATTTACACACACTTTTAAAGATCTAGGTGCCCAAACAAATAGAATGCACACTCACAAATGCAAATGCTAGGATACAATGTATGGTGTCTATGTTGGTCATTTCAAATTGCTCAAATGCAATTTGGACATCCACAACTGTGCACACGGACATCCAAATCACGGAGACATTCTGGAGCAATTTTGGAAATGGGCTTTTTAGATGTATCAGCTGTGGGGACATCTAAATAGATAGGGGTTGTGATAGAGGCATGTTTGGGGTGGAGCTATGGGCACAGACATCCCCAGTCGATCTTAGAACCCTTGGAGCCATCTGTGCCCATGTCCAAACTTAAACTTGCTCCAGGCATGAATAGACATTGGAAAAGTGCTCATTTCTGCATTACAATTTCTTGAGTGTGTCGAAGATGGCACGTCACTATCCTCAGTACTCTTCACAATGATAATGCTATGTTGTGTGTGTTCAGGAAACTGTTTTTTTGAGTTTGCACCATTGCTGCATATTTTGTGGACATCCCTGATATGAAATACCAGGAACCTCTATGTAGATATCCCTGCAGATGTCCATATTGGGCATGTCCACAATTGTGAAATCATGCCTAAACATGGACATACTTGCTGTTTTTATGAATGTTCCAGCCTGGATGTCCCAAAAGGCACTGGGACTTCCTTTGTAAAATGTGCCTTTAGATATTCAAAGTGCATGTGTACATTGTGTATGATTTAGTTTGTTTTTAGTATGACAGGAGTGTTTTTGAGTATATTGATGCAATTTATGAAGTTGTAATCTAATCAAGAGGCCTATTTACGAAACTGTGGTAAGATTTTGCAGTTACCGTGCATTGATCTCCAAAATTAATGTATGGTAACTGCAAGATTTCTCCTCTGGGTGTGTTCCCAGAGGTTTCCCATTTAGTTAACACTGAGACAATTTGGTTACTGCGTGTTAACTGCATTGCTGATAAGACAGTACAATGCAATTAGCTACCCCTAGGTAGCATTAACTGTGAAATGTTACTTGCTTAACAGTTAACATAGAAGTAAATACTGTGTGTTAACTGTATGTGCAGTCCCTGCCCATTCTCTACCCCATTCCACATTAGCTGTTAACTGTTAGCATGACTTATCAGTTGTGTTAACGCAATGGCTATGCAGTTAACATAGTTTAGTAAATATGTCCCCAAGTGTAACATACATTGAGAATCATGGGAGCCACTGAATCCTGACTGCTCATCATAGAAATTTAGCTTTAACTAAAGAGGTGGAGTAGCCTAATGGTTAGAGCACTGGCTTGGGAACTAAGAGACCAGGGTTTAATTTCCACTGGCACTCCTTGTGGCCTTGGGCAAGCCACTTAACCCTCCATTGCCTCAGAAAAATCCAAGTTATCAATGTACCTGTTTAATATATGTTACTAAGTTTAAATGTAAATTGCTTTGACTGGAATGATAAAGCAGTATAAAAAAACCGTTAATTGCTTAGTAGGTTTTATTTATTTAACACGTGTGATAACGTCCTGTGATAACTGTTACCTGTACAGACATGATGGTTACCACATCCTAATTTCCATGGTAACTGCACATTGCACGATGGAGTAGGAAATGGGTGAGTTTGGGGGTGCAGTGTGCTCATGTAGTGCACATTGCAGTTGGCATGGGGACAATCGCCACACACTACAAGCAATCTGGGAATTAGTGCAGCCGCACTTAACAATGTCTCAAAGGATGACATTAAGTTTTCACACATTCATTGGTCTATGCATTAGGGTACACGTCCACGTGGTAACTGGTGAGAACATGCTGGTCACGGCCTCGACAGTTCCCGTGGAAATTTTGTACATACTGCACATTAGTTTTCATGGTTAATGTGTGCTAAATGCAAAATCCTAAGGGGCTTTAGTAAAAGGGCTCCTAAGAGTAGTAAAAATAAAAGGATGGAGTAAAAGTCTAGTTGGGTTTAAAAGATGTTTGGACAAGTTCCTGGAGGAAAAGTTCATAAACCATTATTAAAGAGGACCAGGGAAATCCATTGCTTACCATGGGATAAGCAGCATGGAATCTGTCTACCTTTTTGGGAACATGACAGGTACTTATGACTTAGACCACTGTTGAAAACAGGATACTGGGCTTGATGGATCCTTGGTCTGACTCAGTATGGCATATCTTATGTTCTTAAGCGTCCATTACAGTGTGTGATAATTTGAGCAACAAAGATTTTGGCATGAAACTGACAAATGGGCATGAGGGAAAGAACATAGAGAAGTCCATATTCGGAAGGGTTATGTGCACAATATTGTCTTTACCCATATAAATCTTCCTCTAAATATGTCCCCCACTCATCCAGATAACTTTGTCGGTATGAAATTGCTGTACCACTAACATGTTTACAAATTCTGACCTTAGTTATCCATGGAGCACAACCATACTAGTTTGTGAAGGAACTCAGATGATGACTGAAAATATGCATCAGCAGGTCAAACTTCAAATTCCACCATTGGCGTTCCTTTTAAAAGCAGTCACTACATTTAAAGTTACAGCCAAATATTCAGTGCTGGCTGCTAAAACTAAACTAAATATTGAACCCAAGGTATTTGCACACTTTGGAGCAATGACCATGTGTATTCACTGTGAATATTCAAAAAACAAGATCTGGACCAATTAGGGAAATATTATTATAATAAATCATATTTGTTCACTGAGATGAAAGCCATGACTGAATCAGAGTATACAGAAAAAAATCAATATGTTTCATTCCACATATTTCTGAAACATGACTTTTAATGATATTTGAGACATGCAGCATTGAGGAAATTAGGATGACAGAAAATTACAGGCTTATGTATATTATATAACACAAATAGCTGCGTATACTGTCAAATAAGATTGGAATAACATGCTTTTTGTCTTTTTAAAAACTATTTATGGACCTACTCAGGATACATTTCATTAAAAATGTGAGTTTTGAACAGTGTGCCATCCAAACTTGCAGAGCCCCATCTTGTGCTGAAGACATAAGAACTCTAGGGGGGAAATAACTGGCTTTCTATCATCTGGATGGTTGATGTAGACAGCTGCTGCATCCTTCACATTAATTCCTGCAGTTGACAGGTTTATCACAGGAGCTGCTAGTCACATGGCTCCGCTTCTATGAAAGATTAATTGGATGGTTGGATGGCTGAAGTTTCATTAAGCAGCTTTGAAATTATAATAGAGTTTGCACTTGGTCACATTGCCTATGCAAATTCCAAAGAACCTAAATAGAATCTAGAACACATTTTATTTATTTATTTAACATATGGTTTTTATTTAATACCGTTTTTCTACAAGTCAAAATGGCTTACAGGTAACTAGATGCAACAGAGAACATTCTGTGCATTTGGTAATTACAGATAACATGAGGAGAATAGTTACATATGACATAACTTAATGATTATAAGTGCAGAATAGAAAATGCAAACTTATGTACAGAAACAGACTTACATAGCATGGGCTATGGTAAGTGTGTTTTATGATTACTGCACAGAAGAGTTTGAAATAAGAGGACTGTAGGGCAGATGTCTTTTTGGCTAGGTTAACTTGGATGTTGAACGGTGGTGGTGTTGGCAGTTCTGGTGTGCACGGTGTAACTGCTAGGAATTGTTGCAGGTAGGAGATTCCTTTGAATATTAGTCTATTTTATTGTTGGTGCTGAAATAGGTGGCCTTGAGCTCGTGCGGGGCTTGGTATGTGTTAATCCTGCTGTGGGCTTGTGCCATAGTATTCGAGGAAGAGGTAGGTTTTTACTTTCTTGTACTATGGATTCAATAGCACTTAGGTAGAGCATTCCAGATGGATGGGGTATATAGAGAGAAGGCCCGATACATGTTCTCTGTCTGCTTTTGTGCTTTTGGATTGGTATGGCTAGGAGATTTTGTGTGTTGTGCCGTTGCAGTTTGTTCGTTTGATCCTTGTAGTAGTGATTGTAGGTATTCTGAAGATTGTACAGTACTTTGTGAATGTTGATGATGGATGGATGTTTGATTCTGGAGGTTATAGGTAGTCAGTACAGTTGCTTTAGGATGGGAATGATATGAGTGCAATGTTGAGCTCCTTGGATGATTCTTGCTGCAATGTTCTGTGCCAATTGCAGAGGGAATAATATGTGCTTGGGTAGTCCTTGGTAGACTGAATTGCAGTAGTCTAACAGGGATGCCTCAGTTCATTTTTGGATAAATAGAACTCAGTATGTTTCATTCTAAGCATGTGTCTTTGAGGATTCCCTGAGTGGGAGTTGGTTAAGAAGTCTCCATGGACAGTGCTGCATAGCAGAGTTAAAGGCTAATTCCTCAAGTCATAGTTTCTTCACCGGTATTATCTGTAGTTTTATTCTCCCTTTATTTACATTCTCTTATATACTGCGCTATTCTGCATCAGTGCGGTTTACATTGAACAAACTGAAATTACATTGAACAAGGCATTATAACTTGGAGATAACTATTTTACAGGGAACATGGGCTATGGAGGGTTAAGTGGCTTGCCCAAGACCACAAGGAGCACCTGTGGGACTAGAAACCCCAGTCCTTCCGGCCCAAGATTGCTGCCCTCTAGTGGGATTTGAACCCCTCACCTTCCGGCCTGAAGTACCTTGCCCCAACCACTAGGCCACTCTTCCACTCCTGCCGGTAGGGGGACATACTGCAATATCTCCAGGGCTGGTCCAACCACTAGACAAGCTAGATGGCTGTCTAGGGTGGCAGCCTCTTGGGAGCAGCAAAGAGCAGGGCAGTCAAAGCTAAACAATAGAGTCTGACGGCCAGAGGGAGTGTAAGGTTTAAGGTTTGCCTATGGCACCAATACTTTGAACCAACTCTGGGGCTAGCCCTGGATATCGCTTGCTCCTCATGACTAAAACCATGATACTGCAGTACCTCCCCCTACCCACAGCAGTACAGGCGGAGGATTCCCACTCAGCTTCTCGGGAATGTTGGTAATGGATTGGTTTTATGTTACATCAATGGGAACTGCTGAAAACTCATCCATCATTGAAAGGTTCCATTGTCACCTGCATTACCTTGGACTAAGTTCCCTTGAGCTGAGATCTTGGTACTTGTTCTAAAAAAGAAGAAAAGACCTTATTTGCTAAACTTCCCTCTCTATAGATACAAAGAAGGAGAAAATCCTTTGTGAATCAGACCCAAATGAATTGCACAAAAACTATGAAAGCAGAAAGGAAGACTGAGGGGGGGGGAAATAATGACTTATGAAATAAAATACTCTGTACCCAAACTGGAAGTTTTTGCTTCAACTTTATCTTTAAGATGGACATTTTGCTATACTGATGGAGACGTTCTTGTTCCCAACTGAGTATAAGCTCATTTTTTGCAATGAAATTCAAATATAGCTATTATGTAGATAAAATAGCATGATTGATATTTAATCTTTAACATGACATCTGAACAAATTTGCATGCATGGGTTTCCATATTCGGCTATATCCTTTGCTATATCCATCTCTCATTAAAAAGGCCCAGGTTGCTGAAAGCTATATGTAAGTAAGCATAAGTGAATTTTTGAATCTCATGCTCCTGAAATGATAAATGTAGAGAGATAGTGCAGCTTTCTTCCAAGCAAGATCTCGGTGCACTTTACAATTATGTACATCGGAAAAATGTATATAGCCACATCTGGTGCATCTGGTTCCCAGATTCTATAACTGCTTCCAAAAAGTAATAGGAGAAATGATAATATGTTTGTTAAAAGATATTTTTTATACCGCCTTTCAGGATCCGACAAAGCAGCTTACAATAAAAAGAAATTACCATGAAATTACCTAATTACCTGTATGCAACACATTCATGGTGCATTTGATACTCATATCCCATAAATGATTTCAACAAAGGAAGAAACTGTAATACCTTAGTATCTAGTTACAAAGAGACTTAGCTAAGGTCACATAACATATCAGGAATAGGAAGGGAAATGGAACGTCATCCCCAGAGCGTTCCCAACTCATAATCTAATACTCTAATCTAAAACTGCAGCTATCTGGTTCACCCACGGTTCCACCACTCCGTCACTCACGCCCTCCTTTTCAGGCACCCTTATTTCCCTGGTCTCTAAACTCCGCTATCTCGGCGTCCTTCTTGACAACCATCTCACTTTCAATGACCACATTTCCCAGGTTTCTCGGCGCTCCTTCCTCTGCCTTAGGCAAATTCGTGCCATTAGGCCGTTTTTTATCTGCTCAAGCCCTCACTACCCTCCTCCTCCTCTTTGGTCATAACCAGATTGGACTTCTGTAACTCAGTCTACGCTGGCATTCCTCAATAACAACACCGGTTACAGTTATTACAAAACACAGCTGCCCGAATGATTTTGCATGCCTCCCCACGGGATCACATTACCCCAATTTTGCAGCATCTCCATTGGTTGCCTCTGAAATTCCGGGTCAAGATTCAAGATTCTCACCTTAGTACATCGAGCTATCTAAGGTTTAAGGTTTAAGGTTTATTTATTTGATAAAAACCGCCTTTCAAAACAATCAAGGCGGTGTACAATAATAAAATACATAAAAAGGTCATAAAAACAAATAAATAACATGGTACGTAAAAACAATACATAAAAACTGTGGCCAAGGCCAGAAAAGGAAAGGAAAGGTACATATTTTTATAAAGGACAGAAGAGTGAAAGCAGGGGAACACAGGACAAGATACAAAAGGCAAAAAGATACAGTAGAAAAGGACTCATACAAATGGGGAGGGGACATTGAAGGCTATGGAGAATAGGTGGGTTTTGAGATTTTGTTTAAAAACAGTAAACTGTGATTCCAGACGAAGGGAAGGAGGGAGGGAGGGAGTTCCAGTGCGCGGGGCCAGCGAAGTAAAATGCGGAAAGGTGTGTGAATTGAAGGTGAGCGCGGGAAGGGGAGGGGAGAGCAAGACGATTGAGGTGGAACGAGCGGGGAGTGTACCGAGGGGAATGAAAAGATAAAAGGTCAGACAAGTAGGACGGAGTACCAGTGTGATAAACCTTGTGAAGAAGGGTCAGTAACTTAAACTGTGAACGAAAAGAAACAGGCAACCAGTGAAGACTGAAAAGCAAGGGAGTAACGTGATCTCGAAGAGCGGAGTGTGTGACAAGACGTGCAGCAGTATTCTGTATCCGTTGAAGCCTCACCACCTGGTTCTTAGGAAGACCAAGAAACAGTGCATTGGAGAAATCCACCCGTGACATGACTAAAGATAACACTAGTGTGGATAAAGCAGAAGCAGAAAGAAAGGGACGAATTGAGCGAATTTGTCGGAGAAAGAAAAAAGAAGTTTTGGTGATATGGGAAATATGAGAGCGAAAGGAAAGATCTGAGTCAAAGTGAACACCTAGATACCGAAATGTAGAGACCAACGGGACAGGGGAATTGGAAAAAGAAGGGGCCAAAGTGAGGGGGGGGGTCACCATAGGTAAACCATATAGCAAGAGTTTTAGTAAGATTAAGGTGGAGACAGTTAGTGGTAAGCCAACTTGCAACAGAGGAGAGACAGGAATTCAGAGGAGTGAGGTCAGGACAGGAAGGGGAGGTGTGATGGAGTAAGAGGATATCATCTGCATAGAAGAAAGCTGAAAGACCTGATTGTTGGATAAGAAGAGCTAGCGGAGCAAGAAAGAGATTGAAGAGAAGAGGGGCAAGAACGGAACCCTGTGGAACCCCACAAAGAAGGTGCTGAGGAGCGGAGGGGGAGGACGCAGGCGAGGAAGGAAGGACTGTGCAGGAACGAGAAGAGAGAAAGGAGTGAAACCAATGATGAACAGTGCTACAAAGACCAGCTTCCCGGAGCCGGTGAAGAAGAAGAAGAGAGTGATCCACTAGATCAAATGCCGCTGAAAGATCTAAAGCAACCGCCACCGAAATGTCACCTCGATCGTGAGCTACATGAAGTGCGTTAGTGAAAGCCAAAAGAACGGTGTCAACACTGTGCCCAGAGCGAAAACCTGATTGACGGGGATGAAGAAAATTAATAGAATCAAGATGGTGGGAAAGTTGTGCAAAACAAACTTCTCGAGGAGCTTAGATAGAAAAGGGAGATTAGAGACGGGACGATAATTAGATGAAAGAGAGGGGTCGAGGGAAGGATTTTTCAAAAGAGGACGAACTAATGCATGCTTCCATGATTTAGGGAAAGTCCCAGTGGAAAGACTAGAATTAAACATGGTGAGGATGAAAGGAAGGACACCCAGGGAGGGAGTGAGGAGCCAAGAAGAAGGAATAGGATCAAGGGAACAAGAGGTCTTCCGAGAAGAGGAGATCAGATGATGAAGTTCAGGTGCAGTAATGGGTGAAAAAGTGGCCCAAAAGTGAGAGAGCTGAGAGACCGGCGGGGGTGAAGGAAGGGGAGGGGGGGGAAGTGATAGGAGAAGGACAGGAGGGCAGAGAGTCTCTCAGGGCAGCAACCTTTGAGGTGAAAAAAAGAGGCCAGTTGGGAGGGTGAGGGAGAGGACTGGGTAGAGGGAATTGATGCGGGAGTGTGCATCTCCACAGACCTCAATATCTCTCCGATTTGTTAATTTTTCACACTCCCACTCGCAGCCTCCGATCCGTTCACGTCAATCGCCTGCACCTCCCAGCTCCCTCTCAAGCCCACCTACAGTCCACTCGGAAATCAGCATTTTTCTACCTTGGCCCCTCCCTATGGAATTCCCTTCCTACTGCCCTCCGATTGGAAGAATCTTACCCCAAATTCCGCTCTCTTCTCAAAACCCATTTCTTTTCTTCTGCCTTTAACGTTTCTCTGTGAATCCCCATGACCTCGCTCTCCCTCCTTGCTTAAGCTATTCTTACTCTCCATCTTTTTCTTTCCTTTAAATTATTGTAATTTCCTTTCCTTTTCTGATTTAGTTAGTTATATTGTGAACCGCCCCGATGTAATGCAAGAGCAGGGAGGGACAGGTCTGCTTAGCGTGCCGGCGAGAAGGCTTAAGGGGTGCATTTTAGCTGTCTGTCTTTGCCTGCCACCGCTTAGAGAAGAAAAGGTGGCAGCGGCAGGCAACAGCAGACAGCTAAAATGTGCCCCTTAAGCCTTTGTGCTCTGTGTGGCTGTACCGCTCACACAGGGCTAGGTATGGGCCTGCTCATGCGCCACCTAGACAAGGTCTTAGATAGTGCTGGGGAGGAGTCTGCTGTTTTGGTACATGTCGGTAGCAATGACATAGGAAAATGTGGTAGGGAGGTTCTGGAGGCTAAATTTAGGCTTTTAGGTAGAAAGCTGAAATCCATAACTTCCAGGGTAGCATTCTCTGAAATGTTTCCCGTTCCACTCACAGGACCCAAAAGCCAGGCAGAGCTCGAGAGTCTCAATGCGTGGATGAGGTGATGGAGCAATGATGAGGGTTTTAGATTTGGTAGGAACTGGGGAACATTCCTGGGAAAGGGGGGGGCTCTTTTGAAGGGATGGGCTTTACCTTAACCGGGATAGAACCAGGCTGCTGGCATTAACCTTTAAAAAGGAGAGAGAGCAGCTTTTAAACTAGATAATAGGGGAGAGCCGACAGTCGCCCAAGAGCGCATGGTTCAGAACAATGTATCCTTGAAGGATACTACCAAAAGAATGAAGTTAGGGCATATCAGCAGAGAGTTTCCAGCAAAGACCAAAGTAGCCCAAATACCCTTGAGTATGGAGCAGACAGATTAAAGATTCCAAACTACCCCTGCCTACTGATAGCCAGATTAATATGAATAAAATACAATCTCTAAAATGCTTGTATGCAAATTCAAGAAGTCTAAAAAATAAGATGGGAGAATTAGAATATAGTATATATACTAAATGAAAGGTTAGATATGATTGGTATCTCGGAGACATGGTGAAAGGAGGACAACAAGTGGGACACTGTGATACTTGGGTACAAACTATATCGTAACAGAGCTGATCAAATTGGTGGAGGGGTTTCGCTCTGTTAGAGAGGGCATTGAGTCACAAAGGATTAAAGTTTTGCAGGAAACAAAATGTGCTGTAGAATCTCTATGGATTGAAATTCCATGTAAAGAAGAGAAGGCAATGGCAGTGGGAAGAAATGGATGATGAAATGCTGAAAGAAATCAGGGAAGCTAACAAAAGTTACAGCACAGTAATAATGATGGGTCATTTCAATTACCCAGGTATCGACTGGGTCAGTCTCATGGCAGGACATGCTAGGGAGATAAAGTTCCTAGATGAAATAAATGACTGCTTCTTGGAGCAGCTGGTTCATGAACCAACCAGAGGGGAAGCCATTTTAGACCTAGTCCTTAGTGGAACACCAGATCTGGTGCAAGAGATAAGGGAGTTGGGGCCACTTGGCAATAGTGATCATAGCATGATCACGTTTAATTTAATTAATGGAGGAAGGATGGTAAGGAAATCCACAGAACTACCTTTTAACTTTCGAAAGGGTGACTATGATAAAATAAGGAAAATATTTAAAAAACTATAAGGAGCAGTTGCAAAGGTTAAAGACTTACATCAGGCTTGGGTGCTTAAAAATACTATCTTGGAAGCCCAGACCAGCTGTATTCCATGCTTTAAGAAAAGTGGAAGGAAGTCCAAAAAACTGCCAGCATGGTTTTAAAGGTGAGGTCAGAGGATGTTTCCAAAAAAACATCTTTCAGGAAATGGAAAAAGCAGCCAAATGCCGAAAACTGGAAAAACACAAGCATTGGCAAGTTAGATGCAAGGCTTTGATAAGGCAGGCAAAGAGAATTTGAGGAGAAGCTTGCTGTGGAAGCAAAAAACTCATAGACTTTTTCAAGTACATTCACAGCAAAAAACGTGTGAGAGAGTCAGTTGAACTATTAGTTGATAGAGGGGTAAAAGGGGCACTAAGAGGGGACAAGACCATAGCAGAGAGACTGAATGAATGAATTCTTTGATTCAGTCTTTACTGAGGAAGATGTAGGAATGTTACCCATGACTGAAATGGTATTTAAAGGAGATGCTGTGGAAGAATTGAAAGAAATATTGATACACCGGGAAGATGTATTACAACTATTTGATAAACTGAAGAGTAGAAAATCACCCGGACTGGATGGTAAACATCTAAGGGTGTTGAAAGAACTGAAATTACTGAGATTGCAGACCTGCTATTAACTATCATTAAAATTATCTGTAATACCTGAAGTTTGGAGGATGGCCAATGTAACGTCAATTTTTAAAAAGATTTCCAGGGGTGATCCAGGAAACTACAGACCAGTGAGCCTGACGCCAGTACTGGGAAAATGGTGGAAACCATTATAAAAAACAAAATTATTGAACATGTAGATAGTCATGGCTTAATAGGGACAGCCAACATGGCTTTAGCCAAGGAAGGACTTGTCTTACTAATCTGTTATGTATTTTTGAAGGTGTGAATAAACAGGTAGACAAAGATGAGTCAATTGATATAGTGTATCTGGATTTTCAGAAAGCCTTTGACATGGTCCCCCATGAGGGACTCTTGGCGAAACTAAAAAGTCATGGGATAGGAGGAAGTGTACTATTGTGGATCAGGAACTGGTTAAAAGATAGAAAGCAGAGGGTAGGGCTAAATGGCCAGTTTTCACAATGGTGACTAGTAGAGTACCGCAGTGATCTGTGCTGGGTCTGCTGCTTTTTAACATATTCATAAATGACCTAGAAATGGGAATAACGAGTGAGGTTATCAAATTAGCAGATGACACAAAACTATTCAAAGTTGTTAAATCCCATGAGGATTGTGGAAAATTGCAAAAGGATCTTGATAAATTGGAAGACTGGGCATCTAAATGGCAGATGAAATTTAATGTGGACAAGTGCAAAGTTATGCACCTAGGAAAGAAAAGTCAAACTATGGTTACACGATGCAAGGTTCCACATTAGGAACCACCACTCAGGAAAAAGATTTAGGCGTCATCGTGGATAAGATGTTAAAACCCTCTGCCCAGTGTGTAGCAGCTGCCAAGAGTGAATAGAATGCTAGGTATCATAAGTTAAGGAATGGAGAATCAAACAAAGGATATTATAATGCTCTCTGTATCATTTCATGGTGCGACCGCACCTTGAATATTGTGTGCAATTCTGATTGCTGTATCTTAAAAAGGATATAGTGTTATTAGAAAAGGTACAGAGGAGCCACCAAAATAATAAATGGGATAGAAAGATACCCCTATGAAGAGAGGCTATAAAGGTTAGGGCTCTTCAGCCTTGAAAAGAGACGGCTGAGGGGAGATATTGATAGAGGTCTATAAATTAATGAACGGAGTGGAACGGGTAAATGTAGTTCGATTGTTTTACACCATTAAAATATAGAAAGATTAGGGGGCATGCAGTGAAGCTACAGGGTAACCTATTTAAGGACTAATAAGAGAAAATATTTTTTCACTCAACATATAATAAAACTCTGGAATTTGCTACTGGAGGATGTAGTAAAAGCTGTTAGTGTAGCCGGGTTTAAAAAAGGTTTGGATAAGTTCCTGGAGGAAAGGTTCATAAACCATTATTAAAGTGGACTGAGAATATCTACTGCCTGCCCCAATTCAAGCATTGTGTGGAACCTGTGTCTTTTGGGGAAACTGCTATGTACTTGTGACCTAGATTGACCACTGCTGGAAACAGGATACTGGGCTTGATGGACCTTGGTCTGACCCATTATGGTATATCTTATGTCTTCATTTGGCTGCTCCTTACTATCTTTCCTCACTTATTTCTCCCTATACCCCTCCTCGGGAACGCCACTCTTCTGGTAAATCCCTTCTGTCTGTGCCCTTCTTTCCACTGCCAACTCCAGACTTTGATCTTTCTACCTGGCTGTTCCTTATATCTGGAACAAACTACCTCAGTTGGTACATCAGGCTCTATCTCTGATCCTGTTCAGATCCAGGCTAAAACCTCACCTCTTTGAGACTGCTTTCAGATCTTGATCCCCTGCGCCTCCTGTTCACTTCCTATGTATTTCCTTACCATTCTCCTAGATATATCCTAGTCCTCAGTTGTTATGTTGTCTGTGTTGACTAGACTGTAAGCTCTGATGAGCAGGGACTGCCTCTTACATGTGTCTGTATAGTGCTGCATATGTCGTGTATCTCTACACAAATGATAAGTAGTAGTATTAGTAGAATAGTGCACTTGGCGCATATGGAACCCCACGCTACCTAGTAGTATAGTTCAGTAAACATGCCCTTAAGGTTTTCTTATGCTCAGTGTTTGCTTCATTCTTTCTCTCCAGGCAGACCAAGAAACGTCTTGATTGGCTGTTTATGTTGGTGGCAACACTTTTCTTTACCACTATGTTGGCTCGCTGACCTGGTGCAGTGAAGTGCTACTCCACCAGCATAAATCTGTAGCAGTGAAAGGCAGATAGGTAGGTGAGCCTTCCCTTCCTTTGCATATGGATAAGCTCAGGCTGCAGACCTATTGTCGGCCCAGTAGGAGCTGAATAGAGGTCATGGGACCCTGGTTTGACCTCATTGGCTTTAGGCAGTGGAGTTCATAGGAGCCTTTTTTCTGTGGACTGGTGCAGTGAGATAGGATAAAGTTGGCATGGTCTTCCTTGGCCACCTTGAATTAAAGAGGCCTGGCAAGCTGACCATGCTAGTGAAGATTAAGGGAGCGAGTGGACACTATGAGACTTCTGCAGATGAGAGGAGGAGCAGCTGCTGTGGCCCTAAACTGGTTCCAGCTCTCAGCAGCCTCAATTTTAGGGATTGAAATGTGTCATTTTTTAAAAATATATATTCTAGGCATAATTTATTCGTAATAGTTGAAAATTAAATGTATAATGGGTAACTCGGTGGTCCCCAAACCTGTCCTGGGGGCTTCCCAGTCGGTTGGGGTTTCAGCATATCCACTATGAATATTCATGAGAGAGATTTGCATATACTGCCCCCACTATATGCAAATCTACTTCCTACATATTCATTATGGATATCCTGAAAACCCCAATTGGCTGGCCAGGACAGGTTTGGAAACTGCTAGGATAACTATTGTCATTACTTTACTCTTGGTGATTCTGTTTTCCACACTTAGGAGCTCTTGTACTAAAGTGCATTAAGCACTTAACAAGAGAATAAGTGCACACTGTTAACCCCCATTGCATGGACTGTTCATGGCTGTGAGCTATCTTAGAAGTCTTAATTACAATGAATTTCCTTGTGGGCATTTACACATGGAAATTGCATCCACATGTAAATGGTGATTTTGGAAAGGGTTGAATTTACATGTGGATGTCCTTACTATGTAGAAATTGCAAGGTGGCATGTTGGGAAGTGGTTAGGGAGTTGTCTGGGCATGTTAAAACCTATAAGTGTATTCACCATTTCATACATGAAATACACATGTATGGCTGCAATTGTCCATGTTGGGATTTGCAATTGCTCCCTGGCATATATAGGTTTTCCCTGAATGTGTGTAGATGGGTTTAAAAGAGGTCTGGGCAAGTTCCTGGAGGAAAAGTCCATAAGGCATTACTAAACTGGACAGGGGAAATCTCCTGCGTACCACTGGAATAAGCAGCATGGAATCTGTCTACCTTTTGGGAACCTAATATGCACTTGTGGTCTGGATGCGTAAGCTGGCTATGAAAAGGGTCTGTGGATATAGCTTCAGTCTGGAAGTTAAAATGTTCCCTGGAATTGCTGATCTAGAGAGACAGTGGGCACAGGGCCTTTGACAACCAAGAAATACCTGCCCCTGGACTCAGTAATGACTGGTTCTAGCAGGCCATGCCCTGCAACTTTCACCCCATGACATTTTTCAGCAGGGCCCCTGCTCCTGAGTTAGCATGTAGGCAGGGTCCACCTACAAAAGTTTCTCCAATATTACCAATTACCAATGAATAGCTCAGACAACTGTTGCTGAGCTGCAAAAGCTTTTATTTGGGTTACAAAGCAAAATAAATCACAGATGCAGATAGCAAATTATATGTCTGAACAGGTGGCAGACAATACTCTCTGTACTGGAGTTAGAGAGCAGATTGCCCCTGAGCTAGAGAGCTGCTTCTTATATACATTTTTGCTCTGTCACAAAATTCTAGACAGCCCTGCATCGCTTCTGATGTCATATGCAGGGTTTTTTCTATGGAGTACGTGCAGCTTTCTGCAAAGTCTGTAAAAGTTTCTATTTGGGGAGGGGGCCTCCCATGATTATTTGGGCCAGCAATTAGTTCAGTTCTCTTCAAGGTCTTTGCTTATCGGTGTGCTGTGAAGCATTACCTTCCTTTGCCTTCCTGCGTAGGGCCTGTGTTCTTTCTGTCTCCCGGCACCAAATGTTATCTTCAAGGCTGAAAGTATTTTCTGCTCATTAGTTTTTGCTTGGCCTGTATTTCTCTGGACTCAGTCTTCACACTTCTGCACAGGCCATGGCTTCCCAGACTATAGTAGGCCTCATACTATATACTTTCTCTGGTAGCCCACATGCTGTATTCTTGTGCCATAAACAGGATGCTTGCGTGCGGTGCAGGCCAGCAAGAGTGTAGACATAGAAGGCATATGAAGCAGAGCAGAGCAGAACTATCCCTCAGCCAAAATATCCCAACAAGCTATAAAAATGTTATTTTGCCTATTTGGTTTAATATTTCACCAAACAGCATTATCTGTAGGTATGAGAAACAAACTCAAAGCATTAGCTTGTCCCAGCAATTAAAGGGAATAACAAGGTTATTGAGTGAAAAAGTGCATGTCCTCAAAGCAGAGCACATGAAGAACTCATTTAGGCTTTAGTTTAAAAGTCTACATCTAGGTGATGCTGTATGCACGTAGGACCAGAAACCATACCAAAAAGCTAAAGGACATAGCCATTTCAAAGAATGTCTTGTCTGTTTCACAATTTGGTGCTGAGAGGGAGACACAGCTGTTTTTGTAGTGGAAAATAAACTCCTTTCACTGAAATTAAGCGAATGCTTTTATATATTCTGTAAGTGCACATAGGTTTTATATGTTTCTGTCAAATGTTTGTACTGTGTATTGATATGTTTCTTTGTGTCTTATTTTGTTTATCAGTAATTTTCTATTGCTCGTTTGCTCACATGTTACTAAGCTAAAATTTATGATGACTTTAAGCCCATTATCCTGTTTCCAGCAGTGCCCAAACCAGGTCACAAGTATCTGGCAGAATTCCAGAGAGTAGCTGTATTTCTATGCTGTTCACCTCCAGGGATAAACAGTGAATTTTCCCCAGTCTATCTTAATAATGGCTCTCAGAGGAAAAGTCCATAAACCATTAGACTGGGAGAAATTTGCTGCTTATTCCTGGGGATAAGAAGCATGGAATCTAGCTACTTTTTGGGATCTAGTTAGACACCCGTGAGCTGGATTTGCCACTGTTCGAACCAGAAAAATGGACTTGATGGGCTTTTTGGTTTGACCCTGTATGGCAGTAATTAAGTTGTTATGACTTCTGGAATTCTAAAAATGTTTTATACTTTTAACTTATTTTTTTTTCATTGACTTATTGGAAGTCTCAAAGGCAGTACTGCCAAATACTCGTTCATTTTTTTGGCATAATTTTTATTCAGTTTCAGAACGAATAACAAAAACTAAAAAGAAAAAAAACACAGTAACTGTATTGAGGAGTAGACCGATAGCTCTAACACAGCAGAGGGGTATGTCTATAAAACAGTGGTAAGGGCGTACTCTTTAGTATGTGAAAACAGCAGCGTTGAGGCCTTTTTTGTGCATTAAAGGTTGGGGTGGGGGGTACGCATTCCTGCAGTAAGGGTGCTTGTGTCCACTTAGCGAGCGTTAACTTCACATTGGCCATTAACCTGCATGTTTGGCGCTCTTAACATGCGGTATGGACACTTGCCCTTACCGTGTGATAAGGGAGCCTATGGAGAGGTCAGAAGTGAGGTTCTGGATGGGATCAAAGGGAACTGGTGATGGACAAGTTACATCTATATGTCACCTAGTTATAGTCAACATTATTGGCACCCTTGCAGTTCAACCCCTTAATGTCCAATATCTCCTAAAGAAAAGTAGCCAGTGAAATGGCTTTGGACTATATATTCATGCATATTTGACACACACAAAAATCAAATAAAACAAGATCAATTAAAAAAAGGAAATAGTAGGAAATAGTATAAAAACTGGAACATTGCCAAGACATGATTATTGGCACCCTTATAAACAATTCAAATCAGTTTGAACAGAAGAACCACATTCCCATTGCAGTAAAAATTTGACGGACCTGTGATCAATTGGGATATTTTGACGCACCTGTGATCAAATGGGATATTTTCTGTGGACAGAGGAAACCAAATATGAGCCCTTTGGCAATGCAGACCAATGATACATTTACAGGCGAGGAAATGAAGCTTATAAGGGAAAAAAATACCCTTCCTATAGTTAACTATTAGAGGTTCCATAATGTTTTGTGAGCTGCTTTTCTGCCTAAGGCCTGGAACATAAAAGAATCATGAAGTCAGAGGACTACCAAGGTATTTTGGAGTGAAATGTGCTACCTAGTGTCATAAAGCTAGGTCTGAGTTGAAGATTATGGGTCCTCCAGCAGGTCAATGACCCAAAATATGCATCCAAAAGAATGGTTAAAAAGGAACAAATGGACTATTTTAAACTGGCCAGCAATGAATCCTGATCTCAATCCAATTGAAATTTGCCATTAGTAAAAGGAATCCTGGAAACATCCATGAGTTGGAACAAATGGCAGTTGAAGAGTGGGAGAAACTACCAGCCGACAGATGTACAAAACTTAGATGGCTACAAGAAATGTTTGGAGGCTGTCATCACTGCCAAGGGTTGTGCAACCAAATATTAGTGAAGGGTGCCATTAATCCTGTCCAGGTCATAGTTTTTGTTTTTTTTTCTCAGAGATTCCTACATCTAATTTGCAAAGACATATTTTTTGGTTGTAAAGCTTTGAACATACTATTAAACTATTATGCTGACTTACAGTTGGAATATTTCCAATTACTTCTCAAGATAATGTATACAACATACCTAAAATGTGAGGGTGCCAATAATGTTGATCAGAACTGTATTTGTGAGACAGAAAGTGTGCGGATAATGTGGGAGGCAGTTGGACTGTATCAGTGAGTGACTGTATCAGGGATGCACGTGTAATCCACGGTGATGACTCTGGGTGGCATAGGAATTGGGTAGAAGTCTGCCATGGGGGAGCCACCATGGCCACAATGTGGGCATAGAAAGAATGCCTTGGCAGCAGTGGTGACCTGCACATCAGCTGCAGGTGAGGTGTGAGTGCTGCGTCATAATGAGTAAAATGCCACCGTGTGCCAGGGTGCAGCAGTTGGCAGGAGAATACATGAGTGAACATGATGGTATAGGCCAGTGATGGCTAACCTTTTTGAGCCCGAGTGCCCAAACTGCCGCACAAAACCAAAGAATTTCCTCAAAGTGCCAGCACGTCAATTTGCATAAATATTTGCATAATGCTAACATACACTAACTTTTAGTAAACATGTCTCTTAATGAGTGTATGGATAAAGACAGACTAAAAGATTTCTACATTACTATAATCCAGTGCCAACCGCCAGGCACATTAGGAACTACTACAAACACTGCCCATTTAGAACCAATAGCAAACCCGCCGTATCCTAACAGCACTACCAGGACTCACAAAGCACCACACCATACCTATCAAAAGGCAACACTGCAAATATTAAACCAATACATTTCAGACAATAACAATACATGACCTACTGGGGAAAGAGAACAAGTGGCAATGTCAAAAAGGAATTACATAAACAGAATACCTCAGCTCAGTTACACAGTTGCAATTGCTCCAGCCACTTTCTTCTGGTTTCTTCATGTCTTCTGCTAACTCTCCATCATCTGCTGTCCATTTGTCCTTTCTTCTCTCTTCTAGTTTTTTTTTCCATTCTCTCTCTCTACATCCGCTTTAACATATTAATCTTTCTCCTTTTGCTCTTTCCTCATTCCTATTTCATCCACTCAAATTTTACCCCTCCATCCTCAATCCCCACTTACTCTCCCAATACCCGGCCAATTGTAGATTTTTTATCCCTCCCACACAAAATATTTTTCCCCACTCCATTTTACTCTCCCAGCCCCATCCCATTCTAATCCTCCCCCAACATCAGCTCCCTTCTAGTTCCAGCCTCACCCAGCATCCATTCCCTTCTAGTCCCTGCATCAGCCCATTTCCAGTCCTAGCAACCCCCCCAACCCAATACCAGTCCTAGCCCCCCCCATCAACCCACTTCCAGTCCTAAACCCCCATCACCCATTTTCAGTTTAAGCCCCCCCTATAACCCATTACCAGTCCTAACCCCCATCACCCCATTTCCAGACAGCCCCCATCAGCCCACAGCCCATTAGCAGTCCTACCCCCCCAGCCCATTAGCAGTCCTACCCCGCCCGCCCGCCCGCCCATTAGCAGTCCTAACCCCCCCAGCCCATTAGCAGTCCTACCCCCCCCGCCCGCCCGCCCCCCCTGCCCATTAGCAGTCCTAACCCCCCCTCCCTCCCTGCCCATTAGCAGTCCTAACCCCCCCTCCCTCCCTCCCTCCCTGCCCATTAGCAGTCCTAACCCCCCCTCCCTCCCTCCCTCCCTCCCTCCCTGCCCATTAGCAGTCCTAACCCCCCCCTCCCTCCCTCCCTGCCCATTAGCAGTCCTAACCCCCCCAACCCCCCCCTCCCTCCCTGCCCATTAGCAGTCCTAACCCCCCCAACCCCCCCTCCCTCCCTGCCCATTAGCAGTCCTAACCCCCCCCCTCCCTCCCTCCCTCCCTCCCTGCCCATTAGCAGTCCTAACCCCCCCCTCCCTCCCTCCCTGCCCATTAGCAGTCCTAACCCCCCCAACCCCCCCCTCCCTCCCTGCCCATTAGCAGTCCTAACCCCCCCTAACCCCCCCTCCCTCCCTGCCCATTAGCAGTCCTAACCCCCCCCTCCCTCCCTCCCTCCCTCCCTGCCCATTAGCAGTCCTAACCCCCCCCCTCCCTCCCTCCCTCCCTCCCTGCCCATTAGCAGTCCTAACCCCCCCCTCCCTCCCTGCCCATTAGCAGTCCTAACCCCCCCTCCCTCCCTGCCCATTAGCAGTCCTAACCCCCCCCCTCCCTCCCTGCCCATTAGCAGTCCTAACAACCCCTCCCTCCCTGCCTCCCTGCCCATTAGCAGTCCTAACCCCCCTCCCTGCCCATTAGCAGTCCTAACCCCCACCCTCCTCCTCCCTGCCCATTAGCAGTCCTAACCCCCCTCCCTGCCCATTAGCAGTCCTAACCCCCCCCCCTCCTCCTCCTCCTCCTCCCTGCCCATTAGCAGTCCTAACCCCCCTCCTCCTCCCTGCCCATTAGCAGTCCTAACCCCCCCCCCCCTGCCCATTAGCAGTCCTAACCCCCCCTGGCAAATTTTTTTTAAAAAAAAAGCAGGCTCTGGCTGCTGCCGCGGCAGATTGCAATGTCCCGCGGGGCCCCCTCCACCCGCTAAGCCCCTCTGCAAGGGCTTTCAGATTCGCGAGGGAGAGCATCTCCCTCGCGTCTCTGTTAAGCCCGCAGGGGCTAATGGGAAATTTCCCATCAGTCCCTCGCGTCTAAAGGGGCTGATGGGAAATTTCCCATTAGCCCCTGCGGGCTTAACAGAGACGCGAGGGAGACGCTCTCCCTCGCGAATCTGAAAGCCCTTGCAGAGGGGCTTAGCGGGCGGAGGGGGCCCCGCGGGACGCTGCATTCTGCCCTGGCCGCGTCGGCGGCAGCAGTCAGAGCCAGCTTTTTCTTTTTTTGCGGACCTTCACGCGTGCCAGCTGCAAGGCCTTCGCGTGCCACAGCTGGCACGCGTGCCATAGGTTCGCCATCGCTGGTATAGGCTGATGGATGGGCCGAAGGATGGATGGAGGTAGATGAGTGCCATGTGACTTTGCTGCCCCATTGTAACTGATGTGACCTCACAAATGCAGCTAACCTCAGTTGTAGTGTGTGTGAAGTTACTAAAGTAAAGTTAGATGCAAAAACTACCAATAAAATCTTTTTCAATACAGAAAACCTGTGAAGTGGTCAGATGGACAATGAAATGAGCAGCGTTACAAGTGATGATAATCAGTGAATACAAAACCACATAACTCCATAAATTGGAGTTCAAACTGAGGTTTAGAACTTAAGACCCCTTTACTAAATGCCACTAACCTATTGAGTGTTTTAGGGGCGTGTTTCATAAAGGTTAACGCGTGTTAAGTAAAGTTTACGTGCATTAAGTGCTTCCACTGCCCATTCCTTTCTATGGGTCATTGCAGTACTTAAAGTGCATTATCTTTACTTAATGTGTGTTGACCTTTAGTAAACATACCCCTTAATGTGTGGTAATTAGCTATGGTGAACCCTAGTGCGTGAGTACACCAACTGTCAGTCACCAGAATGCATGTTATTGGCAATCACACATTTCTATGGAGAGTGGGTGGGTTAGGGGTGGAATGTGGGTGTGGAGTAAGTTAGCACAGTCGTCATTAATGTGGCAATTAGCACGTTTGCACCTAAGGATACCTCTGAGTATCATTAAGTATATCCCGTCAGTTGCACCACATGTTTACACATGCATTCCCATGTTAAGTGCTGGAAACATGCATGTCACACTCCTGATGATTAACGCAGAGGCTTTGCACTTAACACATGTTTTTATTGCATGAAAAGTTCAAAACCTTGATGGGATTGAATAAAAGGGCTCCTCTGTTCCTTAATCGGCTCCTCTTATACATGTAATTTTACAAACGGCATTTATATTTGCAAGTTGTAAAAGCGGCTCTTAGATGTGTACACCCCGAGTGAAATTTATTTATTTTTTCTCATAAAATGGCTAATCCTACTGTATATGCCAAGAAATTACAAATTTACTCCTGCATGTCCTTACAGTATATGTATTTTACATAAGTTTCCATGTTCAGTGAGCATTTTGTAAAAGAATGGGAAATTTTAAACATTCTGACTTGAAGGTCCCTTTTCTGACCTAGATGCCCAATGCAAAAGGGGGCTTATAGTATACAGTACATGGGGTTTCAGAAGGTACCCGATAAAGAACCTTATGGGAAACTATTGAGGAAATGAACTCTTAAGATAGGAGAGATAATGTTCCATTAAGGGTTAGTAACTGGTTAAAAGATAGGAAACAAAGGGGTATGTTTACTAAACCGTCTTAATGTGCGCCCGGTGATAGTGGGCAGGCTGCCATATAAAGAGTGGGCGTTTCAGTGTAAAGTAGCAAAACGGGATTAGCGCGCGATAACGTGTGCTGCTGCGCACATTACCGCGCGGTAATCTTATGTAGGCGCACAGACATCCAACATAGAAACAGAAGTGTAGCACAATGGTTAATACACTGACTGATGATACTGGGGTCATGAGTTTGATCCCCCAGTGTGCCTAATGCATAAGGCTGGCTGAGGCATCAGCTTTGACATGTAAGTATTGTTTCCTGAGGCATTTTATGTGTGTATTAATTATTGCTGCCAGCAAACACACCCTCACGTGCCGTAACCTAAGGTGCCGCAGAAGGCACCCTATAAGGCACTCCATAGGGCACATTATAAAGTGCACTGTCTGCCACGGCACCCTATAAGGCGCTCCATAGGACACCTTATAAGGCACCTTATACGGACTGTAACCATAAGGTGCCTCATAAGGCGCTTTATAGGGTGCCCTATAAGGCGCCTTCTGAGGCACCTTATGGTTACAGTACCCTGAGGGTGTTTTGCTGGCAGCACTAATGTACATTAAAAAAAGACAATGCTTTGGACAGCCCTATCAAATAACCCCACTGTGGGTTTGAACCTATGACCTCTGGCTCCACAAGCAGTGAAGTAACCAGTGGGCTACAGCTCCATAGCTGCTAGCAAACCCCTGGCTGGCTGCAGAAGGACTGCACATCACCACACAGTCTGCTGTGGTCACCAGGATAGGGTTAACCCACCCAAACCCATGATGCACTGCACATGCAAATCAGCAGTCTACAGATGATCACAAGATGGGGTATGCACCCCCACAGCACCTCTGCCTGGTAGGGGGAATTGACTGTGTGTAGTACTGGCACAGAGTAGCTACATACCATCACATTGTGCAGGTACTGCACTCACCCTGAGGGTGAGGTGGGGCGCCCAGCACCAGGTCCACAGCAGAGATAGGCCATGCTGCAGGTCCCCAGCAGTGGAGGAGTGGCCTAGTGGTTGGGGCAAGGTAGGAAGGTCGGGGGTTCAAATCCCACTAGAGGACAGCAACCTTGGGCCGGAAGGACTGGGGTTTCTAGCCCCACAGGTGCTCCTTGTGGTCTTGGGCAGGCCACTTAACCCTCCATAGCCCATGTTCCCTGTAAAATAGTTATCTCCAAGTTATAATGCCCTGTTCAATGTAATTTCAGTTTTTTCAACGTAAACCGCACTGATGCAGAATAGCGCGGTATATAAGAGATAAATAAATAAATAAATAATGTGTGAGATAGGTAGTTTCTGCAGACACACCTTGGATATATCTGTATTTCTCAGTCAGGTTTAGCCCTTATGGACCCATAGGAGGATTATGTACCACCACCCTCCTCCTCCTCCGGGGCTTAGGGTGGTAAACAGGGTCTCCCACCAACAGATCCACATTCTACCTCCCTGCAATGGTGGCAGTAGAGGGGACCATCAACCCCAGTCCTGCTGGGGAACAGACACCCTACAGGGCAGTCAGTGCAGCTCTGTACACATCCATAAAGCAATAGCAGACAGACATTAGGCCTGGATATGCTAAGCTGCACCCCAGCACTATCTGATATTCTCCTGCAGCAAGCCTTCAGCCGCTGCACCCTGCAAGGTGTTCCATCAAGACACATACCAGCTGCAGACAGTCTGCTAGCTAGTCCATAGTGCATGTTCCTGGTGGAAATGCATGCACCCAGAACTGGGATGTCAGCATACACACCAAGCAGATAAGTCAGTGACTGGGCCCCAAAAGGGAACCCATAAATATCACATGAGAGAAATACTATATAGCACTATGGGGGAACCTAGCCATGCCTTGGTCACTGCTCAGTCAGGGTGAGAGGGATCTCCCAGCAGAACATGCTGTGGCCACCCTGTCTGTGCAGGTGGTGGCCGGGCACTACAATGTCCCAGCCAGTGCCCAATGCCCTGTGCAGATGCATCCTGGCCAGGCCACCCTGTCCGGGCTATACCCATGGTACTTTGCTCCTCATTATGCACATTGGCAGGCCAATACAGGTAACAGTGCTGGCAGTGTGGGCTGTGGAGGGTGTTTGCAGCCACCACACACTGGATAGACAGACACACACTCCCACACCTATGCCAGCATTGTGCTACTATAGAGGTGTTTAGCAGCCCTGGCCACCACACCAGTCCTGGGCACAGTGCAGGCATGGATATGGTATGCAATACTGTTGGGGGTCACTCCCCAGGGTGGTAAACACTGTCAGACAGGGTGTTCACAAAATGCATGGCTGTGGTGGCAGCATTTCTACGCACCCTGGGAATATTAGTCTTCCCTTACTTAGACGACTGGTTCATTCGAGCCCCTTCAGAGCCAGAGGCCAGGGTTGCTGTCTCTTGCACAATGTGCATCCTTCAGTATTTGGGACTTGTCATAAACTTCCCAAAATCCAATCTTGCTCCCACTCAGTCCCTAGAGCTTATAGGAGCTCTACTGGATACCAGATGGACAAGGGCCTATCTTCCACAGCCCCGCTGCCTTCACATTGTGCAGTTAGCTTCCCAAGCAGTGCTAAAACCTCACCTCACTGCTCGGGAAATGTTACAGTTGCTAGGCCACATGGCATTCACCGTGCATGTGGTTCCTTATGCTCGCCTCCATATGAGGGCAGCCCAGTGGACTTTATCCACTCAGTGGACTCAGGCGTCAGGGTGCCTGTCAGACAAAATAGCAAACACAAATTGCCTTATTTTGTCCCTCCAATGGTCGCAGTCACCCCAAAACCTTTTGGTGGGGTCTCCTTTTCAGCAAACCCCACCCAAAGCCACTCTAACAGATGCTTCACAGGGGGGTTGGGGAGCCCACCTGCAAGACCTCTCTACCCAGGGTACCTGGACTCCACAGGAGGCCTATCTACACATCAATCTCCTGGAACACAGAGCAATCTTCCTTGCTATTCGAGTATTCCACACCCAGCTCAGCTACAAGACAGTCCTAGTTCAAACAGAGAATCAAGTAGCCATGTTCTATGTGAACAAGCAGGGTGGAACAGGCTCTCTGTCACTCTGCAACGAAGCTTTGCGACTATGGGCCATCGCCAGAGAGCATCAGATTCATCTCCTTGCTGTATATCTTCCAGGCATTCAGAACTCTTGGGCATACAGACTTAGTCGAGTTCTGCTTCCACACGAATGGTCTCTCCATGCAGACCAGGTGGCCAAAACCTTTCAAATTTGGGGAAACCCGGACATAGACCTCTTTGCAAGTCCGCTGAATGCCAAACTTCCCCGGTTCTGTTCCAGAATTCCTGCTCAAGGTTGTCAGGCCAGGGATGCTTTCCTGCTTTACTGGGGTCAGGACTTCCTGTATGCCTTTCCACCCATTCCCCTAATTCCCAAAGCCCTGTTCAAGCTTCAGAGAGACAGGTCATATGATTCTCATAGCTCCACGTTGGCCACGGCAAATGTGGTACCCTCTGCTCCTACATCTCTCTCAAGCTCTGCCTCTGGGGTTAGGATCTGCTCCAAATCTCCTTTCTCAAGAGGACGGGATGTTGTGGCATCCCAATCCCCAGTTTCTGCATCTCAAGGCCTGGTTGCTGAAAGCCTAGAACGTCATGGTCTTAACCTTTCCCAGCAGGTAAAAGATATCCTTTGTGCTTCCAGGAAGCCTTCTAGAAGATGCTCTTATGCTTTTAAGTGGAAAAGGTTTACCATATGGTGCTCACAGAAGGGTCTTAACCCTCTTGCGATACATCTGGAATCATTACTGGAGTACCTCCTTCATTTATCAAATGCAGGGTGTAAGACCAATTCAGTGAGTTCATTTGAGTGCCATTGCAGCAGCTTTCAAGCCTCTAAATGGACAACCTATTTCCTCTCATCCTCTCATAGCGAGATTTCTGAGAGGCCTTCTTTTAACTAAGCCTCCCATTAAGCCACCACCGGTGGCAGGGGACTTAAATCTGGTTCTTGGGCAGCTCATGAAATGGCCCTTTGAACCATTAGCCACTACCTCTTTGAAATTCCTTTCCTCGAAGGTCATCTTTCTCATTGCAATCACATCAGCACGTCGCATCAGTGAATTGCAAGCGTTGGCGTCTGATCCTCCTTATACAAGGTTCCATCATGATAAGGTAGTCCTTAGGACTCATCCACACTTTATGCCAAAGGTGGTGTCACCTTTTCATTTAAACCAAGCGGTTTACCTTCCTGTATTCTTTCCAAGGCTCACGCCTCAAATGCAGAAAGGAATCTTCATACTTTGGATTGTAAAAGAGCTTTGGCCTTTTACTGCAAAGGACACAGCAACATAGAAAGTCCTCTGAACTCTGTTGCTTTTGATCCTAGTCATTTGGGACTTCCAGTCTCCAAAAGAACACTGTCCAGCTGGATTGCACAGTGTATATTTTTTGCCTATGAGAGTAAAACCTTCCTCTTGAAGGCCATGTCACAGCTCACAATGTGAGAGCCATGGCAGCTTCTATGGCTCATCTTCACTCTGTGTCTATTGACAACATCTGTCGAGCAGCTACTTGGGCTTCGGTTTATACCTTCACTGCTTAGACAAGAACTCCTGCCGGGATGCCTTGTTTGGTCAGGCTGTTCTTCAACACATCTTCCAAACTTAATCAACTCCTATCCACCATCCGTGGTAGGATGCCAGAGATCCATGGGGGGAAGTGGAGCCCTTTCACAGGAGCACACAACTTCTGGGGCCTTCTCCCTGGCATCCGCAGCTAGGGAGTCCCCATATGTGAAGACTACATTCCTGCTTATTACTGGAGATAGCATAGTTAGTCACCAGTAACAGGTGATCTCCGGGAACAGCAGGAATTTAGTCTTCACAACCCACCCACCTCCCCTAGGAATTGTATCTTTCTCTCTCTCTCTCCCTCTCTTTTGTCTCAGCTTTAAAATCAACTGGAGAGGGACAGTTGGGAAAGGCAGGAAGGCAGCACGCAGGTGCTGTGGGATGCTCCCAAAAGCTTTCCTATTGGACGCTGGGGAGTGTTCCTGCGCAGGCTCCGTCAGTACCGATGATACCCATATGTGAAGACTAAATTCCTGCTGTTCCCGGAGATCACCTGTTACAGGTGAGTAGCTATGCTTTTTTTTTGGTGGGGGGGGGAGGGTTTGGTTGATTGAATACATTCCTAGGAGTAGGAATAGACATGGAATGTCTGCTGGCACGTTTAGACATGTGGCACCCTTCTCAAATTGGGCAAACTAGAGTATCTTTTTTGGAATGCCCTCCACACCTCCACAATGCTCTCATGTGACATAGATGAGATCACACCAGACACATGTTAATCCAAGGCATTCTAAAATGGCTCATGGGGCATAGATGCGATGGGGATGTCTGATAAACCATTTTCAGATGTCCAGATCACAAATAGGGCTTCTAAAGTGATCCCCCAAAAGCTTTTTTCCTTTTTTTGTCTTCGGAATAAATGATTCATACATAGGGTTCTTTGGGGGGGGGGGGGTAAATCTGAGACAACAGGAGATTAAGGGAGGTAGTTACTAAAGTGTGTTATGGAATAATGTGTGATATTTGCCCTTTACTGTGTGGTTAAGGGCAAAAACGTACATTTACCATAACACAAAACTGTTTACCATAGCACGCAGTGGATAATAATGAGATGCAAATGTGTATATAACATTCTTATTTAAATGTATAATGTAGCTTGTATTGAACGCTGTAAGACTTGCTAGGGGGTCACAGGCACCATTTTGAACCTGGTGCTGACCCAGATGGGACTGAGTGGGGATCGCTTCTGGCTGGGGTGCACTAGACCACCAGTGATAGGGAGGCCTTCCGGGGGTGGGGGAGGGGTTGTGTTGAATCAGGATCTTGGATGGTGGGTGTTTTTAATTATGAAAATGTTTTTATTATTATCATGAGAAATATTATGAACATTCAACCAGAAACATCAGAAAGTTAAATGGAACAAAATACAATCATCAGCAGTATTACCACCATCCTAGCTACACTACCCCCCAACCTCCCCCCCATCCCCACCCCCCCCTCCATACCCATACCCACAGCACACCACACAGGGGTACAGAGCCACCAACCCAGGGGCAAGTGCTTCATACTTTGAGGGCAAGCCAGCACGCAAGCAGCCAGGGAGCCCATCCCAGGCACAGAATCACATTTAGTCAGGGAATATCCCCTCCCAGAGCCTTGTAACCATCTCCACCCGTTTTTGCCCTAACAGTTTAGCTGTCTTCATCTCCATAGTATACAGATCTCTCATTTGGGTATGCCACTCGCTGAGCCCCGGGGGATGGGGCTCCATCCAGTGTCGCAGAATACAAAGCTTCGCAATGATAAAACCTTTCCCATATAATTGTCGGTCAGATTGTCTCAGCCCCCCCTCCCCTCCAAGGACTCCAAATAAACACCAAAGTAAGGAAAAGGGATTGGTTACCTGTCGCCAGCTCAGCAGCTGGCGTTCCACACCCTGCCAAAACTGTTGGATGTGTGTGCAGTGCCAAAAGCGGTGGAGTAGGGTCCCACGTTCCCCCTGACAGAGTGTGCATAGATCTGACGAAACCAAACCCATCTTAGCCGCCCAAGTATTAGGAATATACGCTCTCCAGAGAAATTTATACTGCAGCTCTTGTAGGCGGATCGACTCAGATAGAGGCTTAACCTCGGAGAAGGCCGCCGTCAATAGGGACCCCGACATCTGTGGTACTCCGTCCGCAACCCAACGGTACGCCAGCTTCCCTAGGGCTTCCCCATCCCCCCCGGGCCAGAGTGCCTGCCTAACCGTCCGCGAGGAGATGTCACCCTCCAACACCCCCAAGAACTCCCAAAGGGCTCCTGTACCAATTCGTAAGCCCCCCCTCTTTTGGAGGTCTCGCACATAGTGGCGCGCCTGTAGATAAAAGAAAAAGGAGGCGGGCTCCAACTGATAGCGCCTGGCCAACGATTGAAAAGAATCGAGTTCACTACCATCGGGCATAAGCAGATGCCCAATACAGCGAAGACCCCTGTTCCGCCACTGGATAGAGACCGAACTCTGCAAACCAGGGATGAAATCCTTGTTGCGCTCCAACGGCAGACACTCCGTGCACTTCCAAGTTAGCCCTTTTTGCCGGCAGAGGCTCTGCCACGCCTGTCTCATCGCCTTGAGATATACCGAGGTTTTCCAAACTTTCGGCAAAAGCCCACCGGGCGCATGCAAGATATAAATCGGATGGTAAGGCGCCGAGAGCCGGTCTAATAAGGCCAAGGGCAGAATAGCACCATGGGCCCCAAGCACATCAGCCAGCGGTCGAAGCATACAGGTCAAATTGTACTGCCGTAAGGAGGGCAGGCCAATACCCCCCTCCTCCCTAGGCCTCATAAGTACTGAAAAGGCTATTCGGGGTTTCTTACCCCTCCAAAGAAAGAGTGCAATGGATTTCCGTAATAGCTGTAAGTCCCTTCTCGTCATCCAGAGGGGGAGGTGGCGGAGGACGTAGATCCACTTAGGGAACTCCACCATCTTCAACAGTGCTACGCGTCCCATGAGGGAAAGCGGGAGGTCACGCCACTTCAGCAAGCGCGCTATGGTATTATCAAGCAGAGGCCTAACATTAAGGTCATACAAATGATCGGGGTGCTCAGGTAGATAAATACCCAGGTACTTCAAGGTGTTCTGCGCCCACACCAGGGGAAAAGCACCCTGCCATTTGGATTTAACTCGGCCCCCCACATCTAAAGCCAACGATTTGTCTTGATTGATTCGCAGCCCAGAAAAGGAGCCAAAGACTTCCATAAGACGTAAGGCTCTAGGGAGGGATTCTTCCGGACTGCAGAGACATAGCAGTAAGTCATCTGCAAAAGCACTAAGCTTAATACCGCCTCCCTCCCACTCTATCCCAATGATCTGTTGCTCCCGGAGAAGTCTCAAAAGCAGAGGTTCCAGTTGAAGCACAAAAAGGTAAAGGGGACAGGGGACATCCCTGCCGAGTGCCACGTCGCAATGAAAAGGATTGAGAGACCCTTCCACCACTAACTACACAAGCCAACGGATCCAAGTATAACGCTTTTACCCAATCCAGAAAACCACCAGTAAAACCAAATTGAGTTAAGACCTCAAACATATAATCCCAAGAGACCCTATCAAACGCCTTCTCGGCATCTAGGCTTACCAACAGCAGCTGAGTATCTCGTTGTAAACAATAGTCCATGCCCAGTAGAACTCTGGTGATGTTCGCAAAAGCATCCCTACCGCGAACAAATCCCGATTGATGGCTCCCTACGAGTTCAGGCAAGACTTTTTGTAGCCTCTCCGCAAGGATCGAAGCCAAAAGTTTCATATCATAGTTTATCAAGGAGATAGGTCTATACGAGGCTGGATTCTCCGGATCTCTGCCCGCCTTAGGGATAATGGTTATCGCTGCAGTCCGCATATCCCTCGGGAAGGACCCCCTTTCTCTCGCCTCTTCATAGAGAGCCATCAAGGTGGGAGTGAGCGAGGTCGATAGTATTTTGTAAAATTCCGCACTGTAACCGTCAGGCCCTGGGGCCTTATATGGTTTCCCCCGGGCTATAACCCGTTGTATTTCGTCTCCCGTAATGCGCGCATTTAACTCAAGTAAAGCCCCCTCCCGGAGCTTAGGAAGTTTAACAGCTTTTAAGACGTCGCACTGCTGAGCCTTGTCAGCCGTCTCCGGGGTATAAAGGGTCTGGTAATACTGCCCAAACACATTTAAAATTTTTTCCGGATCTCGTTGCCGCGTCTCTTGTCGGTCTTTAATTACCATAACACTCTGGATCCCACCTCGGTCTTTCACTAAGCGCGCCAATAGTTTCCCTGAGCGGTCCCCAAAGCGGAACAGCTGATGATGATAGTATTGCGCCGCGTAGACCGCTCTATCCTGCAATGCGGCATTGAGAGCCTTCTGGTGTTGCAGATATACCCCCAGGCGCTCTCGGTTTGATAGGGCCTCTCGCTTAGCCTGTACGAGGGTCTTAGTGAGCTCTAGGATAGTAGCATTAACTCTCTTCCTCTCCCCCACAACATATGCAATAATGTGGCCCCGGAGGACGGCCTTACCCGCCTCCCAAAAGGTCGAGACAGCCAAGTCGGGAGCCTCATTCAGAGACATATATTCCTCCCATTTTTGAGTGAGATATTGTCGAAACGTTGTATTCTTCCACAGATGCCTCGGGAAGGCCCATCGCCCATGTTCAGGGGATCGCCCCTTAAGGTCTACAAAGACCCTAGCATGATCCGAGATCACAATTGGCTCTATCTCCGCTCGCACTATCTTATCAAAAAGATCCCTGGAAACTAAAATGTAGTCTATTCGTGACCAAGTCTGATGGGCTCTCGAGAGGTGGGTATAATCCCTCTCTTGTTCATGCAAAATTCTCCACACATCATACAGGTCTCCCCATTGGCATAAGTACTCCACACCTTTATTAATCCAGTTTCCCCCCCCCCACCTTCTCCCCTTCTCAGACCCTGCGACCTGTCAAGTTTGGGATCATGAGGGCAGTTGAAATCTCCTGCAAGGAGTAGGGGTACCCTGGGCGCCTCTGTAATCCGCCGCAGGAGCATCTTAAAAAATGTATGATCATAATTATTAGGAGCATAGATATTACCCAAGAACATTTCTTCCCCAGCGATCTTAGCATGCAAGAATAAATATCTCCCCCGGGGGTCGGCTTCCTCTCTGATAACTTCTACCAGAAGTCCCCGGCGTATCAGAACGGCCACCCCCCTCTTTCGACCCCCAGACGAGGCAGAGAAGATCTGTCCCACCCAATCTTTTTTCAATTTAGCGTGTTCCAATTGTGTTAAGTGTGTTTCTTGTAGCAGAGCAATCTGTGTACCCCCTTTCTTTAAGGCCTGCAGTATTTTCGTCCTTTTTACCGGCGTGCCTATCCCTCCCACATTCCACGTGGTGATTCTTAAGTTAGAGTGCCCACCTAGCATTTGGAAACATGATACCCAACCTGACTGTTTTCGTTACCGAAAAGCTGGCTCCAGGCCGCCCAGCCTCGACCCCGAGCCAATTGCCTGCCCCTGGCAAGCCCCCCCCGCGCACTGCCCTGCCCCAGATAGGATAGATGAATTGGAATGGTGTAGTGGTCCCCGGTAGTACCCCCCTAGCTTCTTCAGTGCGCTTCCCCCCCCCCCGGATCCCCCCCAATTCTCCCGCCCCTCCCCGAGCCCCGTCCCGTCCCGTCCCCTTTCCCTCCCCATAAAATAATTCAACCATTAATCTCAGCCGCCCCTGCTGAGCCGGAATCCCACCGTGTATCATGCCGCAGGGCTGCCCCAAGGCCATCACTTTAAATAATCGTGACCTATGGGCCCTCCCCACGATGGTAAACTATATTCCCTCAGCCAGAGCTTACAAAAAGAACAAACCGCTCAGTATCAAAAAATATACATTGGTGTCCTCAGCCCTCCGATAACAATCCAGGAAGTCCGCCATCAGGGCCGGGCATATCGACATCTGCCGTCCTCAGCCTGGCGGGAAATCCTGAACAGGGGCCCATATCCTCAGCGTCGGATAGCCTGCTGCTCTGCTCCCGCACTGTCTCCTCGGGCTTCATCGAGAAAGCGCTGCGCCTCTGCCGGGGTCAAGAACACCAGGCTTTTCCCCTGGTTCCAGACACGCAGGGTTGCGGGGAAGGCTAGCATAAAGCGAATTTTCCGCTGAAACAGCGCCGCACATACCCCAGAATAGGCTCTCCTCTGTTCTGTTACCAGCGCCGAGTAGTCCTGAAACATCAAAAGCTTATGGTTTTCCCAACGAAGCTCACCTTTCTCTCGGTATGCCCGCAAGAGCTGCACTTTGTGTTGAAAATTAAGGACCCGGAGGATCACGACACGCGGTCGCTGTTGGTCGTCCTGCCTCCGGCCTAATCGATGTGCACGCTCTACACGGATTTGCCCCACTAAGGAAGCGAGGCCCAGCTCTTTCGGTAGCCATTCTTCGAGGAGCGGCAAAAGCATCTGGTCAGTTTGGGTTTCAGGTATGCCGACGAGCCTTATGTTGTTCCTTCGAGATCTGTTTTCCAGATCATCGAGCTTGGATTTGAGAGCCTCTAGCTGTTTGCGCTGTTCAGCAAGTTCTCTATCCATGCGGCCTTCACCCTCTTCGATGCTGGAGACACGCTGCTCCAGTTCCTCCACCTTCCTGCCCATATCAGCAAAAGAGTCATTTAAAGTATCAAGCTTTTGCATGAGCTGATCAAATTTTGGCTCAAGCAGACCTGCCACTTCTCTGGCCAGGTCCGCCGCTGCCGAGTCAGTACTCAGCGCCCCTGGGGATGCCGGCATCATCATAGTCGTGGTGGAGGCCCCGGATTTACCGGGCTTCTCGCGCTCCTTTTTTTGCTGGCTTGGCGTCTCTCCACCCGCTCTCAAGTTGCGCTTCATTTAGTGGCCCCAGGGGAGTTTCAATAGCCGGATAAGAGAGGTTTTACGGGGAATGAGTCCAAAAAATGCAGATTATTGCTTGAGGCAGCCCCGGAGCGAGCAAACACACGTCTTGCTCACTCACGCATCACGTGGGATCCCCGGATGGTGGGTGTTTTAAGGGGGGGGGGACTTTGATTGTGGCTTGGGAGGGCCTGACTCTGTTCTGTTGCTGGGGGTGGGGGTCTGCTGAACTACAGATTTTTTT
This sequence comes from Ichthyophis bannanicus, assembly GCA_033557465.1. NCBI lineage: Eukaryota > Metazoa > Chordata > Amphibia > Gymnophiona > Ichthyophiidae > Ichthyophis > Ichthyophis bannanicus. The sequence goes on from CM066034.1 coordinate 857,556,223, forward strand.
TTGTAAAGTGGCTCTTTTCAGAACACAGCCTGGAGCATCAGCTCCTGTACTAGCGGCCTAGAGCTCCCAGCCAGTAAAAAGAACTCTGCCTTTGTGATGGCACTGTTCCCTCTAAGCTGTGCACACATCTCGCCGAGCGAGCGCACATATTTTATAACAGAGCGCACAAAAATTACGGTTTTGATTCTGATAGAAAACACAGACATCTTAAAATTTAAAAGTTGTGTATTTACGGTTTTCACAAGTTCTACAATATTTTCTAGTGCAATCAATGTGGTGTACATACTGTATTCTGACGTGTAGTCAAATTTTAAAGTATATAACTCAGAGTGTCATTACGTGGCGCAGAAAAATTTAACTTTCCTTCAAAAGCTGCACAGCTGATATTTTATGCGCACACAGCCTACAGAAAATTAGAGGGAACATTGTGTGATGGCATTATCTTTCTCTTGGAATAATGTAGCTTGTGTTCAACATTAGCTGCGTTATTCCTTTACCGTGGGAGTCACTAACCTATGGTACTGAGTTACTGCATGTTAGTGACTCCTGCGGTAAATTAAGCTGTGGTAAAATGCCATAATTTACTGCAGCTTAGTAACAAGCCCCTAAATGGCTTACCCAAAGTCACCCGGGTAGGATGGGGGCTCACATGCGGCAGTAAGGCAATGCAGCAAACTTACTTTATCATGTTTGCCATGCTGCCTTCACTGTTGTAATTTTGCAGCAGGCTTGGTGGCTGTTACCCGCCAGGCTGAAGTCTTGTGATAATAGCCACACTGCGAGACTTTGGCCTGGCAGGTAACAGCCGCCGGGCCTGCTGCAAACGTACAAGAATAGGGACAGCACAGAAAGTATGATAAAGAAAGTTTGTTGCCGCAGCACGAAGAAGGGGGGCTGCATGGGGGAGGGTCACCACCATGACATTGGGGGTCCCTGAGCACTATTTTGTTTGAGGGCCCCTCATTGCCCACTGCCCAAACCATACAATTTTTAAAACTTATTTAGTTTATTTGTATTTATTCAAGACATTTATAGCCTGCCTGTACTAAGGTTCAAAGTGGTTCACAAATTATTTCCCAGCTCATGAATATTCATTGTGTATGTATTGCAAGCTAGACAAGAGCAGGTCAAACACTCCTGCAGTACACCATCTGCTCCTCTTTAAGCTGAATTATTTTTCTGCAGTGATCTCGGTAGAAAATGTTTTTGGAACTCTTCCTTCTATTGGGCGTTGATCAACTTCAGTGAGACTGAGGCTTCAAATACTGCACATTGCTAACAGAGTAATATGGGAAGCAAGTTTTTACAGTTTTAAATGATCGCTTTTACTGACTAGCTATTTAAGGTTCACGAGGGTTTATTTAAACTTTACCTTGCATAAATTTGTAAAACTATCAAGATTGTCGGTCATTCTTTCCCCCTCCCTCTGGTTTAGATTTGATGTATTTCTTGTATCACAGGGCTTAAGAAATTAATTAAATAAAAGCTTGTAAAGATTTGTTTTCAGAACTGCTACTTCCAAAGAATGTGGAATTCTCTGTTGCTGGCTTTGCATTCTGCAGGAGCTTTGGAACAGCCTCTGCTATTGCCAAGGCGCCATGCAGTTTCATGCCTTTGCTAGATAGAGGCAGGCAGGTTGCTATAAAGGGCCCAGGCTCTCTCTACAGGTTCTCTGTGGGTCTCGAGAAAAGAATGAAAAGAGAACTTGAAAGAAACTATTGGACCTCAAAAGACACCATATTCCTTTGTATGTGTAATGGCAGAGAAGAAAAGTTTTAAAATGCCTGGCCGTGTTTTTAAAAATAGGGCAGGTATGGCCCTAATTAGTGCTGCAGGGTGGCAGGGAGAGCATGCTTTCTGGCTGCCCAGGTTTGCCGCAGCATCAAGAGGTTGAAAATGAAAATAATAGGCTGATAGCCACATTAAAAATAAAAGGGTTAGTAAAGTCTCAAATAAGGAAATAAACATTTAAAGTGAAAGACTGACTAGTTCAAATGAAGTGTCAAATAAGGAAACATGCCACCAGAGGCAGGTCTTGTCAGACAAATCTGATTGATTTCTTTTACTGGGTGACCAGGGAGTTTATTTAACAAGTTTTTTATACCGCCTTTTCATTCAATCAAAGCGGTTACAAGACATACAAAGGTTATAAAGTGAGGGAAACATACACTGTATAAACAAAAACATCAAAGTAGTAAGGTAGGATAAATAACATAGGTTAACTAATATAGAAAATCATTTTATATAACAGCTACAATAATTGTTAAATTGTTAATTGATTGATCCATAGTGTTCAATGAAGAGTACAGTCTTTAATTGTTTACGAAAGTCCTTTAAGTCGTCAATTGATCGTAAGTCAGGAGGGAGAGAGTTCCATATTAATGGGGCAGCTAAGGAAAGTGCTCTTTGTGTAGTGAAATTGCATGATTTTGCGTAGTTTCTTGGGGTGCTGAGGGTGTTTGAGGTGGTTTGTCTCCTTGGTCTGTTGCTGGTATTAGGGAGTAAGAGGGCATGGAGGCTGATTGCAGAGCTTTTGTGTCTAATTTTGAAAATATTTATAATCAACTTATATTTAATGCGGTGGCTTATTGGGAGCCAGTGGAGTTCTTTGAGGATGGGGGTAATGTGGTCATGATTTGCGGAGCCGTTGATTATTCTGGCTGCTGTGTTCTGAGCCATTTGAAGCGGTTTGAGAGAATGTTTCGATAGACCGTTGTAGATGTGGTGTATTTAGATTTCAGAAAAGCCTTTGACACCGTTCCTCACAGGTGACTTATAAACAAACTGAGCACCCTAGGGATGGACCCTAAAGTTACTGTTTGGGTTAGAAATTGGTTGAGTGGGAGGCAACAAAGGATACAGGTAAATGGAGCTCACTCTGAGGAGAAGGAGGTTACCAGTGGTGTGCCCCAGGGATCTGTCCTTGGTCCGATTCTTTTTAACATCTTTTAGTGATATTGTGGAAGGGCTGTCGGGTAAAGTTTGCCTCTTTGCGGATGATACCAAAATCTGCAATAGAGTAGACATCCAGGAAGGTGTAGATAACATGAGGAGGGATCTACCTAAGCTTGAAGAATGGTCTAGAATTTGGCAGCTGGGATTTAATGTTAAAAAATGCAAGGTCATGCATTTAGGCTGCAGCAATCCAAGGGAGCGATATAGTATAGGGGGTGACATACTTTTGTCCACTAAAGAAGAGTGGGGCCTAGGCAAGGTTGAGTCTGATGATCTTAAAGTAACTAAACAGGTAGAAAAGGTGACAGCAAAAGCTAGAAGGATGCTTGGGTGCATAGGGAAAGGCATGGCCAGCAGAAGAAAGGAGATGATAGTGCCTCTGGATAAGTCTTTGGTGTGACCTAATTTGGAGTACTGTGTGCAATTCTGGAGGCCGCGTTTTCAAAAGGATATAAACAGGATGGAGTCAGTACAGAGGGTGGCTACTAAAATGGTTAGTGGTCTTCATTATAAAGCATATGAGGACAGATTTAAGGATCTTAATATGTACACCTTAGAGGAAAGGCGGGATAGAGGTGATATGATTGAGACGTATAATTACCTCCATGGCATAAATGCACAGGGGGAGAGCCTCTTTCGATTGAAAGCAAGTTCTGCTATGAGGGGACATGGGATATGGGTGAAAGGGGATAGATTCAGGAGTGATATGCGGAAATATTTCTTTACAGAAAGAGTGGTGGATCCGTGGAATAGTCTCCCAGTGGAGATGGTAGAGATGAGGACAATATCTGAAAAAAAGCATAGGACAAACGCAGAGGAACTCTAAAGGAAAAAAGGGGACTGTTGTAGTTATGGAAGGACAGTCTAGATAGGCCATGTGGTCTTTTTCTGTTGTCATTTTTCTATGTTTCTAAATTCATTTTTACTGTTTCTGAAGGAATATGTGTGTGTGTATGAATGTATAGGGAATAGGACTGCAGTTTCAATACAGTGTTGAAGGAGTTAATGAACACAGCAGAGCTGATGCAGGAAGTAGCTGAGCCTAGGGCAAGCACTGGAGAGCTCACAGGAGATAAGGAGATAAAAAGCATGACCTAGTTAAATAAATAAAACGGACACTAAGCAAACTTTAAAGAAAATGTCTTGTAAAATTCTTTTATGTATGCAAATGCCTGTTAGGTGCTTTAGTGCACTGAAAGTTTGCTGTGTGAGTTGAAATGAAGGTAGTAAGGAACTATTTCCAGAAAGAGCTGGGTGTAAGAATGCATAGAGAGAGGATAGAATCCATGTGCAGGAACTTCAGTTACTGGTGGAAGAAACTCTATGGGATAAAGTATGCCAGGGAGAGTGTGTCGGTACAAAGGAGGTGGAAAAGGATTTAATTGATATCAGAACTGTAAGTGATTAGGAATTATTTACAGAAGTCTAAGAAGTTGGAATGTCAGCTCCCGCCTCTCTTCTCTAGCTACTTAGTTAACTCTGTTTTTGCAGTGGTAATTTTTGGAAGTGGATTGAACTGCCTGTTTTTGCTTTTCTTCTCATGTTTGTAATAGTTTACTTTTCTCTTCTTGTCCCCTAAGGTTGTGGGGCTTGTAGGCTTTTGGGGTTAATGTTTTTTCTTATTTTGTAATGTTTCCTTACTATGTAACCTTGAAGCCTTTTTTCCTTTTCAGTATTGTGCTTGAATTTTGTAAATTTATAAAGGCATAAAAAAAAGCTGGAGGGGGAATTTAGCATTAAATATGGAAATGTTTTCCTTAGTGACAGGAAAAAGACTAAAGAAGCTCTGTAATTCATTCAAGCAGTTTTAAATCCAAGCTGAATGAGGATTTGAAGTGATTTATTTGAGAGTGAGTTGAATTCTGAGCACTGTTTTGATTAATAATTCAATTGAGTGAGATGTGTTTTCTATAGCATTGGAGTCATTCCAGCACTGAAGGAAAAGTAAGGCTGAAGGTATAAAACTCCCAGTGTTGTGAGAGAAAATCCTCAAAGTGAGCTGTTTTAAACCAGTGTATTCGCAGGATTTATTTAATCCTGAAACATATCTAATTATTTCAATGAGGAAGAGAGTGTGTGTTTGAAAGAGTGAAGGATTGAAATGTGTGGAAGAAAAAAACCCTTTGCCTTACTTAAAGAACTGAATTTATTGGCAATTGGTATAGTTTTTCCTGAACTGATTGATTCTGGCACATACCTAAAGAAAAAACTGATTTTTGCACAGAGCTCTATGGGAGGAAAAGATAAGGAATTTAATAATCTTTTATTTTTTGGGGGAATAGCCTCACAAGTAATAGAAAAAAAATAGGAAGACTTCACACATAGCTAGGGAGAATAGTCTCTTTTACTGACCTTTTAAAGATAGGTAGTATGTATCCTGACTACAGATGGACATTTGCAGGAGCAGAGGGGATCTTAAGGCACCCAATGTCAAGAAAGCAGCAAGACCTGGAAAGAAGATTTGAGATAAGTGACTGACACACCACAGCGACTGTTTTTATTGAAACACACTAGTATACTAGTAGCTAAATTTTTTGAAACAAGTCTATTTACCTGAATGATAATACTCACTCACCTGTAAAGTTACAGATAAATACTGTTAGAACTGAACTTTTCTTCTACTAAGGAGTAAAGAAGTCTCAAGCTTTAAACTGGTTAACTCTTGTCTACTTTTGAAACAATGTTGTACCACTTTTGAATAGAAGCATTTAAGATTTGTTCACAGAAAATACTTGACTATGTTTATAAAGATTGTTTTTGTTTATTTGCAAAATTTGAAAATTTGAATTTGCACTACATTTATAATTAAAATAGAAAATTTTGCAAAAGTTAAACTTGTTCAAGTGGCTCTTGTAAGAGAGTTCTTACCCCTTGGGTCCTTCCCCCCCCCCCTTTTTGGTAGTTCTGATATGGATTTAAAGTTCAAAATGTTATAGAGTGCATCAAATAAAAAAATAAAAAATAATTTCTCTGTAAGCTGGGAGTTTCCATTGGTGGTTTACCTGAGGGAACTCAGACACCCATGGCACTCATAACATCAAGATAGAGTAGGGTTATACTCCCATGGAGACCCTGGTTTACATATATGTGCCAAGATGAATCTTAATTTTCTTTAACATTCTTGTTCTAGAGGTAAATATTTACAAATGTGACAATTGCTTTCTGTAGTTCACAGAATAATCTCATTTGTATAAAGTACACGTTTGGTAAAAGTGTAAGAAGAAAGATATAGAAGAATCAGGAAAGAGAACTGTCTCTTTTCTGATCAAAATGTGCATAAATTATGGATTAGTCAAAATGAAATCTCTCTGTTGGTCAAGTATAAGGAAATCTGTTTTTTCAACTGCAGTTCATTCCTCTTTCCACTAGAGGGGCTCATTTGATAGGCAGCTGCAAAATTATGCACATTGCAAAATACATTTAACAGAAGCATCCCTTTTACTGTTCTGAACCTCATAGGACCTTATTGCTCTATTGTCAAATTCAGAGATGCATAAAAAATAACACACAAGGATATTCTGGTGTCTTGAAAATAAAAATATTTAAATTTAGATATCAATAGTAGGACAGCATGGATTCTGCACACAAACTAATTTTTTTTTTTTTTAGCCTAACGATATCCTTCTGCTTTTTTTGGGCTTCGAGCTCATTCAGAACTTTTTTATTGTGCTGTGGTGCCATGAACTTTCATTCATAATTTTCATATTCTTACCCTGCTCATTTAGCCCAATCATTTCAGGGTCAGCTTTTGTTCGACTGGGGTTCATACATCAAGGCTCCTTTCTGAACCTTTCAATTGTTGGCTCCAAGTCTGGTCACTAGATGTCACCATTGAGGGATGACTCAGGCTTCTTGCCCCCAAGAACCCTGAATGTCATCTCTACCAGGGGATGCCCAAGGGTAGTGCGGGGCCATGTGCGGAGACTAGATGTGGGGCCTCATTTGCATAATGTTACCATACACTAACTTTTAGTAAACATGCCTCTTAATGAGTGTATGGATAAAGACTAAAAGATGTCTACATTACTATAATCCAGTGCCAACCGCCAGGCACATTAGGAACTACTACAAACACTGCCCATTTAGAACCCATAGCAAACCTGCCGTATCGTAACAGCAGTACCAAGACTCACAAAGCACCCATACTCTATCCATCAAAAGGTAACACTGCAAATATTAAACCAATACATTTCAAAGAATAACAATACATGACCTACTGGGGAAAGAGAACAAGTGGCACTGTCAAATAGGAATTACATGAACAGAATAGCTCAGCTCAGTTACACATGCAGAACATAGACCATTACCAAACAAGGAATCACAATTTAGAAACGGGAAGACAATAATTAAACTGGGAACTCCAAAAGCCAAACTTGGAATGTACAACAACACTGTAGAAATAAAACTATAAATTTAATTTCCTCTTGTACTAAACAAAGCGCAGACGTTAATGATGCACATTTCCCAGAGCTGACATATTCCAGTTAATACATTCAAAATAAAGAGAGATTTTTCTACCTTTTGTGCATTTTTTTTTCAGTTGCAATTGCTCCAGCCACTTTCTTCTGGTTTCTTCGTGTCTTCTGCTAACTCTCCATCGTCTGCTGTCCATTTGTCCTTTCTTCTCTCTTATAGTTTTTTTCCCATTATCTCTCTACATCTGCTTTAACATACTCATCTTTCTCCTTTTGCTCTTTCCTCATTTCTATTTCATCCACTCAAATTTTACCCCTCCATCCTCAATCCCCATTTACTCTCCCAATACCCGGCCAATTGTAGATTTGTCTTCCCTCCCACACAAAATATTTTTCCCTTCTCCATTTCACTCTCCCAGCTCCATCCCATTCTAATCCTCCCCCAACATCAGCTCCCTTCTAGTTCCAGCCCCACCCACATCCTCTCCCTTCTAGTCCCCGCATCAGCCCATTTCCAGTCCTATCCGAGTTCCTCCATCAGCCCATTTCCAATCTCAGCCCCCCCATCAGCCCATTTCTAGTCCTTTCCTAGCCCCACCCTCAGCCCATGTCAAATCCTAGCTCCCCTCCACTCAGCCCATTTCCAATCCAAGCCCCCCATGAGTCTACTTCCAGTTCTAGCCCCTCCATGAGTCCATTTCAATCCAAGCCCTCACCACAGCCCAATCTTAGCACCCTCAACAGCCCATTTCCAGTCCTATACTAGCCCCTCCATCAGCCCATTTCCTATCCTAGCTCCCTCCCCTCATAGCCCATTTCCAGTCCAAGCCCCCCTCCCCATCAGCTATTTGCAGTTCAAGCCCCCCTTCCACTCAGCCCACTTCCAGTCCTAGCCCCCCATAGCCCATTACCAGTCCTAACCCCCCCATCACCCCATTTCCAGTCTTAGCCCCCCATAGCCCATTACGTCCTAACCCATCAGCCCATTTCCAGTCTTAGCCCCCCCACCATAGCCCATTACTAGTCCTAACCCCCCCATCAGCCCACTTCCAGTATTAGCCTCCCCATAGCCCATTACCAGTTCTAACCCCCCTCCCCCATCAACCCATAGATTAAAAAAAAAAAAACTGGCTGCTGCCGTGGCCCCCCCTGCCCAGCAGAGCCCTCCCGGCATCAGCTCTCAAAGCACGGGCTTTTCAGAGCCGCGAAGGGAGTTTCTCTCTCTCGCGGTTCTCTTAAGCCCGCCGGGGCTCTGAAAACTGCCGCTGATAGAGCTGATGCCGGGAGGGCTCTGAAAGCCGCTGCTGATAGAGCTGATACTGGGAGGGCTCTGCGGGAAGCTTGATTCTGCTGCTGCCACGGCCAGCCAGTTTTTTTTCTTTTTTTTTAAATCTATGGGCTGATGCAGAATGTTTGCGCGGTGCCCTGTTCAAACAACATTCTTGCTTAATGGATGGGCCGGCCCTGATCTCAACCACACCTTCAGCACCAGTCAACCTGAGAGCTGAAGACCTTAGGAACTAATTGCAGGTTCTCAACATGGCAGTGTACTTGGCTGTCACTGAGCCACTAGGCTAATCCACAGAAAGCTTTTGAAAAACTGTTGCTCCATCTCTGTCCAGCAGGAAGGCAGGCATCTGGTAGTCCTTTCAGGTCCCTCTGGTAGTGTTCCTGGTTTACTCTATTCTCTAAAAAGAGTCTACAAACAACCCTTTAAGGCTACCCCTCCCCCTAGCAGGGAGGTCCTTTTCTGGGGGGTCCCCTGTATGTTATGGTGAGTGATCCGATAGTCCCAAAGTTCACTTTTTGTGGGATCCCTTCCCATGCTGCAGTCTGCACAACCCCCCCCCCCCCCTTTCCTGGCAACTGTCCCCTCCCCAGGTCTAAAGTAGCACTAACCAGGGTCTTTTGTACCAACACAAATGTGAATACTATGCAAATTAGGTCAGAAATGCAAATGACATCTTCCCAAAGTCCTTCAGTTTATACAAACATACATGTCTAATATCACAATCTATTCCCCCCTTGTACGTTTCGGATTCATCTGGGGTATGTCCCAAATGTGCAATTACCTGGACACCCCGCCACCTCCCACATAACTTGTTGCTACTGGGCCAAGTCTCTGACCTCCCTTTCCATCTCCCTCTCATCCAGGTGTTGTCAGGGAGCTGGGCCCTATGTCTCCTGGCTGGGGAGGGAGCAGGGTTACAGGCCCGTTCTCGGCCCCTGGGTGTCTTCATCTGCCGCTCTAGGGGGCCCCTCGTAGACAGTCCATACGCTCAGAGCAGGGACTGGCTGGAGTCCCCCAGGATTCTGGCGGTGATGGGATATACACCCCATCACATACCCCCTGCCCCCCTTGGTGGAGACCCTTTGAGTCAGGGTGTGATGGGGTCAAACCAGTCTGGGTTTCCTTTGCCCTCCTGGTACAGGATATCTGCAATGGATGGGCTTTCCCAGCCCGGTGTTGGACTTCAAGGTCATAGGCCTGTAAGGCCATGTACCATCGGGTCGAGTGGGCATTGGTGTTTTTCATAGAATATAGCCACCTTAGGGCTGCATGGTTACAATGGTGAAATGCCTACCCAGCAAATAGTATCTTACGGCATCCACGGTCCATGACAGCAAGCACTTCTCTGAGATTGAATATCTAGTCTCTGCCTTCCCTAGCTTCTGACTAAGATACGTGACCGTGTGTTCTTTTCCAGCCACATTTTGGCTTAATATGGCTCCCAAACCTACCCCGATGTGTCTGTCTGTCTGTCTAACACAAATGGCTCTTTGAAATCTATATTTTTTAACACTGGTTCTTTACACAGGGCCTGTTTAAGGTTAACAAAGGCCTCCTCTTTCCGTTTACCCCAACTTACCTGGTTAGGGGATTTCTCTTTCAGCAGATCAGTAAGAGAGTGGCCAGTTCTGCAAAGTGGGGAATGAATCTTTGGTAATAGCCCCTTGGCCAAAAATGCTCTGGTTTTTGGCATGGTCTTTCCTTGAATTGCCTGTACTTTGCTAAGGGCGGGTTGCACTACCTAATTTCCTACCCAGTGGCCTAGGTACTGTATCTCCTGGTTTGCCAACTGGCATTTCTTAAGGTTTGCTGTCAATCTGGCCCACCTTAAGGACTCGCGTACATTATGCAGGTGGATTAGACGTTCCTCCCAGGTCTTGGAATAAATAACCACATCATCAAGGTAGGCCCCTGCATACCCTAGATTTGGTTTGAGTACCATATTGATAACACACTGGAACATAGTTGGCACCCCATGCAAGCTGAAAGGGAGGACAGCAAACTGGTATAGCTCCCGGGGTGTTCAAAAAGCTGTTTTCTCTCTAGAGGACTGTTCCAAGGTAATCTGCCAGTATCCTTTTCATTAGGTCAAGGGTTGAGATATATGTAGCCCCTCCCAACTGCTCTACCAATTCCTCTATCCTGGGCATGGGGTAGGCATCAAAAGTTAAGATGGCAGTCACTTGCCGAAAATCAATACAGAACCTAATGGTTCCGTCGGGTTTGGGCATTAGGACTTTTGGGCTAGACCATTCACTGTTGGACTCTTCGATGACCCCTAAATGCAGCATATCCTCTATCTCTTTCTCAATCTCCCTTTGTTTGGTGTGGGGAAGGCAGTATGACCATTGCTTTATGATTTTGCCATCCTGGGTGATAATTCTGTGAGTTCTGAGATGGGTTCTCCCAGGAAAGGGTGAGAACACATCTGAGAACTGGGCTAGCAGGTGCATCACCTGTCTCGTCTAGTCTCCTGTCAACTCACTTCCTATTGAGACCTCCATGGGATCCTTTGGGCAATCTCCGGACCCAGATCCTCTTCCTCTTCACTTACTTATGCTCTTAACCCCTCCTGACACACTCAGGATTTCAGCAAATTGATGTGGAAGTTCTGCACCTTCCCTTTCCGCTGCTCCACTTCATAATCTACAGGCACCAGTTTCCAGCGCACCCTGAAGGGGCCTCTCCACTGGGCTAGTAGCTTGTTATTAGAAGTGGACAGCATAATTAATAACAGGATAAGACTCTTCTCCCATGCCTGCTTGTCATAATAGACCTTTTGCTTCCCTTGGTTTTTCCTCAAATGTTCGTTAGCCCACTGGGAGAAGGTTCTTAACTGGGCTTTCATCTGGGTAACCGGTTCAATTATGGGCTCTAACCCTCTTTCTGTTCCTCCCCAGGCTTCCTCTACCACATCCAAGAGTCCTCTGGGTTGTCTCCCCATTAAAAGCTCAAACGGGGAGAAGGCCAATGTAGCCTGGCAAACTGCTCTACCACATCCGGGGCTGCAAATGGGAACAACTTCCTCAGACTGGCGACACTCTTTTTTTTTTCCCTCCAGGATATAGTTTTGGGAATGGGTGGCTACTAAAGGAGGGAGCAGGGGTTCGGGCCCTTCCTCATCCCCTGTGTGTCCTCATCTGCTGCTCTAGGGTGCCCCTCCTAGACAGGTCCATAACCTCAGAGCAGGGACTGGCTGGGGTCCCCCAGGACTCCGGCTGAGATGGGACGTACACCCCGTCACAACTTACATTTATGTGGCTCACTATCTTTCCTCATGTGTTTCCTCACAGTGATATGCACAGCTGGAAAAATGGTGGATATGGGAAATTACTAAATGCAATATAATTTCACATTTGATAGCAGCTTAATTTTCAACAGGAGTTACAAATCTGTGATAATTCAATACAACAGTTAGCAGGATGCCAGGACTGGATCTCTGCCTGCTTTTCAGACATTAGTGCCTGGATGTATCACTGCCATCTGAAATTGAACATGGGCATAACTGAGCCCTTTATCTTTCTCCCTAAACCCACCTCCCCACTTCCGTCTTTCTCTATTTCTGTGGATAATGCTATACTCCTCCCTGTTTCCTCGTCTCGCACCCTTGAGGTCATCTTTGACGCCTCCATCTGCTTCTCTGCATACATCTAACAGAGAGCTAAAACCTGTCGCTTCTTTCTGCATAACATTGGCAAAATTCATCCTTTTCCTTTCTGAACACACTACTAGGACCCTTATCTATTCTCTAGTCACCTCCTGTCTAGACTATTGCAACTTTCTCTATGCTGGTCTTCCTCTGAATCATCTCTCCCCAATTCAATATGTTCCAAACTCAGCTGCACAGCTAGTCTCCCACCAGTGTCACTATGCTCCTCTTCTCAAGTCACTTCATTGGCTCCCTGTCAATTTTCACATCTCATTCAAATTTCTGCTACTGACTTAAATGCCTACATTTGGCTGTACCTCACTATCTTTCCTCTGCTATCTCTCCCTACACACCTCCTCGGGAACTCCACTTTTCTGGCAGATCCCTTCTATCTCTGCCCTTCTCTTTCACTGCCAACTCCAGATTTTGATTTGTCTACCTCGCTGCTTTTTATGCCTGGAACAAACTACCTCAGTCAATACGTCAGGTTCCATCTGTGGCCCTGTTCAAATCCAGGCTAAACACTCACTTCTTTGAGACTGCCTTTGGATCCTGATTCCTTTAGTCTCCTGTTCATTTCCTATGTTTCCTTACCATTCCCCTAGATATATCCTAGTCCCCAGTTGTTGTGTTGTCTGTTTTGACTAAACTGTAAGCTCTTATGAGCAGGAACTGTCTCTGTACAGAGCTGTAGTGCTATACAAATGATAATTAGTAGTAGTAGAAGTTAGTGTGTGACTGGGCCACAAATCTACTGTGGAAGCCACGCTAACCTTTAGGGATGTGTGCACCTGTTGCTCTGCCATTAGCATGTAGCAAAAGCACAGTACCATGCTAACCGGCACGTGAGTGCGCCTATGCATCCATTGAGGTGGTGTTAAGTGCACTCAAGCTAGTGGAAATACAGTGGCCGTGGTTAGCAAAGACTAAGATGCCTGTGCTAATCGTGCTCTGTCTTCACTGGCAACATTCTGCTCCAGCCTGTGGCTCCTGTGGTAAATGACTAACGCAACTTGCAATCAACCTCACAAGCTGCATTATTCCCCTCCCCAGGAGCATCGGGCTGTTAAGACACAGCCTGATGCTCCTGGGAAACATTCTTAAAGGAGACAGGACATTTGCAGAGGTGTATGGACCCTTCTCCCCCCCCACACCCCACCCTCCAGTAAAGGCCTCGCTCCCCACTAAAATCATTTCCTTGGTCTCTTTTCCCCCCTCTAATGGAAAAGACTCCCCAAAATCCCCAACACACCCCCTGAAGAAGGCCTACCTCTGAAATCAGTGCTGCTCTAGGGGTACAGAGTAAGAGGAATCCCTAATTATGTCCGCTCCATCTATTGCCAGGTTCAAAATGGCTCCAGATCACCCCTAGTGGTCATCTCGCGGGATGACCATTAGGGATGAAGCAGTCATAATAAAGGCTTTGCCCTTATTTGGCAGCTTGAGTCCTAGCAATAGTATCTCAAGACTACAGCTAGAAGTCAACCAGCTCCTTCTTTTTAGGTCCCCTTTCACTAATGTTTAATATGCTCTGTCTGCCGCTGCACCATGTTATTCCTATGGATGTGGCAGAAGGTAGCAGACACTACCTCCAATCAGTGCACACTAATGTTCAGTAAACATGGCCCTTAGTCGTTGTCATTCCTTCACCGAATATAAAGAATATTTTTCACAAAACATGCCAGAGGTATATAATTAGTATTCTACACCTTGTGCCTTATTGCAGGCCTTGACAAATTTTCTTGGAATCTAGGAGCCAGCTGCTGAAACCTAGGTTATAGTGCATGCCCCCACCTCCCAAAAAGGTGCATCTCGGTTATTTTTTTAGGTTTTAGAGCCTGACTTATTAAGACTGTTTTCCTATTTTCTATGGGGAAAAGCTTAATAAATCAGGCTCTTAATAGGCCACTGCACTGTGCTAACAGAAGGCAGTGGCCCCTCTCCTCCTCCCTCTCCCACCATCCCCACTGACCCTTAAAGCTGTCCCTGTGTGGTGTGTGGTGCTGGGGGTGCCTGCATGCCTGTGGTGGGAGAGGGTTCCATTTTGCACTTTACACTGTGCTCTTTATTTATTTCCCATGCATTCATCTCTTTACCCTCCAATCCCTTGCACTTTTCCTTCCCCCATTCTAACCCCTCTCCCGCTGTTCTATCCCACAGTGGCGTTCCTAGGCTCCTTTGCATCCGGAGTGGCTCCCCTCCCCCCCACTGGGCCCACACAGCAGACCTAGAGTGACAAACGTACATAGCCTGGTGGGTGGCTTGCTGCGCTGCCTCTGCTTCAGGCCCTTATTTTAATACGTTTATACACTCTAGAATTAACCAACGGTAGCTGTTTTGTGCTTTCTTATTATTGAAAAAGCCAACTAGCTAAATTATACGAGGTATATTAGGACAGGTCTCAGACTTATGAACAGCTTGTCTCCAAAAGGGAACAAATAAGTTCTTATTGCATCAATGACCTTCCTTTTAATCTTAAGTGCTCAGTGCTTTTCAATTTTTTTTTTTTTTTAAAGTTTTTAAATTTTTGCTGTTTCTCATAAAGAATAAGTCTGCTTATCTTGAGTGAATGATGCGGTACGGTCTCAAAAAAACTTCCCCAACGCCGACTTTGAGTACTGCTATCGCGTTTCACTATGCGTTTCTTCGGTGTAGACAAAGTTAAAGACCGTCTTCAAATGAGAATTGAAAACTTTAAATCTCTTACTGTTGTTCAGACTCTGCTGCAGGCCCGGCAGATGTTCCCTCCTGGTCAGTCTCATGAATCACAAGTAAATCACTCAAACTCTTGCTATGAGCATGCCTTCTCTAGAAGGACGCTATTAAGTGCACCATGTGCACTTCTTGGCAAGACCTAATTTTATAAGAGCCCTTTAGGTGCTTAAGTCAGCGTTTTGGCAGTAGCAGTGGAAGGTACCAAAAAAAAATAAAACTGTTGAGCACAAAATCCTGGGGGTCGCTGTAATTATTTGTCAGCATTTATATCTATAGTTTTACAAAATACCAACTTCCATGTGCACTCCTTCACATCCTTACATGCCTTTTGGAAAAGGCTGCACATTTGCCAGAACCTTTTCTAAAATACCACTGAATTGCATGTCCAACCTGGATGTCTCATTTCCGATCTTCACATAATATCTACAGTTTGCCTTCATGTGTCTGTATCAAATACTAGTACAAATCCAACAGAAATCATGCCTATGTTTAATGTGTGCAGGTATTTTATACTCCGCCCACACCTCACCTAAACTCTTCTCTTGAACATATGAAATCTACAAGCACACCCTAACTTGTACCATGAATCCTTTTAGAGACAATCTAATTTTATAAGAGGCCTTTGTGGTGCAGAAAACCAGTGGGTTTTTTTTTTCATGTGAAAAGGGTTTATAAAATTGGCCTTCACACGTACTGTAACATGCCAGCTCGTTTAACAAATGAGAAGCACTTGTATGGTTGGCACCACACTAAAGGTATAAGTGCTTTATAAATATCAGGCTGCCTATGTATGATTGGCATTGATTCTATGGAGAACCAGCATTGACTAGGAAGGAAATGTCTGTCTTCTTTTCTTCCCCAACCTCCAAGCACACACTATTTAATTTGGATACTGTCTAAAGTTATTGGGGATTTTTTTTGTGCATTATATTATCCTGTTATCATTTTTTTTGAGGGGAAAAAAAGGAGGCTGGGGAAGGGGTTGCGCTTGCCTCGCAGGCTGTCTTTCTTTTCTGCCTGATTATATCAATCTCTTCCAAAAGTTTTAAAAATGCAAATGTTTCTTCACATGAAGCTTCACAGGAATTGCTGTCACTTGGTTGCTGTGCTATCTGCCTGTTCGACTAACCCCCTTTCCTACCAATAGCTTTCAGCCTTACAGCTGTTAGCAATTTCACCAAAAATGAAAAGCATCTATGCAGCCCATGTCCTGCAACTGGCGAGGTTGCCTTAACAGACAAGGCAAGCTAGGCACATTAATTCCTCTTAACACAACTAGATTGCTTGGAAAGTTTCCCTCCCAAGGTTTATCCCTGAAACAATCAAGCATCAGGATAATCTGAGCTCAGACATTCATTTACTTGGAAGCTTTTAGTCCAAGAACTGCAAAGTATGATAGACGGACATGGGAAGGACAATTTTCATGGTCGTTTAATGGACTAGATTTGTGGGGGGGTTTTTCATCTGGCAGTTTCCTGCAGCTCCTTTGCACATCCAACTCACTCTGAACCAGAGCTGGGATCTGGTGGCATGATTTGTCATTTGCAACTATCCATGGATTTTTTCCTCTATTTTATATCCCCCCAACATATCAAATCTGGCCGTCTCAAGATCCTGTTGTAATGGGTCTTGAATCTGGCCACATGGAGTGTAATTTTACAACCCCTCCCCCCCAGCATGGTGTCCCTGTGTGCATGTAGATGGCGTGTTTTAGACCATGAAGCATGTGTATGCCTCACTTTATAAATTATCAGCGTAGCTGCATGCTGTATGTTAGAGCCTAGAGAAGGCGTAACTTGAGGCACCTAGATAAGAATAGGGACGGTGCGCATCATACTATTACTATTAAATATTTATGAAGTGCTACAAGACACACGCAGCACTGAACAACACATCATTAGTATTCTATAACTTATGCATGCCTCGAGGCTGCGCCTCTGCTCTACCCACTATGTACCCCTTTGCGTGCCCTGACACGAGATCAGCATGGATAGCATTTATACGCATGCTTGCAGAATGATCCCTGACCAAAACATGAGCAGAAGTGCCCATGTATGCATGCAAGCAGGGGTGGCCCAAAGATTACTGCCTCCCCAGCCAGACGTTCCGCCACGCTTTCCCACCTGCTGATGCCATTGCCATCGCCGCCGTCGTCCCCATCCCGCTGCTGCTTTCTCTGATGCACATACTGATCTTTCCGCTTTTGCTCTTTCATCTATTTTTCTTTCTTTCATCCTTTTTCACCCTTCCATCCTCAATCCTCACTTACTCGCCTAATACCCGGCCAATCATAGATTTTTCTTCCCTCCCACACAAGATATATTTTCCTTTCTCCATTCTCACTTTCCCCAGCCCCATCCCCTTCACGTCCCATTCTCCCATCTGCCCGCATCAGCCCATTTCCAGTCCTAGCCCCCCTTCAGCCCATTTCCAGTCCTAGCCCCCCATCAGCCCATTTCCAGTACTATCCCAGCCCCCCCAGCATCTCATTTCTAGTCCAAGCCCCCCCAATCGGCCCATTTTCAGCCCTATCCTAGCACTCCATCAGTCCATTTCTAGTCCTAGTCCCCCAGTCCATTTCCAGTCTTATCCTAGCCCCCCCCCCCCCAGAAGAGTCCTGCGCCTGCCTGACCAACTTCAGAGGGAACTGGGGAAGCCCGAAGCCCCGACTCACCTCTGCACAGCCACCGGAGTGAAGATCAGCGTTTTCCTTCACTCTGGCAACTGTGTTCTCTTGCAGCTTGCTGGCATGCTGATTGCCAGGAGGTTAAAAGACATATTCAGTAGCACAACTGCACAGCAATTGCTGCCGGTCAGTGAAGGACTCCTTTTAAAGCACCATTTTTGGTGCCAAAAGACCCACTTAAGGGTGGTGCAGGGAAAGTCAAGAAAATCAAGATAAAACCATGGTCCTTTCAATACAGGTTTTAAAAGAAAAGACCTGCAAAGAGGAAAAACGTTAGAATCGGCACTTGCTAAAAAGAAAGCAAAAATCATCTAAAAACCAGGAACAATTAAAAAAAAACAGCAATCCATAAGAACCAATAGTGACAACTAACAACCGAGTGGGGGCTGCTATTGGACATACCAACCTTAATAGAGGTATATTGAGGATATCTATATTGTTGAGTGAAGATAAAAACATGAATAAGATATGCAAAATAATGCAATAGACAAATGATTAAAAGGTTATTTTATGATAATTATATTTAAATGTGTTTATATTTTTATTTTATGTATGTTTTTATATATTTGATACATGGTCCAATGAGCCCGCCCTTATGTTTTCTTGTGTTAAGTTTATTTACACACTTTGATTTTTATATCCTCCTCTTTATGCATGTTACAGTGCATTGCAAATGTATTCATCTCCTCTGTGTTTGACCCGTTTTGTCGCATTACAACTTGGAATTAAAATGGAGTTTGGGAGGTTAGCACCATGTGCTATACACAATATGCCTACGACTTTGAAGGTGCAAAATATCCTTTATTGTGACACAAACAATAATTAAGACACAAAAATAACCAAAAGCAGGACTGTGCATATGTATTCACTCCTCCCCCCCCCCGCCCCCCAAATTAATACGTTCTAGAGCTACCTTTGCTGCAATTACAGCTGCAAGTCTCTTGGGGTATACATCTAGTCACTGGGATTTTCACCCATTCCTTAAGGCAAAACTGCTCTAACTCCAAGTTAGATGGGATGCGTTGGTGTACAGCAATCTTCAAGTACTGCCACAGATTCTCAATTGGCTTGAGGTCTGGGCTTTGGTTCATTCCAAGGCATTTAAATGTTTCCCTTCAAACCAGCTTTAGCACTATGTTCAGGGTCATTGTCCTGCTGGAAGGTGAACCTTTGTCCCAGTCTCATATCTCTGGCAGACTGAAGCAGGTTTTCCTCAAGAATTACCCTGTATTTAGTGCCATCCATCGTTCCTTCAATCCTGACCAGTTTTCCTGTCCTTGCCAATGAAAAACATCCCTACAGCATGATGCTGCCACCACCATGTTTCACTGTGGGAATGGTGTTCTCAAGGTGATGGGAAGTGTTGGGTTTGCGCCACACATGGTGTTTCCCATGATGACCAAATAGTTCCATTTTCGTCTCGTCTGACCAGAGAACCTTCTTCCATGCTGTTGTACAAACTCCAAACATGTTTTCTTATTTCTTTCTTTTAAGCAATGGCTTTTTTCTGGCCATTCTTCCATAAAGCCCCACTCTGTGGAGTGTAAATCTTAAAGTGGTCCTATGGACAGATACTCCCATCTCCGCTGTGGATCTTTGCAACTCCTTCAGTGTTATTCTTGGTGACTTTGTAGCATCTCTGATTGATACCCTCTTGCCCAGTCTGTGAGATTTGGTGGGCAGCCTTCTCTTGTCAGGTTTGTAGTGGTGTCATATTCTTTCTATTTTGTTATTTTATTTTGTTTGTTTATTTTATTTATTTATTTGTGCTTATTTACTGCTTTTTGTGAATCAAAGTGGTTTACAATGTACTCAAAGTATAGAACAGTACATTTAACAAATAACAAAAAACAAAAATACATGTAACATTGTGAACGAGGAGTGAAGGGGTATAAGGGGAGATATAACTTAAAACAGCTAACAGCCGATCTGAGCAATAACTATATACAGAGAACTAAGCATGTAGTTTATTTAAGTAGCCTAAACTTGAAATTGAAATCTTAAACTGTGGGAAGGACTGTTATTTTATAATGGATTTAATGGTGTTCCATGGGATATTCAGAATTTGGGATATGTTTTATAACCCAACCCTGATCTATACTTCTCCACAACTTTGTCTCTGACCTGTTGGGAGGTTTCCTTGGTCTTCATGTTGCTTGCTTAGTGGTGTTGCAGAGTCAGGGGCCTTTCAGAACAGGTATATTTATACAGGCATCACGTGACAGATCATGTGACACTGACTGCACACATGTGGACCCTAATAAACTTATGTGACCTCTGAGGTTAATTGGTTGGACCATATCTTATTTAGGGGTGTCATAGCAAAAGGGATGAATACATATACACTCACAACTTTTCAGGTTATTCTTGTGTTTTTATATATACAAGGTATTTTATTATCATTTCACATCACCTATTTGGGCTACATTGTTAGGTCCATTATCTAACATCCAAATGAACCTCCATTTTCAATTAGGGTTGCACGTAATGCGACAAAACAGGACAAAAACCGAGGAGATGAATGCTTTAGCAAGGCACTGTATATTAGTTTTATCTATTACTTATTTTATAATTGTATCAATATTATGTTGGCATGCTGCCTGAAGAAGGCAGCATGCCAAAACGCAGCTGGATTGGGGTACTTTTATCTATAAAAGGACTCTTATTTTTACTCCTCGTTCTTTTGTCCACTTCCTACATAGAAAAAACAGCCAACATCATTTGGCAACTTCCACATAAGTGCCAGCACTTACACTTACTGTAGAAGTGGCAATTGTGTAATCTCTACATAGAAGTGCCTGCATTTATATGGGTAAATGGTAATTTTATAAGAGGGTACCTAGGTTAAGAGGGCAAGATGATGCCTATTGTGGCCCATTTATATAATGACTTGTGTCTTTATATAATACAAATTCAGCTCTAGCAGCAATTGTGTCTACAATGTGGTTGTTGACATTTACGCCTATGCGGGAGCAGACATGAATGTCTTGACATAGATTATGCAAGTATGTATGTAGGTTAATGTGTTGCTTTTTTTTTTTTTTTTTTTTTTTTAAATGTCAGTGCTTTATGGCTGCACCTGTGCTTCACACAAGGCGTACCCCTGGCAATGCCTAGGAGCCCTGAACCCCCCACTGGACTAAAAGATAAAATACCTGGTAGTCTAGTGGCCCTAAACTCCCCATCGACTAAAAAATAAAATAATACCTGGTGGTCTAGCGGCCCAAACTCTCCACCTCACACCCGATTAAAAAATAAAATATCTGGTGGTCTAGCAGCCCTGAACCTCCCACCCAACTAAAAAAATGTACCACCTGGCAGACTAGGAGCCCCGAACCCCCCACTCGCCCCCTTCCTCCTGATACCTCCCTCTCTTCTGGTACTTCCCTCCCAGTACCTTTAGAAATGAGCGGGAGTGCCACCCATGTGCTCCCCCTCCTGGCCCATCTTAAAAAATGGTGGCGCCTGACCCAGCACAGTGCATCATGGGATGCACTGGGGCATATGTTTTATATTGCAGCCTGATCACGCCCGGTGCATCGTGCCCAGGGGCAGTTCTATCATTAGGCAGGGTGAGGCGGCTGCCTCAGGCGGCAAGTTCTGAGAGCGGCAAAACAGGCTAGCGGTAGCCGCCTCATGCTGCCTTAAAAAAAACACAAATGATAGGAAAAGCAGTAGCGGCGGGAGGCTGCTGCCGGGATTATGTCTGCAGCGGTGGCAGACATCAGACTTGAAACCCAAAAGAAAAAAAGCAAAGTGCAGTTCTCTGCAACTGCACGCTGGGAAGGACTGCAAATGCGTGCCCTTTTTGACGTTTTATTCATGTCAGAGGGGGCGGGCATTTGTAGACTTCCCAAGTGCAGTGTAGCAAAGACCCATGCTTTTTGTTTTTTAGGAGGGTTTCAAGTCTGAGGTACGCCACCGCTTTTTCTACATGTGCAGCAGCGGCAGGCCTCACGTCAACCTCATGCTGGGCAGATACATACTATGCACAGTGCTGTGTTCCACTTCCAACTTATAATCCCTGCCAGCTGAGCCCTCCAGCCTCCTCCACGTGGCACTGGCTCCACACAACTAGGAGTAGGTCTCTCTCTTAGCGCTTTGCTTCTTTGTTGGGCGTCTTCGTGCAGCTCCCCAACATTCCACGCAGATTTGCAGCAGAGGAAAAGTGGAGTCCCTATCGCCCAGCTGCTGTAGCTAAAAATGGACACACTTGCTCCCTTTCACTGATTTTTGGAATGAGCCACCTCTGCCCCCTCCACAGCCAGCAGACACACCCTACTGGTCTCTTCTTACACCCCAGTAACACCGGAGATAACAGCAATGTTGGGGAGACCAAGGGATTGCTGTTGTGATCTTTCCCATGGGCTCTCCAGGCTTGTCAAGCCCCAGCAAGCATGTTGGAAGAGTGCAGGAAGGGGCGCGCTGGCCGTGCACACTGCAGTGATCCCTGCATGGTTGCACCTGAAGCCTACCCTGGGCCTATCGCATCCCTCCAGCAACTCTGGGAAGATGGCTCCACTGCACCTGGCTCCCACCCGCAAAGCATCTTGCTGGCCTAACATGCCCCCCTCCCCCACATATGCAGCAATGGCCACCATGACCTACTGTGCTCTCCAAGCTGCCCATAGTGACTGGTGAGTACCGCCACCAACTCAAAGGGTCACCATCTCTGACAATGGCTGCCAAAAGCCTCAGAAGCAGCCTGGAACTGCTTTAAATGCCGGTATCACAAAGTTTTTCTCTCATTCTTTTTTTTTTTTTTAACAGGTAATTTTTGTCCCAGGCATGCAAGCACAAGTGAGTCAAAACTAGGGGGGGGGGGGGGGGGGGGGTAAAATGGAAAAGAGGGGGATGTTGGACGTGGAGGGGATAAGATGAGAAAAGAGGAGTGGCGCTAGATGGTGAGAGAGAGGGAGACACCAGACAGGGCAGGAGAAAAGAGGGGAGATGCTGGATACAGGGCGGGTGGAACAGAGAAAGCAGAGAGTTAGAGTGGGAATAACCGTCTGGGGAAGAATAGAGAGATAGTGTATGAGATGGCTGCACTAAAGGTTGAAAAGTGATAGGAAGACAGTTAAAAAATGAAGATTGAGAACTGGATGGTAACCAAAAGGAAAAGGTCAATATCAGAGATGGAAAGAAATCAAGAAGACAGGAGTGGAAAGAAGTGGCAGATGGACCAGAAATCCTAGAGGGCAAGTTAAGAGAAAATGAGGAAAGCAGAAACCAGAGACTTGGATCAACATGATAAAAGAATAAAATGACCGACGGCAAAAGGTCAGCATTTTAAAAGCACATGACCGCCATGGGCAAAAGTGAAAACACATATTCAGTGCTAGAATTTGGATATCCTCTGGCACTGAATATCCAGTTTCAGCCTGATCTAGCACAACTATCGAGACAACGACAATATTTAGCCGCTATCTGGACAGCTGAAACAACAAAGTTAGGACAGTTATTGAGATGGTGTGACTTCATATGGGCACTTAGCTGTTTAGCAGACTGAAAATCGCTGCTAACCAGCTAAGTGCTGGGACTACCCCGCCCCAACCATAGACCACTCTGGAACTCGCCAGACAGTGCAAAGTGTTTAGAGGGATATTCTGCCGTGCTGGCCGGTTAGTGCTGCTGTGAATATCCCTCTCAACGGGATTTATCCAGTTATCAGGTCCTGCTAACCAGATAAACCCCTTTGAATACTGGGCTGTATGTACATATTTTATCTTATACGCTGTGCAGTACAGGGGCATCTGCAGCTCTTTCTGTTTCTCTGGTGTTGTATTGCATGCAGAGTCTGTTTTTGGATTTCAATTTAAATTTTGTCTATATAATTTTATTTCTGTTAATTTATTTTATGCTTGCTGAGTATCTATATTCTCAGTGTGTGGCCAAGGCCAGGTATTCTGTTACATTGGAGTTTCTATGTAAGTATTGATAGTAATCCAGCTTGTTTGCTTTTCTGACTAGATGTGTGGATATTCTAGGACCCACTGCAATAAAAATATTTAGGAGGATGTTTACTAAACTGGGCTAACTGTTAATGTGCCAGATAATGCACCCAGACAGCATGCACTAACAGATACAGTAACGCAGGGAAATTGTAGATAGTGCAGCAAATTGCTGCACTATTTTCAGAAATCGTGTTATCTGCAAGAGTGGGAGGGATATGGGTGGAGAGTGTGTGTGTGCAACATGCAGTTACCAGGGGCATCAACAGCATGCAATAACTGTCAAAGTTGCAGATAGCATGAGTGCTCATAATCTTACCTCGATGGGTGGCGCTATGTGCATCCATGGTGCTGCCGGGGAACGCTGTCTGCAATTTTGGTGCATTAGCTGTTAGGGAAATGGTGTGCACGATCCCAATAGATAATCACAGCTTTTGCAACTACGGGTATGCTACAGTATCTGCACATTTTTGCCATGTTAGGTGCAAAAGCCTAATGTGTTTAGCAAAGAGACCCCCTTAGAGTGCTGCTCTTTTCCGAGTTGGCTCCTTGTGTGAATTTTGGAAATCACATAGAATCATAGAATGATGCTGTTATGGTATTGTAGATTTTTCTCTATAAGTCCTGAATACTTTTTGTAAGGTTTTATATTACCTCACAATATGTCCATGACTGGTGCGGGTTTATATTGCTGATACTGAGATGACATCAGAATCGGAAATTATTTTGTGTATGTTGATAGTGTTCTACCCAGGATCTTTTGAATGGGTGTGCCACCTGGCTAACATGATCTGATGAATCAACATGGCAAAATAATGAGCAGGAATGTAAAAAGGAAAGACAACTAATGATGTTGTCTGCTGCCAGTCAGCTTATAATGTGGCCCACCTGACTACTCTTTTCTGGGGAGAAAACTGGTTGAGTCCAATGGGGAAATGTCCTCTGCACTCATTATTGGAAGAAGGGTTTCTTTGAATGCAGAATATATGTTCAAAAATAAAAAGTGAAAAGCACAGCGCAGTTTATAATACCAAAATAAAATTAGCTGTGGTTCTTGCTTTTTCATTTTTCTCCTTGTTTATGTTTATTAAGCAAAACAAAGCGGTTTACAGAATCAAAGTCACAGTAACTGCCAATTGGCTAGAAGAGGAACGGAAATTACAATAGTAACAGGACAGAAAGAGTAAACATGCATACCAGACAGGGGAGAGAGGTCATATCATAGAGGGTAAATCAGATAGTGTGGGTGGGAAGGTCAAAAGCAGATGAAAATAAATGTGCTTTCATGCGAGATTTGAAAGTAGAGTAATTCTGTTCGAGTCTGAGGGAGGAAGGTAATGAGTTCCACAGTGCGGGTCCTAGAAAGAAAAAGGCAGAGGAACAGGTAGACTGTAGATGAGCCTGGCAGGGGGATGGAAGGTGAAGGCAGTTAACATGGAGAGACCAAAGAGAGCGACTGGGAGTGTGAGAGTGAAGGAGATCAGCCAGATATTGAGGGGTGCGTGTGTAGATGACTTGGTGAGCAACAGTGAGAATCTTAACATGGATGCGGTGATCAATGGGAAGCCAGTGAAGGTGAAGAAGAGGGGTGATGTGATCAAAATGGGAAGAATGGGTAATGAGGCGTGCTGCCGTGTTCTGAATGCGTTTGTCTGTTTAGTTGGGATTGGGGAGTGCCAGCAAGAACCGAGTTGCAGAAGTCCAGACATGAGGTGACAAGAGAGAGAATGAGAGTAGTAAGGGCTTCAGAGGTGAGGAAAGGACGAACAGCTCGAATCTGACGGAGGTAAAAAAAAGAGGTTTTGGTAATATTAGAAATATGGTCATGAAAAGAAAGAGCTGAGTCAATGAGGACTCCAAGATATCGAAAAGAAGGGACTAAAGGGATAGAGGAACCAGCAAGAGATGGAGCTATGAGGGGGGAGGGGCTACTAAAGGGGAACCAAAGAGCAAGTGTTTTGGAAAGGTTCATATGCAGACAGTTAGTAGTGAGCCAGTCAGAAACAGAGAGAAGACAGGAGTTAAGAGGGGAGAAATCAGGCAGAAGAGGGGAGGTATGGTGAAGCAAGAGAAGATCATCTGCGTAAAAGAAGGCTGATATTCCAAACTGTTGAATCAGAAGAGCAAGTGGCGCCAGGAAGACATTAAATAGAAGGGGGGCCAACACGGAACCCTGAGGGACACCACAGAGTAAGGGTATGGGGTCAGAAGAAACACCAGAGGAGGAGTGAGAGAGAACAGAGTATGACCGCGAAAAAAGATAAGAGTGAAACCACCGGTATACAGAGTCCTCAAGACCAGCATCACGGAGACGGGAGAGGAGAGAGTGATCCACAAGGTCAAAGGCAGCTGAGAGATCCAGAGAAACCGCCACCGAAATATCTCCATGGTCATGTATGTGCAATGTGCAGATCATTAAGAAAAGCAAGGAGGACCGTTTTGACACTGTGACCGGGGCGGAAACCTGTTTGCGGGGGTGAAGGAAGTTAATAGAGTTTAAGTGATGAGAGAGTTGACTGAAGACTACTTTTTCAAGTATCTTGGACAAAAAGGGAATTTGAGAGACTGGACAACAGTGTGCGGGCACAAGAGGATCAAGAAGTTTTTTTAGACTTGGGCGAATGAGGGCGTGCTTCCAAGGTTGAGGGAAAGTGCCGGTGGAGAGACTGGAATTGATCATGGTGAGGATGGAAGGAGGAAGGGCAATAGAGGGTTTGAGAAGCCACGAAGAGGGAATGGGATCTAGCGAGCAGGTGGTCTTACTAGAGGAGGAGATACGTTTGAGCTCTGAGATGGTGAATGAATGAAATGATAACCAACTGTGAGAAAGTGATGGGAGAGGAGGGTGGGGGAAGGAGGAGGGGAGGATATTGGGGGCGGACAATGTGGAAGAGAATTACAAAGATCCTGAATTTTGGAGTCAAAAAAGGATGCCAGCTGTCGGGGGCTGGGGGCCACAGGAAGGGAAGAAGAAAGGGGAGTTGAGTGGAGGGAAGTGAAAGATTTGAGAACTACATAGAGATGTTGATTATGGAGCCACAGCGATTGCTGCAGAAAAATGAGATTGCTTAGCAAGGTGGAACTGAGAGCGGTAGTGAGAGTGACAGTCTTTAAATGAGTTTAACAGAGAAGGGGAGCGTGATTTCCTTGGTTTGTGATCACCTGGCATTTCCTTAGCTTTTTCAGAATATATAGTTACATTTAATAGAATGCCAATCCGGTGTGTAAGGTCAGTATATTTTAACATTAGATTCCCAGGCTATATAATTAAGCTGCTACATTTTTTGCTGCATAAAAGCAGCATAACAAAGTTAAAAAAAAAAACCCCATCATATATAGCCTGGGAATATATTGCTGTCTTTATTCATGGGACAACCACCTGACGGATGTAGAGTGGGGGGTTTCTGACTAGGGCTCTGGGGAAGCCTCTTCATTTTGGCTGCTGGGGATGGGGGGGGGGGCGGCGCGCCAGCTCATCTCTTGCCTCAGGCAGCAGATTATCTTGAGCTGCCCCTGATTGCACCACCATATTTCAGGAGCGGGAGTGCGTGGGCTGCACTCCCGCTCATTTCTAAAGGTACCAGGAGGGGGTGAGAGGTTTGGGGCTGCTAGGCCACCAGGTGTTCTATTTTTTAGTTGGGTGGGGAGTGGTGGATTTGGGACAACTAGACCACCAGGTATTTTATTATTTTGGTTGGAGTGGGAGGTTCGGGGCCACTAGACCACCAGGTGTTTTATTTTCTTGTTGGATGGGAGGATGGGTGGTTCAGGGCCGCTGGACCACCAGGTATTTAATTTTTTAGTTGGGGGAGTTCAGAACCACAAGTCCACCAGGTATTTTATTTTTTAGGTGGGTGGGGGTTTTGGGGCCGCTGGACCACCAGGTATTAGTTTATTTTTTAGTCAGGTGGGTGGTTTGGGGCCACTGGGGATTGGTTTTACTTGGGTGGGTGGGAAATCAGGGCTGCTGGGTCACCAGGGATTCACTTTCTGTTGGGGCACCAGCCCCTGACAGTATTTTGATGGCATCGGGGGGCTTTTCCCAATGCTTGATCGCCACCGTTGCCATCAAAATACTGTCAGGGCTGATATGCAAATTAGCCACACTGTGCTCGTTTCTCTGGGAGATCTTGCCAAACTAGCACCGACTTCCTGTGTGCACGTGTTTGGTATTCTCTCTCAGTAGAATGCTGCCATTTGCTAACGCATGGCATATTTGCATACTTGCCTCTTTCTGCATGCTCGCGCTGAAGTTGTGTGCTATCGGTGTGCTGCAAACAGGTGTAAAAAGCTGATAGTGTGACTTCAGTGCCGCTTTCTGCATTGGCCTGTTAGATTGTAAGCCCTCTGAGGTGAGGAAACTACTTACTGTAGCTGACGGTAACTCATATTGAGCTACTCCTGGAAAGATGTGAGACATACACACACAAAGCATTTTGCTGCGTCTCTCTGAGGCCTGTGGTGGCAGCAGTGGTTCAGAAACTACGATGCAGCCTTTACCTCAACTTCCTGACGTTGTGTTGAGGTTTCTGTGGAAGTCTGCATGGGGGGGGTGGGGGGTGCGGAAGAGACTAATAGTGCAGCAAGTTGAAGTAAGCGATGAATCATGGTTTCTGAACCACTGCTGTAGGTCTTGGAGGAAATGGGGGTGAGGGGCGACAGGATGGGGGGATCTGTTTAGGGGGCCTCCAATCCTTGCATCAGCCCTGTTTGTAAATTTAGTGTTCCGAATTGAATTGTCCTTTCTGATCTTGTTTCTTCCAGTGGAATGTTTAAAGAAAGAAGCTGACAATTTTATTTATTTATTTAACTGTATTTATATCCCGCTTTTCACCGGGTCAAAGCGGTGTAACACAATAAGGGGGGGGGGGGGATAATCAGATATAGGGGTAGGGCCATCACCAGGTGGACAAACATTGATGATTTCGACAGCAGATTGACATAGACATGGACAAAGTAATACAGTTTTTGATCATGTGTTCATGATGGATGGGGTAGGGGAATGTGGTGCTGTCAGTGGTGGGAGTCTGTTTCTGTTTTGAGATATTTTTGGAATAGGATGGTTTTTAGTTGTTTTTTAAATGACAAGAGATCACCGTTGTTCCTGATGTGATTAGGCAGAGAATTCCAGAGGGACGGAGCATAAAGTTCAAAGGCTCTGTTGCAGGTCCGTTGAGTGCATTTGGTTCTTTTGTGGGGGATGGTGAGGGAGTTGCTGGAGGTTTGTCTAGTTGATTTGCTGTGGGCTGGATGGCGCAGCAGCGTGCTGAGCTGGGAGGTCTGTGTTTGGTGGATGGCTTTGTGAGTGAGTAGAATGGATTTGTATTTAATTCTTGCTTCAAGGGGAAGTATGTGTAGGTCTCTCAGAATTGGGGTGATGTGGTCTCGTTTCTTTGCTTTCTGAATAATCCTTGCTGTGGTGTTCAAGGCAGTTCGAAGGGGGTTGGTCTGCGCGGCAGGTAGCCCGTGGTAAATTATGTTGCAGTAGTCCAGATGTAGGAGTGTCATAGCTTGCATTACTGTCCTGAAGTCCTGAGGTTTGAGGAGAGGTCTGAGACGTTGTACTGTTTTGGCTTTGTGGAATATAGTTCTGGTGGTTTTAGTGATTTGTTGCTTGAGCGTAAGAGCTTGGTCTATGATAATGCCTAGATATCTTATTTGTGGTTGTATTTGAATTTGTGTGGTTCCCATGTTGAGGTGTGTAGGTGGTGTGACGTCTGGGTCCTTTGTTACTATGAGAGCTTCGGTTTTCTTTATGTTAATGGATAGGTTGTTTTCCTGTAGCCAGTTGGATACGTCAGTGAAGCATGCTGATAGATGTTTATTTGTTGGGTTAGAGGTTGTAATTGAAGCATAGAGCATTATGTTATCAGCATATATGTGGAAGTTGATGTTGTGGGTACGTATGAGTGAGCAGAGTGGTTGCAGGTAGATGTTGAAGAGCATGGCAGATAGTGTGGATCCTTGGGGTACTCCTTGGTGTTGCCGTAAGGGGGGCGAGGTTGATATGCTTGTGCGGATCAATTGTCTATTGGTTAGGTAGGACTGAAACCATTGAAGTATGGTGTTTTTGATGCCAATTGTTTGTAGTCTGTGTATTAGGATGTTGTGGGAGATGGTGTCGAAGGCTGCTGATATATCTAGGAAGACCATAGAATATCCGGAGTGTTTTGCTTGAGTTCCTATGATGAGGGTGTTCATCAGTGTTGTCAGAGTCTCGACTCCATGTAGTGGACAGAAGCCATGTTGTTGTGGGTCCAGTATGTTGATGTCTAGATGTTCTTGAAGCTGCTGTTGAACTACCTTCTCGATTATCTTGGCGGTGAACGGGAGTCTCGCTATAGGTCTGTAGGAGGTGGGGTCTAGGGGATCCAGATTGTGCTTTTTTAGGGTTGGTCGAATGATTGTGGTTTTGAGGATGTCTGGCATGCGTCCTTGGTTGAGGGATTCATTGACAATGTGGGTTAATGGTGCGCTCAGGTCTTCTTTGGATTTCTTTATCCATTCAGTAGGGCAGGGGTCTAGCGGAGAGGTGGTGGTGTTTAGGTGGGAGATGGTGGATGATATTTCTTCTTCTGTGGTCGCTTCGAACGTACTCCAGTCTCTGTGGTGGGGTAGTGGTTTGTTGTGGTTGTCTTGGTGTTCATAAGTGGATTCTATGGTTGTTGAAGCTGTTTGTATTGTCGGGCTAGTAATTCTGGTGGGATATTTGGTAGTTGGTCAGAGTTGTTAGGTGCTCTTGTTAGTTTTTTGACAATCTGAAAGAGTTCTCGTGGTTTATTTATTGATGTGTTTATGATCTTTGAATGGTAGGCCTTTTTTGCTTTGTCAGTTTCCGTGTGGTATGCAGCAAGTTCGTATATGTATTTTGTTTTGTCATCTTCATTTTTGTTTTTTCTCCATTTTCTTTCTGCTCTTCTGAGTTTGGTTTTTAGCTTCCAGAGGCTGGGAGTGAACCATCGGGCTTTTGAGGAGGTGGGTCTGGCGTTGGCCTTATTTGTTGTTGTGCTGGACACGGAGGAGATTGTGGTGTTCCAGTTGTAAATTAGGTCATCAATGTTGTTGGAGTTTGTTTGAAGTTTAGGTAGGGTTTGTGCTAGGAAATCTTCTTTGATAAATTTTAGCACAGAACAATGTCTTGTACGAATCCCTTTTGTGCAAACAGGCTTTGGGGATACTTACTAGAAATGTTACAAAGTCACTTCTGAGTTCCAATTACTAGTTTGTTAATATTTGGGTCCATTTTCAAAGACATTCAGCTTGATAAGTAGGAACTTGGGGGCTGTTTTACTAAGTCAAGCTAAAAATTGGCTGTTATAACATGCATCAAACTGTGTTAGGACAGTTCTAACACAGCTTCCATTATAGGGATATACATAAAAACATGACCCTTATTATGTCATTTGTTGTCTCCATTAAACTAATGAGCAATTTGAGCATGCATGTTTAGCTATCTTAATCCCCCATGCTAAGTGGCCTGAAGTGACTGGACTAGTTGCAAGACTAATTTCTTCCCTCCCTTTCTGTGGTCCAGAAGAGTCCCATATGAGTAACCCTGTCCCTCCCTCCTTCATTTGTGAAAAGAAGCTCTCTAGAGCATTCCTTTCTCCACCTCTCCCTCAGTATACTTTGGCCTGCTCTGCACATCCAATCCATCCCATCCTCCTTCCCTCCTGTTTGGCAGAGAACCCCTATCTTCCTCCCCTCTCCCGCACAAGAAGAGTCAGGCTTGTGCGCTCCAGAATATCCCTATTCCTTCCCTCTACCCCCTTTCCCGATGCCATCAAAATACTGTCAGGGGCTGGTGCCCCAACAGAAAACGAATCCCTGGTGACCCAGCAGCCCTGATTTCCCACCCACCCAAGTAAAACCTGTTATGATTCAACCCATTATTCATTTGAAGCTAAATTCTCATATGTATATAGTTTCCCCAGTTAACTCCATGTTATAACCCTGTTTTATGTAAACGTAGGACAAAAATGAATGTCCAAGTGTTTAATGTTCGATGTAAACCGCACTGATGAGAAATAGCGCGGTATATAAGAAGTGTTAAATAAATAAAGTAAAACACACTCCCTCTGGGCTACCCTGTTCCCTCTTTCTGTCTCATCCACAAGAGGAATTGATGTCCCTCCTTTGGGACATCCCTGCTCCCTTCATGCTCAAATTCTTCTTCCAGGGGGCTCCTAATGACCCCATCTACCCATCTAGCATGCACACTTACCTATCTTGAGGTCATCGCCTTCAATGAGAGGATGACTGCGGTCCCTGTCTGTCACTGTCACCCAACTGCAAATGCGTATGCCTAATGCTTTTGCATCTCTTTTAGACAAAAGTTCAGTTTAGTTTTTGGCTACCTTTTTATTATTCTCAAAGTGCTGTACTGTGCAGTAGGGGCATGCAGGCAAAAATTCATTTTGTTTTGTTTGCAGGTTCCTTCATTTTATTTTGTTTCGTGTTCATAAATTTTCACTTTGCTTCATTTTGTTTTTATACATTTTCATTTCAAGGCAATTTTGTTAATTAAATAGGTAGCTGTGGCTGCTGCCCAAATGAAAAACATAGCTGAAAGGTTACTAGAGATTTGAGCAAATAAAAAAAACCTAGCTGGCTTCTCTTTCCTCGCAGTCAGAGGCTAGTCTCAAACCAGTGACCACTGGGCTGCAGAGCAGACAACTTGCAGAAGAGTCATCAGGAGATGAGAATAGCCCAGTGGCTCTCAGAGTATCGTGACACACTAGTATGTCGCAAGTACTCGGGAGATGTGTCATGGAGCCAGCACATGAAGTAGGGGATGCAGCCAACATCCTGGAGAGGTTTTACACAGCCGGCAAAAGCAGTGGCAAGACCAGGAGATGCACAGTAACTGCACTGGCCCCAGTAATTTGTTTAATGTAGATTCAGTCATGCTCCTTCCTCCCAGCCGCAGCAACAAGGGACACTTAAGTGATTTTGCTTCCGGGTGTGTGGAATGCACCTGGAACGGAAGCCACTTAAGCACCCCTTGTTGCTTTGGCCGGAAGGAAGGAGCATGGTTGAATCTACATTAAACAAGAATTGCTGGGGCCAGTGCGGTCACGTCTCTTGCTCCTTCTGCTGGATGCACTGGCTCTGGGAAGGGCTGAGAGGGAAGATATTGCATGGGGGAAGAAGGAGAGAGGACAAGGAAATGCTGGACTACAAAAGTGGGTTAGAAGGGCAGATATGTGGCTACATGGGGAGGGTGGGGGAGAGAGATATGATGCCAGGCTACAAGGGAGATGGGGGGAAAAGAGAGAGAGTGAGAGAAGCTACAGGGCTGCATAGGTTGATGGGTGGGGAGAAAGAGGGGGAGGTGGGAGGTGTGGGTGAGAGAGAGAGATGTTGGGCCATATAGATGGTTGGGTGAAGAGGGGAGATGTCCTGCTCCATAGGCTAGATGGGTGGGAAACACAGAGTGGGGAGATGGCAGGCTACATAGGGTGGATGGGTGGGATAGGGGGAGAGACAGAGAGGAGATGCCGGGCTATAAGGGTAGGTAGGGGGCGGAGAGAGAGAGAGAGAGGGGGGGAAGATAGATGTTGTGCATGGTGTGGAACCTTGTGGGGTGTTGTCAAGGAGACACAATTGGTAGGAGATAAGAGGGAATGAGAGAATGGGAAGGGAGTGAGATGGGGAAATGGCAGAGATTGAGGAGATGGAAAGTTGATCAGTATGTGAAAATTACAAAACAAAGATTGAGGACTAGAAGGTGGGTGGACAGAGAAACAGGAAAGAAAGAAAAGGGAATGATCAATATGTCAGAGAGAGTGCAGGGAGGGAAAGGAGGAGAAAGGAGAAATAGACAGCAAACACTGGAAGAGTTGGCAGAAGACAGATGACGAAAGCAGAAAAGAGAAACTGGGACCAACATAATTGGACAAATAAAATACCCAGACAACAAAGGTAGAAAAATAATTTATTAACTGGAATAAGTTAGCTTTGGGAGCTGTGCATTGCAGATGTTTTTGTATTTTGTTCAGTACAAGAGGAAATGCATTTCTATTTTTAGTTTTCCAGTATTGCAGTACCTGATGAATTTTACTTTCTGGGATTCACAGTTCAATTTTTGTTTTTATTTATTTAATTTGTGCTCCCTTGTTCTGTATTTGGTGACAGGCTGTCAGAGTTTTGCATGTGCCCAAGGTGCCGGTGGCAATCTCCAGGAACAAGCAGGAATGAGTCCTCACATATGGGTACGTCGGTACGGACGGAGCCTGCGCGGGAACGCTCCCCAGCTTCCTAGAAGGAAAGCTTTTGGGAGCATCCCACAGCGCCTGCGCGCTGCCTTCCCTCCTTTCCTAACCAACTCTCCTCAGTTCTTCTTTTCCGCGGAGCCAGCAGGTCGTGTTCCTGTCACCGCTGAAGATGTTCTTTATTTTAATTTATTTCTTTGGTCGCGTGTCTGCCTTCCCCGACGCCGGACCGGTATCGCCGGTCTTTTCTTTTCTTTCTAAAAAAAAAATATATATATATAGATTTTTCCTCACTTGGTGTATTTTTCTTCTTAGGCCTCCAGGCCCACAAGAAATTTTTCCCTCATGGAAAAACCAGCCTCCGGGTTCAAAAAATGCACTAAGTGTAGCGGTACAATTTCTGTCACAGATACCCATGAATGGTGTCTTAAATGTTTGGGTCCTGAACACTCCATTCCGGATTGCCAGTCCTGCTCTCTAATGTCCAAACGAGGGTTACAGAACCGAGCAGCCAAGCTCCATGTGCTGTTTCCCACGGATGCACCGGCGGTGGCATCGATATCTTCCAGGTCTTCCTCTCCTGATGGGTCTCAGGTAACCAAACATAATCCTAGCAGGTCCTCGAAGGGCAAATCTCCCTCTAAGCATCGAGATGCCTCAGGCCTTGCCCTCGAGGATCCTGCCCCAGCCAAACAACCCTGGCGGGAAGGTCCGGCTTCCAAAGCTCCTCCTATGGGGTTACAGGTTGACATTGATGGCACGGCCTCGACCGATCACCTGTTAGACTGCTCTGGGGTACCGGCACTTTCTCCCGGTACCGACATCCAGGCAGTCGTGGCGTCCATGGATCACACTGTTCAATCCATGCAGCAGGCTATAATGGCTTTTATTAAGGCTGCGACGCTGACGGTACCGCAACAAGTCCCGTTGTCGGTACCGGTGCCGGTACCGGTACCGGTACCAGCGCCGATACCGGTACCGACTGCATCAACATCGGCTAGGATACCGATTCCGGCTCCTTGTCCAGGGCTATTTCTCGGTACTGATCTGGTACCGGGGACGCCCGATGTCGGTACCGATCGATACGCGTATCAATCGTTGGAATCGGACAGACGATACTTCGATTCCTCTGATGATTCTGATTCATCAGATGAGTCTCCTGAAGTATCCATTACCCTTCCTGAGGAGCCTACTTCTCCAAAAAGGAGAATGTCTCCTCCAGAGGATTTGTCCTTTCAAGACTTCATAATAGAAGTGGCTAAAGGACTCTCTATTTCAGTAACCTCTGAAGCAGAGCCTAGAGCAAAAAAATTAGATATTTTGGGATACTCTAAGGCTCCCAGAGAGGCAGTCACCTTGCCAATTCATGAAATTCTTCATGAACATATGATTGACTTATGGGAGACTCCTCTCACCCTTTCTCCTCATTCTCGCCGATTGGACACTACGTACCGTGTCCCTCCTTGTCCTGGATTTCAGAAAACTCTGCACCACAATGGAGTGGTGAGGAAGCTGTCAGCTATGAAAAGGATAAAGAGTACCAAAAGACACTCTTCTGCTCCTCCAGGAAGAGAATGCAGGACCTTGGATGCTTTTGGTAGGAAAATCTTCCAAGCCAGCATGCTTATTGCCAGAATCAATTCATATAGCCTTTATATGGGTATGTTTCTGAAGGAAGCTTTGCACAAAAGCTGCACAACTTTCTCCCTTTTATTCCAGAGGATAAAAGGGATGAGTTCCTCCTTTGGCTTAAGCATACTCAATATCACCACCCCTAAAGTGAAACAATTAAGACAGCTATCTTACAAGAATCACTTAAAACATCACCTCGTTATTTTTTTGTCTTTTGTCGAAGCTATGCTGTAGGAGGGATAGCAATGTCATCTATCCCACACCAAGCAGCTAGCTGCCTTTTTTTCTTTTATGTGATCCTGTGTCACCAATCAAAGGTACTTTTAATAACAAAAAATTGTACTTAGCTTAAACCTCTTAATCTCAACTTGTCATTCCGTCATTTCAAAAGAGAAAGTTGAAGCATGACGTGCGCGTTTCGAGCCCTAAGGCTCTGTATCAAATGTTAAACTCTTCGTTGATTCAATAACGGAATCCCAAAAAACGCCGTCGTTGCGGCTGAGGCATACGTCTCTCCTCTAGGCATACTCAAGACATTTCAAAGTTTTCCAACAGGGCAGCCTTTGACTCTTTTGAAGGTGCCAGCAGAGCCTCAGGCATTGCCATAACTGCTCGCAGAATTGCATGGCTCCAGGCTTCTGATCTAGAACCCTAGGTTCAGGAGGCTTAGGAAATCTGCCCTGTACGAGTGAAAATCTCTTTGGCAAAGAGTGGCAAATAAAAGCCACTCAAATGGATGCAGAAAATTCTGCTCTGGATAGACTTTCCAAGTCAAGCTCCATTCCAGCCAAGAAAAAACCTTTCAAAAAGTCTTTTTACAAAAGGAGCAGATTTCCTTCCACTTCTGGCCAACAATCTTCTACAGGTCGCTTTGCTACTAAGCGTCAGCAACCTAAACAGGCCAGGCCTAAACCTGCAGGGGCTGCTACAACCCAGCAGTCCCAACCCCCTCAGGGTTTTTGACTTGATACTAGAGAACTTAACCTTTCTGGCTCTACAACAGCCAGAGACTCTCACCATTCCAGGAAGGTTGGCTCATTTTGCTCCCAGATGGGAGCAAATCACATCAGAGCAGTGGACCCTCTCCATCATAAGAGAGGGCTACAAACTTCATTTCTCAGACCTTCCTCCCTACACCATGGTGAGACACTTCAATTCTCCCACATCGCTCCTCGACCTTCTGGATCAGGAGGTGACTACTCTTCTGGCCCAGAGGGCCATAGAAGAAGTTCCTCTTCTTCAACAGGGGTCAGGGTTTTACTCCCCCTATTTTCTCATTCCAAAGAAAACAGGGGGATACAGACCCATTCTAGATCTCAGAGAATTGAACAAATTCCTATGCAAGGAGAAGTTCAAGATGCTTTCTCTAGGTACTCTCCTTCCATACCTGCAGAGTCAGGATTGGCTTTGTTCTCTAGATCTCAAGGATGCATACACTCATATCCTCATCCATCCATCTCACAGAAAATTCCTACGTTTTCTGTTCCAGGGAAAACATTACCAATACAGAGTGCTTCCTTTCGGTCTAGCCTCTGCTCCAAGGGTGTTCACCAAATGCATGGCAATAGTTGCTGCATTTCTACGCACTCTGGGAATATTTGTCTTTCCATATCTGTACGACTGACTCATCCGAGCTCCAACCCAGTCGGAGGCTCAGATCTCCCTGAACCGCACCAGGCGCATTCTGCAATACCTGGGACTTGTGGTAAACCTCCCAAAGTCCCAGCTCACCCCTACTCGGTCCCTGGAATTCATAGGGGCCTGGTTGGACACCACTTCTGCCAGGGCCTACCTTCCTCAGGCCCGTTGTCAACGTCTAGTGCAGTTAGCCTCCCAGATTCAGTCAAAGAGCCACTTAACTGCCAGGGAGATGCTACAGCTGCTAGGCCATATGGCTTCCACAGTACATGTGGTACCCTATGCTCGCCTACACATGAGAGCAGCTCAATGGACTTTGTCCACCCAGTGGACTCAAGCTTCAGGAGCTCTTTCAGACCAAATAGCAACCTCCAAACGTCTCTTTTGGTCTCTCCAATGATGGATGTCCACTCAAAATCTGTTGCTGGGGTCCCCCTTCCAACCTGTGCTACCCCAAGCAACCCTCACAACAGATGCCTCCCAAACAGGTTGGGGAGCTCATCTACAAGACCTCTCCACCCAAGGCACTTGGTCCCCACAGGAGACCTCTCTTCATATCAACCACTTGGAACTTCGAGTAGTGTTCCTAGCTCTCAAGGTCTTTCATACCCTCCTCAGCTACAAGACAGTCCTCATTCATACGGACAATCAAGTAGCCATTTTTACATAAACAAGCAAGGAGGAACTGGCTCTCTGTCGCTTTGCAACGAAGCTCTAAGATTATGGGCCTTCGCCAGAGAGCATCAAATCCATCTCCTGGCAGTATACCTCCCAGGAATCCAAAACTCTTGGGCAGACAGATTAAGTCGAGTTCTGCTTCCACACGAATGGTCCCTGCACATGGATCAGGTACTCAGAATCTTCCAGGAATGGGGAACCCCGGACATAGACCTCTTTGCAAGTCCGTGGAATGCCAAACTTCCCCGGTTCTGTTCCAGAATTCCGTGTCAGGGAGTTCAGGCCAAGGATGCCTTCCTCCTTCATTGGTGTCAGGGCTTCCTGTATGCCTTTCCACCCATTCCTTTGATTCCCAAGACTCTGTTCAAACTCCAGAGGGATCAAGGATCTATGATCCTCATAGCTCCACGTTGGCCACACCAAGTGTGTTACCCTCTACTTCTGCATCTCTCCCAAGCCCCCTCCCTGGACTTGGGAGCTGCGCCAGACCTTCAGTCTCAGGAGGAAAGGACTTTGTGGCATCCAAACCCCAAGTCCCTTCACCTCAGCGCTTGGTTACTGAAGGCCTAGACCTTCAATACTTCAATCTTTCTCAGCAAGTGAAGGATATTCTCCATGCTTCCAGAAAACGTTCCACTAGGCGTTCCTATGCTTTTAAGTGGAAAAGATTTTCCACTTGGTGTGCTCAAAAGGGTCTTGACCCTCTGGCACGTCCTGTGAATTCTCTATTGGAATATCTCCTGCATCTCTCCAATGCAGGCCTTAAAACAAATTCAGTAAGGGTCCATTTGAGTGCTATTGCAGCATCCCTTAAGCCTCTCAATGGACAACCTATTCCCTCTCATCCTCTTATTGCAAGATTCATGAGAGGCCTAACTTTAACTAAACCTCCCATTCGACCTCCTCCGGTGGCATGGGACTTAAACTTTGTTCTTGGTCAGCTTATGAAGCCACCTTTTGAACCCTTAGCCACTACCTCCTTGAAATTTCTTTCCTGGAAGGTTATTTTCCTTATTTCAATCACTTCTGCTCGCCGCATCAGTGAACTGCAAGCCTTAGTGGCTAATCCACCTTATACAAGGTTCCATCATAAGGTAGTCCTTAGGACAAATCCTCACTTTATGTCTAAAGCGGTCTCTCCTTTTCATCTTAATCAAGAGGTATATTTATCTGTCTTTTTTCCAGCTCCTCATGCATCCAGTGCAGAGAGGAACCTTCATACTCTAGATTGTAAAAGAGCTCTTGCTTTTTACTTACACAGGACACAGCAACATAGAAAGTCTTCCCAGCTTTTTGTTGCTTTTGATCCTTCTCATTTAGGACTTCCAGTCTCTAAAAGAACACTGTCCAATTGGATTGCTCAGTGTATTTCTTTTGCTTACCAGAGTAAGAACCTTTCTCTGGAGGGCCATGTCACAGCTCACAATGTGAGGGCCATGGCCACCTCTATGGCTCATCTTCATTCTGTGTCTATCGACCAGATCTGTCGAGCAGTCACCTGGGCCTCGGTTCATACCTTCACAGCCCATTACTGTTTGGACAAGGACTCCCACCGGGATGCCTTGTTTGGTCAGGCTGTCCTCTGACACCTGTTCCATTCTTAAACAACTCCTGCCCTCCTTCCCTGAATGGATGCCTGAGATCTATAGGAAGACTAGGAACCCTTC
Organism: Ichthyophis bannanicus; assembly: GCA_033557465.1. NCBI lineage: Eukaryota > Metazoa > Chordata > Amphibia > Gymnophiona > Ichthyophiidae > Ichthyophis > Ichthyophis bannanicus. Next base: position 857,595,714 of record CM066034.1, read on the forward strand.
AGGGTCTCATACCCTTGGGGATCTCCCAGGCATCTTAGCTAGGGAGTCCCCATATGTGAGGACTCATTCCTGCTTGTTCCTGGAGATAGCACAGTTACTTACCTGTAACAGGTGATCTCTGGGAACAGCAGGAATTAGTCCTCACAACCCTCCCACCTCCCCTAGGAGTTGTATCTCTCTCTGTCTTTCCTTTCCTCTCTCTCTCTATTGTCTCAGCTTAAACTTGAACTGAGGAGAGTTGGTTAGGAAAGGCGGGAAGGCAGCGCACAGGCGCTGTGGGATGCTCCCAAAAGCTTTCCTTCTGGGAAGCTGGGGAGCATTCCCGCGCAGGCTCCATCGGTACCGACGTACCCATATGTGAGGACTAATTCCTGCTGTTCCCAGAGATCACCTGTTACAGGTAAGTAACTGTGCTTTAGTGTGTAGTTTCTGTACTTGTTCTGTTTTACTAGTAGTAGGTATATTGCTGACTGTGGCCCAGTTTGTAGTGCTGTCTTTTCTTTTATAGAGTTCTAGCTGTTTGAATCAAAGGAAGTGGTGCTGCTATGGTATGGCACATTTGCTACATATGTGAGTGGTGTATTTTTTTTTTTTTTTTTAGGTTTTCATTCTTTCACAATGTCCCTGATAGTGGGTGAGTTATATTGTTCAAATGACGTTTGAATCAGAATATTTTTTGTATGGTTACTTCTATGGAGAAATGTCCTAGTTCTGATCTGCACCTATTGTCGAGTTTTTACAGATGCAGAAAATGTTTGGTCTGATACAGTATAGTAGTTAAACGTAAAGGTCTTTGAGGGTCATGTGTGTGGTGTGTCACATATCCATCAGGTGTGTCCTAACCGAAAAAAAGGTTGAGAACCTCTGGTCTAGACAGACTGCTGTATTGCTGGTGATCTTATTTCCTGTTTCCTAACTGACTCAAAGTTTGTCTGCTCTGCAGCTGTATGGAAAATGCTAACTAGATGTTTTGCCATGTGAATCTATAGACTCCTGTTTTAGAGATTTATTTCAAAGATTTTTCCTTTGGCATGTTCATGTGCCAGAAATTCTGTGAAACCATGTCTAAGTACGTTATTAGAGACCTTTTATCAAGCCTAATCCAGATACTCATTCTTCATTACTAATTGGACAATCAGCATCTGGATTAGGCATGATAAATGTCTGATAGTATTCTTAGGCATGGTTTCACAGAGTTTCTGGCACATGAACATGGCAAATGAAAAATTGTTTGAGTAAATCTCTACCACTGGAGTAAATAGATTCACAAGACAAAAATATCCAGTTAGCATTTTTCATACAGCTCCAGAGCAGACAAACTTTGGGCCAATCAGGAAACAGGAACAAGATCACCAGCAATATAAAAATTTTGTTTTCTTATAAATTTTCATTTTAGAGCTATTTTGTTAAATAGGTAGCTGTGGCTGCTGTGCAAACAAAAAACATAGCTGAAAGTTTTAAGGCAAATAAAAAATCCAATTCTCAATTGGAGCCTAGTTTCAAACCAGTGACCTTTGGGTTAGAAAGCAGGTAATTTGCAGAACAGCCATCACATCTCCATGGGGTTTCAGTCTAGCTAGATTGCTGTATTGCTGGTGATCTTTTCTGTTTTCTGATTGGTCTGCCACCTGGTAGCCACAATGCACTACTATTGTTTGAATCTGGCAAATATAGATGTCAATTCATTCGCACAAATATTATGGAACATAACATAGGCATTCATACTCCTCACCATCTATTTGCCCATACACATATCAAATGAAACCACCTGGAGAGGTGCTTGGCAAACACTGGCCGCAATTTTAATACAATATTCAAATCATTTAATTAGCATATCCAAACCAATAATTACAGCAATATCAAACTCCCCAATAATCGGGATAGGTGGTGTTGCCCTAAGACAGCAGAACTCTCAATTAGCATACTTCCCCCCCCCCCCCACACCCCCCCAGCCTGCGATGCCACCAAGCTGAGGCTTACATCCACCTGTGGGATTCTTAAAGTGATTGGGGCATCACTACCATGTGCAGTCCCATCGCTCCCCTCCCCTGTTGTCTTCCCCACCTTTCTGTGCAGGGGGAGGGATGACATTACCTACCAGGAAGTCGGCCACCTCTAACTCCCGCCCCCCAAAATGTGACAAAACCATCCTCCAATCCGCCAACCCTCCCCCGCAACCTCCTGTTCCCTGTGGACTATGTGCCCCCCAGGCCCCCCCTTAGGGAGGGTAGGGTGGGGGACTTCACCACTCTTTCTCCTTCCATGCTGCTGCTGCCTTCAGGAGCCTGCCAGTTCCAGCAGCACAGTGAGTATGTGCTCGACTTCTGCTCCCGTCTGGTCCCTCCTTTCCCGCCAACCCTGTTCCCCCCCCCCTTCTTCCCAGGCCAAGGATGGTGGCCCAGCTCGCCATGTACCAGCCCCACTTCCAATCTCCTGGAGGGGCTAGGAGCTGGGGCATCAATATTTTAAGTATTTCTTAAGAACATTTCTTGGGTGTGTAAGGGAGAAAGTGCCATACTGTGGTCAGTCAACCACGATGCTCACCATCCGCAGAATATTTTTTCTGCATCAGAGAATATCTATATCCAGTATTAGAAATGAATATTCCTCTGTTTCTATCAAACTTTATATATAAATTGGCATTAATGCAAAAGATGTCGATGCTTAGCACAAACCCATGTGCATCCGTGGCATTCTCCATGTTTAGCGCAAAACTTTTGCATCCAGCTTATTTGCATGTAATTTGTTTACAGCACTGGGGAGCAAAATTTCTACGTTAGTCTTGTTAAAAAATCATTGAAATTTGCATTAGAATCTTGTGCTAAAATATCTGCATCTAGCACTGTGCACTGAAGCTCAGCATATAGTTCTATGACATAGATAGCAGGGAGCTTATTAAATTAGCTACTAACTGGGCATCTGAGGTAATGGGAAATAACAATCCAAAATGTGTCATTATGGGAAGTGGGATTTGAATCCTGGTTTTCCTAGTTATTAGCCTATTGCCTTAACCACTATTATTGTTTTAGTGCAGTTGAGGTGGTGTCAACTCATGGCAACCCTCTGGATAGTTGACGTAAACTATGTTTGGTCATCAGTCAGGCGGATCATTGTTGATAGAATGGCATCCATAGCTGCTGTTATTGTATAGATCAGTGATGGCTAACCTTTTTGAGCCCGAGTGCCCAAACTGCCGCACAAAACCAAAGAATTTCCTCAAAGTGCCAGCACGTCAATTAAACCTCAGCTCAGTTACACATGCAGAACATAGACCATCACCAAACAAGGAATCACAATTTAGAAACAGGAAGGCAATAATTAAACTGGGAACCCCAAAAGCCAAACTTGGAATGTACAACACTGTAGAAATAAAACTATAAATTAATTTCCTCTTGTACCAAACAAAGCACAGACGTTAATGATGCACATTTCCCAGAGGTTTCATATTCCAGTTAATAAATTCAAAATAAAGAGAGATCTTTCTACCTTTTGTGCATTTTTTTTCAGTTGCAATTGCTCCAGCCACTTTCTTCTGGTTTCTTCATGTTTTCTGCTAACTCTCCATCGTCTGCTGTCCATTTTTTGTTCTTTCTTCTCTCTTCTAGTCTTTTTTTTCCATTCTCTCTCTCTACATCTGCTTTAAACATACTAATCTTTCTCCTTTTGCTCTTTCCTCATTCCTATTTCATCCACACAAATTTTACCGCTCCATCCTCAATCCCCACTTACTCTCCCAATACCCAGCCAATTGTAGATTTTTCATTCCTCCCACACAAAATATTTTTCCCCTCTCCATTTTACTCTCCCAGCCCCATCCCATTCTAATCCTCCCCCAACATCAGCTCCCTTCTAGTTCCAGTCTCACCCAGCATCCATTCCTTTCTAGTCCCTGCATCAGCCCATTTCCAGTCCTAGCCCCCCATCAACCCATTTCCAGTCCTAGCTCCCCCATCCATTTTCAGTCTGAGTCCCTTCATCAGCTCATTTCCAATCCTAGCCCCCCATCAGCCCATTTCTAGTCATTTCCTAGCCCCATCATCAGCCCATGTCAAATCATAGCTCCCCTCCACTCAGTCCAATTCCAGTCCAAGCAGTCCTACACCCCCCCTAGCCCATTAGAAGTCCTAACCCCCCCCCCCTGGCATATTTAAAAAAAAAAAAAGCTGGCTTTGGCTGCTGCCGCTGCTGCGGCAGCATGCAATGTCCCGCGGGGCCCCCTCCGCCCGCTAAGCCCCTCTGCAAGGGCTTTCAGATTCGCGAGGGAGCGCGTCTCCCCCGCGTCTCTGTTCAGCCCGCAGGGGCTAATGGGAAATTTCCCATCAGTCCCTCGCGTCTAAAGGGGCTGATGGGAAATTTCCCATTAGCCCCTGCGGGCTTAACAGAGACGCGAGGGAGACGCTCTCCCTCGCGAATCTGAAAGCCCTTGCAGAGGGGCTTAGCGGGCAGAGGGGGCCCCACGGGACACTGCACTCTGCCGCTGCCACGTCCGCGGCAGCAGCCAGAGCCAGCTTTTTCTTTTTTGCAGACCTACCCGCGTGCCAGCTGCAAGGCCTTCGCGTGCCACAGCTGGCACGCGTGCCATAGGTTCGCCATCGCTGGTATAGATCCACTTAACCACTGAGCCACTCTTAAAAGATAATCTAATACATGAAGCATCCAGGCACATGCTGAGATGAGGATTTGAAATTCCCTTTTTGATGGGCTTCCGTAAAGGCTCTGATTTTTAAATATTTCCCAGCACTCTCATTTTTTTCCTCTTAGATGTTCTATTTCTTCTTTTTGGTTGGCCCATTGACTTGTTATAACCGATCACTAACGTTCTCCAAGGTGTCTGGTTGTGTGATATATATGGACGTCTCAAGGTCTAAAAATTCTCATTTTTGCCAAATGTCTCAACACTTTCAGGAGAATTTATACAATCAAATATCCTATTGGATGTTATCAATTACCAAATACTGCTAAATAAATATTTACTAGATTTCTGTTTTATTTTCACCAACTGTAATTGTTAAAAAGGGCCAACTCAGTGGCAGTCGAACTCTCTTCCTACAGTGAAAAGTTTTCTATGTGCTATAACCGGGTAAGGCGGACCGGTCCGCCAGATCCGCTTCGCAGCCCCCCCCCCCCATGACATTCAGTAACAATTAAATACACAACACCTATTTGGGAATCAAACTGGTCACAGCTTTTTTGACCCATTAACAATATTAACAATAACCATCAACAATTCAACACAATAACTTTATCCCCCCCCCCCAGGATAGCGAACTCTCACCAGCCATGTGGGTAGCAAAGTGACGCCGCATCCGCTTCCGCCGTGTCCAGGCCCCGGCAAATTGCCTAGCCTCCCTCTTCCGACTTCGCCCTATTAGCAAAAGCCTGAGGGACTGTCCGGGTCGGGGGTACCCCACCCCCGCCCTACTGCTTGGCTCCGGCTCCGGACACCTCTGGGATCCCGTCACTCCCCCCAGCTGCAACACCCCAGAAAAGGCCCCAACTGGCAATCATGCCCGAAAGAAGGGGGCGGGTGGGTGGGGCGTCCGACCCCTCCGGCTGCAGTGCTGGAAAGGCCGGAGGAGCCTCGAGGCTCCCATCACACCCCCTTTCCCCCCAAGCACCCGACTCATTTTCCTTCCATTGGCTCCCGACACATTAGTGCCACGCGGGAGCCATGCCCACCCTCGGCCCGCCCCCGCGAACCCTGAACGAGCCCGCAGCATCGCGCGACCGGCCGCGTGCACGCTGGGGGGGGGGGGGGCCAGGGCCCCCCCCCGTGGCCTCGCCATTCTGGGTTTTGATTTCAGACTAGCCAAATGATTGAAGACAAGAAGTTGAACAGCTTCAGAAATTTATTCTTCGTACATGAGTTTTTGATGCTGATTTGAATGTGGAAAAGTAATTGACAAAGTACCAATTTCAGATCATTAAAATGTGGTTTGGATTTCTATTTTTCAGCAATTCATTGAGACTGATTATCAAATATACCTTGTCAGTTATAGCATTACAAGCACTATCAGTAACTTGAGACAAAAAGCAAATCTAATTAAATTTTCATTGAAGCAAAACAAATCACAGGATGAAGCTGAAGTTGGTGAAGATACAGGGGCTGCATAATAGATGTTTGTTTTACCCTTTCTTCTGCCTTTTAGGCAAAATCAGTATAAGTAGACAGTGATTACCAAGGCTGGGGAAATCATGAATATATTATATGGGTTCTCTGCTAAAAACGATGATAGCTCAACTTTACACACTGCACCCTCATATTGCTTCTTAAAACTCCCAGCAAGAGCTGCAGGCATTTTAGGGTCAATGTTCATATTCTAAGCTTACCAGCAAAGTCCCCAGGGGGACTCTGCACTGATTTTCAAAGCAAAAGGACATGGAGAGATTTACTTTAAATTACTTACTTAAAGCACCTGCGCACACACACACACCTTTTTTGGGGGGGTGTGGGTGGGGGGGAAATACGAGTTTTGCACTCAAAACAATGTGTGTATATTAGCAAATGTCAAAGTTGCTTGCATTGCTTCAGTCCCCGTCCTAACCACGCCTTCTGGGACAACTCCACCAGCTATGAGTAAAAGTATGCAAGACATGCAAGACACAGGACAATTTTCAGACACCCGATTTGCAAAGGCAGCGCACTTTCTACCCATGGAAATTGCTCTGAAAAGTGGCCACCTCAAGGGTTATCCTGACTTGCTCTCGGGAAGCAATTTCTACAAATGGCGTTGTTTGGTCATGAACCTCACTCCTAAGCTAATACTTGCCATAGTATTTACTTTGTGCCAAAGAGAGCTTCCTTCTGGAGTTCATAGGATGTAGCACGTGTGGGTAATTTGTCAAGCTGTGATTGGAAAGTCGTCTTAATCAGGCCTGTGGCTCCCAATACAATGGGAAATATTTTTGTATCTTTCTGACATGTTTTCTTAGTCTCTGACTGTATTTCATGGTACTTAAGGATCTTCTCCCTCTCCAGGCGATTCACAGAATAATCGCTTGGAACCAAAACCCCTATCAATGCCGTTTTGATTTTTTTCTCTCATCGCTCTGCTGTGAGGAATCATCATGATCTAGGGGATTTGAGGATAAAATTAAAAGCATGGCTTTTTTGTGGGGGCTTATGGTGGATAGGGTCAATTGGGTTATTTTATTTGATGTATTACTATTTATTGCTTTGGCTGCTGGAAATCTGTGTTTATTTATATTGGGTCCAATATTGAGAGCCATTTACTTGGTTAGCAGACCTGCTATAACCATGTTAATCACCTTGGCTGGAATATTCAGCGGCACTAACATGGTTAATGCTGCTGAAGATTCGTGGGTGCTACCGCTAGATACCCCGATGCTACCAAGCTAGCTTCAGAGCATTCTGGGGGCAACACCTGGTGATAACTGGGCAGTGGCAATATTCAGGTGGCCTAACTTTCACTGTCAAAGCCAACCAGACAGTAGCTGAATATCACTGTGGCCTGGTTAGCTTTGCTGCTATAGCGGCCAGCCCGGATATTTAATACCAGTGGCTGGATATGACCCTGTCGTTGAATATCCAAGACTTAGTTTCAGCAGCAATGAGTAGCCACCATTGCTGAATACCGGACCCACTGTATGTATATTCTTTATGCTGACATGTACACCACCCAGAGCATTTTTGGATTTGTGCAGTCCATAAGTCAACATAAATAAATAAACTTAAATTCTAAAAGTCATGCACCTGGGTAAATGGATTAATTGAAAAAGACTACTGTACCTGTAGAAATGTGAGTCTGTTTTCAGGAACGTCTCCCCATAGTGCAGGTAAAATTGTACATGTATGGCATATCAGGTGGATAATTTTCCAAAAGCCTATTTCTGTTCTTTTTGAAAAATGGCTTCGACAATTTCCCAACCCATCCACAGATTGTTCCATCAGTTTGAAAAATTGTTTTGAAATTATCCATTTCAATTCTGATCATTCTCGACTGGATAGAAATTTAAGATACAGGAAGAAGCATTGAAGATATCTATCAAGCTGTATCGTCATTCAGTACATTCAGGAGGTACATTTATAATAAACCTCATACAGTCACGCACCAGCAACGTGCATAAGTTGCCTGTTTTCAATGACATATGCATGGGGATGGGCACTTCTGCTCGTAGTTTAGACAGACACTATTCTGTAAGTACGCACGTCGGGTCATGGCACATGCTACTGGAGTAGTAAAGCACAGAGCCTAAATGTATGCACCTAAGTTATAAAATATTATAACTTGCACATGGTTTCTACAAATCTAGGTGCAAGCATTTATGCCAAGTCTAGGGTCGGTCATGCCTAGATTTGGTGCACATATCTTACCATACATGCTTTATGAAACAGGTGCAAAATACATGTCTGACAACGTGCATTAAATTAAGCAACCCTTATAAAATTACTCCTTATTTTATTTACAGAATTAAAATAATGCAGTTCACTGTCTTAAAGCCAAAATTATGGCATTCGTAGTCCTGCTTTTCTAATTAAAAAGGTGCAGTACAGATCTCAGAATGCTTGAGCAGTTCTCTTCATCATGGTTTAAGGTTGTCAGAGTTGCCTATGTATAGTTAGATTTCAGCATACTGAGAGAACTGCAGGAAGCTAAAATGTGAACAAATTACACTATATAATCATTTAAATATGGAAGATCGTCAAACTTTAATTACTAGTTTCAAGAAATTCTCTCTTTTAGCTTTCAGTACCATCTTTATGCTGATGGCTCATAGATCCACCTCTCTACACCTGAAATCTCTCCCGCAATCCAGGCCCAGATCTTTTCCTGTCTTTCTGACATTGCTGCTTGAATATCTCACCGTCACTTGAAATTGAACATGGCTAAAACAGAGCTGCTTATTTTTCCCGCCTAAAACCTCCTCTCCCCTTCCTCCTTTCTCAGTCTCTGTGGATAACACTCTACTCCTCCCTGTTTCCTTGGCTCACAATCTTGTGTCGTCTTTGATGCCTCTTTCTCCTTCTGCACACGCATCCATCTGCTAGCTAAGAACTGCTGTTTCTTTCTCTATAACATCAACAAAATCTGCTCCTTCCTTTCTGAACATACTACTAAGACACGTATTCACTCTTTAGTCACCTCCCATCTTGACTATTGTATCCTACTTCTTGCTGGTCTCTGAATTATCTCTCTCCCCTTCAATCTGTTCAACACTCTGCTGCACGGCTAATCTTCCGCCAGCCTCTTCATGCTCTTATCCCTCTTCTCAAGTCAATTCATTGGCTCCCTATCCATTTCCACTTCCAGTTCAAACTTCTCCTGCTGACCTATAAGTACATTTACTCTGCAGCTCCTCACTACCTTTCCTCTCTTATCTCTCCCTACACCCCTCCTCGAGAACGCCGCTCTTCTGGCAAATCACTTCTATCTGTGCCCTTCTCTTCTACTGCTAACTCCAGACTTTGCTCCTTTCACCTTGCTGCTCCTTATACCTGGAACAAACCATCTGAGCCTGTATGTCAGGTGCCTTCTCTGGCCCTTTTCAAATCCAGGCTGAAAACTCATCTCTCTGCTGCTGCTTTTGGATCTTGAGTCACCTGATTTCCTTTGTGTTCCCTTACCATTCCCCCTCGATGTATCCTGTTTCTACAGCACAGTCCAAAAACGTGATAGTGGTGGAAAAACAAAATTTATTGAATTAAAAGACCTATAGCCAACCCGACACAGGCCGTGTTTTGCAAACCTTTGTCAGGGGTTGTTCAGGCAGGTGCTAAAACATAAAAACTACTTAAAATACATAATTAAAATAAAGTAGCGTGAAAGACCAGATCGCTATACTGATAATATAGAGAACATGCATATATATAATAATAACATAAATATAATAAATAATTAAAAATATATATACAATATGCAACAGATAAGAAGGATGAAAATGTAAATGACACACACATAAATAATTAAAATCACACCATAATTCGTGAATCATATGTTGTGAATAAATAAAAATAGAAAACTATAAAAAGCAATTAAAACAGGGATGTGACAGCCAAATACAATGTGTAATGATAATAAATACCTCTGGTCTTTTAGTTCAATAAATTTTGTTTTTCCACTACTATCACGTTTTTTGGACTGTCTTCGATACTAATGTGATATCTCCAGGAACAAGCAGGAATGAGTCTCCACATATGGGTACATCGGTACCGACGGAATCTGTGCGGGAACGCTCCCCAGCGTCCAATCAGAACGCTTTTGGGTGCATCCCAACACACCTGTGTGCTGCCTTCCCGCCTTTCCCAACTGCCTCTCCTCAGTTTTCATTTTTCCGCAGAGCCGGCAGGACGTTCTCCTGTCATCGCAGAAAAATTCTTCTTTTATTTTTTGGTTTTCTTGTGGTCGCGTCTGCCTTCCCCGACGCCACCGGTACCGCCGGTGTTTTTCTTTTTTCTTGTAAATTTTCCTTTTTAAGGGATACTTTTTTCCTTGTTTAGTGCCTGACGGTTTTTTCGGCCTGCTAGGCCTACTCACTTTCCTTCATGGAAGCGCCAGCCACTATCCCTAAGAAATGTTCAAACTGGCGGTAAAAAATTGATTTTAGACACTCATAATTGGTGTCTACCCTGCTTGGGTCCTGACCACTATCCGCTGGAGTGTCCCTCCTGCAACAGTATAGTCGGAAGAAGTCTTCAGCATCGGGTTCACCTCGATACGCGGTCCCCATTCAACTTCAGGGCACCGACCACCGTTTCTTCTTCGCAGGATCAGGTAACCCAAAAACAGTCTGTTAAGACTAGCCAGTCCCCGAGTGGTAGATCTCATGCACAGCATAGAGATGCCTCTGGCCTTGCCCTCAAGGACACACTGGCTTTAAAACCCCGGTGGGAGTCTTCGGTCTTCAAATCCTTAATGGGGTTTCAGGTTGTTCCTGAGGTTCACCCCTCACAGAACATACCTGAACCATGTTCGGTGGTGGCATCCGCTTCGAGCGGTACCCATACCCTGGCATCGGCAATTGTGTTGGATGAAACATTCCTCACCGAAGATCGCAGTCTGGCGCCCTCGGTTCCTTCGGGCCCATTAGAGACGCTGCAGACCAATCTTCCAGTATCGGTATCGAACCCGGTACCGGTACTGGTACCGACATCGGTACCCTCCAGATGTGTATCGATAGACTCGCTTCCTTCGATGCCGAGTCTGGATTCGATCTCCAGTCTGGATGACTGGGTACAGACTCGCCTTGGTACCGACACCAGACGGTACCGAAGGCACGGTTCCAATAATCCATGTCGGGCACTCTCGGTTTCTTCGGTACCGTTAGAGCTGTCACCGACTGGTCTTCATGTATCGGTATCCGCATTAGCATCGCTGTCGGTACCTTCCATGCTTATTTCAACAGGCTCGCTTCCCTCGGTACCGAGCTTGGAATTGATCCCTAGCATGGACGATGCACTACCGACTGCTTGTGGTCCTGACCTCCTGCGGTACCGGCGACCATACTGTAAGGACAGTCCGATGCTCCACCCCTTAGGGTCTTCTATTCCAATGGATTTGGATAGATCCCTGGGTGCCAATGCTAGTTCTTCAACAGATCTAGCCTGTACTCCTCTTTCTAGAGGATTTCCCTCTGGGGATTTTTCTTTTCAAGCATTCCTGCTTGATATGGCAAAGTCTCTTGCCATTTCTATACCTGGTCAAGATCCTGCACCAGGGAATACAGAATCTCTGTATATTCCCTGGAGTCCAAAGGAGGACATCATGCTTCCTTTGCATCAAACCTTGCAGGATCTGCTCTTTCGAATGTGGGAAACTCCTTAAACGGTATCCCCACCTTCTAGGGCAACTGATCTTCTATACAAGGTGCCTCCTTCTCCAGGTTTTCAAAAGACTCAACTTCCTCATCATTCCATTGTTGTAGAATCAGCAATGAGGCATGTTAAGAGTACTAAAAAGCACTCTTCTTATCCGCCAGGTCATGAGTCTAAGGCTTTGGATGCCTTTGGACGCCAAACCTTCCAGGCATCCATGCTTTCAGCAAGAATTCTCTCATATATTTTCTATATGGGATTATCTCTTGAAGTCACAAAGAAATTACTACTTTTGACCCCTTTTCTTCAAGAGCCCAAAAGAGCAGACTATTCCTTATTGGTTAGTCATGCTCAAAATATCTCTAGGTTACTTACTCGTGCTTCCCTAGACTCCTTTGAGTCTGTTAGCAGAACCTCTGCTATAGCTATAGGGGCACGACGTAAAGCCTGGCTTCAAGTTTCAGACTTGGACAAATGGGTACAAGAAAGACTGGGAAATGCTCCTTGCACTGGAGAAAATCTCTTTAACAAGGAGTCTTTACTCTACTCTAAGCTGCTCAGTTAACCACTGACCTTGCTGTTTTCAGAGGCTTGTCTACGCCTTCCTCTTTCCCAGTTGGTAGGAAATTTCCTAACAAACTTAGTTCCCCCAAGGGGAAAACGTTCTATCCATCTTCTACCCATCATACAGATGTTCCCAGACAGGGGAAACATCGAACCGGGCTAAAGAAACCACAACCTCAACAGTTTCAGCAAACCTAGCAGTCGCAGGGTTTCTGATAGATTATCATTACATCTCCTGTTTGGGGGTTAGAGTTTGTAGTCTGCTTCTTTTCACTTGAAGCATCTGCACTAATTTCATCCTAAATTCTCATGGATCTCTTTTCATGAGACATCCTTTCTTTTTGCTCTTTTTTATGATGATCTCTTCCTCCTACTGGGAAAAAGAGGTCTAGCAACTATCAATAAGACAGTTTTCCCTGTACTAGCATGTATCATCTTACCTTTCAGAGACTTACTACATCGTCAGTCTCCTTCAACTCTGTCTTACCTGTCCTCTTACTACAACATTCGGTTTGTAAGAGTGGTTCTATTACACTGGTAAGCCCCTATGGTTCTCTACCTATTCCAGGAAGGGGTTTCCTTTCCAGAGTTGTCTCCCCCTTTCACAATCTTACTTTACGGCAGCTTATCAGACAATAAGAAAGTCTTACCACTCCTGCTTATGTCTGTTTCTTTTTCCAATTTAAAAAAAAAGAGAAAAAGACATTTTTTTCCGCTGCCTTGGTAATTGCTGCAAATGCAGCAGTTCCTAGTGGTTAAACCACTGGTTCTGTTCACCACACAACCAGGGTTTGTCCTCCACTAGAAATCCTTCTGGCCTGGGTAGTAAACCCAAAACAGGTTATCAACCTTTTTTGGAAACCCTATTATCACAGGCTTGTTGGTTTGACTTCTATTCTTCGCCATCTCCAATTCCCTTGTTTTTGGCAGAATAGTTTGTTACCTACTGGCTTTAAGCAGCCAGTTTTTTTCTTCTAACCAACCTGCAACATGCTCTCTGCAACTCTACAGAGTAGCTTTGCACTATGGGCCCTTGCTAGAGAGCATTAGTATCTTGTCTAGCAGATAATCCCAGATGGTTAGGAGGGGTTCACCCAGTCATGCTCCCATGACTGGTAGGTGTTCCCTACCCTTACCATCTCATGTAAAGTCTCTTTTCAAAACAAAGGACACAGGCCTTACATCACGTGAAAACCTAAAGAATGGCCAATTCCCTGGCTTGGTCCACATCTTCTTTGGACTTCTCACCAGGGATAGTTTTCTTTTTGTTGCAGCTCGTCCTTATATGCTTCCTTCCCAATACTTCATGGGAAGCTCAGGTTCAACTGAAGGATGCATGATACCCATCTTGCCCTCATAGGCGGGTCAATATGGTATCTTATTCCATTGGCGTCTTCTATCCATTTACCATACTGGAGTTCTAGAGAGATCTGGACTTGCTGCCTGCAGACTGAAGTTACCCTCTGCATTTTTCACGTAGGCCATCCTGGTTATTCAAGAGCTCGAATTCTTAAAGGAATCTAGACTCCTCCTTGTCAGGGAGACCATTCCTCTGACTCTGTCAATCATAACCAGGGAAAGAAGATTCTCTATGCATCTATTCAAGCAGGTATCACCCTTCTTGCTATTAGATGAATCTTTCTCTCTTCCCATATTCCTATGGGGATCTAGTTATATAGCCATGTCTCCATCTACGTACGTGGAGACATGTGTCTATATCTATCTATATCTATCCAGATATATCTTTTAGGTAGATATGTATCTACGTACTTTCTGTCTGTTTAGGTTCATATATCCATATATTCCTATATGACTCTGACAGGTGGGCACTACCCCTATCAATGCCTAGTGGTTGGGGCAAGGTACTTCAGGCCAGAAGGTCGGGGGTTCAAATCCCACTAGAGGACAGCAACCTTGGGCTGGAAGGACTGGGGTTTCTAGTCCCACAGATGCTCCTTGTGGTCTTGGGCAAGCCACTTAACCCTCCATTGCCCATGTTCCCTGTAAGTATTAGTGTATGTGTCTCATACCCCGCGTGTTAAATGTATCCCCCAATTGTGTTGTGACCGCTTTGATTGAAGGATAAGGCGGTATACAAAAACTGTCTAAATAAATAAATAAATAAATAAAATAAATGCTTAGGGTTCTACACATACAACCACTCCCTGTGGTAATTAACAAATTTTTTGTTTTTCTTACCATAGCCTTTCAGGGTTAGGTACCTCTGAAGCTCTCCATGTACCTTTTTCTTTCCTAATTGACCTCATTCAGGAAAGACATTATGGATCTTCAGTTAATATAAAGCTGTAACGCTTCATAAGTCTGTCCTTACTTTATCGGATACAGGGGTCTTCCATACCCCTTCTCTCCTACATGGACTATTTCTATTGTCAGTCCAAATCGGTCAGACTTATTTTTCCTTTTGGTCCTAGGATTGTAATGTTCTTCAGCCAAAAGAGCTTAAGCTTTGTCTAATAGTACCCTCTACGTTTCCCGCTGAAGCCCTACCTCATTGAACTACCCCAGTTTCCCCTGGGGCTTTTTCTCACCCTGAAGGGTTCTGGCCTCCACTTGTTTTTTCCTACAGTTTATTACCTCTACTTCACAGTGAAATACTCCTTGAGGATCTTCTACTGGCTCTTTTAACAGATCCATATGAACCTCAATAGACTTTTTACAATACCACCAAGGGAGGTCCATATTAGAATATTGCACTCAATATTTTTACTACTAAATGTCATCTATACAGGGTCTTCCTCTATAGAAGTCCTGTTCTAGTCCAGCTGTTCCACAGCACCTTTCTGTAATTCAACTCCTACCCTTCATCCCCAGGATGCCTGAGGTTCTGAGGAGTAGCATGGCTCATTCTAGATTTGCAACATGCTAGGACTCCCTCCGGGCATCTTAGCTTGGGGAGTCCCCATATGTGAAGACTCATTCCTGCTTGTTTCTGGAGATAGCACAATTACTTACCTGTAACAGGTGATCTCTGGGAACAGCAGGAATAAGTCTTCACAATCTACCCACCTCCCCTAGGAGTTGCATTTCTCTATCTCTATCTTTCCCTTTCTCTCACTTTCTCTCTTGGTCTCAGCTTTAAAACTTAACTGAGGAGAGGCAGTTGGGAAAGGCAGGAAGGCAGCACGCAGGCATGTTGGGATGCTCCCAAAAGCGTTCTGATTGGATGCTGGGGAGCGTTCCCGCGCAGACTCCGTCGGTACCGACGTACCCATACGTGAAGACTTATTCCTGCTGTTCCCAGAGAACACCTGTTACAGGTAAGTAACTGTGCTTTCTTGCCTCACCTGTGGGACAATTTCTGATCTTCGGCATGTTTTCCCAGTGGAAAGACATTTTAAGTTTTGGGGAAGAAGCCTTAGAGAAGCTCATACCACAAGAATCCCTCATAGATCAAAACGATGAAGATGCAGATGATTCTTGGAATAAATGGGAAGATGTGGTTGAGCGGACGAAAAGACTAGTGAAAGAACAGATGCATTCTGCATATCTTTTAGAGTGCTGTAAATCTAAAATTATTCCGAGAGGATTACGGATGAATAAAGCACCAGGACCTTATATTACAGAAGAAGGGTTCATAAAGTGCTGGAATGCTATACTTAATAAATGTTCTTTGGATCTAATGATCCTTTTGATAACTACTGCAAATAAAAAATCAGAGATTCTGAAATCCGAGATTAGATGAAAAGCTTACTGTTTTGAAGGGACGTGACAAACAATTTGACAATGTTTTTGAAGATTATCAAAGGAACATACAGCAATTCAAACAAGAAATTAAAAACAAAAAAGTAGATAAGTTTAAGAGGGAAGAAGATGATTACAGAGTAGGTTATGTTTATCATTGGAGCAAGAAATTAGATAATGATTGACTTTGATTTAAGAAGAGGACCTCTATTTTTGATTGCAAAGACAGTACAGTAAATGATGAAGTGTGAGATGGTCCTCTAGAACAGAAAAAGAAACGCAGCAGGAGGCGAATCAGGTGAATTTGACACATCTGCCTCTCTATTCTCCACCAGAGAATCCAACAAGCCACAAGGGGATAGAAGGGTTAGAGATAACCAAGGTCATGATACCCACAAAGTACCTTTTTTCAGCATGGATCAACTTTGGAAAGGAGGTGGTCGGGAAAGTTCACGTACCTGTTCACAACCAAAGAAACTAGACAGGGATCTAGAACAAGATTACGAGACAATTCACGGACAAGATCATTACAGGGGCCAAGGCCGGGGGCGAGGGAGGGGCCAATGGAAGACAGATTGGTCAGAGGAGAGGAGACATTAGGCAACCAACCATCTCTTGATGGTTCCAATAGTGTTATTAATATTTCCAATCATACTTTAACGTTAGATGAGGAATCTATACTTAGTAAAGGGTTATCATTTGTCCCTAAAAATAAAGCCGATACTTTTGAAATACAGATTGACTTATATAAATTCTTTAGAAAACTAAGGATTCAGGAATTCTTTTCCAAACAACAAAATATTTCATGTGATGTTTCAGTTATCAGTAAAAAATCTACTTGGATTCCCCCTCAACAAGCAGATTTCATTTTAGAAGCTTTTGAAAAAGTGGTTCTTAAGCAAGTTAGTGATGTTACTAAAGATACATCACCCTCCTATCAGAATATTATGCAGGGCGAAAGAAAGGCGATCATATCTTTACAGAAAAATAATCAGATTATCATTAAACCTGCCGACAAAGGAGGTGCTGTAGTTGTGCTAGACAAACAAGACTATATACAAGAAGTTAACAGACAAACGATAAGACCTTTTATCAGAGATTGAATGGAGACCCCACATCTGACATTAAAAAGAGTATCGACAACTTAGTAATTAATGCCTTTGAAATCTGTTATATTACTAGAAAAGAGAGATTTTCTTATTGTCGATGCACCCGTAATTCTCCCTAAAATTCATAAATCCCTTGAGAAACCACCTGGACGTCCGATTGTTTCATCTATTGGTTCAGTTTTAGAACCTATTTCTAAGTTTTTGGATCTATTCTTACGTCCTTTTATTAAAGATATGTGGTCCTACGTACGTGATTCTGAGCATGTTATAGAAATTTTATCTACTTTTAAACTATATGGAGCGGACATCATTTTAGTCACTTTAGATGTAGAGTCCCTTTACACCAATGTTCCTCAGAAGGAAGCTCTAGACATTATCGTACAATATTTTCTCAAACGTACAGTACACTGACGTATTCCAACCACATTTCTTTTATCATTGGCACAAATTGTGCTTTTTGAGAACTTCTTCTGTTTTAGAAATTTTGTTTTATAAATAAAAGGAGTAGCAATGGGGTCAGCTATGGCCCCCGATGTAGCTAATCTCTACATGTTTAATTTTGAAGAAAGTTTCTTAAAAGCACATCCATTTAAAGATAATGTGGTTTTATGGATTCGGTATATCGATGACATTCTTATTCTTTGGAGAGGTACTGTAGACTCATTGTCTGAGTTTAATGTATGGATCAATCAATTGGACACCAACTTATGGTTTCAGATTACGTACGATTTTCACAAGATTTCAGATCTTGATCTTTTGATTAGGAAAGAAGGATGTGGTTTTTCCACAATACTTTATAAGAAACCAACTGATAGGAGTCATTTCCTACATTGTGATAGTTTCCATAACCCATCATTGAAGAATAATCTTCCAGTAAGTCAGTTTCTAGGAGTTAGGAGAGCGTGTACCAACTTGCAAGATTTCGATAATGAGGCATTAAACATGAAAAGGCATTTTCTGTCTAAAAAGTATCCCGCACAACATATTGAGTCTGCGTATAAAAGGGCTAGAGAGTCTTCATGTGAATCACTTTTGAAACCTAAGACGAAAAAAGAAGATATAGGGATAGTTTGTCCTCTTTTATACTCCCAATATTCAGCGAAAATAACTAAGATATTAAAGAAAGAATGGCATCTTATTTATTTATTTAGCTGTATTTATATCCCACTTTTCACCGGGTCAAAGCGGTCAATTGGGAGATACATTTAACACGAGGGGATATGACATACATATGCTAATACTTACAGGGAACATGGGCAATGGAGGGTTAAGTGGCTTGCCCAAGACCACAAGGAGTGCCTATAGGACTAGAAATCCCAGTCCTTCCGGCCTGAGATTGCTGTCCCCAGGTGGGACTTGAACCTCCGGCCTGAAGTACCTTGTCCTAACCACTAGGCCACTCCTCCCACACAAACTTTGCCGGCATTCCAACTCTTCTACAAACTTTGCCGGCATTCCAAAACAAGAGTCTTACGATAGCACATAAGCACAATGTAAACCTGCACAATTTACTCGTGCCCTCAGCCCTCACTGAAAGAAAATATCTTTCTCAATACAAAGGACAATTACAGTGCGGGAGGTGTTCCGTTTGTCTTAATGTATTACCCATTAGAGACACATTTATTCACCCCATCACACATAAGAAGTTTTACATCAACGACTTTTCCAACTGCGATACATCTAACGTTATTTATCTAATACAATGTCCATGTAATTTATTGTATGTTGGTAAAACCACCCGGAATATTAAGACTAGGATTATGGAGCACAAGAACTGCATTAAAAGGAGGGTGGCAGATAAACCCCTTGTTTATTGGCAAGATTATCAACATAAGACCACTGATTTGAGATTCTTTGTCATAAAAAAGGTTAAACCCAATTGGAGAGGTGGTGATGTCAATAAAACTATTTTAAGGCTAGAACAGAGGTATATATTTTTATTAGATTCACTTTTTCCAAATGGCCTTAATATGGACAAAGATTTTTCTGTTTTCCTTTAAGAGGTCTTTATTTATATATAGGTTGGTCTCCAACTCTTTAGGCTTTTTTTATATGTTAGTTTATAACTTTATAAGTTTTCATTAGGATCACTAGATGATGGTTGGCTTTCTACAATTTGATATTTCATTCTTTAATAATTAGATATATTTATCCAAGAAGCAGTTTCTTTTGTTTTGTTTCTTATATTGTTGATTATACATCTAGGCGTATACGAGATTAGATAATTGAATTTATATGGTTAGAGGTATCTTTGAACACTATATAGTGCAACAATAGCCCTCTCAGCTATAATCTCCTTTATAAAGTTAAGCGGTGACATAGCTCCGCCCTCTGATCTGCCCCCAGTGCCTCCCGTCCCACGGTAGATAAAGTATGTGCATGAGCTGGCATTTTTCACGTTCTATGGCTTCATGATTAAGCGTGCATCGTGCCGGCTCCCTGAGTTCAGAAGAAAACTTGTTTTTCTTCCTTAGAGATGCCTCAAGCGGTATAAAGGTATGGTTTTGAATCACAGAGAGGTTTAGATAATGGTACACTAAAAATGGACTGTTTAATGACATTAGTTTAGACCAGTGATTTTGACAATGTCTGCTCTACTTGTTTCACCCCTACATCTCAGACACCATAGGGTGCAATTAAATGGGAGTTTACGGCTTGACACCGAATAGGTGGTCTGTGTAAAATGGATTTGCACAGCGCCATTTTCTAAGTTGTTGTTCGTAACTGTTAGCCAGTCTGATATATATACCCCTTCAATGGTTTTAGAGCCATTGACTGACTAAGATATATCATTTTCTCTCTCTACTTTAATATACGACGATAGAATGTTTAAGTTGAGCATCTGCTAAGTTGTTCCATGCAGAAGTAGATAGTTTGTGCCAAATTCACCGAATTTATACAACGCTGTTTTTTTTAGTTGTTTTAGATTCTTGAATCACTGATCAAGATATGGTAAACATTATTTTATCATTTTCTATTTTTTATTTAATATATGGTGGTAATCCATAGTTGGTTTTATGCACAAGATTTTATTATTTTTTTCTATCAATTAGAGAGCTTTTGTTCCTCCAATATAGCTTTCATTACACTACGAATAAGTTTTTCGCTCCTGCTGCTTTCTTTTATATTTCTCCTTTTTTTGCTCCTTTTTCTGCTCCATCATCTGTTTAATGTATAGTATGGATATTCAGTTAATGGGTATAAAGTTATCTCCAGGAACAAGCAGGAATGAGTCTTCACATATGGGTACGTCGGTACCGACGGAGCCTGCGCGGGAACGCTCCCCAGCTTCCCAAAAAGGAAAGCTTTTGGGAGCATCCCACAGCGCCTGCGCGCTGCGTTCCCGCCTTTCCTAGCCAGCTCTCCTCAGTTCTTCTTTGCCGCAGAGCCAGCCCTGTCACCGCTGAAGAAGTTCTTTATTTTATTTTATTTCTTTGGTCGCGTGTCTTCCTTCCCCGACTCCGGACCGGTACCGCCGGTCTTTTTCTTTCTTTCTGTAAAAAAAAAATATATATATTCTTTCCCTTACTTAGTGTATTTTTCTCTTGGGCCTCAGGGCCCACAGAAAAATTTTCCCTCATGGAAAAACCAGCCTCCGGGTTCAAAAAATGCACTAAGTGTAGAGGTACTATTTCTGTTACAGATACCCATGAATGGTGTCTTAAATGTTTGGGTCCTGAACACTCCATTCCGGATTGTCCGTCCTGCTCTCTAATGTCTAAACGGGGTTTACAGAACCGAGCAGCTAAGCTCCATGTGCTGTTTCCCGCTGATGCAGCGTCGGTAGCATCGACATCTTCCAGGTCTTCTTCTCCTGATGGATCTCAGTTAACCAAACATAAACCTAGCAGGTCCTCGAAGGGTAAATCTCCCTCTAAGCATCGAGATGCCTTCAGGCTTGCCCTCGAGGATCCTGCCCCAGCAAAACAACCCCGGCGGGAAGCTCCGGCTTCCAAAGCTCCTCCTATGGGGTTACAGGTTGACATCGATGGCACGGCCTCGACCGATCACCTGTTAGAATGCTCTGGGGTACCGGCACAATCTCCCGGTACCGAACTCCAGGCATTCATGACATCGATGGATCAGAATGTTCTGTCCATGCAGCGGGCTATCACGGCCTTCATTCAAGCTGCGACGCCGATGGTAGCGCAACAAGCCCCGTTGTCGGTATTGGCTCCGGTACCGGCACCAGCGCCGATACTGGCTGCATCGACATCGACCAGGATACCGACTGCAG
This sequence comes from Ichthyophis bannanicus, assembly GCA_033557465.1. Taxonomy (NCBI): domain Eukaryota; kingdom Metazoa; phylum Chordata; class Amphibia; order Gymnophiona; family Ichthyophiidae; genus Ichthyophis; species Ichthyophis bannanicus. The sequence goes on from CM066034.1 coordinate 857,617,099, forward strand.
CGGTTCCTTGTCCAGGGCTACTTCTTGGTACCGATCCGGTACTGCGAACGCCTGATGTCGATACCACTCGATACGCGTATCGAGCGTTAGAAGAGCACCCTGACAGACGATACTTCGATTCCTCTGATTCTGATTCCTCAGATGAGTCTCCTGAAGTATCCATAGCCCTTCCTGAAGAGCCGCCTTCTCCAAAAAGAAGAATGTCTCCTCCAGAGGACTTGTCCTTTCAAGACTTCATAAGAGAAGTAGCTAAAGGACTCTCTATTTCAGTAACCTCTGAATCAGAGCCTAGAGCAAAAAAATTAGATATTTTAGGATACTCTAAGGCTCCTAGAGAGGCAGTCACCTTACCAATTCATGAGATTCTTTATGAACACATGATTGATTTATGGGAGACTCCTCTCACTCTCTCTCCTCATTCTCGCAGATTGGACACCATGTATCGTGTCCCTCCTTGTCCTGGATTTCAGAAGACTCAGCTTCCTCACCATTCCATTGTGGTGCAGTCAGCTATGAAGAGGATAAAGAGTACAAAGACACTCTTCTGCTCCTCCAGGAAGAGAATGCAGGACCTTGGATGCTTTTGGCAGGAAAATCTTCCAAGCCAGTATGCTTATTGCTAGAATCAACTCATGTAGCCTTTACATGGGTATGTTTTTAAAAGAAGTTGCAGAAAAACTGCACCGCTTCCTCCCTTTTCTTCCAGAGGATGAAAGGGACGAATTCCTCATTTGGCTTAAGCATACTCAAGACATTTCGAAGTTTTCCAACAGGGCAGCCTTTGACTCCTTTGAAGGTGCCAGCAGAGCCTCAGGCATTGCCATAGCTGCTCGCAGAATTGCTTGGCTCCAGGCTTCTGATCTAGAACCCTGGGTTCAAGATGGCTTAGGAAATCTGCCCTGTACAGGTGAAAATCTATTTGGCAAAGAGTGGCAAATAAAAGCCACTCAAATGGATGCAGAGAATTCTGCTCTGGATAGACTTTCAAAGTCAACCTCCATTCCTGCCAAGAAAAAGACTTTTAAAAAGTCTTTTTTCAAAAAGGGCAGATTTCCTTCTACTTCTGGCCAACAATCTTCTACAGGTCGCTTTGCCACTAAGCGTTAGCAACCTAAGCAGGCCAGGCCTAAGTCTACAGGAGCTGCTGCAACTCAGCAGTCCCAACCTCCTCAGGGTTTTTGACTTGATGCTAGAGAACTTAGCCTTTCTGGCTCTACAACAGCCAGAACCTCTCACCATTCCAGGAAGGTTAGCTCATTTTGCTCCCAGATGGGAGCAAATCACATCAGAGCAGTGGACCCTCTCCATCATAAGAGAGGGCTACAAACTTCATTTCTCAGACCTTCCTCCCCACACCATGGTGAGACACTTCAATTCTCCCACATCTCTTCTAAACCTTCTAGATCAAGAGGTGACTACCCTTCTTGCCCAAGGGGCAATAGAAGAAGTTCCCCCTTCTTCAACAAGGGTCAGGGTTCTACTCCCCCTATTTTCTCATTCCAAAGAAGACAGGGGGATACAGACCCATCTTAGATCTCAGAGAATTGAACAAATTTCTATGCAAGGAGAAGTTCAAGATGCTTTCCCTGGGCACTCTCCTTCCATACCTTCAAAGTCAGGATTGGTTTGTTCTCTAGATCTCAAGGATGCGTACACACATGTCCTCATCCATCCATCTCACAGAAGATTCCTACGTTTCCTTTTTCAAGAAAAACATTACCAATACAGGGTGCTTCCTTTTAGTCTGGCCTCTGCTCCAAGAGTGTTCACCAAATGCATGGCAATAGTTGCTGCATTTCTACGCACTCTGGGAATATTTGTCTTCCCATACCTGGACGACTGGCTCATCCGAGCACCACTTCAGTCAGAGGCCCAGATCTCCCTGAACCGTATAAGACGCATTCTGCAGTATCTGGGACTTGTGGTAAACCTCCCAAAGTCTCAGCTCACCCCTACTCAGTCCCTGGAATTCATAGGGGCCTGGTTGGATACCACCACTGCAAGGGCCTACCTTCCTCAGGCCCGTTGCCAACATCTAGTGCAGTTAGCCTCTCAGATTCAGTCAAAGAGCCACTTAACTGCCCGGGAGATGCTACAACTGCTAGGCCACATGGTTTCCACAGTGCATGTGGTACCCTATGCTCGCCTACACATGAGAGCAGCTCAATGGACTTTGTCCACCCAGTGGACTCAAGCTTCAGGAGCTCTCTCAGACCAAATAGCAACCTCCAAACGTCTCTTTTGGTCTCTCCAATGGTGGAGGTCCACTCAAAATCTGTTGCTGGGGTCCCCCTTCCAACAGTTGTTACCCCAAGCAACCCTCACAACAGATGCCTCCCAAACAGGTTGGGGAGCTCATCTACAAGACCTCTCCACCCAAGGCACTTGGTCCCCACAGGAGACCTCTCTTCATATGAACCTCTTGGAGCTTTGAGCAGTTTTTCTAGCTCTCAAGGTCTTTCATACCCTCCTCAGCTACAAGACAGTCCTCATTCATACGGACAATCAGGTAGCCATGTTTTACATAAACAAGCAAGGAGGAACTGGCTCTCTGTCGCTTTGCAACAAAGCTTTAAGAATATGGGCCTTCACCAGAGAGCATCAAATCCATCTCCTGGCAGTATATCTCCCAGGAACCCAAAACTCTTGGGCAGACACTCAGTCGAGTTCTGCTTCCACACGAATGGTCCCTACACATGGATCAGGTACTCAGAATCTTTCAAGAATGGGGAACCCCGGACATAGACCTCTTTGCAAGTCCGTGGAATGCCAAACTTCCCCGGTTCTGTTCTAGAATTCCGTGTCAGGGAGTTCAGGCCAAGGATGCCTTCCTCCTTCACTGGGGTCAGGGCTTCCTGTATGCCTTTCCACCCATTCCCTTGATTCCCAAGACTCTGTTCAAACTCCAGAGGGATCAAGGATCTATGATCCTCATAGCTCCCCGCTGGCCATGCCAAGTGTGGTACCCTCTACTTCTGCATCTCTCCCATGGCCCCTCCCTGGACTTGGGAGCTGCTCCAGACCTTCTGTCTCAGGAGGAAGGGACTTTGTGGCACCCAAACCCCAAGTCCCTTCACCTCAGAGCTTGGTTACTGAAGGCCTAGACCTTCAAGGCTTGAATCTTTCTCAGCAAGTGAAGGATATCCTCCATGCTTCCAGAAAACCTTCTATCAGGCGTTCCTATGCTTTTAAGTGGAAAATATTTTCCATTTGGTGTGCTGAAAAGGGTCTTGACCCTCTAGCACTACCTTTAAATTCTCTGTTAGACTATCTCCTGCATCTTTCCAATGTAGGACTTAAAACAAATTAAGTAAGAGTCCATTTGAGTGCTATTGCAGCGTCCCTTAAGCCCATCAATGGACACCCTATTTCCTCTCATCCTCTCATTGCAAGATTCATGAGAGGCCTAACTTTAACTAAATCTCCCATTAGGCCTCCTCCGGTGGCATGGGACTTAAATTTGGTTCTTGGTCAGCTTATGAAGCCACCTTTTGAACCCTTAGCCACCACCTCCTTGAAATTTCTTTCCTTGGAAGGTTATTTTTCTCATTGCAGTCACTTCAGCTCGCCGCATCAGTGAACTGCAGGCCTTAGTGGCTAATCCACCTTATACAAGGTTCCATCATGATAAGGTAGTCCTTAGGACAAATCCACACTTTATGCCTAAAGTGGTCTCACCTTTTCATCTTAATCAAGAGGTATATTTACCTGTCTTTTTTCCAGCTCCTCATGCATCCAGTGCAGAGAAGAGTCTTCATACTCTGGATTGTAAAAGAGCTCTTGCATTTTACTTAAAGGACACAGCAACATAGAAAGTCTTCCCAGCTTTTTGTTGCTTTTGATCCTTCTCATTTGGGACTTCCAGTCTCTAAGAGAACACTGTCCAGTTGGATTGCTCAGTGTATATCTTTCGCCTACCAGAGTAGGAACCTTTCTCTGGAGAGCCATGTCACAGCTCATAATGTGAGGGCCATGGCCACCTCTATGGCTCATCTAAATTCTGTCTCCATCGACCAGATCTGTCGAGCAGCCACCTGGGCCTCGGTTCATACCTTCACAGCCCATTACTGCTTGGACAAGAACTCCCGCTGGGATGCCTTGTTTGGTCAGGCTGTCCTCAGATACCTGTTCCATTCTTAAACAACTCCTGCCCTCCTTCCCTGGATGGATGCCTGAGATCCATAGGAGGACGTAGAACCCTTCCCAGGGTCTCATATCCTTGGGGATCTCCCAGGCATCTTAGCTAGGGAGTCCCCATATGTGAAGACTCATTCCTGCTTGTTTCTGGAGATAGCACAGTTACTTACCTGTAACAGGTGATCTCTGGGAACAGCAGGAATAAGTCTTCACAACCCACCCACCTCCCCTAGGAGTTGTATCTCTCTATCTTTCTTTCCTTTCTTTCCTTTCCTCTCTCTCTCTATTGTCTCAGCTTTAAATTTGAACTGAGGAGAGCTGGCTAGGAAAGGCGGGAAGGCAGCGCGCAGGCGCTGTGGGATGCTCCCAAAAGCTTTCCTTTTTGGGAAGCGTTCCCGCGCAGGCTCCGTTTGTACCGACGTACCCATATGTGAAGACTTATTCCTGCTGTTCCCAGAGATCACCTGTTACAGGTAAGTAACTGTGCTTTACTTGTTTGTGTGTTGGTCTTTTATTTTAGTCATACAAGTATAATCTCCTGTGAAGGCCATAGGTTGCTGGGTCTTCACTGTCCAGTACAGAGGTATTTATTATCATTGCACATTGTATTTGGCTGTCACATCCCTGTTTTAATTGCTTTTTATAGTTTTCTATTTTTATTTATTTACAACATATGATTCACGAATTATGGTTTGATTTTAATTATTTGTGTGTCATTTACATTTTCATCCTTATCTGTTGCATATTGTGTATATATATTTTTAACTTTATTATATTTATGTTATTATATATATGCATGTTCTCTATTATCAGTATAGCGATCTGGTCTTTCACGCTACTTTATTTTAATTATGTATTTTAAGTAGTTTTTATGTTTTTACGTTTTAGCACCTGCCTGAACAACCCCTGATGAAGGTTTGCGAAACACGGCCTGTGTCGGGTTGGCTATAGGTCTTTTAATTCAATAAATTTTGTTTTTCCACCACTATCACGTTTTTGGACTGTCTTCGATACTAACGTGATTTCTTGCCTCACCTGTGGGACAATTCCTGTGTCTACAGCTACTGTGTTGTCTGTCTTGTCTGTGCAGTGCTGCATATATCATGTAGCGCTATACAAATGTTCATTAATAGTAGTAGTAATAAATCTGCTTTCAGAATTGGTGAGTTTAGAAAAAGACATCATGCTTAGCAAGATAGGTCAATGCAAAAGAGGAAGTTCAGCAATGAGATGGATTGATTACAATAACAGCAGCTATGGGTACAAGTCTGTCAACAATGAGCTGCCTGACTGAAGATCGAACAAAATTTAGGACAACTATCCAGAGGGTCGCCATGAGTCGACACCGACTCAATGGCACTTAAGAATAACAACAAATTAAGTCATGGCTTGCAGCATCCTAAACTTAATACATCTGAAATAGCAGAGGTAGAACTTGAACTTCTGATTTCAGGTTTTATCACCCCCCCCCCCAAAAAAAAAACAACAACCAGATAAAACACCCCTCAGTGCATAAAGATTAAAATAGATATTTATTGAATAATCATAGAAAAAACCCGGGGCCCAATTATTTAATGGTGGTGGTTAGTGACAGACGCCGTTCTTGAATGCCCTTACACTCCTTGATGCTAACCAATTAGCATTGTGGTGTGTAGCATCAGCACCTGCAATATTCAGCAGCACTAGCCACTTAGCAGTATGTACAGTTTGCCTTTGAATATCAGGCCCACCACTTCCACTAATATGCTCTCACCTCTCCTCTGGCTTGTCTTGTATCTCCACTTTGTTTTTGTGCCTTTTCTGTGCTGATAAATTCCTAAGTGATACAAATGTATAGATTTGATTCCACTGGAAATGTTAGTCTGCAATAGTACCTGTGATGATTCGTATGTTTGTAACTTTCTATACTGCCTTTGCTGTGAATCAAATTGCTAATTAGAATCCCAAATTAGCTTGAAAATAAACACCTACATTTACAAGTTTGCAGCTTAGCTTAGCCCTCAGCATCACTGATGTACACAAGCCCTCCCAGCACGACATCGGTAGCTTAGCTACTGGCAGGGTCTCCCAAGATGGACAGGTTTCAGCTGAGGTGCCAGACCAAGACCAACCATCTGGGCAGCAGCAGAATGGGATGGTGTTGGCAGCGGAGGATCACATTTCTGTGACAACAGCAGCAACATTAAACTTAAACTGTGCGGAAGAAAGGCCTGGCAATCTACTTCCGTATCTTGCCACGAAAACCCAATGGATAGTCACAACAAAACAAATTGCACTATAGTGCTGAAAGATGAGACCCCCAGGTTGGAAGGCACTCAACTGGCTACTGGGGAGGAGCTGAAGACTTTTCAGAGTAAAAACAGCATTTATGAAGTGGTTGGATCGAAGCCCTTGGGACATCTGACTGCTGATGTAGCCGCGCATGAAATGAGAGTCAGAAATTGCAAAGATGTTTTACATTTTGGGACATGGAAAGTACAAGGTATGAACCAAGGGAAGTTGGAGGTGGTCAAGAATGAAATGGAAAGTGTACAACTCAATCTGTTGGGTGTCAGTGAACTGAAATGGACTGGCATTGGGCACTTTGCATCTGATGATCATATGGTCTACTATGCTGGATATGAAAGACAAAGAAGAAATGGTGTTGCATTTATAATTAAGAAGAAATTTGTAAGAACTGTAATACAGTGCAGTCAGTGAATGCTTAATTTCTATTTGTCTACGAGGAATTCCTATCACCACAACTATAATTCAGGTATATGCCCCAACAACAGCTGCAGAAGAGGATGAAATTGATGAGTTCTATGAACAAATACAAGCTGAAACTGACAGAACATGCAAAGAGGATATCCTGATAGTCATGGATGACTAGAACACAAAGGTCGGCAACAAAGAAGAAAGCAACATGATTTGAAAATATGGACTTGGCAACAGAAATGAAGTTGGAGAAAGACTGAAAGAATTCTGCAAGACCAACGATCATCTCAAACACCTTCCAGCAACACAAGCAGTGACTGCACACATGGACGTCACCTAATGGCTTGTACAAAAATCAAATTGACTACATCTGTGAAAGTCAATGATGGAAAAGCTCTGTAACATCAACAAAGACAAAACCTGCAGTTGACTGTGGTACAGATCACCAACTACTAGTATGCAAACTCAAGCTAAAGTTGAAAAAGAGCAAGCCACTCATGGATGTAGCCACTTATGAATGACCTTGAGAATATACTGCCTACATCAATTTTCTGCTTTAGATACAAATGATAGAGCTCCAGAAGAGTTATGGGATGACATCAAGAAGATTGTGTTGGAAGAAAGTGAGAAATCTCTACAAAAGGCAAAAAAGCAAAAACGGACAAAATGGATGACCGAACAAACTTAAACTTGCCCAGACATCCAGAGAAGCTAAAGCCAGATGAGAAAGAGAGGCAATTACAAAACTCAGAGATTTGCAACGTGCAGCAAGACAAGACAAGGAAAAGTACTACAATGATGCATGCAAGGAAACAGAAGCAGAAACTATTAAAGGAAGAACAAGATCAGCTTTCCTAAAGCTATGAGAGTTATGGAAAAAATTCCAGCCTCGAATTGGAATATTACAAGATGCTCAAGGATCCATGTTGAATGAGAAGATCAAGAAAAGGTGGAAAAAATATACAGAGTTGTTATATGATAAAAAAATCAAATGGACCAACAGCCGTTTCAGCCTGTACCTTATGATCCGGAACCATTGGAAATTTTAAACCACTCTGATACCTAAAGTCTAAGGCAGTATATCAAGTGTTAAGATAAAGAAAGAGAGAGATTGGTGATGAAAGAAGTTGAAGCAGCATTGAAAGCCTTATCTAAGAACAAAGCACCAGGCATTAATGGCATTCCAACAGACGTATTACAGTAATCGGATGCAGCTGTTACCATACTTATAAGGCTCTGCCAGAAAATTTGGAAGACAACATCATTGTCAACTGACTGGAGAAGATCTGTGTTTATACTAATACTAAAGAAAAGTGATCCAACTGACTGGAAATTATCGCACAATCGCTCTGATCCCACATGCCAGCAAGATTCTACTGAAGATTATTCAGCAGACTACAACCATACCTGGAATGAGTACTACCTGAGATGCAAGCAGTGTTCAGGAAAGGGGGAGGAACGAGAGGCATCACGGATGTAAGATGGAGCCTTGAAAAGACAAAAGAATACCAAAAGGATATCTGTGTGTGGTGTTGTCTATAGCAAGGCTTTTGACTGTGTAAACCATGAAAAACTCTGGGCTACATTAAGATGCATGGGTATACCAGAACACCTGATCGTTCTCTTTCACAACTTTTACATTGATCAAGAAGCAACAGTTTGAACAGAACAAGGAGAAACAGAATGGTTTAAAATCAGCAAAGGCATACAACAAGGCTGCATACTTTCCCCCCTACCTGTTTAATTTATATGCAGAACAAATCATAAGAGAAGCAGGACTGTATGAAGACAGTGGTGTGAAGATTGGTGGGAGACTCGTCAGCAACCTTCGCTATGCTGATGATACCACATTACTGGCTGAAAGTGAAGACTATCTGAAACATTTGCTTCTCAAGATCAAGGAACATAATCTTAAAATAGGCCTGCACCTTATTGTAAAGAAGACAAAGATCCTGGCAACTAGCAAAATCAATAAGTTAATCATTGATGGAGAAGACATTGAAATAGTGGACAACTTTAACGTACTTGGATGAACTATCAATAAGCAACAAGCAGTTAAGAAATCAGATGACGCATTGCTCTTGGCAGAATGGCTATGAAGGACCTAGATAAAATTCTCAAGAGCAGAAATGTCCGTCTCCATACAAAGATTCAACTTGTTCAAGCCATATTATTTTCAAAAATGTCATATGGATGTGAAAGTTGGACAGTGAAAAAGAGACAGAAAGAAAATTGATGCCTTTGAATTATGGTGCTGGCAACGAATACAGTCAAACCTCGGTTTTCATGATTAATCCATTCAAAAAAGTCTGACTAAAACCGAAACGGACTAAAACCGAAGCAAGATTTCCCATAAGAAATAATGTAAATTCAATTAATCCGTTCCAGACACCCAAAAATATTGACAAAAAATACATTTTATAGAGAATAACTCAGCCAGCAGTAGAACAGCTCCTGTCACTTCTCTCAGCTGCCCGATCGTGCCACAGCACAGCAAACACACAGATACTGTAGGACACTAATCTGATCGCTGACTCCGTCTCAACAGCGTACCCCGCAAGAGAAAGAACTGCCTGCCACATTCATTCAACATCTCCTGCTTACCCATTCAACATCTCCTGCTACCCTGCTACCTCCGAGCCTGAGGGGGCGCTCCAGAGAACAGGCAGGCGGTGGAGAGATCGGGGCCTTCCTCTCTGCAATCCTTGCATCTCTGACTCTGGCTCGAGGATGTTGCTCACCTGACTTTCGCATTTCAACACGCGATCGGTGAGTCCGGGGGGGTAGTGCTGCCGGGACTGGGCAGGCAGTGTATGCAGACCAGCGGAAGGTGTATGTACACTATTGCAGTACTGTTGCTTTTCAGATCTGGCGCACGCGATCAGTGAGTCCGGGGGGGGGGGGGTAGTGCTGCCGGGACTGGGCAGGCAAGCGTGTATTGCAGGACGAAAACCGAGGCGATAGACGAAAACCGAGACAAGATCTCAGTCTGAAAAGACGTCGAAAACCGAAACCGACGAAAACCGGGGCAACCGAAAACCGAGGTTTGACTGTACTATGTATACCATGGACTGCCCGAAGAACAAACCAGTCAGTACTAAAGGAGATCAAATCTAAGCTTTTTTTTTTTAGAAGCTCAGATGACAAGACTCCAACTTTCATACTTTGAACATATCATGCAAAGAGAGAGATTACTAGATAAGACATCATGCTCAGCAAGGTTGAAGGTCCATGCAAAAGAGGAAGGTCAGCAATGAGATGGGTCAATACAATAACAGCAGCTATGGGTGCCAGTCTGTCAAACATGAGCCAACCGACTGAAGACCGAACTCAGTTTAGGACAACTATCCAGAGGGTCGCCATAAGTTGACACCGACTCGACAGCACTTAACAACAGAGGCCCTCAGGGAGACCAGTTTTCAATACTGGTCTAAAATGAGCACATAGGCGGCTATCAGTAGTCATCCCCACCATGCATAAGACACAAGACACAAGACATTTGATTCACATCCCATTTTCTGTCCCATGACACAAGTTCTCTGATAGGTGCCATACTCTGAGCCAGGGGTGGCTCAAGGCAATCTGCTGCTTGAGGAGAGGGATGAGATGGCACTCTCAAAACTCAAGTCAGGGACTGAACCAAACCAAAAAATCCAATTAGATAATGTGGAGGAAATGTAAGATGTTCGCACACTAAGGAACAAAAACCACAACATAGTTTATAACATTAAATTATAACTCACTCTTTGTTATAAACAGCATTATTGTTCTTGCTTTTTCTTTTTGGACAGAAATTTTACATTCACAGAACCCCCTCCCTCAACAATGGGAGCAAAACAGAACCAGGACATTCACTCACAGAACTCAATATCTTTAAAAAAATCTGATTCTGATCATTTTACCAATAATAACAATCATTCTCCAGTCATATTGTGCACTAATACAAAGCCCTCCAACAAAGTCACTGAGGATCTACCATACCATACCAAATCTACCATACCTACCATACCAAACCAGCATCAGCTTTCAAAATTCACATAAGTCTCTCAAAAAAAGCAGCACTGTAAATATTGCAGCAGGCCCCGGAACATCCAAACACCTATATGGACAGCTGAACAATTCAGGTTACTATAGTACAGATCCCTGCGTACAAACTCCATGCTAACAGAACACTTGGCCTTGGCTACAAACTCGGAACATACACCCTCACCAAGTACAGAATAAGTGACCATAACGTAAAAATAAAGATATGTAGATAAAAATTAAATTGCCAACCGCAAGAAGTCAGATTCTGCATACAATGCAACACCAGAGAAATAGAAAGACATGCCTTTCCCTGTACTTTATAAAATATAAAGATAGCACCAAGTCCAATCATTAAAATGAAAATAGTTTTTTTTACTACCTGTGTTTGACCATTTTATTCTCTGATCATGCTGGTCCGAATCTGAGGTTTCTGCTTTCGTCCACCTCCCAGTGCCCCCCTCCCCCATCTGCTTCCCCCCCAAGGGAGGCATGAGAGTAATGCAGAGCCATGTGATGAGATTCACTATGGCATAAATTTAGTATACTTTATTTAAAAATATATATGCCACCTATCTAAAATCCTAGGTGTCTTCCAAACATACACATGCAATTTAGTAAAACAGATGTTACAATAAAACAAATATAATAGTAAACATTAAATCTGATTAATGAAAAGCCACTTACACAGCCCCCCATTCAAACCATTATAAGTATCTTCACATCAGATTTATTTTGCTATGACCAGCTTATTGATGAGGAGGGAAGATACAAAATTTGAAAAAACTTATCCTGGTAGCCATGTATTCAAAGGCTGGATTGGACTGTGCTGAACAAGTCAAATTTCTACAGTACAGATTCCTCTGTACAAACACCATGTGTGGCCTCCTTGCCCCGCCTAGGCGGTTGCCTATATAAGGGAAAGGGGGCCCTTTCAATGTCCCCTTTATATGAGCTCCCAGAGCTAGGGCTTCTGGGAGTTGTAGTTGCTTGCACTGAGTTGTAGTTGTGAATAAATGATTAAGCCGAGGGTTTGAAAGCAACACAGGAAATTTATTTGCCTCCTTTGTTCAAGGAACTTCCATAGAAGCTTGGCACATCATATAAGGTAAGATACTTTGTCTCAAAAGAAAGATAACTTCTGTACAAAACCTTTTCCAGAGTCTCTAATTACCGTTGATTCCCTCAGCAAGGTAAATATCTCTTCATGTCACCAATTATCATGTTAGTCTTTGGCTAGCTTTAGCTTCAAAACAGTGTTCTTTAAACTGCAACACTTATACTTTAAGTTTTCCTTTTTACTTGGAATAGCACAGGGTTTTTTTAATGGCTCCAGACACACTCAGAATGCCATCTTGACGGTCTCATGCATTTTAAAACCACAGCAGCAACTTCATATCAAATCTTCTTAGGCTTGTTTTAACCACAGACATTCAAGCATAATAAGTCTGGGATTTTCTTCAGGTTTACAATCTATAGGTTTTCACTTTACCCTCCTAGATAAAGCACAGTCCATCTCACATTCTGAGAAATCAGATTCAATATCAGCCTCATCTATTTGCATACACTCCAGACTGGAAACAGCTTGGGACAGTGTGGGTTTAATTTCTTCCAGCAGCTTAACAACCCGTTCTCAATGAGACCTCCCTCTTGGCTCAGGGGTGTTATCAGGGCACAGGAAATCCTTATCCCGTAGCAAGCTATTTAGAACTTCTAAAGAATTCAGCTCCTTTCTTTTAACAGCTCTCTTTAATAGCCTTCCCCGAGGTAAAATTCTTTGACCCAGCTCCTCCTGGAAAGTCCCCTACCTGGGTTATAGACAGCAGTCTCTTCAGGATTAAACCTCCTGCTTTCTAGACCAGCTGTAGCCTTTCTACCACACTGGTTCTGCTCAAGACTCTGTTGCTGGCTATGAGGAGAGTCTTCCCTTAAGCTGTCATTAGAGTACCTTTCTCTGGACTCTCTGCTAGAATCCTTTCTTTCTGTTTCCTTCAGGATTTCTTCCACTTCTGTTTCTCTGCTGTTCTCTTGGTTGTGCTTGCTCCTGATTTCTCTTCCGTTCCCCCTTCCGTCTCTCTCACTTCCTGTTCTCTGGGGCTTAAATGAGTGGGGATGCCCTGCACCTTTCCACTCCTCCCTCAGCTGTCTCTCATTACCTCCCTTAGTTGCTATGGTGTTGCGGCGTGGCCTTAGGACAGCAGCTTTAGATATGTTTTTTTTCTCTCCAGCTGAACTTTTAAAGTCACGGCTCCCTGCACTTTCTTTCTGCCTGGAGGTAAAGGTCTGTGTTTTTTCTATTTCCCCGGACTCTGGAGCAGATTCGTCACCACACATGTTAACAGAACACCTGGCCTCATTCACACACACAGACCCTCACCAAGTACAGAATAAGTGATCACAGCCTAAAGTAAAAATAAAAATATGTAGAAAAAAATTAAACTAAAACCCCAAGAAGCAAGAATCCACAAGAGGAGCAACACCAGAGAAATAAGAGATGCAGCCCCCATACTATGTCAAATATAAATATTGTGCAAAGTTCAAGCACTAAATTGAAAATAAATTATTTTTTCTACATTTGTTGTCTGACCATTTTATTTTCTGATCATACTGGTCCCGATCTGAGGCTTCTGCTTTCTTCTGTGTTCTCTTAGCTTTCTTACTATGGTCTCTAGTCCATCTGCCATTTCTTGTCTCCTTTTGTTTTCTTCACTTCCTTCTATCTTGTATAATGTTTTCCTTTTAGTTTTCTTACACTTATTTCTCTCTCTCTGTCCACCCAGATTTCATTCCTTACTATCCAGTTCTCAATCTTTTTTTTTTTTTTTATGCCATCTACCTACTGCTTTTCAAACTTCACCCTAGTCCTTCCATTCCCCAGCTCTTATTTTGTGGTCCATTATTCCCTAGTCTTTTGCTCACTCTCTCTTCCCCTCCATGTCTAACATCTCTCACCCCCCATCCAATGCGTGTCTCTCCTTCTCTGCCACTCCATCTAGTACCTCTGTTCGCTGCTTCCTTCCATGTCTGCCCTCTCTCTTCTATCCCCTGCAACCAGCATCTACCCCATCTCCATATCATAACATCCCCTCCAGCACTGCGTACGTCTTGTAGCGCTATACAAATGCTCAGTAGTAGTACTCCCATGTCCAGGATCTCTCCTATTTACCCATGTCCATCTTTTCCCATCTCTCTCCCTATTACACCCTTGCCTTGCATTTCTTTCTCTCATTATTACCCTTTGTCCAGCATCTCCCCTCTGTCCCACCCCCCAAGTCCAGCATTTTCTCAGTCTCCCTATAACCCCCTGGCCAACATCACCACTCCATCTCTCCTCCTTGCTTCTCCCTATGTCCCTTCCCATGTCCAGTATGTCTATCTCCCTCATAATCTAAGAGGTAGTATCAGGTCAGAAAACATAAGTCTATTGCATGACAGCACCAAAATATATATTTCGAGGACATGATACAGTATATGAAAAAAAAATATTAAATGAGTTCCTGATATTACAGTGTCAGTCAATAAGCTGTAGAAGAACAGGATCCTAAATGGGGAAGCAATTGATCAAAATGTGACTTAACTGTTTGATGGGCAAGACCATTTTCACTAGAACACTGCAGAATTCTTTTCTGGAAAAAAACAGAACCATTTGAATAACATGGAAATATCTCTAGCCTGTTGAGTTGTGATTAATATGAGGGCAGCATGGAGCTCAGGATGACAATATGCCTATTTCAGTAATTACACTGCTCCTTATCAGTCTCCATGTCAAATAAATGCCAGGAAGATTTCAAGCTTTAGCTGTAAAAGTCCTCTTGGAAATGCATTTTTTTGTTATGTATGCATGAAAATGTATTTTATCTGTTAGCCCAGCAGAATTTAAAATACTTGAGACTACTACAATTTGTAACTTTTATGGTACAAGAAAATAATAGGTTTGAATTTAGTCAGGTTACTTAACCTGTAACAGGGGTTCTTCATGGGCAGCAGGATAAATCTTTCACACACGTTGAGGGCTACATCATCTGACGGACCCAGGACGGACCATTCTCCCAGATCCCAGAACGGTCTCTGGACAAGTGTGAGTGCTTCCTCCAGTGTGCTCCTAGTTCCTCCACTTAGTCTATTACAAAGTTTATCCATCTTCAACTGTAAGGGGAGGGTAGTGATGATGGTGTTGGGGGTTGTATGGCTGAGTTATCCTGCTGTCCGTGAAGAACCCCTGCTACAAATAAGTAACCTCACTGTCTTCATGGATGGGCAGGATAGAATTAGCTACACATGTGGGTAATTCCCAAGCTGAGGATGCCAAGAGTGGTCAGTATTTAAAATGTGAATGAGGAACTCTGTTGAGGCTGTAGCAGATGGAAGATAAGTAGGCCAAAATATGTAATGATTGCTGGATCTCAACCTCCTAGATGATCTAGGGAAAAACTGAAGTGGAGTCATTCCAGAAAGTATAGCATTTTGATGAGTAAAGGGATTTCAACCTTATTAGCCAGAATGATAGGACTGTGAAAAAACTGATTTTGTGAATCAACAATGGGTGATTAACCACCAAATCCAACTTAGTCCTGCTTTTATGTACTTGCTGATCTGCTAAACTAAATAGAGAAATGAGAGCATATATTGCCTTTGTCATCTTTAAGGGTTTTTTGACAGATTGATATGAGTGTTTCTTGAGGGAAATCGGAGCAGTAGCAATCCTACTTGAGCTTGCGTCTATCCAGAAACATTTGGCTGATCTTTTCCTGTTATTGCGACTATGAAAAGGAAAAATGTGGATGTAGACTGCATTCAAAAGTGGTGGATTGATTTTTGATCCCGAGATGTTTGTATGAGTGTGCTTAAATTCTTTTAAATGTGTAATTGGTATGGGTTGATGGTAAGTCTAGCTGTGTAGATGTTAGCTATTGGAAGTTATGGGCGCCCTCATGAAAAGATAGCTTCCACCACCATAACAGATGATATCTATAAAAGTGTGGCTTTCAGTCCAATGGTAGAAACTGTTTGTCCTTTGGGAGTGAATGAGAACTGAAGCTAAATAACTCTGCACTCCAGAGATAGGAGTTGAAGAAAACCCAATAGTAGTTAGGGCGAGGATTCCACTCTGCCTTTTGTTTATTATTCCTTTGTATTTTGGAGGTCCATGCCCCATTGGATGGACAGGAGATGGAGAGGTAGTCCCTTGATCCCAAGCTCTGTTATTCAGATAGCATTGTAATTAGCTGTGTCCAAGGGACTTACAAATGTTATTATGAAGTTATCAATGGATAGATGGGAATCAGATTAAAGAGGGTCCATTTCATGGGAAATTGAAACTCTGGAATGCTGGAATTCCAGGACTGAGTTGCCTGAGGTCCTTCATAACATGAACTGATGCGTGCAATGTCCCTTGGAGTCAGAGATGAACAGATCCATGTTAGCAGTCTGCTTGCTGCGTGCAGCTTGGAAGGATGTTATGATGAAGTGCTGCTTGGCCTTGGAGAACAAGTAAAAAAGCTTCAAGCCAAAAGAGGCCATTGCTGTTTAAATCTTGTGGTATACATGTACTTGGAGAAAAATATATAAGGACAAGACTAGGTGGGTGCCTGGGAACTGGCTTCTAAGTGGTAGCAGAGAACAGTATTGCCAAAAGCAAAAACAGCCCCCTCTTATTTCCTGAAGCAATTTGTACAGATATACACACAAGCAAAGATTAGAAGATGTATGAAATGAAATTGAGCATTTTCTTTTTAGAGGATTCTTGTGGTTAAAGGTGAAGGTTTTTGTTTTTTTTAAATTTTGCATTAGCCCAGCATATTCATCTTTCTACCACATTAAAAGGGATACATTTGGCTATTAGAGTTGACTTTTTTGCATTCCTTGCTTCCAATTTAAATACTTTACAGACACTGGGAGATAGCTACTGTGATTTTTGTGGATCCTGCGTCAAAACTGGATCGAGATTATCCAATATGCACACGTTATTTCTGACAGATCAGGAGGCTGGTTTCACTAACCAATCACAATGCAGATATCTAGCCAACAGTGCAGCTATAAAAATGCGTGGAATTTTTGAATTTCATACGCTTTCTGGATCGACCATGAAGATGACTCGGACCCTGACGTTGGAGGAGCGTGTTCGTGTGTCCTTTATGAGCGAGGAAGGATTTTCAAGCTGTCAGATAGCCAGGAAAGTTGGCTGTACAATCTTAACAAAGCACTGTTAAGATTGTACAGAAAAGAAAGAAATGGGTTCAGTGGTGGACAAGCCTCGTTCAGGTCGTCCACGTGCATCAACATAACACCAGGACTATGCACTACAACGCATTTCACTGACTAATTGCAAGTTTACCTCTCCTCAGCTACTTTAAGAGTGGTCAGACAAGAGTGAGGTCAGTGTCAGCTCATCAACAGTTCGTCGTTGGTGCCTGCAGTTTGGTCTCCGGGACTGCAAAGCACGGAATAAGCCACTGATGACTGACATACAAAGGTGCAACTGGATCGTGTGGGCGAGAAAGCACTCAACCTGGTCGACTGAAATGTGGGAAAACGTGCTATTCAGCGATGAAAGCACCTTCTGCCTGTTTGGTAACCAGGTCCACACCTAAGTGTCTCACCCACACTGTGATCCTTTGAAGGTCATGGTCTGGGGCTGCATGGCTGCCAGTGGAATTGGACATCTTCACATCGTCGATGGAATGGTCAACGGGGTCAAGTACATCACCATACTGAGAGTGCATGGTGCCATCAGTGCATGATGCCATCAGCACACCAGCTGTTTCCTGGCCAGTTCCTGTTCCAA
The DNA here is from genome assembly GCA_033557465.1 of Ichthyophis bannanicus. Taxonomy (NCBI): domain Eukaryota; kingdom Metazoa; phylum Chordata; class Amphibia; order Gymnophiona; family Ichthyophiidae; genus Ichthyophis; species Ichthyophis bannanicus. The sequence continues at coordinate 857,634,740 of CM066034.1, forward strand.
GATGACAATGCACCCTGCCATCACTCCAGACAGGTGATCAGCTGGAAGCAGCGGAACAACATCAAGTCAATGGACTGGCCTCCCTGAATCCAGTCGAGAACCTGTGGCACAAGGTGGCCTTGAAAATATCCAAGATGCATCTGACATCAAAGCGTGAGCTGATTGAGTCACTCATTGCAGCTTGGAACCGCGTTGTCACCAACGATCACCTTGTCAGACTGGTTCATTCAATGCCGACAAGGTGCAGTCAGGTGAGCAAGAACAAAGGGTGGCCATCAAATACTGAGCCATCACTGACACATAAAAATGGCCTTTTTCAAGGCCACATACATTAATTTGAAGGAAACTTGGCGTGCGTCCATAATATTTTAAAGCATACTTACAAATAATATATTGTTGGCCAACGATGTACATTCTGCGATTTTCACAGAAAATCTATTAAAAGGACAACTATGGGGAACAAACTCAGAAAACAAGGGCCAAACCAATATTAAAAGTTGGCCCTAATAGCCAAATCTATCACTTATCATGAGATACACAGAAAAAGCCACTGGGAGGAAAAAGAAATTAAGATATAAGGTCACGAAGTTGAAAAAACGTTAAATTTTGCAAGTGAGTCCAGACTTTTGCACACCACTGTATATGTATATATGTGTGTATATGTATATATATGTGTGTATGTGTGTATATGTATATATGTGTGTATATGTATATATATGTGTGTATATGTATATATATGTGTGTATATGTGTGTATATGTATATATGTGTGTGTATATCCCTCACTTGGTTTGCAGCTTGTCGTGCTGTGAGGGCTTGTGTGCAACAGTGATGCTGAGAGCTAAACTATCGGTAGTTTAACTACTGGCAGGGTCTCCCAAGATGGACAGGTCTCAGCTGAGATGCCAGACCAAGACAAACCACCCATCTGGGCAGCAGCAGAATGGGATAGTGTTGACGGCGGAGGATCACATTTCTGTGACAACGGCAACAACACCAAACTTAAACTGCGCGGAAGAAAGGCCCGGCAATCTACTTCTGTATCTTGCCATGAAAACCCAATGGATAGTTACAACAAAACAAATTGTGCTGTAGTGCTGGAAGATGAGACCCCCAGGTTGGAAGGCACTCAACTAGCTACTGGGGAAGAGCTGAAGACTTTTCAGAGTAAAGCCAGCATTTATGATGTGGTTGGATCAAAGCCCTCGGGACGTCTGACTGCTGATGTAGCTGCGCATGAAATGAGAGTCAGAAGCTGTAAAGATGTCTTACACATTGGAACATGGAACGTACGAAGCATGAACCAAGGGAAGTTGGAGGTGGTCAAGAATGAAATGGAACGTGTACAACTTGATCTGTTGGGTGTCAGCGAACTGAAATGGACTGGCATCGGGCACTTTGCATCAGATGATCACATGGTCTACTATGCTGGAAATGAAAGACAAAGAAGAAATGGTGTTGCATTTATAATAAAGAAGAAACTTGCAAGAACTGTAATGAAATACAATGCAGTCAGTGAACGCTTAATCTCTATTCGTCTACGAGGAATGCCTATCAACACAACTATAATTCAAGTATATGCCCCAACAACAGCTGCAGAAGAGAATGAAATTGAAGAGTTCTATGAACAAGTACAAGCTGAAATTGACAGAACATGCAAACAGGATATCCTGATAGTCATGGGTGATTGGAACGCAAAGCTTGGCAACAAAGAAGAAGACAAAGTAGTTGGAAAATATGGACTTGGCAAGAAATGAAGCTGGAGAAAGACTGATAGAATTCTGCAAGACCAACGATCTATTCATCTCAAACACCTTCTTCCAGCAACACAAGCGGCGACTGTACACATGGACTTCACCCAATGGATTGTATAAAAATCAAATTGACTACATCTGTGGAAGTCAACGATGGAAAAGCTCTATAACATCAACAAAGACAAAACCTGGAGCGGACTGTGGTACAGATCATCAACTACTAGTATGCAAACGCAAACTCAAGCTAAAGCTGAAAAAGAGCAAACCACTCATGAATGCAGCAAAATATGACCTTGAGAATATACCACTGGAATTTAAAGACTGCCTGCAAAATCGATTTTCTGCTTTAGATACAAATGATAGAGTTCCAGAAGAGTTATGGAATGACATCAAGAAGGTTGTGTTGGAAGAAAGCGAGAAGTCTCTACAAAAGGTAAAAAAGAAAAAACGGCCAAAATGGATGATGGAAGAAACTCTGAAAATTGTCCAGAAATGCAGAGAAGCTAAAGCCAGAGGAGAAAGAAAGACAATCACAGAACTCAACAGAGATTTCCAACGTGCAGCAAGACAGGACAAGGAAAAGTACTACAATGACGCATGCAAGGAAATAGAAGCAGAAACTATTAGAGGAAGAACAAGATCAGCTTTCCTAAAGCTACGAGAGTTAAAGAAAAAGTTCCAGCCTCGAATTGAAATGTTACAAGATGCTCAAGGTTCTATGTTGAATGATGCTGAGAAGATCAAGAAAAGATGGAAGGAATATACAGAGTTTTTATATGATAAAGATCAAGTGGACCAACAGCCGTTTCAACCTGTACCCTATGATCTGGAACCATTGGTGATGAAAGAAGAAGTTGAAGCAGCATTGAAAGCCTTATCAAAGAACAAAGCACCAGGCATTGATTGCATTCCCATAGAAGTATTACAGCAATCTGATGCAGCTGTTACCATACTTACAAGGCTCTGCCAAGAAATATGGAAGACAGCATCATGGCCAACTGACTGGAAAAGATCTGTGTTTATACCAATACTAAAGAAAGGTGATCCAACTGACTGTGAAATTATCGCACAATCGCTCTGATCCCACATGCCAGCAAGATTCTACTGAAGATTATTCAAAAGAGACTACAATCATACCTGGAACAAGAACTACCTGAAGTGCAAGCAGGGTTCAGAAAAGGGCGAAGAACGAGAGATCATTGCGGATGTGAGATGGATCCTTGAAAAGACTAAATAATACCAAAAGGATATCTATTTCTGCTTTATCGACTATAGCAAAGCTTTTGACTGTGTAAACCATGAGAAACTCTGGGCCACATTAAGAAGCATGGGTATACCAGAACACCTGATCGTTCTCTTGCACAATCTGTACATTGATCAAGAAGCAACAGTTCGAACAGAACAAGGAGAAACAGAATGGTTTAAAATAAACAAAGGTGTAAGACAAGGCTGCATACTTTCCCCCTACCTGTTTAATTTATATGCAGAACAAATCATCAGAGAAGCAGGATTGTATGAAGACAACAGAGGTGTGAAGATTGGTGGAAGACTCATCAACAACCTTCGCTATGCTGATGATACCACATTACTGGCGGAAAGTGAAGATGATCTGAAACATTTGCTTCTCACAATCAAAGAACATAGTCTCAAAATGGGCCTGCACCTTAATGTAAAGAAGACAAAGATTATGACAACTGGCATAATCAACAGGTTCATCGTCGAAGGAGAAGAAATTGAAATCGTGAATAACTTTAACCTACTTGGATCAACTATCAATAAAGAAGCAAGAAGCAGTCAAGAAATCAGACGACGCATTGCTCTTGGCAGAATGTCTATGAAAGACCTAGATAAGATTCTCAAGAGCAGAGATGTCTCTCTCCATACAAAGATTCGACTTGTTCAAGCCATGGTATTTTCAATAACATCATATGGATGTGAAAGCTGGACAGTGAAAAAGATAGACAGGAAGAAAATTGATGCCTTTGAATTATGGTGCTGGCGGCGAATACTGTGTATACCATGGACTGCCCAAAGAACAAACCAGTCGGTACTAGAGGAGATCAAACCTAAGCTTTCTTTAGAAGCTCAGATGACAAAACTTCGACTTTCATACTTTGGACACATCATGCGGAGAGACAGATCATTAGAGAAAGACATCATGCTTGGCAAGATAGAAGGTCAACGCAAAAGAGGAAGGCCAGCAATGAGATGGATCGATACAATAACAGCAGCTACGGGTACCAGTCTGTCAACAATAAGCCACCTGACTGAAGACCGAACACAATTTAGGATAGCTATCCAGAGGGTCGCCATGAGTCGACTCCGACTCGACGGCACTTAACAACAACATGTGTATATATATGTGTATGTATATATGTGTATGTATGTGTGTGTGTGTGTGTGTATATATATTCCCCTTCCCGAACAGACATTCTTCAAGGAACAAAAAATACAAACACAGCAATGAAAATATGGTAACAGAAAACTTCTTTCCTTTGTTATCTTCACAAAGCTCTTCTTTTCAAAAGGTCAACACAAAGAAGTGTGGTCACTTTTACAACATATAGTACAATCCATTGGCATGGGGTCTGAAGGGTGGCTGTTATCCTCCCATAACATCCCTTCAGTTTCACTCCCAAAACCGTCTGAATCAGCCTCTTCAGATGTGCTAAAATCTGGCACAGCCTCCTGTGATATTTCACTATCACTTCCTGCAAAAGTTCCTTTAATCCCAGGATTATATCTGCCTGGCCTGAGGAATGCTTTCTGCTTGTTCCCCTCACGGAGTGAGAGCTCTGGATACCTTTCACTTATAACATTATATTCAGGGCCCACGCCCTTTGCAACAGTCATAGCTTTTAAACCTTTCTTCAAAAGTATAAGGCTCCCACCTTTTTATCTTGGTGATAGCATTAGCTCTTGGGTTGTAGTGGACTCTCTCCCCAGCTTCCCGGTCAAGCTGTGAGTTAACAAACTCTGTATCAGCTTCCCAGCTGTTTCTTAGTTTACAGCCACGTTTGAAGTTCCCTTTACCCGGTAAACTCCCTCTGGGCTGACCTGTGCTTACTGGCTGCACATACCGTCCTCCTGAGCTGCTTGCCCCTCCTGACTTCTCTCCAGGTCTGCTTTCTGTAGCATAGCTTTTCCCAGCACTGCTCCTTCCAACCCTTCTCTCACGAGCACTGTTTCTGCTTTCCCTTCCTGGTTCCTGGATTGCAGCTTCCTTTCCCAGCACTCCTCTGCTGTTCCTGCTCCTGTCTCCGTCTCTCCTCTCCTCTCTCTGACTAAAACGCTCCCTTATATGGTTCCTTGCCCTGCACGTTACGTGAGAGTTAGAACACAGGTGCTCCTGATGAGCTTTTGGCTTTGCTTGCACTAACAGCCTTTTCTGCTCAGCTGTTTCTCTGTGCCTTGTGTCTTTTCCTACAGCTGAATCTGAGGTAAGCTCTTCACTTTCCTGAATTTCCATAGGCTCTATTACCCACTGCATCACTATGTATGTATGTATGTATCCTTGCTGTGCAGTCAGAGGAAACTGAAGAAAACAGGTCAGAGTCTGACAGCCAGGCAATGCACATGGCTACAGGTTGCCAAGGGAGATGTAAACAAACCCAGCCACGAGTGCAGCAGCCCCGCCCAAGCTGCAAACAAGCCCCGTGCCCTGAGTGCAATAGGAGTCACCTGGGTGGAGGAGGGGCGAAGTTAAGCACTGTGGAAGATAAAAAGCACTCATTAGAAAGCAGAGTTAGCTCAGGCTCTGGTTCAGGTGCTGATTCGAGTTCAAGCTGGATTAGTATTCGGGAGGAGTTCTGACGGAGCAGCTCTGAATTCCTGCAGCAGAGCTAGAACAGGAGCTAACATTGGAACAAAGAAAGCTCAAGCTGAAAAGGTACCGAGGGTTAAATCCCACAGTCTGCAGGAAAGCTTCTCTCAGTTAAAGCCTTGGGAGGAAGGCAGCTGGAGGGAGAAGCCACGCAGGGAGCCAGTTTGGGTGTGTCCAGAAGCTCACGAGAGAGAAAGGTACAAATCTCTGAACTTTCCTAATAGTGAAAGAGCACTGCTCAGTAAGCCTTGCAGGCAGAAGCCAGAAGGTAGTTCCTATAAGAGGAACAGGGAGAAAACTAAGCTTAATAGTTTTCTCTGGGACAATAAAGCTTTCCAGAATTCTCTTAAGGCTAAAGAGAATGTTTTGAGAACCCTGTGTGAATGCGTTCCTATGTATCTAGCGGGGGATGGGCTGGAGGATATGCAGGTTGAATACACAGATGAAGGCATAAACGATGTACCCATGGATTGTACGTTAACCATTGCAGATAATATGGAAACACGTTGCTGAACTGAATGTTTGAAGCTAATGGTATAGCTGGAGAAAGCAAAGTGAGCATTACTGCCATTGAAAAAGAAGCCTTTATTGTTTCCTATGTAAAGGACTGTGTCTTTAAAAGCTGGAAGAAAAAGATGTCATTTTTCTGCAGTTCCTGAGTTACTATTTCTTTATACCAGACGTATGGTTTTGTCCTGAGTTCATTTGTGTTTACCAAAACCCCGGGACGGGGAAATAAAACCTTATTTTGACCTTACCACTCTGTTACCTCAATTCCTTTGCCTGTGAGGTATTTGGGACTCCATTACCCAGAGGGCCAGTGTACTACTACGCATGCACTACCCCCACTTCCTGGCTTAGGATAGTCATCAGCTAAACCCTCTCTGCTAGCCCTGGGACCCAGGGTGGGCAACTGGTGACTATATATATATATATATATATATATATATATATATATATATATATATATATATATATATATATATATATATATATATATATATATATATATAGATATATATATATATATATATATATATATATATATATATAGAGAGAGAGAGAGAGATAGAGAGATGAGTGTATAAAATAAATAAAACTAAATATGAAATTAGCGTGGAAAAGAACAAAGAGATGAATAAGGAGCTCAGTAGGGAGGCATATGCTCATTGTGAGTGTGGTGGATGAATTTTGGTAGCGGTTAGGCCATTAGGCATGTCAGACCAGGAAGAATGATCATAAATGCTTTTGAGTCTACTAGCAAAAAATATGATGCCTCTAATGACTGAGGTATTTTGTAATGGAACCACTAACGCTGAAGAAGAAAGTTGAAAGACTGGCCTTCTAACTTCCTTGGCTATCTCTTTTTTTTTTTTTTTTCTCTTTTCTTTTTTGCTAACATTGATATTTGCACCAGTGTCCTAGGAATACCTTTAACATTATGATTGCTGTGACTTAGTTGTTTCTGCAATACTATGCTTGTGGCATTATATGTTGAGTGAGTTGTCAAAGTGACTCTAGGAATATCCACATTTGACAAGCTTGTCAAGGCATGCTGAAATATTCATACTTAAATTACCTGTTAAAATTGCAGTAGAGCTACAGAGGGTTCTATACCATGGGCTATATAAGGGTTTGCCAAGGGCTTGTCCAGTCTCAATGACATCCACCCAGGCATAGGGCCCAATATTCAAAGGCATTGGGGAGTGCCAGGGCATTCTGGGGGAGGCACCTGTTTATAACCAGGCAGCGGTGATATTGAGCCTCTTTCTGGTTATGGTTATGCGGCAAATGTGAGCCACTGCCTGGTTAGCTTCCTGGGCCAACGTGGATATTCAATGCTGGTAGCCAGATATGGCCCCAGAATTGCATATCCAGGTCTAAGGTTCAGTGTTGTAGGCACGCTAGCTACTGGTGCTGACTATTGGGTCATTAGGTCATTGAAGGAATTGGGCAGCATATTCCTAATAACTACACTCTTCCTAGTATAAAAACAAAAATGAAATTGACATTAGTAATCATTTTGTTCACAAGAGTGCTCACGTGATAGAGGCAGGATATTTGGTGGATAGCAGGGAGGCACTGGTGTTTATCTGTGGTTCTCAGGCCCTATCAATACCAAGCTGAAATGACAAGGAGATGCCTTAAATTTTTGGTTGCTGATGACTGTAATCAGAAGAATTATTATTTTTGTGGTTTTCCCTCTTCTCTTCCTCTAGCATTTTGTCTTGGCAGGGTACTATCATAATTTCAGTTCCTTGCTGCAGTGTTGGTAGTTATGAGTGAAATGGCATGGGATTACACGGAGACCACCCTACTGGCTGCTGCATAACCCTTTGTTTTAAAACTCTCAACCCTCAGAGAGGGAGGGATTTCTCTTAAATGCATTGTGGTTATTTATTTCTATCTTTAGTTTCCTTTCCTTTTTAAAATCGTAGCAGGTGGGCCAGGGAGGTACACGCTCATGCTCGCTATACTGCTAAGAAAATATATGTAGAACCTCAAGTATGGTGCTACATAAGAGCTGGGCAGAGTTGATATCAGAAAAATGGCTCAGCACCCGGTGGGTGGCTATACTGATTGGGCAGCCCATGTTTCTGAGCTCATGCTACCCAAGATAGACACTCCCACATGATGACAGTCCAGTGCTGATGAGGCCATAGCAAGGGAAGGAGCACAATCGATGACTGTCCCATCTTGACACATGTCAGGAAGAAAGGAAAGAGGGATGCCGATGGAGAGGCATGTGTAACAAGTGGACAAGCAGTGCAAGCTCACCATCTTTCATTCAGAAGCAGTGGATTTAAGCCAGGAGCTCGTTACTGAAAGAAACCAGAGTCACATGTCTTGTTCTGGTGAGCACTCTTTTTTTGTGCTGCAGCTCCTCTGATAGGAGCACACTGGGGGGAGCACTTACACATGTCCAGAGAGCCTTTCTATATGCTTTTGGGCTCTGGGAGAGCGGTTTGTCCTTGGTCCATCAGGGACGGTGTAACTCTCCCATGGGTGTGGCTGATTCTATCCTGGAGAAAACAGCCTATCTTTTAGGATCCTAAATGTATTTGAATTTTCAGCTAAAAGATTTATCCATTTCCATAAAGAACTAAAACCACATCTTTTTAAACTGTATTTTGGAAACTCACACGAGCCCATAGATACCGACCCTACCTAAGGCCATATCTAAACTTCACAGACCCCAGCCACATCCACATACCGCAAGCACATTCTCATCACCTCTACTTCCTGAAGTACACTCGTTAATTGTTCACTGTTCATTGTACATAGTTATTGAACTGTGTTATGTAATTTGACTTATTATTCTTGTTCAGTATAAACCACATTTGATCCCTGGAAAAATGGTGTATAAATGCAAATAAATAAATAAATACAAATTAAAAAATAAATAAATAAAAAATTGAAGGGGTGGGGTTAGATGCGGAACAGAGAAGACAGAGCATGCAAGAAGGGAGAGGGGAAGGGCTGGAAAGTACGTGACGGGGAAAAGAGAATGAAAGGCAGTTGGTGGGGAAAGGAGAGAGTGAGGGCAGGGTTCAGTAGCAGGGGAAGGAGGAGAGGGACAGTACAAGGGTAGGGAGGAGGAGTACAAGAGGGGAGGTACTTAAGAGTAAGGCGGGTCAATAGTACAAGAATGGTGTGAGGGACAAGTAAGTGTGGAGGGACAGGGGAACGTGCAAGGAGGAGAGAATCCTACATGCCCATACAGTATCAAACTTGCAATCTTTCTTCTATCTCAAGCTTTAATTCATAAAATTTTCCAGCAAAGCAATGTTCATTTACCAGCACAGACTTTGCCTACTTTCAGTACTTTTTCAGCTCTGTATTTTAATTTTGAGCATATGAACTTTAGACAGTATAGAAAGAGGTTTTGTTTCTTCTTAAGAGAGAATGTTCCTATGTGATCAAGGAGGTTGGATCTTGACTTTCCTGACTTCTGGTGCTAGGATTTCTGCATATCGACTTGAGGTGCAGAGGATCAGCATAGTGAGTCTGTTAGGAACTGACTCATCTAGTTAGTGTAAAAATTCAAAAAAAGTGAAAATGTACAAAGAAAGAGAGCATTTAGTGCCATCCATTTATATACCAAATGTTTCAATTATTTATACAAATCCCTTCAGTATAAATTACCCTCAGATAAAGAGCCAAGAATTGCAGAGGCTATAAATCCAGTTTCTTTAAACTTTATATGGCAAAGCTGTTCATCAGCTTGATAGAGTGCTTATTTAAGAACCTTTGCTGTCTTGCTGAGAATGTTTCCTGAAACTCTTTGAAATGATCTCCAGTGAATACTTTATTAGTGAAATGGCTATGGAATTCTACTGAAAATGTTGAAACCTGATAAGTGGTCATCTCACATTGCTTTAATTACTATTAATTAAACATCATAAATCATCAACAAATTCCTATGTGTAAGTATCAGAATCTTTGGGATATCTATTATGTAAACCGCGCTGATCGCAAATAGTGCGGTATATAAGAAATGTAAATAAATAAATAAATAAAATAAATCTAGAAACAGGAAATCGGTTCAAAGGAATACCAATATTAATCAACCAGGATGCCGACTGCAGCGGTTCCCTGTCCAGGGATGCTCATCGGTACCGAACCGGTACCGATGACACCCGATGTCGATACCGATCGATACACGTATCGAGCTTTAGAAGAACACCCTGACAGGCGATACTTTGATTACTCTGAAGATTCTGATACATCGGAGGAGTCTCCTGAAGTATCCATAGCCCTTCCTGAAGAGCCTTCTTCTCCAAAAAGGAGGTCTCCTCCAGAGGACTTGTCCTTTCAAGACTTCATAAGAGAAGTGGCTAAAGGACTTTCTATTTCAGTAACCTCTGAATCAGAGCCTAGAGCTAAAAAATTGGATATTTTAAGTTATTCTAAGGCTCCTAAGATTCATGAGAGGCCTAACTTTAACTAAACCTCCCATTTGGCCTCTTCCGGTGGCATGGGACTTAAATCTGGTTCTTGGTCAGCTTATGAAGCCACGTTTTGAAACCTTAGCCACCACCTCCTTGAAATTTCTTTCCTGGAAGGTTATTTTCCTCATTGCAGTCACCTCAGCTTGCCGCATCAGTGAACTGCAGGCCTTAGTGGCTAATCCACCTTATACAAGGTTCCATCATGATAAGGTAATCCTTAGGACCAATCCACACTTTATGCCTAAAGTGGTTTCACCTTTTCATCTTAATCAAGAGGTGTATTTACCTGTCTTTTTTCCAGGTCCTCATGCATCAAGTGCAGAGAGGAATCTTCATACCCTGGATTGTAAGAGAGCTCTTGCGTTTTACTTACAAAGGACACAGCAACATAGAAAGTCTTCTCAACTCTTTGTTGCCTTTGATCCCTCTCATTTGGGACTTCTAGTCTCCAAGAGGACACTGTCCAATTGGATTGCTCAGTGTATTTCTTTCGCCTACCAGAGTAAGAACCTTTCTCTGGAAGGCCATGTCACAGCTCATAATGTGAGGGCCATGGCTTATCTAAATTCTGTGTCCATCGACCAGATCTGTCGAGCGGCCACCTGGGCCTCGGTTCATACCTTCACAGCCCATTACTGCTTAGACAAGGACTCCCGCCGGGATGCCTTGTTTGGTCAGGCTGTTCTCAAACACCTGTTCCATGCTTAATCAACTCCTGCCCTCCTTCCCTGGATGGATGCCTGAGATCCATAGGAGGAGGTAGAACCCTTCCCAGGGTCTCATATCCTTAGGGATCTCCCAGGCATCTTTAGCTAGGGAGTCCCCATATGTGAAGACTCATTCCTGCTTGTTCCTGGAGATAGTACAGTTACTTACCTGTAACAGGTGATCTCTGGGAACAGCAGGAATAAGTCTTCACAACCCACCCACCTCCCCTAGGAGTTGTATCTCTCTATCTTTCCTTCCTCTCTCTCTCTTTCTCAGCTTAAAAACTCGAACTGAGGAGAGGCGGTTAGGAAAGGCGGGAAGGCAGCGCGCAGGTGCTGTGGGATGCTTCCAAAAGCTTTCCTTTTTTGGGAAGCTGGGGAGCGTTCCCGTGCAGGCTCAGTCGGTACCGACGTACCCATATGTGAAGACTTATTCCTGCTGTTCCCAGAGATCACCTGTTACAGGTAAGTAACTGTGCTG